>CM061034.1:35143137-35809706 GCA_030763125.1 Hippophae gyantsensis
GTCTTTATGGGGAGACGAGGTCTCATCCTTCCCAGAGAAGGTGATTCCAATAAAGGACATCTCTTTAACAAAACTATAAATATGTGATAATCTACACAAGTCTCTAGCATATCCTTTATGTGCATTACAAAGGTCCCATTGAGCCTTGGTCTTCCATGTATAGTATGGATGGTCCTCACATTAGCCTCATTATGTGGTTCTATTCCACTATCTAATGGATTAGGTAGCCTTAGAGTTTCATGTTAGGGTTGTTAATTAGCTCTTTTTCTATTATTTCCCACGAGATCACCCAAATACCTCTTGGACAACAAATCCTCTATTTTTTTCTTCAGATGTCTACAATCATGCATTTTGTGGCCTATATCTTTGTAGAAGGTACACCAATTAGATAAGAAGTGCCCTCATTTGGTGGCTACTTAATGTTTTTCTCATTATCTATCCTCAACACAACTTGAGCTAGACTTACTTTCAAAGGTAAACTTCTAAAGGGGGGATATTGACCTACCCCAAGGCCCCCTATTTCTAGGCCATTGACCACCCATCTTGTGATTAGGAGAAAAGCATTTATTTCTATTAATCATTTTTTCTTGGTTTGATCTATCTAGGCTTATTCTCTCTTCTTTTTTTCCTTTTCTGGTGTAGATTTTATAGTGGCCTTGCTCTTTTTGTCCAATTCCAACTCCCTTTTTCAAATTAACAAAATTTCTAGTGTTTCCATAAGCTTCTTCCGTTGTTTGGGGAACTTTTTGGCTAATTCATTGAATAAATTATAACTTCTTAATAGACCTCATTTGAAAGCTTCTATTGCAATAGAGTTAGAGCAGTCCATTATTTCTAGCTTTTTTTCTCTGAACCTTCTCATGTATTCCTCAATAGACTCTCCACTTCCCTAGGTGATCGAGAAAAGGTGATAAGATTCTTTTCTCAAAAGGTTGTTATAGGCATAGCTGGTGATGAAAAACCTCGAAAATGTTAGACATGAGCTACAAAATCCTGCATTCCTTTTTAATATGGACACTTAGGAGCACTAAACTTGGTTGAAAGCTTATTGTTTTCTTTTTCATTAGAGAAGGGGTGACACAAAATTGCTCACAATCCCTATCAATATCGTAGTGCACCTTACCTTTTTCTTACTTTTGTTAGTTTCTTTAAGAGCGTCATCTTGCTTTCTATTTGTTTCTTCTAATACTTGGAAGTGTACCTACTTTCTCTTTTTCTCTTGCAACAACTATTCATTATTGAGCCCTATCGTATTAGGAGAAGGATCACCATCTACTACGTTCTTGACTTAGGTGGGCCCATTTTCTATAGGAATTGGCCCAAACTTATCCACCATGTTGGTGGCTCGACCCATTAGAATGTCCAAAAGTGATTACAAGCGTAGTGCTCTATTTTCTGGTCGAATCTCCTTGAGCTCTCTTCTTAGCTTGAGATGTTGGATTGTCAACTCTTGATAGGGACCAATCTCAGCTTAAGCATCTTTAGGGGATGGAAAGGTATAATCATGTGATGTAGATGCTATTTTGTTTGCCAGTCTCAATCCTTCCTCATGTCACGTTCCCACAATGACAAACGTGAGTCTTAGAGAAGACGATGTGGGCATCTTGCTTATGAGGTTTCTCTCTCAAAATGTGGGGTGAATCCTTGAAAATAAAGGGTTAAAGGCTAAGGTTCAACTTTCAAATTTTGAGCCCCATAGTGAGTGCCAAAAATGGATGATCTAACTTTTAGAGAGAAAAATTAGAGAAAAGTCAAAGAATTGAATAAATTGTGTGGATCTCATATAAGACCCATAAATATATAGGACATTACATGTGTACGTATCGATCATATAGAGGTACACATTCTAACGTGTTAGAAGGTTACATATATAAAATCACAATCTAGCTTGAGATCAACCACTTTTATGGCTCAGATTTGTGGTCGATCTTCCAATACCCAAAGTTACTGTGTATAAATAGGTACATCCTATGAATATTATTGTAGGTGTGGGCACAAACTATGTCTTCCTAAAGTAACACATCTATGGGGTTGTTCATGGGTTGGGCTCTAAGCCAATCCATTTCTTCAAAAGTTAATAAATACTTTTTTTTATTATCTTATATGTTAAAAATATGAGCCTCGTAGATATTAGCAGCACTTTTTATTTCATTTTCAATGATGCATCCAAACGTGCCCTAATTGGGTGTGAAGAGAAATGGAGACACTCTGGTTGTGAAGAGTTACAAATATCAATTTATGTGCGTAGACATCTAACAAACGGTATAAATTTATTGGTGAGCAAGTATATTTTTATTTCTCTCAATATGACTGTATATTGTTCGTGTTAGATTAAAAGTTGCCAACTCAAAAAATAGTTAACCAAAATACAATATTTTGATTAAAAAAATTAAGATTAATAAATAATAAACTGTAGTCAAACATGTTCATTTGACTTTACCCTACAATTAAATTAACGTACATTTCACTAACCACCATGTTTGGTGGACAGTTATATAACTAATTTTTTCTAAATAGATTTTTAGATGTTCCATATTAACTTGATAAATCAAAAGGTGAAAAAGCAAGTACGTAAGCTACAATGAATGTACCGTAGAATGACACATTTTGTTGTTTATACATACCATGATATTAAATAAGTTAAATATATTCTGTCAATTACTACACAATTCGCATTATATCATGATTATGTTACATTTGTATTCATATGTGTTGAAAATAATAGATTTAGATAATTTTTTTATGTAAATTATTTATAATAATAATAATCAATAAAAAAAAATTATTGATAAAGTAGCGGGCATGTGACTTTACAAGTCTTCTTTATTTTAATTAGGATACTTCCATCTTATTTGTATTTTTCATGTTACCTTGGTAATTTTTTATTAAAATAGTATAATATATATCCAAAAATTAAATTTTCAGCTAATCCTAATGGGTCGTGTTATATGTTAATAACATGGTCACTTTATTCATATCTATTCATTCTAAATTTTAAAAAAGAAATCATTACCTACCATTATTTATACCATTATAAGTTTCATTAGAAATGATATCAAACTAGATGCAAAAATACATATTCTTATAATAATTAAATGTCTATTTAAGTAGTATAATTTGAGTTTATTTTTTTATAAAGAATTTATTGTTGTTAATACAAGAAATATTATTTGTGATAAAATTCATTTTTCTAATAAAGTTTATGTTATGTTTTTTTTTAATAACAAGCATCATAGTTTCATTAGATAATCTGAAACAACATTCATACTACTAAATTTCATCATATATCTGGATATAAAATCAAGGCTAGTAATCTATTATCGTACCATAATATTTGTGAGCGAATATACATGAGTATTCAACAAAAGCTTCATATTACAACTCATCTTAATGTTTAATTGTATTAACTGGAATAATAGTTCTTCGATAATAATGGATAGTGAAACTTGATTGCAATACTTCACAAAATAGACTAACACTACTACAATACATATCTTTTGTCTTGAAATTTAGCCTCGGTTTTTAAAAAATCAAGGCTATAGACATACCCTATAGCCTCGGTTATTTAAAAAACGAGGTCATAGGCATGCCTTATGACCTCGATTATTTAAAAACCGATATCAATTTTCTTTCTTTTACACTAAACACCAAATATTTTTATCATTTTTTTCTTTTTTTTCCTATTTTCTTCCCTTTTTCCCTATCTTTTTTTCTTCCCTTTTTCCTTATCTTTTTTTTCCTTTTTCCCTCTCGTTTCCCTTTCTTTTCTCTTTTTCCTCTTTTTCTCTTTCTCTTCTCTTTTATTTTCCCAGCCACATCGTATATATTTCTCGCTCAGGTGTTGTGTTTCCAACCCTCATCCCTCCAACTGTCTCATCCTAGCTCCCCAATTCTCCAGTTGCCTCATCCCTTTCAGCGAGCGCGAGGGTGAGCGTGACAGATTTAGGGTTTGGAAAGCACAAGTTGCGAGCGTGAAAAGAACGATAGATATGTGAGAGAGTGAGAGAAAGAGCACTATAATTTATAAAAATCTCACAGTATGGGTGATAGAATGGTGGCGAAATCAAATTCAACACCTACTTCTCAATGGCCAGAGGAAATGCCTCTGTTCTTGCTATGGAAATGACCAAGTGGTTTGATACCAACTAGTAAGTCATCATGACACCAAGAGATTGCCTTTGTTTACGTGGTTTTTGTTTATGAATTTTAATTTCCTAGAAATTTCTATCGTATTCATTATCCTTTCACTTTTTATTCTGGATTTCTTTTTCAAATTTTATTTGAAATGCTACACAAAAGCTTTAAGCCAGCTAAATGGTAGATTCTACATCTTATTCTTTCTTTGTATCCAACAATTTTGGGTTTTTTTCCTGAAATTATAGGGTTTAATATTCTTATGGATTTTATTAAAAAAGGATTTAATTTAGGTTCATTTGATTTGAAATGCTACAAAAATCATGGTGTCAAATCGTGACATTCTATTTGGGCGTTGCTTTTGGTGTCAAATTGCCCAAAACCTAGCTACTTCCTTTTGATCTTATTTTTCTCTCAGGTCACACTAATATGCTTTTTACTGCTCCACCTACGAGCACATGGAATCACCAAGTTAGTTATTGCTTTATTGGGTTCTCTTGGATTTCTCTACATATACATGTTTCATAGGAATTACAGGTGCGTGGTTTGTTGTTATCAGATTCAGAATTGTTAATTATCTTTTTTAAAGCAACCAATCTCAAGTTATTTTTTGGATCTATGTCTGAACTATGTCTCTTGACTACTTCATTACTATTTCATGTCTGATGTTTGATCCAGGTGATATGTATTGATCCAACAATAGGCGCACTTTGCTATGATGCGAAGGTATGATTTGATGTTTTCAAATATGAAAGTGAAGCTTTAGATTACATTACAAATGGATCATGATGGCTATGTAGGAGTACGAATTATACCCTTGCAATATTAGGGTATGCTTCTCTTGGAGGTTATAGCCTGCTTCTTGTAACAACAAAATTAACTACAAGCATACACAATTTTCCTGGTGAAGGGTGTGCATATAAAGTGAGTGAGAGCCAATGGATCAAAATATCACTTCAAAATCCTCAACCCCAAATTAAAAGAGAAGTAAAGAACATTCAAGAATTGATTGATCTCGACATTGATGGGAAGCACTACTATTGTGAGACTAGGGACATCACACGGCCCTTTCTAAGTCGTATGTGTTTGCATAAACTTGATGATGAATTTGTTTGGAATGGATGGTTTTCATTGCCTTTCAAAAACATTAGACTTCCATACCATTGTATCATTCTTCTATAGGTTGCTTAATTCTCTCTTTAAGTTATGTTTTTTTTATCTAAAAGTAACTTCTTGTTCTTGTTGTGTACCTTACTTCCCTTCTCTTTTAATGAGCACAATATACTGTAGTTTTTTACATTAACTATCAATATTGGAAAAGTGTCTTCCCCATTTCTTTATTCTTTCTTGATTCTATGGCTTCTTGTTTCTTGATTGCTTTTAACATGTTCTCTTGTTTATAGGTTGAGGATGGTGAAATATCTATGCAACAACATTCATGTATCCTTATACTTATTAACTTTAGTAATTTTATTAAGTGTGTCTTTAATGAAAGCATTGATGATTCTGTCATGATTAGAAATATTTAAATTATGGTGAACCATAGGTACCACCTGTGAGATTTTTGCAAATAACAGGTTGGCTCCATAATTTTTTAAAAAGTAGACCAAACATCTTTGCACTGATCTATACAGGTATGGAAAGGTCCGTCCTCATTTTCCATATTTTCTTCATCTTGGAATTTAGGTATTGAATTTACATTTTAATTATATCAATGCTAACTAAGTTTCTACTGATACATTGATACATTGATATATCAGTCCTTTGTGAAGAATGAGGTTAAACTTCACCTATTATGATAGGCCTCAAAATATATTTTCATCTGCATTTAGTATTTGTCTTGTCTATTTATATGATCAATCAATATTCAAATTGCTAATCTTTTATCATTTGTCTATCAAACCCAAGCTTATGCTAATTTGTTACTTACTCTTTGGTTCCTGTCCTGCAGGTTGATACTCCAAAGAAAAAGTTAAGAAAACAAATGTCCTTGTTGCAGAGTTGTTTTATGTAGGAATGAACCTAACATATTTACAAAAGGTAGTTGAAAAAGAGTTTGAAATGGCATTTCAAGACCATATGATGGAAGAAACAAAAGACATGAAAAATTTTGTTGAGGCATTTGTTTATGATATGAGGAACAAGGTAATTTGCATGAGGTGTCTTCAGTTTATAAGTACTATGTTCATTCTTTCTTGTGAGTATGTGTCTTCAGCTTATGATTAGGTGTCTTTAGATTATCTATTTCTTTTATTAGTGTCTCCTTTTTCTATCTCACCATAGTTGTGCTTAATTAGCTTCATTAATGAGAGAACCACACAAGTTGTTGCTGATAACAATTAAAGCCAATAGAAAATCTTACTGAAATGCCTTGAGGGGAAGACCCATTGAGCATATGAAAGTATAGGGACTTCTGAACTTGTCCATCACCTGGTTGTTTTCCTCTGGTGATCCCATTTCGCCAAGGTTCTCGCACCATAAGGTTTTGATACTGTCTATTGGCTTTGTTTTTGTTTTTGTGTTCTAACAATTGGATTGAAAATTGATTTTACGCTGCCAAATATGAAGTTTGAACTGAATCTCAATGCTCGAAAGTTGTTGATTCCAACATTAGTAAAGGACCATATAGCTTGGTGTTTCCATTCAAGCTCGTGGCTTCTGCTGAATATACAAATACTTTCAACTAACAATATGATTGTGATGAACCAAAAGTTAGTTTTTTCTAAAGTGATTGCAAAACCACCAAGAAGAACCATTATTTCCCATATAAACCCAAGGGTTCCAAGGCCAGTTGCAGCTTTCTCAAGAACAACAAGCCGAAGAGCAAAGAATGTTAAATTATTTTCTAGAGCTCACACGTCGCTTACTAATGGAGAAACAAAATTTGTTGTATTGATAATTTCTCTAGTAATTTCTATAATGCTTCTTGGTTCAAACATTGTAGTAATGTCTATACTACAAGTTTCACAAAGTGTTTGAAGCTCATTGTAGTAAAAAGTCATTTTGTAATAGTAAGGCTTTAGTCATGGTAAATATTAGAATTAGCTATTCAGGTTTTATTATGCTTTAATATTATAATTAATAATTGTATTTTTATTTAAATTTATGGTCATAAGGTATGTCTATGACCTCAGTTATATAAAAATCTGAGGCAATAGATATACCCTATGGCCTCGGTTATTAAAAAATTGAGGTTATAATTATATCTTATGGCCTCAATTATTAAAAAACTGAGTCCATATACATACCATATGGCCTCAATTATTGAAAAACTGAGACCATAAGTAATAGTCTATGGTCTCTCTCACTTAGGTCTCGGTTCTTATAACCGTGGTCATAAACCTACAATCATGGTTAAAAACTGAGCTATATGTATGTATTGTAATAGTATAGAAACCCTTTTAGAGACATTTTTACAAATACATTAACTGCAAATGACAAGTAAAACAAATGATGACCTATTTTTAACCAACAAAAACAAAATAATTACAAGTTTTTGAAAAACAAGCTAAAATTGCCAGACAATAAGACTAAAAAACCACTCAATCCTACTATAGTAATAATAAAGTGGGTATATTATAATGATATGGTTTTTCAAATGATCATATTACACATATATAAGGGGATATCATTGAATTGGAAGAATCCTTCCATGGTCACAATGAATCCAATTTTCTATAGTATAATTGTTTAATTAGGATCCATCTAATAACCATCGTGAGAAAGTATTGATAATCAGAATTATTTCATCTAGATATTAATTAACATCTAATGAAATCTTTTGATTATCTCCCAAAACATACTTAAAAGCGTTAAGTAATCTCCCTCCATAACAAATTTTTGACAACCATTGGCTTTTTCTAAACCAATAGCTAGTGATATATCTATTACTTCTCCCTAGTCATTCAAGTTTTCTCAAATACTTTTACCACGTACACCAAAAACATAACCATGATGATTTCTTGCAATAATCCCAAGTGATGAAGTCATGCCATTTCCAAAATAGCATGAGCATTAGAGGTTAAAAAAACTTTAGGAGGTTTAGTCCAAAGAAACTTAAGAATATAGAGGAAAACCTAACATGTCAGTGGGCCTAACATGGGTAAATATAGTTTTGTTTGGTTGGGTATTTTTATGAACCAAAATTGACCTACATATCAAAACAAGCCAAGCCAAAGACTAACCTACTTAATAAATTTGGTTGGCTTAGACCTACTATATTTATTAAACAACTATTACATACATATAAAAATATTAAATCACACTATCATATCAAAAACATTTCTTTATTTTTATTTTGATTTATTTATATTTATTTTTTTTATTTTTTCTTAATTTATTTATAGTCATATTTGCTTTTCAGAGTAATAGTAAACGAACTCATCCTACAATCTGAGATCAAATTCAAATATTGTACTTTTGCATATTATACACAATACGAACAATGTGAAAATAGATTACTCGAACGATTGATTAGTGACTAGATCAATCAAGAAATTTTACCTAAATAAATTGATTTTGATACATTACTAGATCGATCAAGGGATTTACTCGATCGATCAAGGACTAGATTGATTTCTTTGATCGATCTAGTTAAATAAATGGATTGATCCACTTCTTGAATATTTAATTAAAGGTTGACTGGATTGATCGAGACAACATTTGATCTAGCAACCAAGGTACTCGATCGATGGAATGCTTGGTTAGATAAATCGAGCAACCAATTATTTGATTTTAATATCTATTTCTATTACAAAAAGGATTGGCTTTTTACTGTATTATGCATATTTCTTAAATGTGTTTCAACTAATTTTATGGAAAATATGGTAATTCCACTTTAACGTAATATTTTTCAAAATATTCTATAAATATAAATCTAAGCACATATTTTAAGCTAATCACATAAGAGCTTAATTATGCTTATTCTCTTCATCTTTTATTCACTCTTATTTTTCTAAAAGTTCTCAAGTAGGATTTTTCATTATGTTAATTTATCAAAAATTTATGACTATGTTTGATGTATTAATTAGCCTATTATAATAATTGTGTTATTATGCTTTTAACTAATTGTTCTAGAGTTTCTAGTTTTTTTATTTATTTGATATATTGCTTAAATCAATTAGTTAGGGTTTTTCATTATTAAATAGGCTCTAAGACACACACTTGTACTTGTGTTTATGTGATAACTTTTTAGGTGATAGTGGTGTAGGTTTGATTAACTTGTTGGACACAAATTTGTCAAAGCACTGGTCTAGATTTGAACACCTATCTTGTTGAGACTGTGATGAAAGCAATGACTTGTAAGTAGGTTACTTGGGGGCATTATCTAGGTAGGTAGTTTAAGTCCTAGCCTTGTAACTAGATCTTTATTTTTCATATTGGATAGTTAGATGGTCTAGTGGACTGGTGGTTTATTAGTGTGGCCTAGGTTGTTTCCACCTAAAAATATCGTGTGTTGATATTTTTATTTCTGTATTACATTACATACATATGATTGGTTGCTTGGCCACTCATAAAATTTTAATTTACCATATTTTCACTGAAATTCTGCTCATTAAATCCATAACTAAATAAATAAACTTTCATTTGGCATCAGAGAAGTCACTAGATACAGTTAGTATGCCTAAGAACTTATTATGGATCACTTGAGAGAGTGCTCGTCTATAGTTTTCACTCCTTACTTTGATGAGTCAAATTATCCTTATTAGAAGGTTATGAAGAGAGCCTTTCTATGATCTATAGATGAAACCAACTAGAAATTTATGCCTTGGTTAGGAACCACCTATAGTTACCAAAGATAATGTAGTTACTCCTAAGCCTAGGAATGAATGGACCAATCAAGATAAAATTTGTAGTAACTGGAATAAAAAATGTATTAATGCTATTTTGAGTGTTGTATCTACTAATAATTTTCATCGTATTTCTCATGTTGAAATCGCTAAGCATGCTTAGGATATTTTGGAGGTGGCCCATGAGGGTACCTCGCAAGTTAAATGAACAAAACTTTGCATGTTTAGTACTCAATTTGAGAATATTAGGACGAAATAAGATGAAACTTTTTCCAAATTCTATGCAAGATTATGTAATATTACTAAACATCTACCAATCTTGAAGAGAAAGTTAATGATTTCAGGATAGTTTGGAAGACTTTTTGCTTGCTACTAGATTTCTTTCATGAAAAGGTCACTTCCATTGATGAAAGCAAGGATGTGGACCACATCAAAATAGAAGAACTTGTTGGATCACTTCAAACCTTTGAGATGAGTTTTTGAACACCTTTAAAGAACATAGATATCATTTATAAAATTGGCATGACTGATGATGGTGATAAACATAGTGACAATGTTAATGAAGAATTGGTACTCTTAACTAGAAGATTTAACAAAATCCTTAACAAAAAGAATTCTCAAAAAAGACAATCAAGTTGTCAAAAGTATTATAATCTAAGAGAACTCAAATCTGTCAGTTCTGATGGTAAGAAACTAAACCCATTGGACTTTAATGTTTTGAATGTATAGGTTTTGGTCACTTGAAGTTGACAATGCAAACAAGAAGAACCAAATTGGAAAAGCTTTCAATGCTACACTTATTAACTCTGAAAGTGATTACGATAATCTAGTTGAATCTGGCACTAACTATTTGGAATTTACTACAACTACTGGTGGACAATCCAGTAAGTTTGAAATTGATTCAAATGAAGATGAAAGTAATGCTAAATGAAAAACCTAAATCCTTTGAAATAAATTCCTCAAGTATAGAAAAATTGACTAAATTTTTCAAACATTCAAACATACCCTCCTCATATGATACACATGACATTGGTTATGTTATGCCTTTCAACATCAAAAATCACATATTTAAGGCCTTTTAACTCTACTCCTTATGTTTTGTATTAAACACAAAGAATATTTACACTTGTGATTGAAAATTTTGTTAAGTTTGTGCCTATCTATCATCATTGTGGTAGAAAAGGTCATATTAGACCCAAAGTGTAGAATTTTGATAAATGCTCCTAAACGTATTAATAATTTCCAAGCTTCACATAGTAGGAATCATAACCATCATGATGAGAGTCATGGAGCCATACAAATCATAAGTGGACCAATCACATGATCTAGGAAGGCATAACTCAAGGAGGCTTTAAATGGGCTCATTCAAGAGGTCATGTATAATCAAGGGGAGCCAAAATGGGACTACAAAGATTGGGAAAAGCCTAGCATGGAAATTATGGAATAATTGGAAATTTTGGATTAGGCACATTGCACCTTTGTCACGCATTTTGGACTATTTTTATTTTTTAGCCCTTGGATGAAATCAATGGTTATGATGTAATATTTTCTAGGGTTTTTGTGTATCCTATAAATACTTAAAAGCAGCTCAACTGTATCACTTTTTAGGAGATTAATGATTTTTTTTCAAATCATTTGAGAGCTCATTCATGCTCTTTGTTCCTCTTTAAGAAAATTATCAAGAGATTGGCAACCTTTGTGACGTTGTTTAGCATTTAAGCATTTGTAGTGAGTAATATCCATAATTGTTAGGGTGTTCTTATGCTAGACTTATCAAGGAAATAGCACCTCCTTATGACGTCTTTCCCCTCAAATTAATAGTAAGTAATATCCATTGATTTGTGGAGAAACTCTTTGCTATATAATTTGAAAATTAGCAAGGTCCTACCCCTTTGGTTTGCACCATTTGGTATCAGAGCTTTAGGTGCTAATTTTTGGATTTCTATCATTTAATTTTTTTTCTTGTTCTTGTGTTCTTGTCTTGTTTCTAGTACATACGATATATATATATATATATGTTATGTTCTTTCTTAAATTCTAGTTTCCAAACCCTAAAAAAAATTCTTCTTTGTTTCCACCATCTTTTGCATTTTTCCTCGCATTTTCAGTTGTTTATGATATTTCTATACATTTTCTTGGTAATGTTTTGGTATTTCTATGGTAGCTCCTATAGAAATTTTATTTCCCCTTTGTGTCATAATTTATGTTCTATTTTACGTATCATAAAATTCCTCAAACTCATATTGAAGGTGTTGTATTGATTTACACTTGAGTTATTAGCATATTTGGTCAAAAAAAGGAGTGGCCAAAATTTATTCAAAAAAAAATAAAGACAAAGAAAAGAGGTCAAATTACATATGGTAATTTCTAGTGAGTGTTTGAACTCATAGTTCTAGGAATTTTACCCTATTATTTTAAATTCCCAATTGTGTGTTGATTTCTAATAGGAGTCAAATTATTGCATTTTTGTTATGATTTAAAGGTTGATATTTGTGTGAAAATTGCGTTTTATTGTATTATTTAATCCACAAATGTCATTTCACGGGTATTTCGTGTTTAAAGTGCAATTGCAGGTAAAATCATGATTATGGAGAAGTTTGGGACAAATTTCAATGACCGGGATTGAGTGCAAATAAAAAGAAAACAAAATTTCAAAATTTGGAAGTTCGCCGCCGGGGAGAATATTCCTGCCGCCGGCGAAAACCTTATTGAGAAAATGTTGAAAATCATGCAGGGAGCACGGATTTTGGCAAATCAATCTCGCCGCCGGCCAAGTACATCTCGCCGTCGGCCAAATACATATCGCCGCCGGCCAAGTGCATCTCGCCGCCGGCCACAATAATCCCGCCGCCGGTGATATTTAGCGGAACCGAAATCGTAAGTTTTCCAGAAATCTCGCCGCGGCGAGAATAACTTCGCCGCCGGCGAGTTTCGTTCGAAAACACATTTTTATGCTGTTTTGTTCCAAAATTGCCCTCCAAAACCCTAGATCTATATATACATTATGATGGAGAAGGAGGGGACGGTAGAAAGGAGAGTTCAAAGGCATTTTTGGAGAAGAGAAGGAAATTTTGGAGAAACTTGAAGGATCTTCACCATTGTTGCTACCAAGCCTTCATCTTCTAGAGTTTTTTCATCTCTTCTCCTTAGCATTTATTTTCTGCAGTTTATTCATATTTGTTATTCATGGATTCAATTGAAATAATGGTTGTTCTTATTTCCGTTATGAACTAATTCGTTTTTGCTAGGGCTATGATGTAGTTAGATCAAGGAAATCTGATTTCTTTTGTTATGGTTATATGAATTCATTGCTTTCAAGTCGAGTATTTATTTCCATGCTTAATGCTTTTAAATTTCTGATCAAGATTTAGATGATTTGTTGCATTATATTGAAACCGAGAGGAGATGTGTAATGAATGCTTCTTGGGATAAATACCGTATGTTGAATGCGAGTTTGACACCTAATGCATGATGTATGTGGTTATTCCAGAAATTCCATAAATCGTAATGTGCTTATTTGTGATTAAATCTTCATAGAAATATAGTCGGTTTTCATAGATAAGTAATTCTAATATAACTTGAGAAAGAGTATTAGATAAGTTTGGGTTTTTCGACCATCACTTTTAGCTTTGATTCTCATATAACATGACTTGAAATCGGATTGAATTGATTTAGCGAAATCAAATGCCTTAGCGTTTTTAATCATTTGTGAACAACATTAAATTTTGTTATTTACGTTCAGTTTTATGTTAATTTGCTTTTAAAACAATTTCAACAATTCAGGTTTCAAATAAAATTAGGGTTAGTCAATTTCGGTACTTAGTAACGCCATTCCTTGTGGGTTCGATATCCGTACTTTTGTACACTTTATTACTTGAACGATTCGTACACTTGCAAAAATAAGCATCAATTTCTTTGAAAAAATTATTGTTTTTTCCAATATTGTTGATCTTTTTATTTCCCCTTGTGCTTAATTATTTTAGTCTAGGATTCTAAACACTTTAAGTTAGTTTCCTTTGTGCTTTAACAAGTGGGATATTATGAACTTCCTTTTGGGTGTTTGATAATTCTACAAATTGTTTGGAATTCCTAGATTGGTTGTTTGATTACGAGCTAAGAATGCTTGAGCAATCAATCCGAGCGCTAAACACTTGAGGTATTGAGTGAATTTATAATAGTTTTATTTTATTACACTAACCTCTTGTTGTGTAGGATTACAAAAATGTCTAATAGGGGTAGTCTCGAAGAAAGACCAAATATGATGTTCATGATGGAGTCTTTGAAACAATCCTTTGAAAGGGTGAAAAACTTGATGGTCGATATGAATGAATGATTGGAAAGGAAAGAAAACGCCTTAGTTGCTATACAACTAGAAACACATCCATCCAATGTTAGTGGAGTTAATAGGAAAGCTCATGTTGAAGATGATATTGAGGAAGAAGATTGGGAGGAAGAATTGGAGGAAAAAGAAGGAAGAATTCCTAGAGGAGGAAGAAATGGTATAAGAGGTATGTGGAGACCTCCACCTAGGGCCCAAGATGGAGTTGATAAGAACCTAGGTATTATAAAAATGAAGATACCATAATTCCAAGGAAAGAATGACCTGGAGTTATATTTGGAATGGGAGAAGAAGGTGGAGCACATTTTTGAGTGCCACAACTACTCCATGACAAAAAGGTAAAACTTGATGTCATTGAGTTTTCTAACTATGCTTTAAATTATTAGGATCAATTAGTCATTAGTAGGAAGAGAAACCATGAAAGACCCATAGAAAATTGGGAGGACATGAAGGCCATCATAAGGAAGAGGTTTTCCCCTAACTATTACTATAGAGAGTTACACCAATGTATACAATGATTGACTCAAGTATATAAGTGTGTTAATGAGTACTATAAGGAAATGGAAGTGGCAATTGTAAGGGCTAATGTCAAGGAAGATAAAAAGGCCACAATGGCTAGGTTTCTTAGTGGGTTGAATCCAAAAATTTCCAACATTGTGGAACTTCATCATTATGTAGAGATGGAGGACATGATCCACATGGAAATTAAGGTGGAAAGGCAATTAAATAAACAGAGTTATCAGTCCCAACCATCAAAGTCTAGTACGATTACTTCATAACCAAACCCTACTAGTCGTTGGAAGTCCAATGAAAAATAAGAAGAATGAGCTAGTTCCAAACCAAGATTTGAGCCTTACAAAGCCAAATATATAGGGTCTAGCAAGGACAAAGGTAAAATCAACACCCCAACTTGTAATCATGACATTAAGTGTTTTCAGTGTCTTGGTAATGGTCATATAGCCTCTCAATGTCCAAACAAGAAGGAAGTGATCACCTTAGCTAATGGTGAGGTGGAAACAGATCATGAAAGTGAAGAAGAAGATATTCCACCACTAGAGGAAGCTAGTGAAGAAAAGATAGGACCTGTGGATGGGGAAGCACTTGTAATAAGGCGATCTTTGAGTGTTCAAGTCAAGGATGATGACATTGAACAACAAAGAGATAACATCTTTCACACAAGGTGACATATGAGCAACAAATATGTAGTATTATCATAGATGGGGGAAGGTTCACCAATGTGGTAAGTACTACCTTAGTTGAGAAATTAGGGTTTCCTACATTCAAACACCCTAAGCCTTACAAGTTGCAATGGTTAAATGATATTGGGGAAGTGAATGTTGATAGGAAAGTATTAGTGAGCTTCTCCATTGGAAAGTACAAAGATGAGGTATTATGTGATATGGTACCCATTCAAGCCGGGTACATCTTGCTAGGTAGGTCGTGGCAATATAATATGAGGGTTATGCATGACGAATATAGAAACAAGTATTCATTTTTGAAGTATGATAGAAACATCACACTTGTTACCCTTTCACCCAAGCAAGTCTTTGAAGACCAAATGAAGATGTGTAGGTGAAAAGAAAATAATGAAAATGAAAAAAAAGAGTTAAAATAAATAAAAAAACAAAAGAATGAGAGAAAAAACTGAAGAATAAGAAGAGCATAGTGAAAAAACAAGAGAGAAAAAAAGTGTGAGTTTTTATGCTAAGGCAAGTGAGGTCAAGAGGGCTTTTTATTCAAAATAGCCCATACTTGTACTTTTGTACAAGGAGGATAATTTTTGTACTAACGATCTTAACCAATCTTTTCCTAGTGCCATTGTTTCTCTTTTGCAAGAATTTGAGGATGTATTCTCTAAAGAGATTTGGGATAGGTTGCCACCAATTAGGGGAATTGAGCATCAAATTGACTTCATATCGGGAGCTTCTCTTTCAAACTGACCCACCTATAGGACCAACCCCAAAGACACTAAGGAGATTCAAAGGAAGGTTGAAAATTAGTTGACCAAAGGTTAAGTAAGGGAGAGCCTAAGTCTATATGTCATTCCCGTGATACTCGTGCCTAAGAAGGATGGATCAAAAAGGATGTGTGTTGATTGCTGAGCCATCAACAAAATTATGGTAAAATATCAAAATCATATCCCTAGACTAGATGACATGCTAGATGAGTTGCATGGATCTTGCATTTTTATAAAAATGATTTGAGAAGTGGATATCATCAAATTAGGATGAAAGAGATAGATGAATGGAAAACCACTTGTAAAACTAAGCATGGATTGTATGAGTGGTTAATCATGCCCTTTGGTCTAACAAATGCACCTAGCCCTTTTATGAGGCTTATGAATCACGTTCTATATGCATTTATTGGAAAATTTGTGCTTGTCTATTTTGATGATATTCTCATTTATAGTAAAAATCTTGAAGGGCATGTCTTACATCTTTGGTATGTGCTTGAAATTTTGAGAAAAGAAAAACTATATGCAATTCTGAAAAAGTGTTCCTTTTGCATGGATGGATTGGTTTTTCTTTGTTTCTTTGTTAGTTCTAAGAGAATAGAAGTAGATGAGGAAAAGGTCAAGGCTATTTGAGAATGACTCGTACCTAAATTTGTCACTAAGGTTAGGAGTTTCTATGGCTTGTCTATTTTTTATCAAAGGTTTGTCAAAGATTTAGTACATTAGCCATACCTCTAACCAAGGTCATTAAAAATTTTGTTTGTTTTAAATGGACCTAGAATCAGGAGATAACCTTTAAAATGTTAAAGGATAGTTTGTGTTTTGCATTTATTCTATCTTTACCTTATTTTACTAAAGCCTTTGAAGTTAAATCTGATGCGTCAGGAATAGGTATAGGAGTTGTTTTGATGCATGAATGGTGGTCTATCACTTATTTCAGTAAGAAACTTCAAGGAGAAACCCTTAATTATTCAACGTATGATAAGGAGCTCTATACCTTGGTTAGGACCCTGGAGACATGACAACATTACCTTTTGCTAAGGGAATTCTTCATCCATACTGACCACGAATCTCTAAAACATCTTAGGTGCCAAGGTAAATTGAATAGAAGGCATGCTAGATGGAGGGAATTCATTGAGACATTTCTTATGTTATCCAATATAACAGAGGTAAGGAGAATGTTTTAGCCGATGCTTTATCACAGAGTTATGCCTTACTCTTAACTTTAAATGCTAGATTGCTAGAATTTAAGTATGGTAAGGAAATGTATGCTAATGATGATGACTTCTCTACTATTTACCATGCATATGAAAAAGCTTCTTTTCATAAATTTTATAAATTAGATGGGTATCTATTTAAATAAAATCAATTATGTATACCCAAATGTTCAATGCGTGAATTGTTGATTAAGGAGGCTCATAGGGGTGGATTAATGAGGCATTTTGGAATTAAGAAGACTCTAGATGTTTTACGTGAGCATTTTTATTGGCTAACAATAAGGAGGGATGTAGTAAGAATATGTTCTAGATGCATCACTTCTAAGCAAGCCAAATCCAAAGTCCTACCACAAGGACTATATACTCCCTTGCCCATACCTAGCACACCTTGTGTGGATATTTCCATGGATTTTGTTTTAGGATTTCGTAGGTCTAAGAAGGGTAGTGACTCCATTTTTTGTGATTGTAAATAGGTTTTCTAAAATGGCACACTTTATAGCTTGTTATAAAACCGATAATGGCACTTATATGAAAGTTGTTCTTTAGGGAGATTGTTAGGCTTCATGGAGTTCCTAGGAGAATTATTTCTGATAGGGATGTTAAATTCCTTAGTTATTTTTGGAAAACTCTTTGGGCTAAAATGGGCACTAAACTCTTTTTTTTTTACTACTTCTCACCCACAAACTGATGGGCAAACTATGGTAGTCAATAGGACTCTATCTACTTTTCTTAGAGTAGTAATAAAAAGGAATTTGAAAAATTGGGAGGATTATTTACCTTTTGTTGAATTTGCTTATAACTGGAGTGTGTATTCAACTATTTATCATTCTCCATTCAAAATTTTTTATGGTTTCAATCCACTAACTCATTTTGACATATCACCTATACCTATTTTAGAGAAGACTAACTTAGATGGTGCAGGAAGGCCAAAATAGTGAAGAAGTTCCATAAAAGCATTCATGAGAAAATTGAGAAGAGAAATGAGGATTATGCTCATAGGGATAACAAAGGAGACAAAGAGTCATTTTTGAGCGTGGTTATTGGGTTTGGGTACATATAAGGAAGGAACGGTTCCCCGAAAAGCAAAAGTCCAAGTTGTAACCTCGGGGAGATGGATCTTTTCAAGTGATCAAGAAAATTAATGACAATTCCTACAAAATCGATCTTCCTGGGGAGTATAATGTCAGTACCTTCTTTAATGTTTCTAATCTTTCTCCTTTTGATTATGCAGGTGACGATTCGAGGATGAATCCTCTTGAAGAGAGGGGGAGTAATGAGAATCATAGAGCCATACAAATCCCATATGGACCAATCACAAGGTCTCTGAGGGCACAACTCAAGAAAGCTTTAAATGGGCTCATTCAAGGGTTTCCTTGTATGCTATAAATATTTAAAAGCAACTCAGTTGCCTCACTTTTTGGGAGATTAATGATATTTGATTTTTCAAATCATTTGAGATCTCATTTATGCTCTTTTTTCCTCTTCAAGCAACTTATCAAGGGATTGGCAACCTTTGTGATGTTGTTTAGCATCCAAGAATTTGCAGTGAGTAATATTCATACTTTTTAGGGTGTTTTTATGCTAGACTTATCAAGCAAACAAAACCTCATTATGGCATCTTTCCTTTCAAATTAATGGTGAGTAATATCCATTGATTTGTGGAGAAACCCTTTGCTATATAAACTAAAATTTAGCTAGGTCCTACCCTCTTGGTTCGTAGCACAACATCCATCTATGCATGTTACATCATATTCTAGGATGAATGAAATTATGATAACATGTGCAAAAATCCTACTATAAAGCATAAAGTTGTTGGCTCAAAGAGGCAAGTATAATTCAATACATTTAATTCTTGTACTAATTATCATTATCCTATCATGTATATTGCATCTTCATTTAGGATGAATGAATAATCTAAAGGTCTATCCAAGAATATGCCAATGACAACTAAGGTAGTTAATTTCCAACCCAAATATATAAAGGAACTAACATTCAAGAAAATTTGGGTTAGGAAAGATTCTCTCTATCCAATCACTTGACCGTCATTTATTGTTCACTTAGATAATTTTTTTTAGTACTTAATTGACCATAGAAGAAAATCTTTACTTTATTTGTTTTTATTTTTATTTTTATTGATGTTTCTTTAGTTTCAAAAATAAAAAAAAATAAAAAAGAGGGAAGTAGACATGCTTTAACATTGACATGATCCTTACATACTTTATGTATATTTATTTTGATTGACTATGCATTATACAAATGGACATTTTGAATTGTGCATTTACATATTTTGCACATCTAGTGATTGATGTCAATATGAACCTATTTACACACTCACTGGGCATATAAGTATGTTATGCTAGAAGTTTATAATTGATTATGTGAGATTTTAGGGCATAAGATAACCTTAAGTATGAAAATTATGGTTGAGCTATGTCTTTCACTGTATAAAATGCTACTATTGAGAGACAACTAGTTTTGAAAGGGCTACCTACTATGATGTGTGAAAGTTATCGCAATGAACGTAGAGAACTATCTCACAACTAGTGTGAAAGTCATCATACTATGTATACTTTCTTATGCATATTTATTTTAAAAATAATGATAATAGTATTAAAGTAAAAAAGAAAAATACAAAAGATTTGGCATGCAT
The DNA here is from genome assembly GCA_030763125.1 of Hippophae gyantsensis. Taxonomy (NCBI): domain Eukaryota; kingdom Viridiplantae; phylum Streptophyta; class Magnoliopsida; order Rosales; family Elaeagnaceae; genus Hippophae; species Hippophae gyantsensis. Next base: position 35,163,221 of record CM061034.1, read on the forward strand.
AATATAGTATACATAACTAATTCCTCACAATAAAAATTACTACAAGAAGGGAATACAAAAAGAATATTAAAGTTCTCTCTTAATAAGTAAATTTATTTTATACAAGTATGAATTCAACTATAATTGTTTTTATGATAGGTGATACTCCTCCTTTTGAAGCTTTCATAACTGATCATAAATAAACAAATTGGCATCCTGTTTACATATATTTATATTGTCAATAGATAGTCACACTTTGAAAAACAAAATTCATCATTTATATGTATTGTTGTAGTCATGTTAAGCTAAGCATACTACTCTCAATTCAAAAGAAAAAAATATATATCTAGTCTAATTTATTTAGAGGAGTCATAAAAACTTAAGGTGAGATTATGCATTTTTGGAAAATATATTATTTTGTACTCTCTATTTTGATTATTCTGAGCTTTTAGAGTGTGTAATCCTCTTTTCTATCATTAAATATAATGCTTGCTTAATCAACCTATTATCATTGCTTCATGATTATATTGTTTATTCGTATGAAAAAATGGGGAGAAAAATTGAAACAATAATTGAAAATCTACAAAAAGGAAAGAGCTAACATAGAGGGAGAATTACTTTGAAAATTCTTTTTGAAGATACTACATATAAGGGGAGTTGTGTTTTTTATTTCTATTTGTTGATTACTCACTCTTATAAATATTGTTTTGCTTTCATATTGTTATATACATTGAATTAATGAACAATGAGTCTTTTGGGATAAGTTGTTTGGGTATTTATGTTTTTGATTTTCAGTGTAAACATGAGCTTTCGAGAATCAAGCGAAGATGGTTTCACCATATCATAGAATATTACCACTATGTAAAAATTTAATTTTCCTATTAGAGTTTTGTAGTAAGAAATAGGCTTTGTCTCACAAATATGCCAAAGGGGGAGATTGTTAGGTTTTTATTAGTGTTGGCGATATTCGTAAATAAAATGTATAGTTTTAATCTTAAGTTATAAGTGTGTCTTAATAGAGTATTTTCAAGCTAAAAAAACTATCGAGCCTTAATGATCACATATCAGGTATATATTTGTTCCTATACACATTAGATTTCATGTTAAACACAATAGAAACAATGTGAAAATTGGCTACTTGATCAATCGAGCAATATTACCTAAATAAATTGATTTTAATACATAATTAAATTGATCTAGGGATTTACGTGATCAATTGAGAACTATATTGATTGAGTTAAATCACTGGATTGATTCAATTCTCGAATAATTATGAAATGTTGATTGGATTGATAGAGACTACATTTAATCGATCGAGCAGCTAGTTATTGGATTTTAATATCTACTTCTAATACTAGTCGGATTAGTTTTTTATTGTAATTTCCTTATTTCTTAAAAGTGTTTAAACTGATTTTATGGGTACTATGATAATTCTATTTTAACCTAATGTGCTTCAAAATATTATGTAAATACAAATCTAGGCACACATTTGAAACTAACCACACAATTGCTTAATTGTATTTATTCTCTTCATATTTAACTCTCTCTTATTTTGGTAAAAGTTTTGAAGTATGTTTTTTCATTAAGTTAATTTATTAAACATTTGTGGTTGTGTTTGTTGGATTTACAAGCCTACAATAATAATATGGTTATTATGCTTTTAACTAATTATTCTAGCGTTGCTCGTTGATTTCAATTTATATGATATATTATTTAAATCAACTAGTTAGAGTTTTTCATTTTTGAATCTACTCTAGGACACACACTTGCACCTGTGCTTATGTGCTCACTTTTTAGGTGATAGTGGTACGAGATCGATTAACTCGTGGGACTCGAGTTTGTTGAAACTAAATTTGAATGCCTTTCTTTTAGAGATTATAATGAAAGTAGTAGCTTGTAAGTAGGTTACTTAGGGTCATTACCTGGATGGGTAGTTTTAGTCCTAACCTTGTAACTGGATACTTATTTTTCATAGTGGATAGATAGGTGGGTAGGTGGACTAGTGGTTTTCCTATTAGGTCATTGGTATGGTTTAGGTTGTTTCCACCTAAAAATCTCATGTATTGATATTTTTATTTTTGTATTACTTTATGTTATGCTTGATTGTTTGGTGTTTATAAAATTTTAATTTGTCATATTTTCATTGATATTTTTCTAATTAGATCCATAACTAAATAAATGAACTTTCAAATGCAATGACAATGGTGATGCTATTGAATTGAAGTCTTTCTTTATTTATCTCTTGCCTATTTCTTGAGGACTAGTTGGTGAGGATCCAAATAAGCATCAAAATTAATTTTATATGGTATATTATAGCATGAAACATAATGGTATTGCTAAGGAACAAGTAAAACTCAGAGTATTTCCATTCTCTTTAGTAGACAACGTTAAAGAGTGATTCTACTACTTAATATCTGGGAATATAAATAGTTTGAATGAGATGAAACTACTATTCTTAGAAAAATAATTTTTAGCTTCTAAGGCCATTTTGATAAGAAAATAAATTTGTGGTGTTCAGATGTACAATGGTAAGAATTTATATGAGTATTGGAAGCGGTTCAAGAAATTATGTGCAAGTAGACTTCGTCATCAAATAAGTGAGCAACTCTTCATACAACACTTTATATAAGGGATTGATATCTATGGATAGAAGCACAATACATGTAACAAGTGGTGGAGCTTTGTTTTACTCCTAAAATTGCTAGGATTTTGATTGCTACTATGGTAGTAAATGCTTAATAGTTCCAAATGATAGATGCAGATAGTGATGGAACTTGGTTAATAAGGCTCTAATGAGTGCTTAAAAAGCACTAAAATTACCATGATTTAATTTACTTTAATTCACTAAATATATTTATATTTGTATGATTTTATCATATTTTTATATAAATTTATCTTTTCAAAATCACAAGTACTTTTATTATTTTTTAAGTATTTTCGTTCAAAAATAACTTAAAAGTTCGAAGAAAAAAATTGGAGGCAATACATAACAAATATGTTTAAAAAATCAGCAAAAGTCAAAAAAATGGAAAAATTGGATAAAATGAGTCAAAACAATGAAAAATGTTAAAAATGCCGAGACCTATGCACGCCAGCACACGCTCGCACTAAGCCCTACATGTACCACCATACACGCGTAGGACTAAGCCCGTGCCAAGTCCGGTGCACTTTAGCACATGCTTTCACCTATCCCACGTGTGCCAATACCTGTCTGCCACAAATTTCACCCTCCACATGCTACCAACTTGTCTAAACGCATCAAAAATCAATTTTTGAGATATTTTCTCACCTTTTTTTGCCTTTTCCTCATCTATAAAAGGACCTTCTCTCTCATTTTAAAAATCACCACTCAAATCCCTCAAAATCTCTTATTTTTGATTTGATAAATGGAAATGCAAATCCTTTTGGAGGTTTTCGAGCAACAGAATTAGCATCAATGTTCGGTAAGGATTCTTTTAAGGTATAATTTTAAAATAAATTTTTTATAGTTATTTTTTATGTTTTATTTTTTATATGTTATGTTTAATTTGCGAGTGATTAAATTTAACATAGCTACATGTATGTAAATATGATATAATAATAACGTTGTTATGCTTGCGAAATATTAAATAGGTAAAACATGTCTATAAAATAAATTGATTTTGTTTTTATTCAAGATTTTATATTAAGGATATTAGAGAGAAATATATTATTTTTTATTATAAACTTAAATTTGAAAATTAGATTCTAAAGTCTAATTATCCAGTCTGATTTAGAGTAGTTCTCTTTTATTTGTTGGTATAATCGTCCGATAGTTAGAGTGAAGCTCTATTTCAAAAAACTTTTATAAGAATTATTATTTAAAAATGTATTGACAACATATTTTCAATAATGGTTTTAAAACTTGAAAGTTAGTACTCAGATAGTTAAATTCTTAGGTTTAATTTGGACACCTTGAATAAAGTTTAAAATGTCTTACCCCACAAAAGGTGTCATTCAAATAGTTCATTTTTAATCTCCTAGAAAAAGTTATTAATTTAATTAACCAAATTAATTATCGACCCCACCTATAGGTATTAATTAATTTGTTTACTTAACAAAGAATATCTAACCCCACCAAAGTTGGTATTCATATAAAAAGGAGAACATCAATAAGTATCGATTTATATCTTTAATAACTTAAATAATATGAGCAAGCATAATTAACTTAATTATTATATCCATAAATACTCCACTTTAAGAATGATAAAAATTTATATAATTGTTTATTGAATCATATATATTTTATTTTTTTGTTATTAGATTAGGAAACACAAAAATCAAAATATTATGACAAGATGTTTAGGATTTAATTTTGTTTTTAAAAATTTGAATAATAAATTAAAAACCACATATATTTCTTTCTTAGATCAACCTTGAGAGTATATTTGTCATTTTTTATAAAATAATTTGTGCACTTGCGAGAGTTTTACAAATATAAAACAAAACTATCCATAAGATCGATATTACTAACTCGATTCCAGTTTTGATTTATCAAGTTTTTGGCACCATTGCTAGGGAAGAAATATAGTTTTAAATAATTTATCAAAATTTTAAAAAATTTCTTCGTCGTAAATAATTGTGATTTTTTTAGCTTTAAAAATATCAAAAATAAAAAAAAAATCAAATCAAAAAACAAAATTGAAAATTGAAAATTTAAATTTAAAATAACAAAAATAATAATAAATCTTAAATTTAATAAATTTAATTTAACTATTAAATTAAAATAATCTAAATATACATTAAATCAAAAATTTAAAATTTATAAAAAGAAGTTTAAATATATAGTAAATCAAAAATTTAAAAAGAAAAATTTAAACTTTAATTTATTTAATTATTTTATTTTCTAAAAAACATTTAAAAAATAAAAAAAATTATAAAGTATAAAAAAAGTTAAAAATTAAAAAAAAACCTTTTAACTTTTAATTTTTAAGTTTTAATTTTGTTTTAATATTTAATTTTAATTGTTAAATTTATTTTTTAAAAAAACTAACTATGTAATAGCATGTAAAGTAAATATTTAAGTGAGTTTTGTCTAGAAAATTAGTTCTTGGTAGTCTTTCTGTCACTAGTTTTTCCTAAGAACGTTGTTCTGTATAGGATGATGGTTTTTTAGGATGTTTTGTCCCACTATTCTTTCCTGTGAGCACTCTTGGTTAATATTGATTATGTTATTAATAAAAGATTAATTAATTTTTAACTTTTACATTTAATTTTAATAAAAAATATTAACTTAATTTTTAACTTATATTTTAATTATTAACTTAACAATGATTAGCTTTTTTTGATTGTATTAATTTTAATTTATTCATTTTTATTTATTATATAGTATTTTGTGTACTAGCTTATAAATATTGTATGATATAATATTTATAAAAAATGTATTTGTATTATATATGAAATAAAATGTGTTATATTATGTACAATTTAATCATATATATTTATTTGTATAAAAATATGTTTCTATTATATATTAGATAGAGTGTATTATAAATATTTATTCTATATAATTTAATCATATATATCTATATGTAAAAAAATTTGTTTGTATTATATGATAGATGAGTGTATTATAAATACATATAGTTTAAGTATGTATAATTATATGTATCAAAATTTATATAAAAATTGTTTGTATTATATATATTGTAAAACCTGTATAATTATTTTTTTTATTTTACTAACTTTATTTTCATTTTACTTAAATTTTTCTTCTATTTGTTTATTTCTTTTACTTAATTTTATTTTTATTGTTTAGTATTTAGTTTAATACTTAGTGTTAGATTAGTAAAAAAAATACTATGAAACTATCTCCAAAATTTTAAAGTTTTTAATCACAATCTTTGATAAAAGGAGGTAATTGTTTTGTTAGATATAGGTACAAATGTATTTTGATGTCTTAGTTATTTGACTTATACCTAGAAGTGATTTATCTAAAACTCACAATCATGTCCCTAGTTTTAAGTAAATAAAATTTTGAAAACCCATAAGATATGACTTAAAAAGTATAGGTAGATAAATGTGTCTTACTTGTAGGTTTGATTGACACAATGATATGGGGACATTAAGTTTACTTAAAATAAAATCCACCAAGTTACGTCCTGCTAAGATATTAAACTAAGTGCTGGATGGGAAGGAACCCATCATTTTAGGTAATTTTCTTTTATTTATTTTGTTTATTTTAGTTTAATTTCTTGTGAATAATTTTAGAATTATTAAAACTAAAAATATATGTTGACATATTAGAAGTTCACAACGATCTATTTGTGTAAACTTTAATGATGAACATGATGGATGCACCTGCATTTCTCCATCACTACTTGCACATTCTCACAAAATATGTAACTTTTCTTCTCTTTTCTCATTATCTTTAATTTACAATTGTTACATCGTGGACAATATAAGTTCTAGATTAAGGGTGGTGAAAAGTTATCATGCTTCATTTCAAAAAATTTAACAAATTTTAAAAAAACAATTATGTTCACATTTTCATTTTTATTATATTTGATTTTATTTCTGTGGTTTAGTAATTTTTAGAATTTTAGAATTAGTTTTAAAAAATTTCTCACAAAAATTTATCATTTCTTTAAATCAAATTTAAGTAATTTTTTAAGTCTTTTACACTGTTAGATTAATTTTTGAAAATATATCATAAAGTATATGATAATTAGTTAGTCTTTGTCATAACTAGTATTTCTTGATAAGGTGTGGAAATTATATTAAACCCAAAATCGGTGTTTAGGAATCAAATAGTGGAGACTACTTATAGTTTATACATTTGATTCCTTTCATGAGATCGAAGTTATGCACTATTTTTTAGCCCTTCTTCTTTTACAAGTATGTGAACTTATTAGTTCATTTCTAAACATAAACTCCATTCACATACACCTTAGTATGAGTGCTTGAACCCATAGGAATGCTTTGAGAGTATTGACTTGTAAGGATAGAATCGAAGTGAATTCAAATTTTTGACACTAAAATTGGGTAAATTTAAATTGAAATTTTTTTGAAATGAAGTATGAAAATGATTTTCAACTAATTATTATTATAAACTATGACTGTTTAAGAAGTTGAAAGTAATTTATGCTTTAGATTTTAATTATGATCTTAAAGGAGATTATAAGCATGAGATATTTTTTTATTTCATTTCTTTATTTCATTTTAGTCTTTTTACTTTATTTTAAATTTTAGCTAACTTCTTATTTTATTTTTTTATTTTGTTTTCATTTTTTTTGTTAATGTTTGTGGGTATCATTACTAAAAACTCTCACTAAACTTAAAACTTGTCCACTATGGAAACCTATAGGTTTAACGGCTTGTTGCATATGCTAAATGCAACCATGTCAATCCATAAAAGTGATTTAGGATAGTTTAATTTTAGTTTTTAACACTTCTCTTGCTAAGGGACTAGCAAGAAGCTGGTTGGGGGTTGTGATGAGTACTTAAAAAACACTAAAATAACCATGATTTAATGTACTTTAATTGATTAAATATATTTATATTTGTATGATTTTATCATATTTTTATATAAATTTGTCTCTTTGAAATCACAGATATTTTTATTAATTTTTAGGTACTTTTATTGTTTTTCAAGTATTTTCGTTCAAAACTAAATTAAAGACTCAAATAAAAAATATGGGAGACAATAAGTTACAAATATGTAGAGAAAACAATGAGAAAAATTCAAAAAACAATGAAAAGAACAGTCAAAACGGACAAAATGGCCCAACACACACCCGGCACTGAGTCACGTGTGGGCCAACACATGCCTGCACCGAGTCCCGCACATGCCAACACACGCTTGTGCCTATCCCACATGTGCCAATTCCCATCTACTACAAATCTTGCCCCTCATACGCATGCTAGCCTATCTAAACATGTCCAAAACAATTTTTGAGATATTTTCTCACAACTTTTGGCCTTTTCCTTATCTATAAAAGGACCATCTTCCCCATTGTAAAAATCACCCCTCAAAGTTTAAAAAAATTAGTTCTTTATTAAATATTACAAAGAACAATAGAAGAAAATTAGCTAGTTATAACTCATACATTTCAGCAACTACTTTTGCGTCTTTACTCAATTATATGGAAGTTGAGTCACAGTACCAAACATAATTGCCATATAGATCAAGGACTATCAACATCTAATGATCTTGGCCTTGTTAAAACTTTAGTGACCAAGAGATAATCAACTTCCGATTTCTATGAAGTGTTAAGGCCCTATCACATAATTTTTTAGCTTTGATGCTAACATTGCTCTTGATATTGATTGACAAATGATGAATCATACAACATTGCTAAATGTGATATGTGATTAGCTTGAAGTCGATAATAACATGCCCTATATAAAAGAAATATATATATATAAATAATTAGATAATATAAATATAATTGTGTTCTACATAAATCAAAGCTATTTACTAATTAAGAACTCACCTTGTTCACACTTGAATTTTAAATCAATCATTTGAAATTCAAATAGTTGTAATATGCACTCGATCGATATATATGTTTGCCTAATGTCTACGCTAGAAATTTCTCTAGGAAGTGGCACAGTCTATCCATCATTTATATTAGTCTTGCTTGCAACAATAGTCATCAAAGAGCTAAGGTTTTTGCTAAATTTTATAGCATATTCATAACTATACTTCTCCTTGGATTCTTCTTGAATGACTTAGTGCACAATGATTGTCTACTAGACATAGATTAGTCACAAGATACTTGATTTGTATCTCTTAAATGTGCCACACTTACTAATTCTGGAATAATAGACTAAAGAAGAGGTATTATATATGTTAGTAACAATAAAAAAATAATAATATAATAGAAGTAGTAAAAAATGTTTTATCTTAAGTAAAGAAAATAATACCATATCAAAATTTATCACAACTTGATTCGACGATTAAGCCACATATTGTCCAATAGCTTCTTAGATTGTGGTAACATCAAAAGGAATAGGTAGTGGACAATAATGGAGCAATGATTGTTCAATTACTATTCATCAATAATTTGGCAAATATTATCATTTGATATTACTAAATTATTGTACCATTCCAATAGCAACATAATCCGTAGATGATAGATGTTACAACAAACATTTCATATTTTATAAAAAAAATTAAGCATTATATATAATAAAAAATAAAAATAATAGACTATCTACATAAGCTTTAAATCTTACCAAGCCAAGGCTAATAAGGTGGATTCTTCCTCTACAAAAATTTTACCCTAAAGTCAAGTACAAAAAAGGAAGTAAAAATGTAGTAGCATATCACCTCAATATATTTATTCAAGAAGAGGAATCACTTCCAAGAAGAGAGTAATTTCCAGATGAGGAATTACATAAGACCACATTGTTTACTCTTAGTATGTAGATATAGTGAACTACTTGGTCACCAAAAAGTTACCACAAGACTATCACAAGTTATTAAGTTTAAACTCAAAAAGATTGCTAAATAATATGTGTGGGATGACCCCCTATCTTTGGAAATATTGCCCAAAAAAATTAATAAGAATGTGTGTATCCAACACTAAGTCTACTTATACACTAACTTTTGTCATTCTTATGCATGTGGGGAAATTTTGGAGTAAAATGAACTGCTTTTAAAGTCTTATAGAATGGTTTTGATTGGCCAACACTATTCAAGGATGCTTTCACCTTTTTCAAAACATATGATTGTTGTGAACGAATAGGTAACTTGGTACCTAGAAATCAAATGCCATAAAACTCAAATTCTTATTATTGAAATATTTGGTGTTTGAGGTATTGATTTCATGGGACCTTTCCATGTTCTTATGGTAAATATATTTTACTTGCTATGGATTATGTGTCTAATTGGGTAGAAGCTAAAGCCACCAAAACTAATGAATCTAAAGTTGTTGTGAATTTTTGAAGTCTAATATTTTTGCAAGGTTTGGAACACCAAGAGCTATCATCAACAATGGTGGACTACATTTTTGCAATAGGATATTTTGGGCTATAATTAAAAAGTACAATGTCAACCACTAAGTCGCCAACCCTTATCACCCACAGACAAGTTGACAAGCTTAAGTATCCAACAGAGAGATTAAGTCTATCCTTGAAAAGACAATAAAACCCAACAAAAAAGATTGAAGGTTGAAACTGGATGATGCATTGTTGGTATATAAAACTACATATAAAATACTAATTAGAATGCTTCCATTCCGAATGGTGTATGGTAAACCTTGTCACCTACTAGTTGAATTAGAACATCGAGCATTTTGTACAGTAAAATAATGTAACATGGACTTTGATGAAGCCAGAGGACACAAAAAATTACAAATGAAAGAGATAAAGGAATTTAGAAATGATGCATATAAAAGTTCAAAAGTTTACAAAGACAATACAAATGCATTTCATGATAGTATGATATCGAGGAGAGCATTCACCATTGGCGATAAAATTATCTTATTCCATTAATACCTTAAACTATTTCTAAGTAAGTTACATTATCATTGAGTTGGTCCATTTATTATCACTAATATTTTCTCTCTTGGTGCAGTTGAAATATGAAGCCCAAGTACAATCAAAGAACTCAAAGTGAATGGACACAAATTGAAGTCATACTATGAACCTTTTGCACCAGACAATATAAAAGAGATGGCTTAATATGAACCAATAGATTTTGATGATTAAAGAAATATAAGAGGGAAAGTCAGGCTAAGGAATTTAAATTGAGTGCTTTGTGGGAAGCAACCCACTAGATTTGTTTTCCACTCCCTTTTTATTATTTTTACATTACATATATACATGTGCTTACATTGAGATTAATGTAAGAATTAGGAGTGGAGTGAGTGTTAACACAACATTATCTTTATTTTTTTATGCTTTATTAGTTTACCATGTTTTAGAGTACATGTTTTAAGATTAGTATGCTCAAGGTATCATATTTTTTTTATTTTTAGTATTTATTTATTGTATTCCTTAGGATAGTTAGAATTAAAAGACGGACTTGGAAACAATCACATGTTCTCTCTTTGTTTTTTGGTATCTGTGATGAAATAAGCTAAAGAATGTTAGGTCAAAAAGGATCGTGAATGTTCATAGAATCTGGACCTTACTCTTAAGTGAAGGTAGCTTTATGATTAATTTTCTCAAAACTTGCATGCACAATAACTAAATTAGTAATAGAATAATTTATATGCATAAATTTATGAAAAATGTTGTTAATCCCTTGAAACTCTTCTATACTTTCAATGACTAAGAATAAGTTGCTAGAACTTTTCTTTAACTTTATCATGGCGAATGCTAAATGTATTTCTTGAAAAATAATTAAGGAAATCAGATTAACTTCTTTAGCTAAATTGTCATACGTTTAATGTTATTATTCTTTCAAGAACAACCCTTCTAGATAACCAATTTAAGCTTGCATAAGTCAATTATTTGTACCCACCCTTACCCATTGAATTAAACACATTGGATATATCCTATAGTTCAAGAAATGTGGAATTGTACAAAAAGAGAATAGATTCTATGAAAATACTAGAATAAAATTTAAGAATGTAAGTTGTGCAATAATTAATTAAATGTCCCACATATAAAAAATAGCCCCTTATACAATATGCACCTCACATATAATAATAATAATAATAATAATAATAATAATAATAATAATAATAATAATAATAATAATAATAATAAGAGTACAAGTTCAAAAGAATTATAAAAAGGATTGTGTTAAAAAATAAAAAATGGCAAAATAAAAAAAAAGAAGCCAAATATGATGTTTGGGCCCAAAACTAAGAAAGGAGATATTTTATACACATTTTTAGATATCAATTTTATTAAATTTTTATATATTTTATTATTATAATGAGAAAATATTATTTATTTTGTATTTATTATGATAAATCCATGATAACGATAAAAGAAAGGAGAAAAAATCTTAGAATTTAGGTTCTTTAATTTGATCTTCAACTCATTTGATTGCCTCTTGAATTCTATTCTTAGTTCTTGCTTCCAAATTAATTTTATAAATTATGTATCTAAATCTGTAAATTCTTATATTCCTTCTTATTTTGTATGACATTGCTCTGTATTTATAAGAGAGAAAAAATCAAATCAGGATATAACCAGTATTGATAGTATTCTACTAGAGATAGAATTAGTATGCACTATATGTCAAAAAGATGGGATAAGAAACGATGGTTATAACGATAGGATAAGCAACAATGGTTGAAAGGATATGATAAGCTACTATATGAATAAGCTACGAAGTACATCCACTTCCTTTCTAAGTCAATCCATCTATCTGACATAATTGAAAACACACAAATATACGTGATCATGTACAAGTGATAAGTAATTTTAAGAACAAAGGTTGTCGCGTCCATAAGAATTGGTAACAATATCTACACCTAATTACTAGCTCATTAGTAAGTTAATTAAAATTAAGAAAAAGTTATTTTTAGTATTTTTGAAACAAAAATTAAATCTAACACTTAAAAATTAATAAGGATAAAAACAACATATAAATATTATAATAAAGATTCAAATAAAAGAATAGTTGCAAAATCATTCTCCACCACTAGCATGTATTACAAATCAACAAAAGTACATCCTAATTTTCTATTCTTTGATAATACCAACTTAGATAAATTCAAAAGCACAAAAAATTTCACCTCTACTTACTTATTCGTTGAATTAAACAAGTTTTTAATTCAAACTCTTTTAAATAGACAACCTAAAATAGGCTCTCTAAATTTAATCTATCAAAAGCATTCCGTTTTAAGAAGCAAATTGGATCAAGATTAAACACATGTTTAATTATCTTGAGTATTAATTCTCATTGCAATCAATTTTTCACTAATTATTTAAATTGATTAAGCGATTACGTATCCAATCAACTAAATTAAATAAAGATAAATTAATTTGATTAAATATATTAATAATTTCATACAAAAATTAAAACTGTAAATTAACACATAATCAAGAAGAATAGTTGATTAAAATATTACAGATCTTATTAAATATTGCAATCCATGTCTAAGGTTTTGAAATCACTCAAAATCAATTATAAAATTAACTCCTCATAAAAAATAATAAATTAAGAAAATTATTCATGAAAACAATATAAGAAATGAGAAGAAATCTTAGAATATTTATCTTTAATTTTGTTTTTCAATTTCTTTGATTGCTTCTTGAGCCTTCTTCTTCTCAATTATTGTTATGAGATTAATTCTATAATTTTTATATTTTTTTATTTTTTCTCTTAAGTTTTGGAAAATTTTGATACTATCTCCATTTTCTGGTGTTATTTAGTATTTATATTGAATTTTTTATTTTATTTTAGAGTTGTATTAAGATTGGTGCAAAAAAAAAAGGATAATTATCTCGCACAAGAATCTCGCTCTACACGACATTTATGCCGCATCAAAAGGGTGAAGGCGTGAAAGTGAGATGGTGCTGATCCATTCAAGTGACATGTGTCCATCTTGTAATATATATTGTCTTGTTAAGAAAATCCACCCACTTTTCTAAATACATCTTCTTATTAAATAAAAATTAATAAAAATTTCAAACAAAAATGTAAGAGAATAATATTTTTTCAAATAAATATAAAATAAATAATTTTATCTCGTTATAATATATATATATATATATATATATAAATGTAAGTAAATTAATATATAAAAATGTTTATAATATAACACTTATTAAATTTCCCTACATCTACTCTTTACTACATTATCGTGTCAAATTCTATAATATCATATATTATCTCTAATCATCCCTTTATTACAACTACTATACAGTAATCATGCTTATAAATTATGTGTATGTATGTGTGTGATATAGTATCAATTAACAATAGTTAAATTATCTCACATAAACAAGTTGAAATATTGTTCGTTCTTATAAAGTATCACTATTCTTTTTTATGTTGAATTAGATAGTATAGACTTTTCTTTAAAATTATATCTGCATTCACAAAATCATTCCTTAAAATCAAAAGGTCTTTCATTTGATTATAATATGGATATGTTTGTTGGTTCAATCAAATGAAAGGATAAAAGAAGAAATAAAAGTTCATAAATCCATAGAGTAGAGAAAGAGACATATAAATAATACTATCATAAGATCAATTATATCAATAAAATATTATCAAATTTCATTGTTTTGGACCCACACATCATTATTGACTTCTTTTCTTTTATTTTGCTATTTTTTGAATAACACAACTCTTTTGTAATTATTTTCAACTTGTCCCCTTATTATTATTATTATTATTATTATTATTATTATTATTATTATTATTATTATTAATTGGAGTACATATTGTAACATGGAGTTTTCTATATGTTGGGTATTTAATCAATTATAGCATAATTAATACTCTTAAATCTTATTCTAACATTTTCATAGAATCTATTCTCTTTTTGTGCAATTCTACTTTTCTTGAACTATAAGGTATGGCCAATGTGTTTGGTTCAAAGGGTAAAGAGTTTGTACAAAACATTGGCTCATGTAAGCTCAAATTAGTTCTCTAAAAAGTTGTTCTTCAAATAACAACAACATTAAGATTTTAACCAAACATTGTTTAGCTAATTTCATCACAGATGCAAAAAAATAAAGAGAGAATATGTGATTGATTCTAAACTCGTCTATTAATCAGGAATGAAATAAATAAATAAATATTAAAAAATGAAAAAAAATGCTACATGAAACATACTAATCCTAAAACATGTATCCTAAAACATGATAAAATAATAAAGCCTAAAAAATAGAGATAATAATGTGTTAACACTCTCCTACATCTAATTCTTACATTGTCTTCAATGTAAACACACACATTTATGTAATGTAAAAATAAGTAAAAATGGAGTAAAACAAAATTGGTAGGTTTCCTTTGACAAAGCGCTTGGTTTAACGTCCTTAGCCTAATGCTACCACTTTTATCATCCACCATCATCAAAGATCTTGAAGTGTGTGATATCAAACTTCTAAGCTAGCATTTCATTATTTACATCTTTACACCTTGATAGTAGTCTCTTTTGAAGAATACGAGACACATTCTCCCCTATAACTATCCCTTTGTTATCTTTAAGCATGTCCTTGTTAAGAAAGATTCCCTTAAAGTATTTTTTATACCAAGGTTCCTCCTTAATATATTTCATAAGAGGTATCTGAATCTGCACCTTGGGGAGTGTCTCTAAATTTTCCTTTTCATGACTCTACTTTGTTGAATTGTCAAACCTATTAGAGAAATATAAAGTAGGATTATCAGTAAAAAATGAAGGTTTGATTACTAACTTTGGTGTCATGTTGGATTCTTTGAGGTGATGGTCTTTTCCTACTTACTAATTTTTTCTTCATATATATCATTCGTATGGATTTTTTGAGGCTCCTTTATTGCTTACCACTCTACATAATAATGGCATTGATGGTTTATCTATGCTTAGCATCTATTTAGGAGGAGAACTCAACAATTTCCTATGCTTTTATACTTTTCCCTATTTGATTGGGTAGAGTGGGTTGTGACATTGAGAATGGGAAGATAGGTGTGATGTTGAACTCCTCTACTAGATTTCTCATTTAAATTTGGTTTACCAATATCTTAAGTTCTCTCCTTGAAATTTTATGTTCTTTGATAACTTGATGTGCTTGGTAGTCTTGTTGAAATTTCAAAGTGTTAACGGCAATGGTATTGACTAAATCCTCAAGAGACTTACCTTGGGTGGTTAGAGTTGGTTGTGGCACTGAAAATGAAAAATTAAGTGTGATATTGAAATTCTATGCTAGATTTCGATATGAATAGCTTGGGTATTGATGATCCCACCATCTTGTATTATACATATTATAATATATATCATACCTAGGCCTCTTGCTTTCGAATACGCCCATAACATTAATGTAGTCCCAAATGTCTTATTGGTGTTCAAAGTGAGGTGCAAAAAATCCATTATATGTGGGTATGTTGCATCCATATATGTATTCATATTTCTTTGATATTCAACACTTCAAGAAAAAAAAATAGTACTTATAGATAAATAAAATAAAATAAAATAAATATAAAATTCAAATTAAAAATTAATAAATCTAAACTTAAAATAAAACTAATAATAAAATAAATAAATAAAAACTAACAATTATTAAAAGAATTGTTAAACCAATCCTTGATAATGGTGTCAAAACTTGACTAATTGAAAACACATAAATATACGTGATTATGTACAAGTGATAAATAATTTTAAAAAGAAAGGTTGTCGTACCTGTGAGAATTAGTAAAAATATCTATTCATAATAACTAGCTCATAGTAAGATAATTAAAATTAGAAAAAATGGGTTTTTATTGTTTTTGAAATGAAAATTAAATCTAGCAACTAAAACTTAATAATGATAAAAATAAAATATAAAAATTTGAATAAAAGAATGATTGCATGATCATTCTCCACTACAAGCATGCATTAGAAATAAAAAAAATGTATCTTAATATCATATTCTTGGATTATACCAACTTTGAGAAATTCACAAGCATAAAGATCTCTACCGTTTCTTATCTATTCGTTAAATTAAACAAACTCTTAATTAAAATTCTTTTTAATAAATAACCTAAAATAAGCTCTCTAAATTTAATTTATCAAAAGTAATCAATTTTAAGAAGAAAATTGGATCAAGGTTCAACACGCAAACTCGGTTTAATTATCTTAAGTATTAATTTTTACTGTAAGTTATTTTTTTGCTAATTATTTAAATTAATCAAGTGATTGCATATCCAATCAACTAAATTGATTAACAAATAATTAATTTGATTATTTAATTGTATACTTAAATAATCTTTGTATAAAAATTAAAACTAATAATTAATACATAATTAAGAAAAATAGTTAATTAAAATATTACAATCTATATCTAGGGTATTAAAATCACCCACAATCCATTATAAAATTAACTCCTCCTAGAAAACAATAAATTAATAAAATTATTAATGAAAACATAAAAAAGGACAAAAAATCTTATAATTTTTCTCTTTAATTATGTTCTTCAATATCTCTAATTATTTTTTGAATCTTATTCGTTTTAATTGTTGTCTTTATTTTAATTCTATAATTTTCATATATTTTTAATTTTTTCTTAATTTTTGTACTATTCTAATACTATTTCAATTTTATAGTGTTATTTTATATTTACATTTAGAAAATTAATCTACTTAAGATTTGTATTAGAATTGCTATGCAAAAAAGGATAATTATCTGGCGCGAAAATCTCGCTTTATGTGACATTTATGCTGAATCAAAAAGGTTGAAGGCATAAAAGGGAGATGGTGCTAATTAATTTAAGTGACATGTGTCCATTTTATAATATATTTTTTTTATTAAGTAAATTTACCTACTTTTCTAAATACATCAACCTATTAAATGAAAAAATTAATAAAATTTTTAAAAAATCTAAAATATTAATATTTTTAAATAAATATGAAATAAATAATTTTAACTCATTATAATAATATATATATATATATAACAATTAATATTTAAAAATTTATATAAAATAACACTTATTGTTATCAAATAAAAACCTTAAAAAAATCCATAAAAATCTCAAAAAAAATTTAAAAATCTAAAAAATCAATATTTTTTAAATAAATATAAAATAAATAATTTCAACTCATTATAATAAAAAAAATATTTATATTTAAAGAAATTGATATTTAAAAATGTGTATAAAATAGTATTTATCAATACATATACAAGAATATCAAACCATATTATTATTTCATACTAATTAAGTAAAATCAAAAAAATCAAAGTCATAATAAGTTTGAAGCTCATATTGATATACCATAATTATAATAGGTAAATAAAACTATATATAAAGAGTAATAAAATAGAAAAGAAGTCATATCGTCTATAAAATATATAAATATTATTCTAAACATCTCGGTATGGTTCGGTTGTATACGATTTTTATATTAAGAATCAAAATTGATTGATTTTTGTTGATTTTTAAAAATACTTAATAAAATAAATCCTTATAGACCTAGGAAAACTGGCAATATAATGTTCAATTTAGGTTTGGGTCATTTGACTCCGTTGGTTTACAAGTTTTCATGCTCATCACTACCATAAGTGCTACATGTTCCAACCCAAAAGGTCAATTTTATTAGGAGTACCCATGTCCTTATAAAATAATTTCGGTTATAATACTCTTATATGAGACTCTTGTTTCCCTTTACCCATTACAATTTCCTCCCTCATACAAGTCCATATGCGTCTTCCTTAAACTATAAGACACTCCCTTAAACTCAGCATGTTATCCCTCATTGTTGCCAATGTGGAAGAGGAGAGATGATACCATATTCCTTAGCACAACCCTAGGCTCACACTCTATGATCACTATATAGTGAGTTGGTCATGTCTTCAATATCTTAAGCGTTGTTCTGAGTTCATGCCACAAACCTTTCCTAGCCCATTTGGGTGTTCGCTTTGCAGACGCCTTGTCTAATTAACTTGGCTCACTTTGTTCAATTAGGTCCATCCTTAGCATATAAAGGTCCATTGTGTTCCTCCTTGGGAATTACCAAACAAAGCTATATCCCCTAACAATTTTTCAACAACTAGCTCTAATATCAATTTAGAGTAGCACAATAGGTCAATGACCTATCATAAGTGCTACGAGGTACTAAGCCAAAACATAACCATATTGAGAAGAGTAACCCAAGTAATTATAAACCCATTTAGATTGTTATATTCTTTCTATGTAGGACTCTTGTTTTCCTTTTCCATTAAAAATACAATTTCATATAATTGAATCTAAATATCATCTTATCATTTAGGTAACAAAAAATAATTTTTTTTGGGTCATGTGAACACCTTACATGACCAATTTAAGTGGTAGATTTAAACAAATCGTGAAATTTCGTTGTATTTTTATTGATTATGTGAATTTTATTTAATAAAAAATGTTAATTTTCATAATTTAAATAATAATGATTGTATATTTGTAACACTTATTAGGAGCTTGGTGGAACATTTTGTTTCACTCAAAAGATAAGTGATAAATTTTTAGTAAATACAAAACTTTGATGGTGCATTTATTAGTTTAGCATATGACAATGTTCAAAATTATTTAAAAAAATAACATGGTATAGATGATTTTTTACATTTTTTGATCATTTTTTCCCAACCAACAAACACTCACCACAAAACTCACAAATTCATACACATAAAAATCTGAAAACCTCTACTATATAAATTCAAAAAAATGAGAACAATATTAGACCTTACAAGATCTTCGATAGCCACCATCTGTAAAGTTCCTATAATCATTTCTGGCAATCCCACCGAAGTTCTAGCAACCATCAATGACAACCTCAATAGGGTTTTTGGTGACCATTTTTGGATGTAATGCCTTATATATTTTTAGGAAAATATGTGTTTGTTTGGATAACCAAACTCAGAAAATATAAAACTTAGAAAATGTGTGCAATTACTATGTTTAAGGGACGATGCTTCAATTATTGTATATATTGACAATAATGGTACACATGGAATTACATTATTAGTTACATATATGGCTCATATAAAACAACGATATAAAATAGGGTTTGGGTTGTTATATGTATGACCACGTGTGTCTGAGGTGGTAGGAAGATGGTGTAGATGGAGTTAAGCATACTCTTGTTCTACTAAGTATTGACTTATGATGGTAGTATTGGTTTTTTATTGAAATATTTTGATAAAAATAAAATCTTTAAAACAAAAATTATAGAAGTTTGTGGTATTGGAAAATAAAAAATTTCCTGAATAAGATCTTGATGATATTTATAATCTAATAATGTTCTAATTTGTAATTAAATTACCTTTTGTAGTTTGATAACAATTGTTGAAACTTTCAAGCTTCCAAATCTTTATCCCAATGAGGATGAACAAGATAGATGGGTATTCTTGCAATCGCTAAGTTGAACAAAAATTTATTCAAGTTCTCCAACTTGAACTTACGTACGCAAGAATAGTTTGTTCTCTAAAAAAATTTTGATTCAGGAACCAATTTCTTGAATTATATGGCTTTGGGATGAACTTTATCTCAAAGAATTCGCTTTATTAAGTGTGTGATTTTTTCTCCAAAAATTGTACTGTATTGGCCAACCATGAAAGGGAGCATAGAGTGTATTTAAATGATGCCTATTTGACCTAGTTTGATTTAGAGGAAGACTTCTAAATGATCTCCAATTAAAAATCCTACAAAAATTTAAATTGTTTGCTTGTGAGAATCATCCCAATTTATTTAGCCATCCATGCCACATTAGAAGTTGCCCTCCTATTTGTGTGCTATAATTTAATATAATTAAATTATATTATAAATCCATGTATCAAATCTAACTAAACATACTAAAATGCCATTACTTGTTCTACGAGCACTTAAATGCTTACCAAAAATTTTAATTTATATTTTAATAATTTTAATTAATACAAATAATTATTTAGTCCAACTAAATAATATTTAATCAATTACATTGATTAAATGTTCATGTCAAATTATCATTTTATTCTTACATATTTATTTTACATTTATGACCTTCATAAAATATTATACTAAATAAATATGTATATTGATCATTTAATTAAACAATTTCAAGTTAATTATTCATATTTATTGTTATGAAGCATATTTGAATATATATGTAACTATGAATTCAAGCTTAAATAAAGTATTAATACATTAGTTAATTCCTTAATTAATTATTAATCTTTATTAATTTATATCACTCTATTATAGACCGAAGATTGAAACTTTGAATATCATAACTATTATTTATCCATCATTGTGTATATAAATAATCTATTGATATAACCATTAAGTGTAGTCTGATCCTCCACATTTAGTTTTTAATACAGCTAATGTAATTAAGTTAGTTTTACCTTTTCTATTACATTTTTTCCTTGAGTACTCACAATGCATATAAATGATTAACTATAATCATATTATATGTTGCACGTAGCTATTTAAGCTCATGATCTCTAAAAAGGGAAATGCTATCTACCATTTGTGAACAGACAGAGTAGATTCATAATCTCTTATTCCACCATTAACACATAAATACCAACATACATGACCTCTTAAGCCTATTAGTATGAGCATAATTGAGTTAGTAAAATATGTAGGTGCTATAACAAGGGGCTAACTAAATCACTCAAGATTAATATCGTATTTCATATGGTCATCAAGTGAAATATTAGAAGCATTGGTGGGAAAATATCTATTAATAGTGTTTTGGTCATATCCTATACAATCAACTATTATACAAAGTATCGCCCAACTATATGTCTCTAGATAAGGGTCAGTCCATTCCAAATGGATATAGGCCACACTAGTAACTTAATTAAATATCTCCATTATCAATTTTTGGGGTAATTTCATATATCACACATGTCAGTCAAAGAGTGGTCTTAGTCGACAAAGAGCCTTATAAGCCACGCCCACTAAATTCCTAGTCATCATATGAGTTTGAATGCAAGATAGTTATCCTAAAGGGATAAAGGCCCAATGATTATCCTTTAATTATGTTAAAGAGATAAAAGACCAAAGATTATCCTTTAATTATATTAAAGGATAATTGAGGAGATAACTATGGATAGATGTCTACAAATGATATATGTTTACAAAGGATAAGCATCTACAAAGCTACAATAACTCAATGTTATTAAATAAGGAATTGTTATCAGTTAATTCTTTCCCTTATATATAATCACATATGCATATAACTATTATTATCATGAAATATAACTTGACCTCATAACAAAAAATTCAAAACTAAACACTCTCTATCCATATAATAATTAGAGCGAGACTTTAGATCTCATCTAGTCTTCATTTTATAGCTACTGATTTAAGCATCAGAGGGATAAAGATCACCCCCCCACAAAGTAGTCAAAGGTCTTAATAGTTTATTCATCTAATAGATTTAACAGAGAATAATTATACATAGGGTTGACAAAAATCATTGCCAACATCTAACGCCATTTATGGAAAACAAAATATGTTCCACTTAGCTAAAAAATTTAAAATTGTAGGACTATTAAAAAGTTCTCTAAGTCCTTAATCTACCAAGAAATTAAAGATATTTAAAAAGGGACTGTGGATGTTATTAGTAGTGTTTTCTAAAAATAGAACCTTTGAGTCCTTTGATCCACTATTATCATCTACTTGACTCTTTGGACTATTAAAAAGGGACATGGATCAAACAGTTAGCTCCATTTTTTATACCCCAACAACTAGTTATGAGGTTCAGTCTATCAACCAATAGGTCATCTTTCCAACTTCGTTATAGCCTTTCAGAGATATGAGCACTCCACTTGGATCTTGCCACTTATAATGGGTCTGACAAGTCAAAAAGGCAAGGCAAGGCAAGGTCAAACCTAAGCCTACCTGGATTTGCGGGAAAATAAACTTCAAGCCATCTTGAAGTGCATAGCAAAGCCATCAGCTCCTAGACCAGTCACCATCCCAGAAGATGTCTAAATGGAATTTTCCAATGCCCATAGTGCACAATACCAAGCCTATGGCCATCCAGGGTCTAGATAGTAATATGACCATCCAAGACAAAAATAAGTCCCAAGTTAAGCACCACTAGTCAGGTTATGGTTGGCAAGGAGTTACCACCCAAGACTAGAACTGTCAGGAAAAATATGGCTTGCTAGGAAAAGTCATTAGGGATAGATGTTGCTAGCTAAGGAATTATCTAATTGGAACTGTCTACTAGGTTAACCCTTACTATACAACCTTTACCTATAAATTTCCCTTTGGTTGTGTAAGGTAAACTCGAGCAGTTTGCATCCTATGGTTTTCCATCCATTATTATGCTTGACTAGGAATATGACCTCTACAAAGGGCATGTTTTAATATTTAGACTAGTTGAATTGACATGTCTTATAATTAGAGTTCTACATAGTCTTTACAAAACCAACTCTTTAGGCTTCCAACAAAACAAAATCAAAAGTATAAATTTATAAGTTCCTGCATTTCTATCGCAAGGTAGCCCAAGAAAGATCATCCCATGCAATAACTTGATCAATTAGTTAGACATACATGCACTATGATCATCATTGCCAAATGTTGATTCCTTTTTTTAACACCTGTAATAATTGAGTCTTCATTGGCCACTACATAGAAATGTCTAGTCAATTAGGTGTGGTAACACAACCAGAATAGGGCTCCATATGTAATTTCCTAGCTAATCGAGTAATCCCTATTTGGATCCAAAAAACCATGGTCACCCAAAAAATCTGAGAACACCAAAAGAGCACATACCAATTAGCAAGTTTCCAAAATTTGGAGGCCAATGAACACTAGGGTGATCCGTATATGTCACCACAAGACACCAACGTGACTAGGCATTGGCCAAAATAGTACCGTATAGATAGAGGGAAAAATGGTTTGATTTTCCAGTTAGATAGTGAAACTAGTTTGGGTCTAGCTCACCCATGTTTGGACCGACTCTTGAAGAAGTAAGATCGATATTGAAATCCTCTTAATGAGAGGATTTCGATGATTTTATTTTTAACATTTTTAGTAGATGTTTAGAAATGATATTACAAAAATATGTGTATAAAGAGACTGTTTACCTAATTCCAGATTGATCCTCATAGAAGCAAGAATGATTCTAGAATCTTCTCAATAAAATGATTCCAACAAATATATTTTTGGCATTTTTGGCATATGTCCAAAGATGAGATTCCAAACAAAAAATGCATGAAAAGATAGCTAAATCCAAGTTAATAGAATTTTTGAAAAAAAATGATCATCATTCCTTCAATTTATTTCGAGTGTCTACAAAATATTTGTTAAAATATTATTTGCTCTTTAGCTTTATCTTTATTTATGGATATTTAAAAGAAATCGATGGTCCTTCCAGAAAGATTAAAATAATCAACAAGTTTCAACACTCAAATGGAACTCATGGGGTTGGGGCCTATAATGAGCCTAATTGACTCGAAGATGTGTTTCCCGAATACATTCCAAAGCATCCTGGAATGTATCCCAAATCCATAGGCTCTTAAACTATTTCTCATCCTAAAGAACGTCCATATAGCACCTTATAATGCCTAGAGGATAGCTAGTAGATCCAAAGCCTAGGAATTTGTTATTCAATAGCCCTAAAAGGGGGGGGGGATAATTTATCAACTTGGCTACAAATATATCTCTTAGTTAAGAGACATTTCGTGCTTGGACCACTTTAACAACTACTCCAAGTAAAGCAGTTGATATACTAGGGGCTTAGGAAGCAACACTTGGATTAATAAATTACCCAAACATAAAAAAATTCAAGCAAACATAAACAAGGCCTGGACGTAAAATAAGGTCATTGGCATACAAATCAAAGATCACCTTGACAACGAGCCTTTCTAGATTGGGCAAGACCAAGAATGGCCAACCAAAACCAAGTTTAGTTGGCCATGAGTGTTGTCAGTTTAACAAAATATGGTCGGTAAGAAATATGATCATATAAATAGGTTTCTAGCTTGACAAGCCTAAGTCGTAGGCATAAATAATTATGCCCTATCCTCCATGCACCATCTTGCCTCAAGTCCAAAACATGTTTCACTTCTTCCTATGCTATTCAGATTCACACAATGACCAAAATTCCAAAACATGCTCTAACTCTTCTGAGTCTAGGGATATTCATACAATGCCCAGAAGACATACACCCAAAAGGTGAACGTGGTCTAGGAATACTCCATAATTTTTTTTTTCAGAAATGCCATTTGTATAAATGGCTAGGATTGTCACACTTACATGTCATCTCATCCTAAGACTCCAAATATAATGGAAATCCAATAAGTATAGAAATTAGCATATAATGCTAAGTATGAAGAATCTACATGGGATATACATAATAACCTACTATAACGAAAGACAGACAGTGGCTCACCAACACTTTTATTCTAAAACAATTATGTTTGTAGGAACCTAGGCCACATATGGCCATATTTAGAAGATTAAAAGGAAAAAAATCCACCATCAAATCAAGAAGAGAGCTTGAGTTCCCTAGACTTGAGAAAGTCTAGAGCCCTCAATGCAACACCTCTAAGATCTGAGCACAAAAAAGTCCCCGACACCTAGGTTGGGGATGCATTCCTGCAATAGGTAGTATATAAGAAATAACACCATATAAGACTACTATAACTTAGGGTACATAACACCAAATGCTTTATATAATTTGGATGTGTTAAGTGACCATAAGGACGCACCCTAAACATCAACTATATATTATAGATAACTCCTACACCAATCTATAATATAGAGAAACTCCTTTTATTGGCACTTATAGTGAAAATATAATCTAAACTGTTTAGAACATAATCATAAAACTAAAACTTTTATAACTCTCGAATTGAGAGAATAACTTAAAGAAAAATTATAGAAAACTAGAAAAGTAAAAAAGAGTAAAAGAAAGAAAGCTACAAGAGTTGAGGGATACTTTTACAATGTAGTAGGGGATTTATATAGGGTAGAAAATGCTACAAAAGAGAGGAAAAATTGGATCATTAAGTCAGACACTGTAGCATACATTTGTTCTGCACCGTGACATACATTTGTTCTACACCATGGCATGAGACATCCTATAATGCATCTGACTGCTCGATCCATTAGTCCTGTACTATAGCACATAAAATACTTCGTCGTGACACATATGTTACTGTGCTTATAGAAACTTATTTTGTTTACACCTCTTTCATTGGTTTGGAACTTATAAGGCTTACATATGTTAGTATTTTTATGCTTCATTGTTGTAATAGAGTGCTTTCAAGTACTATTCTTCAAGTGTTAATCAGTTTAATCATTTCAAAGCCAAAAATACCTTAAAACAACAAAATATACCCATGATTCTGAAAAAAAGATTAACTAAAAATATGATAAGACTATGCAAATACAATCTATTTTGACATTTAAAGTGAAAAAAATCATGTTATATTTAATGATTTTAAGCATCCATCACAACCCCCAACTAGCTTCTTGCTAGTTTCTAGCAAGGAAAGTGAAAAACTAAAAACTAAAACTAAAATAAAATAAAAAATCCTTAGTCATTTTTGTAGATTGACATGGTTGCATTTAATGGATGCAACAAGCCTTTAAACCTCTAGGTTGTCAAGTGGACGAGTTTAAGTCTCGTAAAGGCTTTTAGAGATGATACCCACAAACCTCAAACTAAAATAAAAAAGTTTAAAAAAATAACAAAAATAAACAAATAACAAAGTAAAAATGAAAAAGATAACAAAATTTTCACACCTTTAATCTCTTTTAAGTTCACAACTAAAATCAAAAGCACAAGTTACTTTAACATTCTAAAAATTCATAGTTTATTATAATAATTAGTTAAAAATCGTATTCATAATTACATCAAAAATTTATCAATATTAATTTGTCCAAGTTCAATTTTTGGAATCCAAATTCACTTTGACTCCAACCTCACAAGTCACTCTTAATCACACTGATCTTATTGGTTCAAGCACTCATTCAAAGGTATATTTCCATAGAGTTTATGTAAAGAAATGAACTTATAAGTTTTCATGTTTTTAAAGAACAAAAGGCTCAATGTAGTGCATAATATTGATCACATGAAAAGAATCAAATGAAAGAATTTATAAAGAAATCAAGATTATTTTTTTAAAATAAATCACAATCATCAAATAAAAACAAATTTCTAAAATTAACCTAAAATTTCTAAACTAATAAAAACAAATGAAAATGTGAATATATGTTTAATAAAAATTATAAATTGGCTCAAATTTATAAAGGTGTAACTTTTCCCCAAACTAGAGTTTATATTGCCCTCAATGTAATAAATATGAATTAAAGATAAAAAAACGTTACATATTTTCCAAATGTGTTCAAGTACTGGTATGAAAATGCAGGTGCATTTATCATTACAAACATTTTAATTACACATCTCAACAAATCGTTATAAGTTAAACAGTTCTAAATATAATAAATATTTTGTTCACAAGACAAGAAATAAAATAAAATAAACAACATGAAATAAAAACTAACATAGCATTTAAAAATAATTAAACTAAGGTTTTCAAAATAAAACAAAATATGTAAAATAAAAACTCATAAAACATTGGAACAAATTTAGAGCTCAGTCTTCCACATTATACGGTTCTTATTCTTCATGTTGTTGTTGTGATTGTGATATGTGAAATAATAATATTGATATTTAGGTACTACTAAATAGCTTATATCCACCTTGAGATGGTTAAGTTGTAACCGATTCATTTCACACATTAAACGCTTATGATCCACATGATCACGATGCTACCGATTTAAAAATATAGCTTGTTATGCAACATAAGTTTGGTTAAAGCTTTCCAAGTTGATCATTCTTTCACCTAAATGATGCATTTCATCTTTCATACTCATCATAGATGAAGAAGCGACCGTTCTATAACTTTGGGAAACATTGGTACTAGAAGTGAATTCATTATAATATGTCAATTTTAATAATTCTTCAGGTTGAATTATAACTTTACCTTTTGAGTGAGTAACCTTTGCTTTTTTTTACATAAAGTAATGACTTGTTGGGGGAAAAATTAACTCAATTGATGAGTGTTAGCAGATAGCTTGATCTTGTGATGAATTATATTTCCTACATTCATAAACATTTTGGATGTTATAGCATACAGTAATACCACCCTCTCTCTATCCACACAACTTTAAGGTTTGGTAGGCATTAGTCTTGAACAAAAAAAGTATTACCAAAGGCGGGAAACCTTACCCAAATACTTGGCTTCAAAGCCCTTAGGCTTCCCACTAGTATAACCCTATTCAACCCCTTTTATAACTATGCTTTCTATTACCGTAGCATAATCAACATGTTCCAAGTATGTCTCTTATTCACCCTGGTCAATATTCATTAAATTATAGTAAGCATTAATATCAGATGGCCCATGTGGAACTAGTACACCCGGTACTTCAACCATATTATCAATAACGTAAAGAATATTTGCATAAATTTTCCTAACACTTGAGTTTGTAGCAACATTTAGTTCTTTAACAAACCTTTTATATCCCAATACTGCTATAACATCAAAAATTCCCTCAAATTAGGCATTTGGCCCCAAATCAAAGTGCATTTCTTTTTTCACTATAAATCTTTTGTTTACTTCTACGGCTTTCTCAAATCTTAATTTTTCCTCATTACTAGAAAATTTTCCATATCATAATTCTTAGAAGTTGATGCTCTTTTCTGCTATCATTTCTACTCATTTTTGTTATCATCTCAAAAAATTCAATAATATCTAATTCCAAAGGTTCTCAGATAATTTAGATAAAAAAAACACAAAATAAATTATTCCAAAATATTTTCTTACCCCTTAGTGCAAATTAAGTTTGAAACTCTTAAATATCCACAAATAATCAACAAAATTCAAATAATTTATTTTAAGACTTAAATTCTTAAAAAATTATGATTATTTACTTATGTTATTAAAGATGAAGAAATTGAAAAAGACTCTTTTGAAGAAGATGAAGATTTGTTGATTCTATTGATGGTTTTTCAAAAAACAATTAATGAAATGGATAGGAAATTGATAGGAAAGAGATTTCTAAGAAAAGAATTAAAAGATAATGGAAGAAAGGTATGATTTTTTTAGGGATTTTTAGTACTTGGGGGAGAGAAAATGCAAGGTTTGCAAAGAAGATGAAAGGAAATGAGAGAAAAGTGAATGAAAACATGTTAGGGTTGAAAAAATACAAAAAACGTTTAACATGCCGCGGTATGGTAAAATTGAGTTACGGCATGAAACTTTTTCCACTCCTTATTTTTTTAATAGTAACATCGTGCCATGGAGATTTTTATGTGTTGTAGCATGCCTAAGTTTTCTTTACTTTACGAGAACACCTCCCTTTTTAATTTATTTTTTATAAAATTTAAAATATTCAAAATTAAAATAATGACAAAAATAACCACAAAAAGTATATATCTAAATAAAAACAATAAAATAACAAATCAAAATAATTATCTATGAAATAAAAATAAATTAAATCATAGTAAAAAATAAAATAATGGGTTACCTCTCATTCAAAACTATATTTATCATCTTTAGCGAGATGTTGCTCGGGAGAATTTAGTAAATTCAATGTCCTTTAGTTATTGAATTTAGTTGTTGTTTTGACCTGGCAACTAGTCTTTCCCTTACTCCTGCAAGTTCTTGATTAGTTGCTCCACTTGTATTTCTACCTTTTTATAAAAGCTTCCACAGAGTCCAACCTTTGATTTGTTCTTGACTGGTTGTCTCTCACTTGAATGAATGCATTCAAGTAATCCTCTAGAGTTGGTTTTCTACGAAAATTTTTGGATAGTTGTTGGTGGAATTTATAATCCTATTGATTTGAGGTTTAAGTGAATGAAACATTATTTTTCCTCTAGAAGAAACATGGATGATTCATCTACCTTGGGTTATAGGTATTTGCATTAAAATTGTACCTGGATCTTGGTTGGTAACCTCTAATACATTAACCTATTCAAGTTCAGTATTTGCTTCCTCTTAATATGGATAGGTATCGACACTATGTCATAGTAGTACACAAGTCATATTTTTCCTTATTAGGTGTGGCATGTGTGGTGAAAAGCATAACTTGCTTAGTCAATTGTACAAGTTGCATTTGTAGTATAGTACCAAAGTCTATTTCATGGACTCCAACCCTCTTCATTTGAGAGCTTTTCTGTTGAAAATTAGCATCCAACATTTAAAAGAGATTATAAGTCTCTAAGGTTATCTTTTCTCCTATCGATCCTCCAGTAAAATTTTCAATAATGAACTAACTTTGTTATGTCAATCCATCATTGAAAAATTGGTTCTGTAGCTATAGAGGACAAGTATGATAAGGGCATTAAGTGAGGAAGAGTTTGAACCTATTCCAAACTTTGTGGAAAGGTTCTCCCTCCATCTGAGAGAGAGTAGAAATCTTTGATCTCAATTCTAATGTTTTATGATGAGAATAGAATTTTATCATAAAGTTATTGTATATATCCTCCCAAGTCACCAGGGAATCTAAAGAGAGTGACATTAGCAAAGCCTTGGCCCTATCCTTAAGGGTGTAGAGAAACACCGCATTCTAAGGTGGTTCTCAATGAGTACATTGAGAGGGAATATTTGGATTGTGGAATATAATTTCCCAATGAAAGATAGAGAGTCTTCATTAGGCAATCCGTTAAAAGAAGGTAACATGAAAAAAAAATATTTCTTAATTTATAATTCCAAGCAACCTTACCTAGTTGGATTGAGGCAGTAGTAGTACCAATGACTGGCTTTGCATACTTCTTCATAGAGGTCCTCCTAATTTATAGATTTCCCCTATATTTGTTGGTTCAAGTGGAGGGTCTAAGTATAGTTCAAGATTTTTTTCAATTAAAGGATGTGGGATCTCAAAGTCTAACCTTCTTGACACTTTATTTGATCTATTAATATTATTTGTAATGTGTGAAAGGGTATCCTAAGTACCTCCTACCTCTCATAGACTTATTAAAGCAAAAATTAAAATCATATATCAAGTAGAAAAATAATAAGATAAAATAAACATACAAATAAGCTATAAATAATACAAAAATTTATAATATAAGAAATTATGATACAACTTATACAATAATTACATCAAGTATATTATATGTTTGTACAAAGAAATACTAAACAAAAATTAATTACAAAAATAGATCCTTAATTCAGGCATTGTGCCATACATTTATTCTACGCCACGACATGATACAGCCTTTAATGCATCTAAATGCTCAATCTACTAGTCTTACATCGCCACACATAAAATACTTCATCTCGACACGCGTGTTGCAATGCATGTTAGTGTTGGAAAATATGTAAGGCATACATATGTTAGTATTTAATGATTTATGGTTGCAATAGAGTGCTTTCAGATACTATTCTTCAAGTGTTGATCAGTTAAATCATTTTAAAGTGAAAATATCTGGAAACAAGAAAAGATACCCTTAATTTTAAAAAGATATATTTGCTAAAAATATGATAAAATTATCTAAATACAAATATATTTTGACATTTGAAGTGCATAAAATCACATTATATTTAGTGCTTTTAAGCACTCAACAGTATGCCAACCAGTGACTCCTATGCCTCAACATCCAGAGTACCAAATAGTGGAGTTGAGTGTAATAAAAGCCTCAATATCTTGTTAGGCCATGCCACCCAACCAAGGCAATGAATAAGAGGTATCCTAATAAGTAAACTCTACACTTTTTAGGCTAGACCATTAAATTTTATATAGAAGATTAATATGTCAACTAGTGATCCAAGCCACAAATAATACAAAGAATGGCCTATCAAGTTTCCTATCACCCCTGAGTTGGCCATATACCCTTAAAAAATCATGGCTCACAAGATATACGACCTCAGGTCCAAGAACTACATAAAAGTTCATGCATTATACTTAGGTAAATGAAAGGATAAATCTCTAATGAAGTAGTAATTAAAAATTTCCCTAAGTTGAGAATTACCTCTTACTTGGACCACTTGAAAAAAATTCAAGTATTCCTAGCAGAGAGATTAATCGATTGAGAGGTTTAACTGAGCAATACTTGGATTAACAAGTCATCCCTAACTTATAAAAATTTCAAATAAATACATCAAGACCCGAACAGAAAATTAACGCCACGAGTATAAGTTAAACATCACTTGAATTTTAAGCCACTAGGATCCTAATTGAGCCAATGTATGGTCCAAAGATCAAACCACCATCCTGCTAGATAGGTTAGGACAAAGAGTTACAACGAGCCAAGAATGTGACCAGCCAGCGAGGAGAGTGATTGACCAAGAGTGTGATTGGTTAGGATTGCGACCAACCAAAAGTGTGATCGGTTAAGAATGTACCTGACTAAGGGTGTTATCAACTAACCAAAGTGTGGCCATCTAAAGGAAGGTTCAACATGTGTTTGTCCGACCAAACTGGGTCAAGCCGTGGTCAATTAATAGTTTTCCATCATTATGCATCTCGAGTCTAGGATCTACATTTCATTTTATGCCAAAAAATTCCCATACACTCGCATGTCAACTCAAAGGTCCATGGCCTCCCAAATATATAGGGTGACGATTGGGTCCAAAAATGATGTTAAAAGTACAACTAAAAAATAAAATACAAAAAGGTCTAAATGTTAGAGAATAGGGGTACTTACAAGAACAATATCATGTCTCTCTACACTTACAAAAATCCTTATGGAAAGAATAAATCATCTCATAGACATAGCCAAAAAAGATTGAATTGATTGGAAGAACCAAACCATCAATCGATCTAGACCTCCATGACTGGAACATGATTAACTAGAGGATTATTGGCCAAGACTAGCCCATATAAAGTGTCATAGCCTAGGATGTCACCGATGAGGATGTTACTGGCTAGGACATTGCCAGCCAAAACTTTCCTGGCTAGAACTTTGTTAGCCACAACTTCATTGGCTAGAACTTTGATGGTTATAATTTTGTTGCATAGAATTTTGTTGGCCATAACTTCAGTTGCTAAGCTTTTGTAAGTTAAGACCTTGTTTTCCAAGACTTTTTTGGCCATAACTTTGTTTGCTAAGACTTTGTTGGCCACAAATTTGTTTGTCAAGACTTTTGATGACTCTATGAAAATAGTCATTAGCGCACTTTTTTACTTAACATTTACTTGTTTTATTCAATAAATAGTACTTTTGGGTTAAAAATATTAAAATATAAAATTTTAACGAAAAGGGGTGAAAATATAATTTTGGATTTTTCTAGAATTTTTATGAAATATTTATGGATTTTTTATGAATTTTTAACGTAGGACCAATCAAAAGCTACCACGTGTCATGCCATATAGGCAAAGGAGCTGACTGGGAAGCCATGTAGACGTCACGTAATCACGGATAGCTAATCACGTTACGTCGTATGGAGGAAGATGAAATGCATGCCACATGTGAGTATGACGTTCAATCCGAGTTCAGAAATTGGTAAACACTCGTCACCACGCCATTCCTCTGCGCTTTCCACCCGTGCACCATGCCATCTGTCTCTGTGAATCACATTGCGCCACATGTCACTGACTTAGTGAGCATTGACTCTGATCGGTCTCCCCTGTCATGCATCGCTCCCTAATTCACCAAGTGAATTCATGATACCACGTGTCGGGCTGTGATTGGTTGAAGTTATCAATTTTGCTTGTTTTGATTATAGCCCTTGATTTGAAGCTAATTTGACAGTCCATATTGTACTTGATCATTATTTAAATCCCTAATCACTCCAATAAACCTAATTAGCCTCCACTAGCATAATTTTGGTCATTTTTTGGAGCTAAAAACAGAGAAAAGTACAAAAAAATTCAAGAGAGACACAATTTTGGTAGAGATTCAAGAGGAAATTAATACTACAATTCAAGAGATTGATTGTATTTCTTTTTCTACTTTTTACTTTATCAATTTAATGACTTTCTTTATGAAAAATATGAGCTTTATGAACACAATTATGTGTAATTAATTTATTAATCTAGGGATCTTATGAACCCAATTTTGACCATGTGATGATCTAATATTTTTTCTCCAATTATAATATTAATTTAATTATATTATTTAATCTAATTTTTATGCTATCAATTGTTTGGCCAACAATTTATCCATAGAGGCAATTAAATAGATTTGAGAGAATTATTTAATTATTTGTCTCGATTAAATAACATGCATAGTTTTTAGGTAGAGATTTATGATTCTTATATATGTGATCCATAATTGATGAATTTAATGAGTAGTATGTAATTTAATTGACATGAGAATGTGATTAAATTAATTATAATATGATGTGTAGTTTACTTGAGAGAGGAATACATGCTAGGTTAGATTCAATTGATCATGTAATTACTTGATATTATATTGGGGAGATTTTAGCAATTCACATGTTTAGAAAATTGGGATATTAAGTATTCCCAGATATTTTCTCATATATATTTTTAGTTACCAAATTTGATTTAATTAATTATTGCTATTTAATTTTAGTTATTTTAATTTTGCTTCATTAAAATATAAAAACACCAAAAAAAATTTATTTTTATTATTTTTAGTTTTAAAAATTTGTTTATAATAAAATAATCTTCGTAGGAACGATCTTTTCTTATCATTATATTACTTGTTACGATACATATACTTATGTATTCAGTGCTCACACTTCGTGTGTGGCGATCAACTTTGTTGGCCAAAACTTCATTTTCCAAGACTTCTTTGGCCAAAACTTTGTTTGAAAATCTTTGTTGGCCAAAAATTCATTTGCGAATACTTCATCAACTAAAGGACTTTCAACCAAGGAACTGCCGCCCAAAAGACTACCAGTCATGGGGCTACAACTAAGGAAGAGTTGATTAGGATGCAACCGACCAAAGCACCCCTACCAGGGCACCGTCGGATAGGGTAACATCAATCAGGGCGTTGTCAACCAAGGCTTCACTAGCCATGCCTCCATATGACTTCCACTCCACCTACAATGTGCATTTTTTGTGACGATCCTCTTCGATCTCAGTACACACTCATGTTGGCCAGACTCGATCCGATGCATCCATGGATCCAATATTTATCACTCCCTAAACAAGAAAGTATAGTATAAGCATCATAGGGTGCAAAGTGTTTGGATGATGAAAAATAATTATCCTACACTACATGAAGAAAAATCAATAAAGATTACCTTGAGAGAATTTAATTTGCTTTCTTCTTCTTTCAAATTGTGAGCTTTGAGAAATTATTATAAGCTATGAAAAATGCAAAGGGTGAGGGCTCATATTTATAGAGAAGGTGAGTTAATCTCATCCACCCCTATAAAATCACAATCAATGCTCAAGATCGTTTAGTTAATCCTAAAGAGATTAGGCTAGGATTTGGATTTGGATTTGGATATTGAGTTTCCTACCAAAATAAAAGAAATTTTGACTTTCTTGATAAAAATGATGACTTCAACGTAATTTCTAACCAAAAATTTGATTGAAAATCCAAAGACATCGTTGGCAACAAAATGTCATCATGCACATTTTAAATAGCTTGCATATCGTGAAGTATTTCGCTTAGACAGGTAGAAAATCATACAAGTGTAAGGTCAGTAATGTCAGCATAATTAGAAGAGATATTTAACATAAATATTAACAAAAATTATAATAAGATCTTCTAGCCCATGAGCTAGAAAGTATGAGTCATTGATATTGGAGGTAATTTCGTACATCTTACATGATAGTTAAAAAGTGGTCTTAATTAGTAAAGAACTTTATGGGCCAAGCTCGATAAATTCCTAGTCATCATATGAGTGTGAACACAAGATAGTTATCCTAAAGGGATAAAAACGCAATGATTATTCTTTAATTATATTAAAGAGATAAAGACATAAAGATTATTCTTCAATTATCTTAAATGATAATTGAGAAGATAATTACGGATAGATATTTATAGTCACAAAAACTCAATACTATTAAACAAAGAATAGTTGTTAGGTTAATTCTTTTTCTTATATATACTCACATATGCATACAGCTATTATCATCTTGAAATATAACTTAATCTCATAATAGAGAATCGTAGGTAAATACTTTTTTCCATATAATTATTATAACGAGACTGTATATCTACTATATCCTTCATTTTATAGTTACTAACTTAAGCATCGAGGGTTGAAGATCATCCCTACGAGGTAGTTCATGATTCTAATAGTTTATTCATCTCACAAATTTCATAGATAACAGTCTCACAAATTTCACTTAAAATCAATACATATAGTTAATATACTGAGTTTTAAATAAATATAAATAATACAAGATTTTAAAATAATTATTTAAATAATATAGTAACACATAAATAAATAAAATATTCTTTTTATTTATTCTAATTTCAACATAATTTAAAGTAAAAATTCCTTTTTTTATAAGATTTATCACTCTATCCTAACACGTAGCTACCGAGTTAATTTCAAAACATTTGAATCCCTACTCTTTTACTTTAATTACACCATTAATGTGAATGAGTATATCTATTTTGGTTTAAGCTCAAAGATTTCGACATTCGTGAGTTGTGCCTTCAACCTACATAGAACACTTGGTTCTTATCCGGTTGATGTATGTGACATTTCATCCCCACTGACCATTGTTACTTACCAAGTTGTTTCGAAGGAGCGATGTTTCCTCTTCCAAACAGTTAGAATGTAATTCTGTTTTAGAGGTTTTTAAAATTAGTTTTCTGTTATGAAGTTTGTTAACAAACTTCCCTCCTTTTCTGTTTTGTTTTAGTTGCTCCTCTGTGTATATAAGAGGACTCTCCTCTTTGTAAATATTTACATAATACATAAACCATTTTCTTGCTCTCTTTGATTTCTTGTTTTCTCAACATCTCAGAAATCTATCTTGGTATCAGAGCAACCTGGTTCCTCTCTCAAACTTTTCTGGGCGTCTTCTTCTTCTTCATGGCAAAGACAAGAAATCGCAATGCTAACAATGGGGCTGGATCGGATTCCTCTGCATTCAATGGTAGTGCTCACCCGACCAACAATAAAGATCCTATGAGATCTATCATCAACCCCCTCAGCCAGTTGATCACAATAAAACTTGAAGAAGACAACTTCCTCATATGGAAATTTCAGGTAGAAAACATGATTTTGGGTAATGGTCTTAAGGATTTCATCCATGGAACCTGCAATGTTCCACCTAGAATTCGTGATGGAGAATCAAATCCTGCCTTCATTTTCCATCAAAGATAGGATAGATTACTTGTTTCTTGGCTTCTTGCCTCGATCAACACCAACTATCTTCCTCAGCTGATTGGCTGTTCTTCCTCTCAACAGATTTGGACCACCATAGAACAAATCTTTAGTTCTCAATCCACTACCAAGGTGATGTTTTACAAAAAGCAGATCCAACTTCTCAAGAAAGACAATCTTTCTATGAGAGAGTATATCTTGAAGATGAAATCCTACTTTGACATGCTTGGAGCTGCTAATCATAGTATGACAGACACTGATCAGATTCTTGCCTTCCTCAATGGCCTAGGGGATGAGTACAAGTCCATAGTTGCCATCATCTACTCAAGAGAGATCTCTTATACCCTCCAACATGTCAATACGCTTCTTTTGTCTCATGAAGGTCGTATATTACAAAAACACTCCGCTGCTCATGATCTTTCTGTGAATCTTGCTAACAACAGGAAAAGCTACAATGGTACTTCACAGAACAACCATCAAGGAGGAAGAGGATACAATGGCTATCATGGCAGAGGAAGAGGGGGCAGATCCAACAATGGCAGACCTCAATGCCAACTCTGTGGCAAGATTGGACACACAGTCATTAAATGTTACTATCGTTTTGATCAGAATTTTCAAGGAAGTGAAGGTAGTAACTCCTCAAGTTCTTCCAATCAGAACTACAATTCCACTCAGAACCATGTCAATCTTGCTCACACACAAGAAGAAACTCTTTTTGATCAAGTCCCTGCTGAAGCCTTAATTGCTACTTCTCGAAATACTGTCACTAACAAGAATTGGTATCCTGATTCTGGGGCTACCAATCATGTGACCAATGACATCCAAAACCTGTCATGCGGGACTGACTACAATGGAACTCAGAAAATTCATATGGGAAATGGTAAAGGTCTCTCAATCAAACACATTGGAAAAACTACTATCTCTTCCCCTTTCTACTCTCATTCCTTATCTCTAAATAATATTCTTCATGTACCCTTAATTACTAAAAATCTTCTTAGTGTCTCTAAGTTCTGTCTTGACAATAGAGTTTTCTTTGAATTTCATCCCTTTTTCTGTCTTGTCAAAGATCAGGTTACTAAGAAACTTCTACTCAAGGGGACTTTGCATAAAGGACTGTACCGGTTTGACCTCTTGCTGCCTACCAAGAGTCCTAGTCCGAACTGTCAACCCTCCTTCCAATCTCTCATATCAGAAACCATTCCTTACAAAGAAAAACTCTCATTTCTTGACCTTTGGCATAGAAGGCTTGGTCATCCTTCTTCTCAAGTTGTTAACAAACTTCTAAATCATTGTAATATCAATTTTTCAGTGAATAAAATGCAACATTATTTCTATACAACTTGTCAAATGGGCAAAAGCCATAAACTCCCTTTTCCTACTTCTCAAACTACCTATTCTGCACCTTTACAGCTTGTGGAAGCTGATATATGGGGGCCCTCTCCCATTCTTTCTACCACTAGCCACAAATTCTACATTACCTTTGTAGATGTATTTTTAAGATTCACATGGATTTATTTCCTCAAACGCAAATATGAAGCTTTAGATTGCTTTATTCATTTCAAAACACAAGCAGAAAATCAGTTGAACACAAAACACAAGATTTTTCAAAGTGATTAGGGTGGTGAGTTTCGATCCTTTTCAAACTTTCTTGATAAATATGGCATCATTCAAAGAGTTTCCTACCCCCACACCTCTCAACAAAACGGTATTGTTGAGAGGAAGCATAGACATGTTGTTGAACTTGGGCTTACCCTCCTTGCTCAATCCTCTGTCCTTAAAACTTACGGGCCAGAGGCCCTCTCCACTACTGTTTTTCTTATCAATAGATTGCCGTCTACAGTTCTGCAGCAAAAGTCTCCTCTCCAAGTTCTCTTTCAGGTAAAACCTGACTATAAATCCCTTCATGTTTTTGGCTGTCAATGCTTTCCTCATCTAAGACCCTACAATTCCCATAAGTTTGATTTTAGGTCCATTCCCTGCACCTTTCAAGGCTTTAGCAGTAAACATAAAGGTTACAAATGTTTAGATAACAATGGAAAAATATATGTTTCAAGACATGTCATCTTCAATGAACATATTTTTCCTTTCCAAAACAATACTTCTCAAACTTCTGAGCCATCCTCTCCTATCATATTTCCTCCACCTATAGTTGCAAGTCATCCACTTCCAACTCCACAGAATTCTCACTTTTCTGGTCATATATCAGATAATACACTTGAAACAGGTCTTACACTTGTTAATCAGGCCTTGTCCCCTCTTTCTATCTCACAAAATAACCTTTCAAACAATTCAAATAAGCTTATTTCTCATTCTAATCCAGACTCAGCCAATGAAGTCTCTGAAACTATCCTTCACAATGTTGCTCCTGAGGTTACTACCACTAATCACTCTATGGTTACACGATCCAAAATTGGCATCTCTAAGAAGAAATTTTTTTCTGCTAATCTTTAAGATCCTACTTGTATTTCAATACAGGATGCCCTTCTTCATGACAGATGGAAAGAAGCCATGCTTGAAGAGTACAATGCACTTCAAAGGAATCAAACATGGTCTTTAGTTGAACTGCCTCCTGACAAAAAAACCATTGGCTGCAAATGGGTGTTTAAGGTCAAAGAAAACCCAGATGGCTCCATTTCCAAGTATAAGGCAAGACTTGTTGCCAAAGATTTCCATCAAAGACCTGGTTTTGACTTTGATGAGACATTTTCACCTGTTGTTAAGCCAACCACTATCAGAGTTGTCCTCACTATGGCTCTTTCTCGTGGCTGGTATTTGAGACAATTAGATGTTAACAACGCCTTTTGATGCTTATTTTCGCAAGTGTACAAATCTTTTAAGTAATCAAGTGTACAAAAGTACGGATATCGAACCCACAAGGAATGGCGTTACTAAGTACCGAAATTGACTAATCCTAATTTTATTTGAAAACCAAATTGTTGAAATTGTTTAAAAAGAAAATTAACATGAAACTAAATGCAAATAACAAAATTTAATGTTGTTCACAAATGATTAAAAATGCTAAGGCATTTGATTTCGCTAAATCAATTCAATTCGATTTCAAGTCATGTTATATGAGAATCAAAGCTAAAAGTGATGGTTGAAAAACCCAAATTTACCTAATACTCTCTCTCGTGTTATATTAGAATTACTTATCTATGAAAACCAACTATATTTCTATGAAGATTTAATCACAAACAAGCACATTACGATTTATGGAATTTCTAGAATAACCACATACATCATGCATTAGTTCTCACACTCGCATTCAACATACGGTATTTATCACAAGAAGCATTCATTACATATCTCCTCTCGGTCTTAATATAATGCAACTAATCATCTAAATCTTGGCCAGAAATTTAAAAGCATTAAGCATGGAAATAAATACTCAACTTGAAAACAATGAACTCATATAACAATAACAAAAGAAATCAGATTTCCTTGATTCAACTACATCATAGCCTTAGCAAAAACGAATTAGTTCATAACGGAAATAAGAACAACCATTATTTCAATTGAATCCATGAATAACAAAACTGAATTAACTACAGAATATAAAAGCTAAGGAGAAGAGATGAAAAACTCTAGAAGATGAAGACTTGGTAGCAACAATGGTGAAGATCCTTCAAGTTTCTCCAAACTTTCTCTCCTCCAAAAATGTCTTTGAACTCCACTTTCTACCATCGCCCCTTTCTCCATCATATTATATATATAGATTTAAGGTTTTGGGGGTAATTTTGGAACAAAACAACCAACACAAAATATGGCCAGTGGCTAGATGCATTGGACCGGCAGCGAGATGAATTTTCCAAAATTTGTGCTCTCGGGAAGATTTTCGCCGTGCTTTCTGTAGGATTTTCGCCGGCGGCGAGAATAATCTAGCCGGCGGCGGGATTTCTAAATTTTAAAACTTTGTTTTCTTTTTATTTTCACTCAATGCCGATCATTGAACTTTGTCCCAAACTTCTCCAAAATCATGATATTACCTGAAATTGCACTTTAAACATGAAATACCCGTGAAATGACATTTGTGGATTAAATAATCAAATAAACCCAATTTTCACACAAAGATCAACATTTAAATCATTACAAAAATGCAATAATTTGACTCTTATCAACTTTCTTAATGGAGATTTGAAGGAAGAAGTCTATATGGCACAACCCCCTGGTTTTGAAACCAAAGAAGCTTCTCATATGGTTTGCAAACTCAGTAAATCCCTTTATGGTCTAAAGTAAGCTCCCAAGGCCTGGTTTGAAAAACTCAGGGGCACCCTTTTTCACATGGGGTTCTCCTCCTCTAAAGCAGACAATTCTTTATTTCTCAAGTTCTTTACCACCTCAACCATTTTTCTTCTTGTCTATGTTGATGATATAATAGTGGTTGGAAGTCAGAAACTTGAACTTGACAACTTCATATCAGTTCTCAATAAACTCTTCTCACTCAAAGATCTTGGAAAATTGAATTACTTCCTTGGCATTGAAGTCCGGTCCACAGATAAAGGTCTCTATTTGTCTCAAAAGAAATACATTTGTGATCTCCTCAAAAGGTCAAAAATGGATCAAGCCAATCCTCTACCTATTCCTATGGTAAGTAGTCTAAAACTCACTACTACAGGTGGTGATCCAATTCCTAATGTTACTGAATATAGGAGCATTGTTGGAGCTCTTCAGTACATCACCATCACCCGACTTGAGATTGCCTATTGTGTAAACCGTGTGTGCTAATTCATGTAGAAACCTCTTGATCATCACTGGAAACCAGTAAAAAGGATCCTCAGGTAATTGAAAGGGACTGCTGATGAAGGAATCACCTTGAGGAAAACAAACAATCTGTCTCTAATAGGGTACTGTGATGCTGATTGGGGAAATGATTTGGATAATAGAAGATCCACTACTAGTTACTGTATTTTCCTTGGAGATAGTTTAATTTCCTGGTCTTCAAAGAAACAGAATGTAGTTTCCAGGTCCACTACTGAAGCTGAGTACAGCAGCCTAGCCAATGCTACTTTAGAAGTTGTTTGCCTTTAGTCTCTTCTTAGCGAACTTAGAATTGATGTGAAGACTGCTCTTGTTCTTTGGTGTGACAACACCAGCACCATCTTCTTATCAACTAATCCTATACTACATTCGAGAACGTTATCTCAAAGCAACTTCTTGTTCAACATGTTCCTTCTGCTGATCAAATTGCATACATTCTAACCAAACCCTTGTCATCACAATTATTCAATAGACTCAAGCTGAAAATGAGTATTTGTTCACCTCTTCAACAGGCAGGGGGAGGAAAAGAAGAGTGCTTGGTTTAAGGGAGAAAGTTAGAATGTAATTCTATTTTAGAGGTTTTTAAAATTAGTTTTCTATTATAAAGTTTTTTAACAAACTTCCCTCCTTTTCTGTTTTGTTTTAGTTGCTCCTATGTGTATATAAGAGGACTCTCTTCTTTGTAAATATTTACATAATACACAGACCATTTTCTTGCTCTCTTTGATTTCTTGTTTTCTCAACATCTCAGAAATCTATCTCAAATAGAGCTATACAGATTGGACTAATCTTCCTCTTTGTTGGTTCGACATTAATGAAATAGCATTATACATGGCCTTAATTAAGTTTCCCATACCACCATTAATAATATGGTTCTTGGTAGATACTGCTTTAGCCTTGAGCCAAACCTTACTTGACGGATGAAAGGTTGTCCTATGATTTTCCCTATGTTGTGATGAGCTGAACATTAAAATCAAAATTCCTGAGCTGAACGGGATACTTCTTGTTGAACCCACCCCACTAATCCTGCTCAAGTAGAAGTTTCTGCCAAACATGTCTTTAAGATAAATGTAAACGTAAATGCCTGATCGCGGAGAACGTTAGAAAGTTAGATTTTCTGGGTGATTGGGCATTAGTGGTCTTGGTCACTCTTCATACCATATTAAGCAAACTTGGGTGAATCCTGAAGTGGATCTATGGGAGAGCTCTTTTGGTTGAACCATTTTAGCTAGAGAAGCCAAGATCACCTTGATAGGATCCATAGTCACATTCCTTATTCTGTTAGCTGGAATGACTTCTTCACACCTGACTGACTAGTTGAGAATGGTTTGTGACAAGAAGAGATGAAAAGAAAACTGAATTTTCCTTTCAACCCAAGCCCCAAGAATTTATCAAAAGAGTTATAGTTAAATTTTCATCATGTAACCTATATCATCACTTAATGTGCTTTGATAATTTATTCCTTCCGGCTCCTTGTTTTTTACTAATGTCTTGTGTTTGTTTTCTTTAAGGTATGGGTAGTTGCATCGTCAGTATCCCAAACATTGACCTTGAAGACCTATTTTTTTCCTACATTGACAAGTCCAAGGGAAAAGGTAAAGCCATGGAGCCTAGCTCTCCAGACGCCACATTTGACACGAAGCACTTTAGGGAAAATAGAAGGAAATGAATGAAGAAACCTAAAGGGGGTGGTTCCAAGAGGAAGGAACATTCTTCTGTCATGGGGAGGGGGAGTAGATACAAAAACTGAGCAAAATGATTCTTTGACTCCTCCTTAACATGAGGTTCCCACTTCTCTTCAAAATGAGGTTCCTCTTGTTCTTCCCTAGAACACTCTTATTGCTTCTTAACCCCTTGTTTCACCTCGAACTAATACTCCTCCTTCAACTCCTACAATTTTCTAAGCCAAGGCGAATCCTCGATGGATTTGAGACTACATTTCAGTCTGGTCCCTCTATTATCGAGGAGATTTGGGCTCATCAGCTAGAGTTTCAGAGGCAAAGTATTGGTGGGTGCACTTTGCTCTTAAAGAAGGTGATGATAGTATTCAAATCAACCCGACCTATCACTTATAATGGGATTCTTCTCATAGAGATTGACAAACAAAAGAGTGTTATTGAAACATCCCATATCAAGGTGAGGAGTTTGTAGGCTTCCCTTTCTGATATGAGTATGAGGTACACCTATGTTATAATCAGTTTGTAGACCAACAAAAGTAGTATGAGAAACTAGGAAAGACTAGTAGTGAACGGAAGTAATAAATAGTGGTATATGAATATATCAAAACGATAAAAGGACACACAGAATTTACGTGGTTCGGCAATTGACCTAGGTCTATGGGAGACAGCAGATATCATTGAACTGAGTAGAAAATATACAGAATATAGATACAAATTTCCTCACTAATAATATCTCTTAAGTGTTTCCCCAAACTCATTGAAAACTCTCAAACTCACTAAGTATTTTCTCTTTGAGTTTGCTTATGCTCTTTCTGATTTTTTTAGATTTTTTCCTTGTTCTTCAATGCATGAACTCTTCCCTATTTATAGATGAAACAAGACTCTCTTTCCCTAAATTTTGTCATAATTTAAGCTTTAAATTAGGCCACAAATTTTCTTAAATCATGCCACAAATTAGGCCACTAATTTCCCTAAATTATGCCACTAATTTGTAACTTTTAAAGCCAATATTCAACAATCTCCACCTTGGCGAAAAAAGTTCATAACGTTGCCTCCAAATGCGCCTTAGGCGCTCTAAGCTCGAGAGATGTTGATCAAGTTCAAGCAGTGTTGAAACTTGATCCCAGTAACAACCTTTGAAAGCATATCTGTAGGGTTATCTACAGTTCTTACTTTTTGGAGTATAACATTCCCTTCATTGATGATTTCCCGAAAAAAATGAAATCGAACATCGATGTGCTTGGTGCGACCATGATGAACTTGGTTCTTTGCCAAACAAATGGCACTCTAGTTTTCGCAGAAAACCTCCACGTTCTTCTAAACAATACCCAAATCCTTGGTCAACTCGAGAAGCCATATAGCTTCTTTGAATGCTTCTATTACAGCCATATACTTTGCCTCTGTAGTATATAAAGCTACAGTTGATTGCAATGTTGATCTCCAACAAACTGGTCATCCTACCATTGTGAACACATAAC
The DNA here is from genome assembly GCA_030763125.1 of Hippophae gyantsensis. Taxonomy (NCBI): domain Eukaryota; kingdom Viridiplantae; phylum Streptophyta; class Magnoliopsida; order Rosales; family Elaeagnaceae; genus Hippophae; species Hippophae gyantsensis. The sequence goes on from CM061034.1 coordinate 35,207,855, forward strand.
CAGTTGTAGATCGACGATTATCCAGATCTCCAACATAGTTAGAATCCACATATCCAACTAGGTGTTTGCCTTCAGTCATGTCTCTCTCAAATTTCAAACCAATATCCACAGTACCATAGATGTACCGTAGAATCCACTTCACTACTTGCCAGTGTCTTTTACCGGGATTATGCATGTACCAACTCACTATACTAACAACGTGGGAAATATCAGGTCTGGTGTAAACCATTGCATACATCAAGGCACCAATAGCATATGCATATGGATCACGCTCCATTTGCTTCTTCTCATCGGTGGTGCTAGGTGACATCAATGCACTCAACTGAAAGTGAGGAGCAAGCGATGTACTTATTGGTTTGGTTTTTTCATCAATGTCAAACCTTTGTAGTACTTTCTTCAGCTACTGAGTCTATGTTAGAAAGACTGCTTATAACTCTATCTCTTGTGATTTTCATCCCAAGAATTTTCTTAGCTTCTCCAAGATCTTTCATTTCAAATTCTGAACTCAATAGAGCCTTCATTCTATCAATCTCCACCTTGCTCTTAGATGCAATCAACATATCATCAACATATAAGAGCAAATAAATGAAGGTACCATCTTGGAGTTTCCAAAAGTATATACAGTTATAAAACTAACTGCGTGTATACTTCTACTCTCTGATGAAGCTATCAAAGCATTTGTACCACTGTGCAGTGATTGCTTCAAACTGTAAATTGACTTGCTCAACTTGTGATGCTTATTTTCGCAAGTGTACGAATCGTTCAAGTAATAAAGTGTACAAAAGTATGGATATTGAACCCACAAGGAATGGCGTTACTAAGTACCGAAATTGACTAATCCTAATTTTATTTGAAAACCGAATTATTGAAATTGTTTAAAAAGAAAATTAACATAAAACTAAACACAAATAACAAAATTTTAATGTTGTTCACAAATGATTAAAAATGCTAAGGCATCTGATTTCACTAAATCAATTCAATCCGATTTCAAGTCATGTTATATGAGAATCAAAGCTAAAAGTGATGGTTGAAAAACCCAAATTTACCTAATACTCTCTCTCGAGTTATATTAGAATTACTTATCTATGAAAACCAACTATATTTCTATGAAGATTTAATCAAAACAAGCACATTACGATTTATGGAATTTCTATAATAACCACATACATCATGCATTAGTTCTCACACTCGCATTCAACATACGGTATTTATCACAAGAAGCATTCATTACATATCTCCTCTCAGTCTCAATATAATACAACTAATCATCTAAATCTTGGCCAGAAATTTAAAAGCATTAATCATGGAAATAAATACTCAACTTGAAAACAATGAACTCATATAACAATAACAAAAGAAATCATATTTCCTTGATTCAACTACATCATAACCTTAGCAAAAACGAATTAGTTCATAAAGAAAATAAGAACAACCATTATTTCTATTGAATCCATGAATAACAAAACTGAATAAACTGCAGAATATAAAAGCTAAGGAAAAGAGATGAAAAACTCTAAAAGATGAAGACTTGGTAGCAACAATGGTGAAGATCCTTCAAGTTTCTCCAAACTTTCTCTCCAAAATTTCTCTCTCCTCCAAAAATGTCTTTGAACTCCACTTTCTGTCGTGGCCCCTTTCTCCATCATATTGTATATATAGATCTAGGGTTTTAGGGGTAATTTTGGAACAAAACAACCAAAAAAATGTGTTTTCGGACGAAACTCACTAGCGGCGAGATTTCTGGAAAATAAAATTTTTGGTTTTCTGATTTTGGCCAGCGGCTAGATACATTTGACCGGTGGTGAGATGAATTTGGCCGGCGGCGAGATGAATTTGCCAAAATTTGTGCTCTCGGGAAGATTTTCGCCATGCTTTCTATAGGATTTTCGCTGGCGGCGGGATTTCCAAATTTTGAAATTTGTTTTCTTTTTATTTTCACTCAATCCCGATCATTGAAATTTGTCCCAAACTTCTCCAAAATCATGATTTTACCTAAAATTGCACTTTAAACACGAAATACCCGTGAAATGACATTTGTGGATTAAATAATCAAATAAACGCAATTTTCACACAAATATCAACATTTAAATCATAACAAAAATGCAATAATTTGACTCTTATCAACAACCCCCAACTAGCTTCTTGCTAGTCTCTAGCAAGAAAACGATCTATGAATAAATTCAAAGGAGACATGAAAAGAAAAATTCAAAGAAAATTTATTCTATTTACAACATTACATTAATCGTATGCAATAAGCCTTTAAACCCCTAGGCGGCCCTAGTAGGACGAGTTGTAGTCTCGTGAGGGCTTCCAGTGATGATACCCACAAACATCTTACCTATAACTATCCTAACTCAAAACAATAAAATCACATAACAAATAATTTGCACAAATGTCTCAAAAATTGTAAATAACACACAACACATAGAATAATTAAATGTCACCTAAGCTTTAAGAAATCTCAAATGTCAATTTCACTTTTGTTATTGACTCTTAAACATCCATCAAACCACCAACCAATAGCCATAATGCCCGGATAATATTATGCATAACATCCACAAACAAAAAGGTGAAATCTCGAACTCCATAGGCTCACTTTTCAAACCTCTCTCCACTAATGAAGGAAAATACACCACTTTGGATCAATAGGACTTTACGAGGCTTGTAATGTTAGGCTTAAGTATTTGGTTAAGAAAGAACGGGAAGTGTCAAAATACAAATAAGGGCACTTATAGATTAAACACAACCAATTAAGTAAAAGAGTAACACCATTTAACCCAAATTGTTTCTTCCATTCATAACCCATTTTTCCAAAGATAAACAAAAAATTTCCTCAATCTTTCTCCTTAGTACATCCATCACTAACATTATTTTATTTATTAAAATGTGAAGGCTTTCTTCTTCTTCTTATTCTTCTTTTTTTTTACTCAATTGCTCTTGAAAAGCCAACCACTTTCTTCCAATATACAGGATTTTTTTTTTTACTCCAATTGCTCTTGAAAAGCCAACCACTTTCTTCCCACATATATGGAAGTTTTTTTTTCTTTTTTTTTCATCCTTACTCCAATTGTTCTTAAAAAGACATAACCCTTAACCAATTTCTTCCAATATATGTGGAAGATTTCTCCAATTGCTCTTGAAAAGTTTGTGTTCAAAATTAAGTGCTCTTAACAAATAAGGTAGGAATTATATATATATATATATATATATATATATATATATATATATATATATATATATATATATATATATATATTTGGCTCAATAAAAGGTAGGTTATAGAAGGGAAAAAGAAAGAAAAGTAAGGCTAACAATATATTTAAATAGGCTCAAAGAGGTAACTAGTGATATAAGGATAACAAGGTAGGCTTAAAATGGCACAATCGATCCAAAAATGGCCTACATCATATCCTAAACAGTGCAATTCCAAATTATTTCGCCTCAAGAGGTTTTCAAATGAGTTCTAGAGTTTGTTGAGATCACAAAAATGTCCATGAAAAATTCGCACATAAGACTTCTCTAAGCATTTAGACTAATCAACCAAATCATACCACATACCAAAAGAGTCGCCAACTAGGTAAAATCAACATTTGAAATTATCTTTAAACCGAAGCAAAATTTAATGTCTTCTAAAAGCTACTTGTTATCACAATCACATTATTATCATCAACATGGATATTAAAATAAGTAAAAGGCAAATAAAATAAAAATAAAAATAGAAATAAGACAATAAACAAATAAAAGAAATTAAATCAAAATGCAGAAAAATAAATGGAAAATCAAAATTAAACACAAATAAACACACAAACAAAACTACTAAAAATGAAGCGAAGAAAAGACTTACCGTTTACCGCACCCCTAACCAAAACCTTACATTGTCCTCAATGTAAGAAAGAACAACGAGTTCTCCTTTCCGTCGACGGCGAAAGTAAATTTTTTTTTTGTTTTTTTTACCTGATGGGTTGCCTCCCATTAAGCACTTTAAGTTATAGTCATTAGCTAGACTTTTTGTCATTCTTTACTACGGTTGTTGTAACTCTAGAGAATCTTTCTACTTGTTGAATTCTCCGTCAAAATATGGCTTCAACCGTTGTCCATTCACCTTGAAAGTTCCCTTTGTTTCATGACTGATCTCAACTGCTCCATAAGGAAACACCTTGGTTACTAGAAAAGGCCCTCACCAACGAGATTTTAGCTTTCCCGGAAAAAGTCTGAGACGGGAATTATAAAGCAACACTTTCTGTCCCACCTCAAAGTTTCGCCTCAAAATGTGCTTATCATGCCAAACCTTCATCTTGTCCTTGTATATTCGGGCATTCTCATAAGCATCATTCCTCATTTCATCCATCTCATTCAATTGCAACACCCTATTTTCGCCTGCTACCTTAAGATCAAAATTTAGAATTTTAATTGCCCAATATGCCCGATGTTCCAATTCAACTGGAAGGTGACAAGCTTTTCCATACACCAATCGGTATAGAGACATCCCGATAGGTGTCTTGAAAGCTGTCCTATAGGCCCAAAGTGCATCATCTAGTTTCCTTGACCAATCCTTGCGTGAGTTATTTACGATCTTTTCAAGGATTCTCTTCAACTCTCGGTTTGACACTTCAACTTATCCACTAGTTTGAGGATGATAAGGTGTTGCTATCCGATGTGTTACTCCATATTTCTGCAACAAAGCCTCAAATTGGTTATTGTAAAAATGCTTACCTCCATCACTTATAATTGTTCTAGGTGTGCCAAATCTGGAAAATATATTCTTCTTGAGAAAATTGATCACAACCCTAGCATCATTGGTAGGCCGGGCAACTGCTTCCACCCATTTAGAGACATAATCTACACCAACAAGAATGTATTTATTAGAATGGGATGAAGGGAAAGGCCCCATAAAATCAATACCCCAAACATCAAATAAATCAATTACTAAAATATTATTTAAGGGCATTTCATGTCTCCGTGAAATATTTACGCTCCTTTGGCAATCATCACACATTGAAACAAACTTGAAAGCATCTTTAAACAATGAAGGCCAATAAAATCCGGATTGCAAAATTTTTGCTGTAGTTTTTGTTCCACCAAAATGTCCCCCAACTTCCTTCGAATGGCAATGACGAAGAATGCTTTCCATTTCTTCCTCCAGCACACATCTTCTAATAATTTGATCTGCACAATGTTTATACAAGTAAGGTTCATCCCAAAAATAATGTTTCAGCTCATAAAAGAATTTCCTTTTTTGTTGATAAGACATGTCAGGAGGTAAAATTTTCTTGACCAAATAATTTGCATAATCAGTAAACCATGGAGCCGTTCGGATAGCAAGCAATTGCTCATCCAGAAATGTTTCATTAATTTGGTCTTCAACCTCAAGGTAATCTTCTTCCAACCTGGACAAATGGTCAGCAACCAAATTTTCGGTCCCCTTTTTGTCCTGAATTTCTCAGTCAAATTCTTGCAAGAGAAGAATCCATCTTAGTTATCGCGGTTTGGCATCTTTCTTGGCTAGCAAATACTTAATAGCAGAATGATCAGTATAAATAATGATTTTAGACCCAATTAAATAAGATCTAAACTTATCAAATGCAAACACTACTACCAAAATCTCTTTCTCAATTGTTGCATAATTAAGTTGTGCATCTGTCAATGTCCTGCTTGCATAATAAATCACATGCAGCAACTTATTCTTCCTTTGGCCCAAAACAGCACCTATCGCATAGTCACTAGCATCACACATTACCTCAAATGGAAGACTCCAATCTGGTGCACAAATTATAGGGGCTGAAGTGAGCTTCTCCTTCAAAAGGTTAAAAGCTTGCAAACAATCAGGAGAAAAATCAAATTGTGCATTTTTAACTAACAAACTGCAAAGAGGTTTTGTTATTTTTGAAAAATCTTTAATAAATCTTCTATAAAACCCAGCATGTCCTAAGAAACTTCTAACACCCTTTACAGTTGTTGGAGGTGGTAATTTTTCGATCACTTCCACCTTTGCACAGTCCACTTCTATTCCCTTTGTTGAAATCCGATGGCCAAGAATAATTCCTTCTTGAACCATGAAGTGACATTTCTCCCAATTTATCACTAAATTTGTGTCTTTACAATGCTGCAAGACTAAAGAGAGATTATGCAAGCAATTATCAAAAGAATGGCCAAAAACAGAAAAATCATCCATAAAAACCTCAATAAACTTTTCGACCATATCAGAGAAAATTGCTATCATGCATCTTTGGAAAGTTACAGGTGCATTACATAAACCGAATGGCATCCTTCTGTATGCAAAAGTACCATAAGGGCATGTAAATGTTGTCTTCTCTTGATCCTCTAGTGCAATTGCAATTTGGTTGTACCCCGAATATCCATCAAGAAAACAATAATAAGCATGTCCAGCCAATCTTTCCAACATCTGATCAATAAATGGCAAAGGAAAATGATCTTTTCGGGTAGCGTTGTTCAACTTTCGATAATCAATACACACTCTCCACCTAGTTACTGTCCTTGTTGGAATAAGCTCATTGTTTTCATTTTCTACAACTGTGATTCCTCCTTTCTTTGGTACACAATGAATTGGGCTTACCCAAGCACTATCTGAAATCGGATAAATTATCCCAGCATCCAAAAGCTTAATCACCTCAGCCTTGACCACTTCTTACATTGTTGGGTTTAAGCGCCTTTGTGGATGAATTGTGGGCTTGTAATCCTCATTCATCAAGATTTTATGCATGCACACAGAGTTGCTAATCCCTTTGATGTCCGCCATTGTCCATCCAATTGCCGTTTTGTGAGTCTGAAGAACTCCTAATAGCTTGTTTTCCTCTTCATCATTCAAGGAATTGTTAATAATAACAGGAAAAGATTCAGAGTCTTCAAGATAGGCATACCTTAGATAGGATGGCAGTGGCTTTAGCTCAATCTTTTTGGCTTCCTTCTTTACCACTGAGGTTGGAGTTTCATTTGTTCCCAACTCCTTGAATGTTCCATCACTGGATTAATATTCATCAAGTGCTGCCAGTAATTCAGAACATTGTCTGACTCCCTTATCATCCTCCTCAATTGTTGCAGATTTCACAAGGCAAGCTTCTAGTGGTAGCAATGGAGTTCTCTCCTCAAAAGTTTCTGAGATTAACCTATCAAGAGTGTTAATTTGAAAACACGAATGTACCTCACTTGGAAATTTCATTGCTTCAAAAACATCAAAGGTCACTTGTTCATCTTGCACTTGTAGAATGAGCTTTCCTTGCTAAACATCGATCAATGTTCTTCCAGTTGTAAGGAATGGTCTCCCCAATATCAACGGTACCTCTCTATCTTTCTCCATGTCAAGCACCACGAAATCTATAGGGAAAATAAATTTGTCAACTTTAATTAAAACATCCTCAATTACCCCTCGAGGATATTTCACCGAGGTTATGGGCTTCACTTCTCCCAGGCCTAGTTTCCTGAAAACAGAAAGTGGCATCAAATTAATGCTTGCTCCTAAATCACATAGGACTTTATCAAAATTGCAACTTCCTATAGTGCAAGGTATAGTAAAACTCCTTGGGTCTTTCAATTTCTGTGGCAGTTTTCTTTGAAGAATTGCACTGCACTCCTCATTTAGCATGATAGTTTCATAATCTCCCAGCCTCTTCTTCTTTGATAGAATTTCCTTCATGAATTTTGCATACTTGGACATTTGTTCCAACATCTCTTCAAAAGGAATGTTAATATGCAATTTCTTAAAAATTTCCAGAAATTTATCAAATTGATTATCAAGCTTTTTCTTATTCAATCTTTGAGGTTATGGGATAGGAGGCTCATATTTTGCATTTGGGAAAGGGTGAACATCTTGGTATGTTGATGGCTTTTCTTTAGATTCTTCCATCTTTTTCTCTGATTTCCTCTGATTCTCAAGTTCTCTACCGCTTCTTAATGTGATAGCCTTTGCATGCTCTTTGGAATTTATTGTGTCACTAGGCAACGATCCTTGAGACCTTTCTGCAATCTGCTTTGAAGGTTGCCCCAATTGGTTTTGGATGTCCCTCTTAATTACCTCTTGATTTCTGAAATTTGTTCTTGACTCCTCAATGAACTTTCCCAAAATTTCTTCCAAATTTGTTTGTTTCTTCTCTTGGGGTTGGTAGGAAAATGATGACGGTTTGAATCCCCCTTCGTTATTTCCTTATGACAAATTTGGATGATTTCTCCAACCTGGATTATAGGTGTTCGAGTATGGGTTATGTTGAGGTTTTTGGAAATTTGAAACATAATTTGCTTGCTCAGCATTTGGTGAAGCAAATGGATTTCCAACTTGGCACTCAATACTAGCATGATTTCCACCACATAAATCACATTGTGTAGTTGGTTTGGATTCGAATTTGGATGACAAAGAATCCATCTTTCTTGAAAGAACAGCAACTTGAGCCGACAAAGAATTCACTGAATCAATTTCATGCACTACTGCTGGTCTTTTTGCAATTACCCGCTCTGAATGCCACTGATTTTCATTTTCTGCCATAATCTCTAACAACTCATGAGCATCCTTCGGTGTTTTTCCCATTAAAGACCCTCCAGCTACAACATCAATCATTGCACGATAGTTTGAAACCAACCCATTATAAAATGTAGAGACTTGCAGCCAAATTGGTATACCATGATGTGGGCACTTCCTCAACATTTCTTTGAATCTTTCCCAAGCTTCATACAATGATTCTTGGTCATACTGTGTAAAATATGTGATTTCATTACTCAATTTTTCCGTCTTAGTAGGAGGAAAGAACTTGGACAAGAATTTATGAACCAATTCATTCCATGTTGTAATTGATCCTGGTGGTAATGAGTTTAGCCAGTCCTTGGCTTTATCCCTAAGTGAAAAAGGAAAAACCCTCAATCTTACAGCATCTTCGGACACACCATTTATCTTGTAAAGATCACACACCTCCAGAAAGTAAGCAATATGTGCATTTGGATCATCCTTTGACATTCCCCCAAACTGATTTGTTTGAACCATTTGGATAAAGGATGGTTTTATCTCAAAGTTATTGGCTTGAACAATTGGCCTCCTTATACCCGAAGTAGTTCCTGCAACATTAGGCACAACATAATCCCTCAAAGCTCTACGATTTCCACCTCCCTCAACAAATGGTGGATCCATGGCTGATTGTCTATTAGGAGCTAAAGTTGAATGTCTTCTCTCTCGGTTTAGATGCCTATATGCTCTATCAATCTCCAGATCAAATGGAAGAAGGTTAAGGCTTCTTGTACGTCTCATACAAAAATCCTACAACCAGAAAATCAACTACCACAAAAACAACACAAAGTTACTTTTTTTATGATAAATAAAATAAAACAGCAAAATAAACAAAATTAAAAATGAAAGAAAGATGAAGCAAATTAACTTCAAATTAAAACTAAGATTAGGTAGTATTGATATTAATAAAATCAAACCATTCCCCGACAACGGCGACAAAAAACTTGATGCTTATTTTCGCAAGTGTACGAATCATTCAAGTAATAAAGTGTACAAAAGTATGGATATCGAACCCACAAGGAATGGCGTTACTAAGTACCGAAATTGACTAATCCTAATTTTATTTGAAAACCGAATTGTTGAAATTGTTTAAAAAGAAAATTAACATAAAACTAAACACAAATAACAAAATTTTAATGTTGTTCACAAATGATTAAAAATGCTAAGGCATCTGATTTCACTAAATCAATTCAATCTGATTTCAAGTCATGTTATATGAGAAGCAAAGCTAAAAGTGATGGTTGAAAAACCCAAATTTACCTAATACTCTCTCTCGAGTTATATTAAAATTACTTATCTATGAAAACCAACTATATTTCTATAAATATTTAATCACAAATAAGCACATTACAATTTATGGAATTTCTAGAATAACCACATACATAATGCATTAGTTCTCACACTCACATTCAACATACGGTATTTATCACAAGAAGCATTCATTACATATCTCTTCTCGGTCTCAATATAATGCAACTAATCATCTAAGTCTTGGCCAGAAATTTAAAAGCATTATGCATGGAAATAAATACTCAACTTGAAAACAATGAACTCATATAACAATAACAAAAGAAATCAGATTTCCTTGATTCAACTACATCATAGCCTTAGCAAAAACGAATTAGTTCATAACGAAAATAAGAACAACCATTATTTCTATTGAATCTATTAATAACAAAACTGAATAAACTACAGAATATAAAAGCCAAGGAGAAGAGATGAAAAATTCTAAAAGATGAAGACTTGGTAGCAACAATGGTGAAGATCCTTCAAGTTTCTCCAAACTTTCTCTCCAAAATATCTTTCTCTCCTCCAAAAATGTCTTTGAACTCCACTTTTTGTCGTGGCCCCTTTTTCCATCATATTGTATATATAGATCTAGGGTTTTGGGGGTAATTTTGGAACAAAACAACCCACAAAATGTGTTTTCGGACAAAACTCGCTCGCAGCGACATTATTCTCACTGCGGCGAGATTTTTGGAAAATAAAATTTTTGGTTTTCTGATTTTGGCCGGCAGCCAAATTAATGTGGCCAGCGGCTAGATGCATTTGGCCGGTGGTGAGATGAATTTTCCAAAATTTGTGCTCTCAGGAAGATTTTCACCGCGCTTTCTATAGGATTTTCCCTGGCGGCGAGAATAATCTAGCTGACGGCAGAATTTCCAAATTTTGAAACTTTGTTTTATTTTTATTTTCATTCAATCCCGATCATTGAACTTTGTCCCAAACTTCTCCAAAATCATGATTTTACCTGAAATTGCACTTTAAACACGAAATACCTATGAAATGACATTTGTGGATTAAATAATCAAATAAACGCAATTTTCACACAAATATCAACATTTAAATCATAACAAAAATGCAATAATTTGACTCTTATCAGCTTGCAATCCCAATTCTCTCGTCCTGGAACTTTGAAGCCATCGGGTTGAGACATGTAAATCTCTTCGTTCAAAGTACCATGGAGAAAAGTTGTTTTGACATCGAGTTGAGCTAACTCGAGATCAAACTGTGCTACCAAAGCCAACAGTATTGGTATAGAAGAATATTTAACAACATGTGAGAATACCTCATTGTAGTTTATTCCTTCTTTCTGAGCATATCCTTTTGCTACCAGTCTGGCTTTGTATCTCATGTTATCTTTACCAAGAACACCTTCTTTCTTGGCATAGACCTATTTGCAACCAATATTTTTCTTTCCTTTGGAAAATTGAACCAAATCCCAAGTCTGATTCTGATGTAGAGACTTCATCTCTTCATCCATTTCCATCTTCCACTTCATACTATCAACTCTTTGCATGGCTTCTCTGTAAGTGCATGGGACATCATCATCAATTACTAGAAGTGCAAATGCTACCAATGTATGTACCCGGTAGGCTTCCTAATCACCCTTCTCGGTCAAGTAGTGGCAATAGATTTTGGCTATTGATTAATCGATGGTGATGGTGAGAGAACCTCCACCTTAACTGAGATCTCTTCTTGATAATCAATTTCATCTTCACCATGATCGATAATCGGTGCAATCTTTTCTGGATCTTTCGGAGTCTCAAGCATCACCTTAGAAAGAGTATTTGGACTTTCATTCTCTTTCTCTAAATTTTTCTATCTCAGCATAACAAACTCATCGAATGTGACATCTAAGCTTAAGGCAATCTTCTTGGATTCACCACACCAAAGTCGAAATCCTTTAACTCCTTCCTTAAAGCCCAAGAAAACAGCTTTCTTTGCTCTAGGATCTAGTTTAGATTCACTAACATGAAAATATGCAAGATATCCAAATATTTTCAATGAATCATAATTAGTATCATGTTGTCCAGACCATACCTCTTTAGGAGTTTTCCCATCTAATGCAGTCGTAGGAAGTCTGTTGACTATATAAGTTGCATATGACAAAGCCTCAACCCAAAATTCCTTGCTCAATTTGGATTGAGATAACATACATCAAAATTTCTCTACCAAAGTACGATTCATTCATTCTGTAACTCCATTCTGTTGTGGTGTATGAGGAACTGAAAAATGTCTGATTATCCCTTCATCTTGACAAACTTTGAAGAAGGGATCTGATTTTACTCACCATCATTATCAGATCTGAGCCTCTTAATTTTCCTGCCTGTCTGAGTCTCGATCATTTTCTTCCATTTAAGAAAGATATCCAGAATTTCATCTTTGTGACTCATGGTGTATATCCATACATATCTAGAGAAATCATCAATAAAAGTCACAAACCAGCGTTTACCTCCAAGTGAAGCATTCTCGGAAGGTCCTTAGACATCTGTGTGAATATAATCAAGAGATTCCTTAGTACGATGAATGACAGTGCCAAACTTCACTCTTGTTTGTTTTCCCATTACACAATGCTCGTAGAAATCAAAATTTCCAGTCTTGGCACCTTTCAAAAGACCTTGCTTCATTAAGCCTTCCAATGCCTTTTCACCGACATGCCCTAAGCGCATGTGCCATAGGCAGGAAGAATCATTTGTCTTTTCTTCAAAATTGCTTGAGACAGCTGCTCTTCCTATAACTGTACTCCCATCTAGGAAATATAAGTTTGCCTTCCGAGTACCCTTCATCACTACAAATGCACCTCGTACTACTTTCAAGACTCCATTTTCCAATGTTACCTTGTAGCCATCAAAATCTAGAACACCTAAAGATATAAGGTTTTTCTTTAGGTCAAAAATATACCTTACATTTGTAAGTCTTCTGATTGTACCATTGTGCATCTTTAGTCGTACTGTTCTGATCCCTTTTGTCTGACAGGCATTATCGTTGCCTATAAGTACAACTCCTCCATAGAGCTCCTCAAAACTCAAAAACCCATCTCTGTTTGGACATATATGATAAGAACATCCAAAATCAAGGATCCACTTATCTGAGTAGGTTTCTGATGATGAAACTGAAAAGGTTGATTCTTCATCTTCATCGACCTTCTGTGCAACATTTGCATTTGACTTGTCCTTGTTTGGACAATATTTCTTCCAGTGCCCTTTCTGGTGACAATGGCACACTCGTCCTTCACAAGATGTCTTCTGGATGACTCCCCTCTGGAATTTGATTTGGATCGCCCCCTATTATTTGATCTGCCAGATTTTTTGTTGTTCATCCTACCTCTGACTACCATCAATGCTTCTGATATTGAGTATTTGTGATCATGTTGATCTTTTTTTCGGTACTCATATTTACCAAAGCATTTGAAACATCTACAAACTTAACCTCATCATTTCTATATAAGAAGGTTGTGGTTAAATGCTCATACTCTAAAGTAATGAATTCAGTAACAATAAAGCTTTTTCTTCATCGATAATTTCAACATCTAAATTTGTAGATCGGCCAAAATTTTATTGAAATTATCTAAGTGCTCAATCATAGGGGTGCCTTTCTTGTACTGGAAATGGAAAAGTTTCTTCTTCAAGTAGAGTATGTTCTCAATACTTTTCGTCATGTACTTGTCCTCTAGTTTCTTCTAGAGAACTACCGCTACATTCTCTTTCATGACAAAGTACTTTTGATCTTTCCTAAGCACAGTCGAATTGTGCCAAAAGCTTGTCGGTTTACATAATTTCAATCTTCATTTGAATAATCTCTTGGCCTAGTCTCCAAGGCTATATTAGATCCTTCTCATAACAATAGATCTAATACTTCACATTGCCACATGCCAAAGTTATTGGTGCCGTCGAATTTCTCCACCTCAAACTTTGCGTTGCACAACATAGTTCTTCAAGTAGAACAACTTGGTTTGCTAGAAATTTTAAGGTCAGCTTGTTCACCTTCTTCAATCTCTCTTTTATCAGCCATAAGTACAAACGGATAACATAAATTTTGCACTTATAACTTAAAACAGTGTTTTTCTAAATTTTATACCTTATTTGAAAAAACGGAGTCCGCAGTTGAATCCAGAATGGTCCAATTAGCTAGGAATAGGTCTGACTCAGCTGAAAACGGATGAAAACCATACCAACTCGGTCCAAATATCACTAGTGACTGAGTTGACTCGGTCCAACTCAGTGAGTTGACTTAATTGCTGGCAGCAGCACTCCAGCGGCTTCTGGTGGTCATTTTGACTTTTGATTTGATCGATTCTTTTACCATTACGTTCGTATCGTTGAGAGATTTGATTTGATATATAGCACTACTATATTTAGCTCTGATACCAATTTGTAGTGAATGGAAGTAATAAATAGCGGTATATGAATATATCAAAGCGGTAAAAAGACACACAAAATTTATGTGGTTTAGTAATTCGCCTAGGTCCATGGGAGGCAGTAGATATTATTAAACTGAGTAGGAAATATACATAATATAGATACAGATTTCCTCACTAATAATATCTCTCAAGTGTTTCCCTAAACTCATAGAAAACTCTCAAACTCACCAAGTATTTTCTCTCTTTGAGTTTGCTTATGCTCTCTCTGATTTTTTTTAATTCTTGCCTTGTTCTTCAATGCATGAATTCTTCCCTATTTATAGATGAATCAAGACTCCCTTTCCCTAAATTGTGCCATAATTTAAGCCTTAAATTAGGCCACTAATTTCCTTAAATCATGCCACAAATTAGGCTACTAATTTCTCTAAATTATGCCACTAGTTTGTTACTTTTAGATCCAATATTCAACAAGACTATCATAGATATGACAGATAAGGTATAATATGCTCAAGTGGAACTTCAGAAGGTGTGAAAGGAGAACTCCAAATTGAAGGAACTTGTGGCCACTTCTTCTTATCAGCTTGAGAAACCCTAGTAAAATGTTTCTGAGGAGGAAAATGCATCCTAATTTTACCCCGATAATGCTATTTATATAAAATAATTTTGTTTTGGGCCTAGTATGCCCTTGTATGTAAACTGTGTTTCATTTTTCCTTCTCTTTCTTTGATAGCAACTTATAACTATTTATTGTTTTTAAGGAGTTCCTATAGTTACTTCATCATGTCACACTTTGTATCCAAATGGAGCAATACTTTGTCTCAGGGGGTACTTAGCTCAGTTTGTTTTCCCTTGATAAAAAAAATGATTGACTTGGGTGCTCTAAAGATGCTCTTCATAAGACTTAAGGTTCTCTACCTATGTCTTTGTAGCATGTGATCAACTCGACAACCTTTAATCTAATCCAAGTGCTAAAGTGGTCTATATGTGTGTTCATAAAATGTGCAAATCAAAAACGCTTTGACACCTAGGTGGTCTACATTGGTATTTGCACCATCATATCAACCCTAGTTTACATGTTGCTAATTAAGAGGAATTGAGATAAAGATGACATTGTCTTAAGCAAGCCCTTTTTTGGGCATTCTGCCTAGACATTTGTGCTAGGTAATCAACCTAACTACCTTTTCATCTAATCCAAGTGCCAAGGAAGTCTACATATGTATTCATGCCATGTGATCAACTCGAACATGTTTGACACATGGGTATTATACATTAGTGTTTACACTATGTAATCAACCATAGTTTACAAATTGCAATTGGAAAGTGCAAATAAAGCTACCACTCTTCTAAGAAGTCCTTTTCTGGGTGTTCTATATGGACATTCTTACTAGGTGATCAACTCAAAGAGATGGAGTAAAGGTGATCTAGCTATCCACTTCTAATGTTCGACCACCAAAGTACTATCTCATTATGCCCACTTCTTGCTCGCTTCTTACTTGGTGGAGTTGAGATAAAGTTTTCACTCTCTCACTAAGTGATAACTCTACAAAAGTAGAGTTATTTATCCACTTCTAAATCACTTATTTTCCTTTTTATTTGTTAAAATATCATGAAAAAGTGTAATTTGTGTTTAATATAATAATGTAGGTGAAAATATATCAAACAAATCAAAAAGAGGCAAAAATGAGAAAATATATAGAATTAAAAGGTCGATCGATTAACTAGCAAATGGATCGATCAAATTTTTATAATTGGATCGATCAAACAAGAAGTGGATCGATCAAAGGATCATTACTCAATCGATCAAGAATAGGCTGGATCGATCTAATGAGAATCAATTTCACCTTATTTAAAGCACCATAAGGAGGTCACAAAACAAACAATTAAGATTACAACCCCTATCAACTGCCAAGAAGAGAAAAGAAGACAAAAAATTCAAGAGAGGATTAAAGGAGATACAACCTTGTGAAGGATTTAAGAGAAGATTGGTGATACAAATCAAGAGATTGAGTGTATGTCTTCTTCTTCTTCGTCGCCTTTCTTTATCAATTGTATTGTCTTTCTTTATGAAAAATTTAAGCTTTAAGAACATAATTATGTCTAGTTAATTTATTAATTTAGGATCTTATGAACCCAATTTTCTACATGTGATGATCTTATATTATTTAATCTAATTTTTATGCTATTAACTATTTGGACAATAATCGGTTTATATAAGCAATTAAATATATTTGAGAAAATTATTCAATTGTTTGTCTTGATTAAATAACATGCATAGTTTATAGGCATACATGTATGATTATTATATGTTTGATCAATAATTAATGAACTTAGTGAGTGTTATGCAATCTAATTAACATGAGAGTGTAATTAGGTTAGTTACTATATGGTGTGTAGTGTACTTGAGAAAGGAATGCATGATAGGTTAGATTCAATTTATCATATAATTGATTAATAATCGTATTGGAGGGGATTTTATTGATTCACATATTAGGAAAATGGGGAATTATAAATCCTAGATGGTTTTCTCATATATTTTCGTAGTTATTGGATCTTATGATTTATAATTGGTTATCATTTATTTTTTTCAATTTTAATAATTTTTCGTTATCCAAAATAGCCAAGAAAACCTATACTCAAACCCATACAACTCAGAATGAAGAAACCACCCAAATTTCTTATGGAACAATAACAACAATCAAAGTGGTAATCAATTCAACCGCCAACCCTTCCTATCACCATATTTTCAACAACTACAAGCCTAGGAGAATAAGCCACCTAGTGAGAATAGCGCAAGTGCTTTAATGGGAATGATGAAAGACTTCATCCATTTAGTAAATACAAAAGTGGATCCCCTAGAGTTTACTAATGGGCTTCTATCTGAAACTTGGAGGTTTAAATGGAGCAACTGGCCCAAACCATAAGTCAAAGGCCTCAAGATAACCTTTCAAGTAATATAGAAGTTAATGCAAAAAGAAAAGGTAAGGAACATTATAAAGTAAAAGCCTTAACAAGGGGTAAAACTTTAGAAGAGAAAGAGAAAACTAAAAAGGAGAAGGAGAAAAAAGTGGACAAAGATAGAAATGAAAAAGATATGATTTTCCCAAAGAAGAGAAACTTCTACAAACCCATTATTCCCTTCCCTCAAAGACTACAGAAGCAAAAATTAGACAATCAGTTTTCCAAATTCTTAGAGGTCTTTAAGAAGCTACGTATAAATTTTCTATTTATAGATACACTTGAACATATGCCTTCATATGCCAAATTCATGAAGGACATCCTATATAAGAAAAGCAAGCTTGGAGATAATGAGACAATAACCTTAACTGAAGTTAAAGTGCCATCCTTGAGAGAAAACTACCATAAAATCTTAAATATTTGGGCAACTTTGACATCCCTTGCACAATTGGGAATATACATTTTGGTAAGGCATTATATGACTTAGGTGCAAGCATTAACCTTATACCACTATCTATTTTCAAGAGACTAAGGATTGGTAAAGCCAAACCTACATTAATAACATTGCAAATGAAAGATAGGTCAATCAAATGATCCAAGGGTTTGGTAAAATATGTGATAGTAAAAGTGGACAAGTTCATCCTTCCGACGAATTTCATTATACTAAACATAAAGGAGAACCGTAACATTCCTATCATACTTGATCGTCCCTTCTTTGAACCAAAAGATCACTTATTAATGTAAAAAATGGGCTTACAATGAGAGTGTAGGATGAACAAGTAACATTTAATGTTTTTAAAGAAATTAAATTTCTTCCTACTAATAATAATAGTTATTGCTAGGGGTGTCCATAAATCGGGCTGGATCGAACTAAACCAAAAACTTAGGTTGGACCAAATGGTTTGATCCGGTTATATTAATTTTTAAACCGGTCAAACCGGATTGGACCGGCTTAATAATATATTAAAATTTTCATATTATTTCTCATTAGAGATATCCAAAAACCGAACCAAACTAGAAACTAGACCGAACAGAACGGTTTTATAAATCAAACGATTTGGTCCGGTTTATATTAATTAAAACTATTTTCAACGATTCGGTCTAAGTAATATAAATGGTCCGATCCGGTTAACTTTTTTCCCAAAACCAAACCGGACCGGACTGGTGGACACCCCTAGTTATTTCTTTAAGATAGAGGTTACTAATGAACTAGCCAATGATGTACTTCATAAAATATGTATTAGAGATGCTTTAGAATATGTGCTTGTTAATTTTATGAACATACATGCTATTGAACACCATGAAAATCACTTAGGCAGCCACACTTATGATAATAATTTAACTAAATTTGTTGAACCACCCACATTCAAGACTTTGACACATAATGCTATGAATAATAAAATAAATTCATTAGAAAACAATTTAACTTATTTTAACTATTAAATTATGGAATCTGTGATACGATTTGATATTATTGACTATGTGAAATATTTAGAGGCTATACCTCTCATGTGTGTATCTAGTGCTCTTGTGGAGTGTCATGAGAAAGGTTCTAAATTCAAACCATCCATTGAGGAGCCACCAAAGTTATAACTCAAACTTTTCCCTACCATCCCTAATCAAATGGGCAAGCAAAAGTGTTCAATAGAGAGGTAAAATGGATGCTACAAATAAATAAATTAGATGATCTATAGTAGAGTGCTTATGAGAATGCCAAGATGTATAAAAAGAAAATAAAAAGATGGCATGATTAGAAAATTATGCACCGTGTTATTGAACCAAGACAAAAAGTGTTATTGAATAACTCAAAACTAAAACTATTTTCAGGTAAATTCAAGAGTAAATAGTCAAGTCCATCCACCATCACTAAGGTAAAAAACAATAGAACCATTGAATTAGAAAACAAAAACAAAAAGTAGTTCATGGTTAATGGGTACAGAGTAAGGGACTATCTTAGAGACCAATTTCCAAATGAAAAGGTTATGATGACCTTAGTGGATGCACCTTAAGAGCTTATATGAATGTTTAGCCAAGGACGTTAAACATGGAGCTTATTAGGAGGCAACCTAATGTTATTTTACATATATGTTTTTTGTTTTGTAGGTGAATAAATATGGAGAGTAATGACACAAAAAAGATTGAGCAGTTTAAATGACAGATGTGGTGTACCAACACTACTACAAAAGGGGTATTAAAGTCGGTTCGTCGAACCGACTTTAAATTTTTTTTTTTTACAAAATTTACTCATTTTCTATTATACCCAAATTAAAACCTGTATTCGATCACTAAATAATAGCAGGAAAAAAATCAGTTTAACAAATAGTTTAAATAATACAAATAATTGAAAAAAAATATATTAATTAATAGTAGAAAAATTACCATGGTGTTGTTCTATGTTATTCAAGATCATCATATTCTTCTCCTGATGTTATAATACAAACCTACATATATAATACAAAAATCTATACACATAAATAATAACACATAATAACATAAATACAAAAATTTATACACATAAATAATAACACATAATAACAGGAAAAAAAATATGAATAATAAGTGCGTAGAATTAATAGAAATACTTATAAGAGTAAATGAAGTGACAAAATGAAGGAAATGAAGAAAAAATTGTGTTTTGTAAGTGAGAAATAAGTATAAAGTTTTTGAGTATTTTGCTCAAAAAAATAGGGAATCTAAAAGATTAGTTAGAGAGGAAGAAAACCCACTAACCGGTGCTAGAATTGGTGGTCGTAGGTGGCCAGAAAATGAGAAAGAGTGGAGGAGAAGTGGAAGAGGTTTTGGGTTTTTGAGAGTTATGCAACGCTTGGAATAGTTTCTGTTTGGGGAAGAAAGAAGAGAAAAGAATTTATCCACGTAGCGTAGCGTCGATTGACACCTGGAACCGATGCTACGTCCACGTGTAGCATCATTTCAACACGTCAACTGACGCTACGTCCTACGTGGATAGGGTTGGTTCTACTCTAAACCGATTTTAAATTCATTAAAAGTCAATTTTTTCCAAAAATTGACTTTACATATCGACTTAAATACCCCTTTTGTAGTAGTGCAAGGCTAAGGTAGTCTTATTTCCTTTCACTCTTTTTTTATATTCATAAGGGAACGTTGAAAACAATGTGAAATTTAAGTGTGGGGAAGGTAACTTTGTGCCCTACTTTAGTGTTTAGTATGCATTTCATTGTTTTTTGGGATATTTTTCAATTTTAGGATTTTCTTATCATGATTTGGGTAAAAATTGATGAATGCATGGAAACCAAATTCATGCATATTTGATATAAAACATATTAACACAATGATAAAATCGTTGTCATGACTGGAATAAGGAACACAACATGCTTGTTAGCAAACTTACATTAATCGTGTGATATGCTTACTAGTTTTGATTAAATTGATTTAGACTTTTATGCATATATTCATGATTGATTTTGGTATTCTTAATGGGAGAAAATTTAGGGTGAGTTATGCTAATTGATGAGGTCTACCATGTTTTAGAATCTATTTGATCATCCCTAAATGATTTAAGCCTTAATTGGATCAATTGGGCCTTTCAAGCTAACCATTGTTTATATTCTTGGTCACCATTTTGAGCTTTACAAAGAACCATTCATAACTTTAAGCTACGTTTTTAGCCTAACCAATAAGTATTAACTTAACACCTTTAACTTGTATGAAAAATGAAATCATGTGCTATGCTATATAACGATGTGAAATGTAATGCATCCTAGTTCTTTACATCTTAAAAAAAACTCACAATTATCCCTCTAAACAAAAAGAATAAAATTAAAACTAAGCTTGAGAGTGTTGTGAGATTATTAAAAAAAGAAAAAAAGCAAGTGAAAAAGAGATGTGGAATAAAATAATGATAAGATAAGGTGCACAAAAATAACAAATAAAAGCTCAATTAAAGTTAAATATTACATGATGAATAAAAAAAGGGATAAGGTGTGAAAACATTGTAAATATATCCACTTATTTACCCTCGCCTAAGCCTTACAATACAAGCATGTAAAGCCCTATTAATCTTTAGCTAAGTGTATGTTTACATTAGTGGATAGGGGTGTTAAAAATAGACCTATAAAACTTATTCAAAGACTTAGTTTATTATCATGCTCATGTAATTTGATTTCATGAGTGAAATGGATGATATCATGTGCAACATACATCCACGAATCAATTCGTCAAAAACCTTGCATGTCCTTATATTTATGAAATGTTTATTGATGGATATATGAACTTCCTTGTCATGGAATTGTATAACTTTTGAGGATGATAGTTCACTAACCATGCATATATTAATAGATACATATTTATGAATGTATTGTTCATATCTTTCTAGCTATATAGATTTGGCTTTGCTTGAGAGCAAGTAAAAAGTTAATTTTGGGGATGTGATAACTCTATGAAAGTAAATTTATTTATCCACTCCTAAACCACTTATTTTCCTTAATATGTGTTAAAATATCATGAAAATCATAATTTGTGTTTAATATGACAATGTAGATGAAAAGATATCAAACTGATCAAAATAGGTAAAAATGAGGACAAATATAGAATTATAGGGTTGATCGATCAATCAAGAACCAGATCGATCGAACTATATTGCTAAAAAAGAAGTGGATTAATCAAGGGATCATAACTCGATCGATCGAGTGGTGAGGCTTAAAACACGTCAACCTTGAATTAAATCCCAACTTTCAATCTCAGACCTTGGAATAAAGTAATACAAATCCTAATCTAATGAGGATCAATTTCAGCCTATTTAAAGCACCATAAAGTGTTTATAAAATACATAATTAAGATTACAACCCCTATCAGCTACCAAGAATAGAAAAGAAGATAAAAAATTCAAGAGAGGATTAAAGGAGATACAACCTTGTGAAAGATTCAAGAGAAGATTAGTACTATAGATCAAGACATTGAGTATATCTCTTCTTGTTCTCCTTTCTTTTTCAATTGTAATGTCTTTCTTTATAAAAAAATGTCTAGCTAATTTATTAATCTATGGGTCTTATGAATTCAATTTTTTATATGTGATGACCTAATATGTTGCCCAAATTATTATTGCAACTCAATTATATTATTTAATCTAACTTTTATGTTATTAATTTTTTGCCCAACAATTGATCTATAGAGGTAATTAAATAAATTTAAAAGAATTATTTAATTATTTGTCTTGATTAAATAACATACATAGTTTCAAGGCAAAGATGTATGATTGATGAACTTAATGAGTAGTATGCAACTAATTGATATGAGAGTATAATTAGGTTAATTATTATATGGTATATAGTGTACTTAAGAGATGAATGCATGCTGAGTTAAATTCAATTGATCACATAATTTATTGATTATTATATTGGGATAATCGCAGTGATTCACATATTAGGAAATTGAAGGATTAAGGATTCCTAGATAATTTTCTCATATATCTTTGTAGTTGTTGAGTCTTATGATTTATAATTAGTTGTCATTTATTTTTTTCAGTTTTTATAATTTTTTATTATCTAAATAATATTCATAATAATTCTATTAGTATTCGATTATAAATTACACAACTCTCTATAAGATTGATATCCATACTTAAATATATTATATTACTTACACAACATGTATACTTACGGATTGCATCACGTGGATCACTAAGCAGTAACAAGGAAACTATCCCAAGAGATGTACCCTCGTAGGGTCTCTTTGTCTCCTTCTAGGGTTAGACTACTAAAGTACTACTTAATTATGTCCGCTTCTTACCAAGAGGAGCTGAGATAAAGTTGTAACTTTATAAGAAAGGACATTCATTGGCTCGGGTGCCTTACATGGATGTTTAAGGCACTCTTTGGGCATTCTACCTCATCATCAGAATTTAGGTGATCTATCTACTTTATTACTCCACTTTCAATTTACAAATTAATTGTTTGTAGTAATGTTCAAGAACCCTTTACAAATATTCATTTTATGGTTTAAAGAATTACAGTTAGATAAAACCAAAGTTTTCAAGGATAAATATTTTTAAATATACACCTTTTGAAGTGCCTTGCATTCCAAATATATTCTTCTCGCCTTCCATCAATTCTAATTAGCAAATAAGATCCACCCATAGTAATTCTCTCGGCCTGATAAAGGCCTTCCAATGCTACACTAAGCTTTCCTTCACTCATTTCTCCTAGTTTACTTGTCATTTTAGGCTGGTTAGTGTTTCCTTGGCTTGGCTTGGCTTGGCTTGCTACCACTTTTAGGTGTTACTCTAGGGTGCTCAATGACTCCATCAACTCGATAGATTGGCCCTTTAATAATCAACGTGTTTGATGCAATGCTATCATACTAAGGTGATTACTATGAGATGACTTGACTCCTAGAACTCAGTGTATCCAAGTAAGTGATAGACTACTAGAATGAAAATCTTGATCTCCACGGTGGAAGCCACTAGTTTGTTTGGATAACTAAGCAAGGGAAATGTAAAAATCAAAAAATGGGTAGAATCACTTTGTCTGGGACAATGCCCCTTGATTTTATATAAGGTACTAATAGTATACGTGGCATTACATTATTAGTCTCATATGTGACTCGTGTTAAATAAAGATTAAAAAAATACGATCTTGAATCTTTTATGTGTGACCTCCTGATTGGATGTGTCCAAGCTAGTGGAAAAGTGTTGTGGATGGTGTCGAGCCGACTCTTGTCCTATTATGTATTGCCCTATGATTGTAAGTATCTGGTTAACGTCCAAACAATATGTAAAATTATGAACCACAAGAAACCATATATTTTTTCCAAGTAAACTAAAAATACAATAACTAAAAAAAATTGAGAATTGTAGACCTTCAACTTGATCTTGTGTGATCAAATCTTTTTTAGCCTAATTATTTTGAAAAATTAATTATTTGATTATATCTATGAAAAATAAATTTTATTAACTCTAGAATATTAAAGACTAAATGTTTATATTTAATTTTGATCAAGCATGAATATATAACATTTCATCCATGAACTTAGAAGCAATATATGCTTAATTAAATTTGTTTGGTTGAATTTTTACTATAGTAAAAATATAATAGGTTTTAAAACAATTTCCAACCTACAAAAATTTTTAATTTGATCAAATCAAATAGAAGATTGTTATTTAATAAAATGTATACTGATTCCTTTAATCGTTAACAAGTAGTTAGTAACAATAAACTAAGATTGCACATAACTACACCTATACATGGAAGGTGATAAGGAACATGCCAATGAACCTTCACTTTATTATGTACAACTTTAATAATACCTAGAAAAAAAAAATAAGTTAGAAAAAACTCTACAATTTCAAAAATCTTTAACTTTTGAAATTGGAGACTAAAGAAATATGAGGTACCAACTCTATATTTATAGTGTGTGTCTTAGATCAATCAATCCCACTATTATCTCCACCACCTCCGTTATGAAGGGTAACATAATTATTCTTTTACCAAGTTTCCTTTTCTAATAGAATTTGACACCTAAAATATTTTCCCATTAACTAATTAGAATACTTAACCGTATAAAAATTCTATTCAAATTGGGAAGATATTTGGTTACTTATAGAGTAAAGGCCACAAATGAACTATTCTACATGACACACTAGGAGCTTCAATGTGGCCACCACGTGAGAACATAGATACCTCATGTCACCATGTTGGCTTTCAATATCACCCAATTCTTTCGTTGCTTGTTTTTACACATTTGTAATTCTATATTAATTTAATTGTATTTGGATAATGAATAATAATTTATCTTATAATTATTAATTCACATGAGTTTAATTAATTAACACATACCTCCTAGGAATATAATGGGATCATCAAGTCTCTAACTAGCAAATAACCTATTTGCCCTTGGTTATCATTTCATTTATAGGTATTTAACATTTCAATTACAATAGCTCAAATAGTGGTTGAATGTTGATTTTACCCCTCTATATATTATGGATCAATTCTCAAACTGTCTAATTATAATTATCTTTACCTAGAATTTAAAGAACCTCAGTATGCACTCTAAAACTCTACATCTCTCATACATTTATCTGTCGAATGTGATCAACCATCTCTAAGCTCGGATTTTACCAAATAAATAAATATTTCCTTACACATTTAAAACATAACTTCTCAGAGAGAAGTGTCTGACACAAAGTATATCCAATGGCTACCCAAAGCACAAAGGTATAAGCAATAGTGATGCACAAGTGAATCAAAACAATTAGCTTGCACACTCTTAACAATGCTCTTCCATTTGATTGAGAGTTATGATAGATTAGTATGTATAAATCTGGCGACAATTATTTAGTGATATTATACAACTAACCAATGAACCCTTTCAATACTTAACCATAATATCTCTAATTGTGAAGCTCCCATTTTACTTGTAACCGAGCTAAGTTGCCAACTCACTTTACAATTACAAGATATACATTACTAGTAATCCCTGACCAAACTTTACTCAATAATTGGACCCCCATTTTAAGGTGAAAGGAATAAATGTATATAAACCCCTATGTCAGGCACCATACAGGCCTTCAACTCTCACTATGGAACCACTAATGAAAAAACAATCTTAGAATCAAACAAGAATGCTAAAATAAATGTTTGTTTTATTAATTGAATACAACTAGATATTACACATATATCAACTACAAGACTTTTACGACATATCACCTAATACTTATATATTATTTTATGTCGGATTTAAGGTCTTACATATAGTGACTTTGCTAATAGAAGTTGGCTACAATCTTCAAAATTTTGGTGAGATTGCCTATGATACTCGTTGGAACTCCAACGAGATCACTGACGACGATATTCAAAACTCCAACTTGACCTAGGTCACATTTTATTGACGTCATGAAATGAAATTTTTTTGGTCTTTTTTATTAGATAATTTGATATAAAATTATGAGCTTTTCAATAATTGTTATTAATTATAAAAAATTGATCAATTTATCAAAAAAATAAAAATATAGCAAAAATAATTCATAATTACATTTTGAGATAGGAATGTACATATTAACTGTGGGTCGAGCATCTACGGTCATTTATACCGTCGGTTCAGTTTTTACCCGAAAAATTTCATAGATTAAGATGGTTTCGTGTATTACCCAAAGGCAATTGAGTAGCTACGAGAGTTACGTAACCAATATATATTTTATTTACTTAATCATTTGATATATATCTAATAAATTAACCAAAAAATTAGGTTTTAGAGATTCGAACCTCTATTCTTTCATGTAAAATTTTACACCCTCTTTCATCAATCCCGAACCATTATTTGTATTAATTTTCACATCATATATTTTATTTATTACGAGTATTGACTAATGAAATTAAAACAAAATGAATAATAAAATAATATCTACGCTTTATTATAATCTATTGGTTATTAAGTCATTTAGGTTGTATAATTATATGATTTATACACTTTAGATTTATAATTAATCATATTTTTAAATTACAAGACTATTAAAACTAAGTTAAAAAATTACAAGATTAAATTATATAAATTACATAGTTATAAAACTAAAACTATACCTTACTCCATTCCATTCTTAATTTCCTATTTCTTACTCTCACATACCGCTGTCTCCCACTGATCAATTAACTTAGAAGCCCTATAAAGTCAAAGATCCAACTCCTCTACGGTTTTACCTGTCGTTAAGGTGATGAGTGCTCAAAAAGTACTAAAATTATCATGATTTTATGCACTTTAATTGATTAAAAATATATATATTTATATGATTTTATCATATATTTTTATAAATCTGTCTTTTCGGAATCACAGGTATTTTTATTGTTTTTCAGGTATTTTTACTTAAAAAAGTAACTTAATGACTCCAAGAAAAATACTGGAGGCAATACATTACAAATATATTCATAAAGTAAATGAGGAAAAGTCAAAAAAGATGAAAAAATTGGACAAAATGGGTCAAAATGGTCAAAAAGGAGGAAATCATGCATGCGCTTGACCAGCCGAGCAATGCGTGCATCGCCTACCGCAGCGTGCGTGCCCGTGATCAAGGTCGAGCATACACGCGATCGCCAAATTTATCGCGTCCGCCCACATACCATAACGTCAGCAATATGACATCATCATTCACTACTCTGCGTTTTCTTCATTTTTAATCATTTTTTCACCCACTTTTTCTTCATTTCCTCACCTATAAATACCCTCATTCTCTTCATAACAAAACACACCTCAAAACATATTCTTCTCTCTTTCTTTCTCTCCATTTCTTAGTTTTTAGTTTTTCTTAGTTTTAAAGTTCTTCTCTTTTTTAGAAGAACTAATTGTGTTTTTGTAATTTATTTGGTTTTTGATTTAATAAATGGAAATGCAAATTCCATTTAGAGGTTTTCCAACAACAGGAATAACATCAAAATACTGTAAGGATTTTATTTTCTTTTGTAGTTATTTTTTATGTTTTATTCTTATATGTTAGATTTAATTTGTTTGTGATTAAATTTAACTTTGCTGGCTGTTTATAAACATGAATAATAATAACGTTGTAATGCTTACGAAATATTAAATAAGTAAAAATCTCTAAAATAAATTGATTTTGTTTTTATTCAAGATTTTATATTAAGAATATTATAGAGAAATATATTATTTTTCATTATAAACTTAAATCTGAAAATTAGATTTTAAGGTTTAGTTATCTGGTCTGATTTAGAGCAGTGTTCTTTTATTTGTTGGTACAATCGCCCGATAGTTAGAGTGAAACTCTATTTCAAAAGTTTTTATAAGAATTATTATCTGAAAATGTATTGATAACATGTTTTCAGTAATAGTTTTAAAACTTGAAAGTTAGTACTCGGATAATTAAATTCTTAAATTTAATTTAGACACCTTGAATAAAGTTTAAACTGTCTAACCCCACCAAAAGTGGCATTTAAATGGTTCATTTTCAATCTCTTAGAAAAATGAATTAATTTAATTAACCAAATTAGTTATCAACTCGGTCCATAAATATTAATTGATTTATTTAGTTAATAAAAAATATCTAACCCCACCAAATGTGACATTCATATAAAAAAAATCAATAAATATCAATTTATATCTTTAATAATCTAAATAATATGAGTAAATATAATTAACTTAGTTATTATATCCATAAATACTCCTCTATTATAAATAATAAAATTTGTATAAATATTTATTAAATTTGTATCTATATTTATTTTTATATCATTAGATTAAAAACACAAATTTTTACTTATCACAAGCGTCACAAGCGTCAAGCTAGTCTCCACTTTTCACTCTCCAATCTCCATCTACTAGTTACCAGCTTAACATTGCCTTTTGTCGCCTGATGCTCTATCTTTTTTCTTCTTGGATGTTGATTTGCGCCCAAATTTAGGTGTGTCATTTTTTGTGAATTACCAATTCTTCTTTCTTTTTTCTCTTCTTACAACCTATGAAAAATGATTTTTTTAAAGTAGTATTATCTAAATTTTTTTCTAGATAATGCTTATTACTTTTAGTAAGGTGAGTATAAAATTAGAAAAATATAAGAGTAATTTGTATGAAGTTGGAATATTTTAGTTTTAATTTTCTACGCTTAAACTGCACCTTTATGCTTGTGTGGACAATTGTATTTTAAATTTATTGTATTAAGTTAGAAGTAAAACTGCATCTTAAACTGTAGTTTTATTCTTTTGTTCCTTGTAAGTTAGATAGGAATTTTTACTGATTTTGAAAAAAGAAAAAAATAGTTTTAATTTGGGTTTTTTTTCTTACCCGTCCGGTTCCATTGCACACGGGTAAAACTTATACCCGTCCCGTATTCCGAGATATATGAAACCCAATGGGTACGTTCCTTTTTCCTGCTAAACCCCCATTGCGAACTGCGCTGCGATCTCCATCGTGCTCGTATCAGCGAAAGGTTTGTTTTGGCACATGGAGCCTCTATTTATTGTTCTCGTTCTTCTTCTTCTTCTTCTTCTTTTTTGGTTATCTGTTCTACGTTGCGCTACTACGGTTTCATATAACATTTGTTTTGCAATGTTTTTGAGGATTTTAGTTATTTAACATACATATATTTTCTGACCTTCCAAACAGAGAACGATAATTAGTTCTGTTATTTTGATCTAGTTCCTTCCTTTTGATGAGATTTAGTCGGGACTTGGGTCTTCTAGTGACTTTGGAAGTGCATAGCCTATAGGATTTCTGAGTACGACGTGTTTGTAGAAATGCCTAGAAGATGTTTGATATTTTTTTTTTGGGTCAGAGTTATTAGGCCTTCAAACTATCATGTATGCTGACTTCTGTATGAATTGTGTAAATGAAATAAAATATTTTCATTTTAATAATATGTGTGTGTGTGTTCGAAATCTTATTGTGAAGTATTAAATCCTTTTACCAGGCATCATGGTTTTTAATAAATGGTATCCCAACTTGTTAACTTCTTTGAAGAATGCAACTTATGGAAGCTTTCACTGGTTTTGATTGATTTTTTTTTTCGAAAACAATTTTTTAACCTTATGCAGCTGAATAAAAGAATAGGAAAAAAGAAATGCCTCTTTATGATTGTATGCTTCTATTGAAACCTAAAGTGAGGAAGGAGGCTGTGATAGATTTGATAGCTAGAGTAGGCAAACATGTTTACAAAAGAAATGGGGTTATCACTGAGATGAAATCATTCGGAGCTGTTCAGTTGGGTTACGGCATCAAGAAGCTTGATGGAAGATATTATCAGGCAAGTTTCCTTTTAATATCTCATTCTCCCGGTATTTTCTCTTTCAATGCAACTTGGTAGTAGTGAAATAATTAATTTGATTTTTTCTTTTGTGATTTTTGTTCATGCTATGAGTCTGACGTACTTTATTATTTCTTCTGACCCCTTCATTGTCATTTTGGCCTGCATCAATAGTGGAACCCTAATATTGTTCCTTTATGCCATTTTCTACTGTCTTGTTAATTGTTATGCAGTTAGATTGAATTAGTTGTTCCATCTACATGGGTTGGACAGTAATAGTTGTATGTTGTTACTGTCCTCGTAGTTACAAATCTATCCTTCAAGTGATTGGTGATATAGTTATATTTTCGAACTCAAGTTCATATTATCCGTAGTGAGATAGACAAGGGATAACATGCTAGTGTTAAGGTTCATTTACCTTCTGTGAATATGCAACCAACTGTTTTTGATTTGTCATACTAGGGACAAAAATCTTAAACGAATAAAAAAGTTAGATATTTGTGCAAGGTGTGCAGGATTTAACCAATAGGAAGAAAGTCCATTATCCATTCAAAAGTGGAAAACACTGTGATGGCATACTTCTCTGTTGGCATCAGAGAGAGACTCTGAACTAGTTTATTTCCATGAGGAATTTCCAACAGATTGCATATAGTAGGTGTGCAGAGTCCCATGTGGTATATTTATATTGAAAGCATGCTAGTTTTCTTGCTTACTCCTTTTTTTCTTTTCTTTTTTCCCTTTTGTCAAGTCATCTAACAAAACCTTTTTTTTTCTCTCTCTCTCTCTATCTCTGAGTTTTGCTTATCTTGTTTCTTTTGTAATTTTACAGGGCCAGCTGATGCAGATGACCATGATGGCTACACCTAACATCAACAAGGAACTGCACTACCTGAACAAGGAAGATCAGTTACTGCGCTGGCTTCTAGTTAAACATAGAAACACAAAGTTTGGGCTGGAATTTATTGCTGAAGAAGATGGTAAAAATGAACTTAGAAGTTTTACTGGAAGAAGCATATACAAAGAAGATACTGATGAGGATGTCGACAAAGATGATGACAGTGATGATAATGAATATGATGTTAATGAAGAAGAAAAGTCTTCCTCACAGTAAGCCTTTTAATGGTGTCTCATTAGTACATTTCACCAAAAAATGGGTAACAGTTACTGTTATAATTTATGTTGGAAAGGCTTACCTACTAGATAGGGGCTTGAGATTCCATGTGAGAAAGATATCCATGCACTTATTTTCATGTCCAATTTACAGAAAACAATGCATGGAATCAATAGTAAATTGTTAGGAACATTTGATCTCCTTGGCTTGAAAATCTGGAAGTTCTTGATATATTTTCCTGCCTCATGTAGCTTAATAAGGAAGAATAATAACGTTTTTGGAAATTGCAATTTTCTGAAATGAAATAAAGCAAAAAGGTGAAAGAACATTCACGTCCATTTTTATTCCCCTTCTTTGTTCTTTTGGATGCGTTTAAAAAAAATGGCAAGAATTTGTCAAATTTCATTATGCTATTGGCAAGGAGAGTTCTCTTGAATGGAAATTAATTTTCTTCTCCTAACACACTCTCTCTCTAATGTGGTATAAATAGGGGTGTATATGCATATTATATTACATATATGACATTTTATGAACAATTAATGTTGCAAGATGAAGGAACTAATAGAATCATGGAACAGAATTAAAAAGAATCCATTCGATGCTTTGGATAAGCTACAATCACTTGTGAAGGTTTCGCAACGGGAAGAATAGACTAACAATCAAAACACAATCTCATTAACATACATTTGTTCTAGTTTAACAAAAAAGTTAAAAAAAATTGCATTTGTTAATCAAATAACATAATTTTATTTCAAATAATTCACCACGTAGAATGAGTTTGAAAAAACTCACAAAATGTATTAGTTGGTCAAATTGGGAACACTCTTTTGGTAAAAGTTATAGGAACTCTCACATCCCTTAACCAATATGTCAATGCAATCTAAATAGGGAACTTCCGTATATGGAGAAATATTTTGTTGAATACTGATATTGGGTTGAGTTCTCATAGTATTATTTCAATAAGGTAATAATTGTTGCTCACCTCTGTTTATTTGGTTTCCTATTTTGAGAGCTTACTTTCCTTAATGTGATTTTAGTCGCTTGCTTCTGCATTTAATTTGTCTATAATACTTTTCTTGAATGTCATGTATTAATTTCAGTATATATATTAGTAAGCCTTACTTCTAGTTTCATATTAAGCCTTACTATTAGTGTCATGGTAACTCTTATAAGGTTGTAAAATATTACCCTACCATCACAATAGCTAGCCTTGGTGTCAATGCCTTACCAGCTTATTGTTTTAGCATATTGTGTCATTGTCTTATCAGTTTTGTCAATATCTTATCATGTTTTTTGCCGATGTCCTGTCACATTATGTCAATGTTATACCATAATATTCCAATGTCTTACCACATTGTCAGAATTCTTTACTCATATTATTTCAATACTTCACCATATTGTGAGAATGCTTAACAATTTATGTTAGTGCCTTAATACGCTAATGCTTTACCAAGTCATAGAAATCCTGTAAGGTTGTCGGAGATTTCATCGGATTTTGTCAATAGTCGCTAAAAAGTTCGAGGATGCCAACAATGGTTGTTGGAGCTTCAACGAGGTTTGATTATATTTTTTTCATGTCAGTGTAAAAATAGGGGTATTTAAATCTTATTATTGTAAGAAAAATTATATTTTATGTCCAAAATATATAGGGTTTGCAACAAATATGTACAAAACATTTAAAAGTTGCAATTATACTTACAAAGATTATATAATGATATTTCTTATATAACCGTTCACTTTCATCCACTTAGTAAATGAAAATATATCAGTGCCGTCCTGCTAGGATATGAGTCCTAATGCATATGTGTTGTATTTAAATCTTTCTTAAATAAGAATACATTTTATTTATTATTTAATTCTTCGAAAAAATATGAATTTTTTTAATTAATCGTATCTGTTTAAACTTAATATATGAAAAGGGTTGAATTTAAGTGAAAAAAAAATAATATGTAATCATTAATTAAAGTTTGTAAGATATCTTTAATAACGTCGTTAAAATGGTCCATATTTATTAGGAATAGAGTGATCATTATATGGGATAATTGATGTAAAAATATCTAGTTGTAAATACTTTATATAATAGTTGAATATATAAGATTAAATACACTGTTAATATTTGTTTACTCATATATGTTTTTATATGTCACTTGATGACCATGTACGAGATGATATTAATTTTGAGTGATTTAGTTGGTCTCTTATTGTAAGACCTTAGTATTTGACTTACTCGACGATGCTCAGACTAATGGATTAAGATGTATTTTATTTTGGTATCTAAATATTTATAGTTAAGAGGCTATCTCACAAGATCTAGAATTTGTTTTGTCTGTTCAGAGATGTTAAATGACAATTCAATTTTTTAATAATTTAAAGTTTAGATAATTACACAATCTATAATATGATTATTTATAATTTTCGTTCACATCGTGAATACTCAAGAAAAAGATGTAATATAGAGAAGATAAAATAGACTTATTAACTTTGGTCATGTTATGAATTAGTTATCAAAAATCGAACCGTAATTAATGAATATATTAATGAATTATTCAAATATTTTTTTATTAGTTAAATATTAATTGTTATAATTATAATTTTGTAAAAGAATTTTTCGAGAAAAAATCTAGGTTGATTTAATATGATTAAACTAACAAAAATAGAACACATCATCATTTGCGTGATCAAACCCACTTATAATTGTTGTTACTGGGAGAGGATTAAATAGGCAAATTTATTTACTTTTGAAGTTGTTGAGAATTTAAATGGTTTAATTTGCTCAATGATAAATAAGAGATTTTTTAAAAATTAAATTAAATCATTTTACATATTGAGTGGGAACGGAAAAGTCTGACAAGTTTCCTACTGTCTCCAACATTACTGCACACCTTTGAAAAAGCAATTGGTGTCTTGTGATATTGTAGAACATCCTCCAGAGAAGGGTATTCAACTAAGAAAATAACAACCTTAACTTTCTATATGGATAAGAAAATACGATGAAAGCAAAGGGTTTACTCATAAAGGGAGTGGTCCTTGGAATTAGTAATGGGATCCAAAATGGTGTGTCACACCCAACAAATGTAAATAAGTGGTTAATTATGTTTTGACCAAACATAATAGTTATAAACAACTTACCAATAGAAGGATATTGGATAGTTTGATTAATTAGAAAAATTTCATTAATTGAGGAATTTAATAACTAACATAGAGTCAATATCTAAAATTCCTCATAGTTGGATAATTGTTATCATAGTAATTTAATTATGATGCATATATGCATTATTTAATATATATGAATTAATAACATGGAATTGTATGCAAATTGAATTTTGTTTATTTATTGTTTTAACAAATACAATAAAATGTATTTTAATCCTTCTCATCTCATGAATGAGAAATTGAATGGTGAAAATATATTCTAAACATCATTTTGATTGCTAAGAACATATGCTTTGTATTTATTTGGTATTAAATATATAATGAGCATACGATCTAATGAATACAGGTACCCCACTGGGGGATAATGAAGTTATGATGATGGCTTCGAAATAGCCTAGGCTCAAAGAGGTTTGCAAAATGTACAGTCCTATTGATCTAAGGACCTCACTATCTAGCTACGGAGTCTTAGATGTCAAGATCTACTGAAATCACGAGCTACCTAGGAAATTTGCTTAGGAATCCAGAGAGTGACCTGAATGTAACGACCTATGATTATATGTATGTAAGGACCTAATAATGTAACGTTTATAGCAGTCTGCTTTCTATTCAATTCAAATATAATTTCGTATCTAGGTTGCTTATACGTAGCCCACATGCACGTAGGATATCATACTTATATATACCCCTTAAATGAGAAAAATATAGGATCTTATTCAGTTATCTAAATTTCTACTTCTCACTATAAACCACTAGAATCTTGAACACTTGAATTCTCTCCAAACAGTACTTATGAAGAAAGGTCCTCTTGTCTCAACTACCAATTCCTTGAAAGATGTTCACAGTGTATACAATCATTGGGTTAAATCTAACAATAACGCCCATTATTACCTTCTAGTTATGATAGATAATGTCATCAGGACTCAACATGAGAATTTAAAGAGAGATTATGAGATGATGAAATTTCTCCAACTCATGTTTAGTCGCCCATCGGAACAGAAAAGACATGAAATCGTTAAGGCTATCATGAATGCTAAGAATAAAGAAGGTACAACAAAATGTCAACATGTACTTGGAATGATCAGCACATTAGTGATGTTAAACTCAGTAGGGCACTTTTTTACTTAATATTTACTTATTTTATTCAAAAATATTAAAATATAAACATTTTAGTGAAAAGGGGTGAAAATATAATTTTTGGGATTTGTTTGAAATTTTTTATGAATTTTTAACTCAGGGCCAATAAGGACCTACCACGTGTCCTGACACACAAGTAAAGGACTAACTGGGCAAGCCACGCAGACTCTATACAAGCAAGCACAACGAATCATGTTACGCCATGTGTGAGGAAGACGAACCACATGCCACATGTAAGCACAATGTTCAATCAGAGTTCAGAGATTGATCAACCCACCCTGCTATATATTGCCACTTCATTGCTCTACGCATTCCACCCGTGCGTCACGCCATCTGTTTCTACGAATAATGTTGCATCGTGTGGCGCTGACTCTCATCAGTCTCCCCTACCACGCGTCACACCCTGATTCGCCCAGTGAATTTCTAATGCCATATGTCACATTGTGATTGGCTAATGTTATCAGTTTTACTTGTTTTGATCGCAGTCAGTGATCTAAAGTTCAAGATCGCACCTGAGTTATATTTAAGCCTCTAATCATCCCATAAACCCTAAAGGGACTTCATTAACATAATTTTGATCTGTTTTTGGAGTTAAAAAGAAAGAAAAATACAGAAAAATTCAAGATAGGACATAATTTTGGTGGAGATTTAAGAGGAGATTAACACTATAGTTCAAGAGATTGATTGTTCTTTCTCTTCTGCTCTTTTCTTTATCAAATTTTATGTCTTTCTTTATGGAGAATATGAGTTTTATGAACATAATTATGTGTAGTTAATTTATTAATCTAGAGATCTTATGAACCCAATTTTCACAATGTGATGATTTAATATTTTACCCTAATTATAATTTTAATTTAATTATATTATTTAATCTAATTTATATGCTATTAATTGTTTGGCCTACAATTTATCTATAAAGGCAATTAAATAGATTTGAGAGAATTATTTAATTGTTTATCTTAATTAAATAACATGCATAGTTTCTAGGTAGAGATATATGATTCTTATGTATGTGATCCATAATTGATGAACTTAATGAATAGTATGTAATTTAATTGACATGAGAGTATGATTAAATTAAAACTATATGGTGTTAGTTTACTTGAGAGAGAAAAACATGCTAGGTTAGATTTAATTGATCATGTAATTTAATTGATAATTATATTGGGAGGATTTTAACAATTCACATGTTTAGAAAATTGGGGGATTAAGTAATCCTAGATATTTTCTCATATATATTTTTAGTTACCAAATTTGATTTAATTAATTATTGATATTTACTTTTAGTTATTTTAATTTTGCTTCCTTAAAATATAAAAACACAAAAAATTGATTTTTATTATTTTTAGTTTTAAAAATAAGTTTCTAATAAAATAATCTTCGTGGGAACGATATTTTATTATCATTATATTACTTATTGTGATACGTATACTTATGTATTTATTGCATACACTTCGTGTGTGGCGATCAGTTATTGATAAAGTTACTCAATTTGGAATGATCTTGGAGACATTATCCAACAAGTTCCTACAATTCATAAATAACTATTTTATGAAAACCTAAAGTACTATCTGACTCGGCTACTAAATGACGTCACTACCTTTAAAGCTGTTATGAATGGAAAGAAGAGAGAGAAATTTTTTATTGTAGCTTAACCTTCTCCTAATAAGAAGAGGAATGGACTTACAAGAAGAGGGTTCAATCCAAGTCAAAAGAGGACAAGGAAGTCCAAAGGTAGAAATGGTGGGAAAAAACATCTCAAAGGAAAGTGTTTCAATTAGGGAGAGCATGGTCATTGGAGGAAGAAATTTCCTCACTTCCTGGCCTTGTTCAAGAAAGATAATGGTAAGAAGAAAGGTAAATGTGATTTACTTGTTTTATTCATAAATCATGTGTACATGTCCGTGACACTGATGACTCTATGAAAATAGAGTCATTAGCGCACTATTTTACTTAAAATTTACTTGTTTTATTTAATAAATAGTATTTTTTATGCCCAACAAAAATTAAAATATAAACTTTTTAGTGAAAGGGGGTGAAAATATAAAATTTTCAGATTTTTTTATGATTTTTTAACGCAATAACAATCAGAAGTTGCCACGTGGCATGCCACGCAAGTAGAGGAGCTGAGTCGGTAATCCACGTGGATGCCATGCAAGCACGAAGAGCGAATCAAGTTGTGCCTCATGTGAGGAGGACGAAACACGGGCCACGCGTCAGCACAATTTTCAATCCGAGTTTGAAAATTGGTCACCCATGCGCCACGCCATTCGTTCTCGCGAATTACGTTATACCACGTGTTATTAACTAGGAAAGCGTTGAATCTGACCGATCTCCCCTGCCATGTGTCGTTCCTTGATTCTTCCAATGAATTTTTTGATGCCATATGTCACATTGTGATTGGCTGAAATTGTCAATTTTGCTTATTTTGATCGTAGCCCTTGATTTGAAACTAATTAGACGGTCCAGATCACACCTAAGTTTTATTTAAGCCTCTAATCACTCCATAAAACCCTAATTAGCTTCCATTAGCATAATTTTTGTCAGTTTTTAGAGTTAAAAAGAGAGAAAATACAAAAAAATTCAAGAGATGACACAATTTGGGTGGAGATTCAAGAGGAGATTAATTCTATAATTCAAGAGATTGATTATTTTTCTTCTTCTACTCTTTTCTTTGTCAATTTTATGTTTTTGAAAAATATGAGTTTTATGAACACAATTATGTGGATTTAATTTATTAATCTAGGGATCTGATGAACCCAATTTTCACCATGTGATGATCTAATATTTTTTTCCAATTATATAATTTAATCTGATTTTTATGCTATTAATTGTTTAGCCAACAATTTATCTATAGAGGCAATTAAATATATTTGAGAGAATTGTTTAATTGTTTGTCTTTATTAAATAACATGCATAGTTTCTAGGCAGAGATGTATGATTCTTATGTATGTGATCCATAATTGATGAACTTAATGAGTAGTATGCAATTTAATTGGCATGAGAGTGTGTTTAAATTAATTACTATATGGTGTGTAGTTTACTTAAGAGAGGAATACATGTTAGATTAGATTTAATTGATCATGTAATTAATTTATAATTATATTAGGGTGATTTTAGCGATTCACATGATTAGAAAATTGGGGGATTAAGTATTCCTAGATATTTTCTCATATATCTTTTTAGTCACAAAATCTGATTTAATTAATTATTACTATTTACTTTTAGTTATTTTAATTTTACTACCTTAAAATATAAAAACACAAAAAAAATTGATTTTTATTATTTTTAGTTTTAAAAATTAAATTCTAGTAAAATAATCTCCGTGGAAATGATCTTTACTTATCATTATATTACTTGTTACAATACGTATACTTACGTATTCATTACACACGCAATATGTGTGGCGATCAGATATATCATTCTAGATAGTTGATTCAAGGGAGATTAACAATGTATGTTCTTTTTTGTGGTTGAGTGGTTCACTGGTTAAACTACCAGATTAACAATGTAGGTAATGACAATGTCATCTTAGCTAAAGTAATGGAAAAATTTAAACTTTAATTTAGCAATAATATATATTTAATATTAGGTAATGTTTATTTTACTCCTAGGTTTTCAAAAATTAGATTTATGTTTCTAGATTATATAAACAATGTTATAAATTTTCATTTAATAATAATAATGTGACTATTTTTAAAAATGGAAGATCTATTTGTAAAATATTTTTGACAAATGATTTGTATCTATTAAACCAAAGTCTAACATACTAATAAAATCTAAAATGTTGAAAGTGGAACAACATAAATTGAAAAAGACAAATATTTCTGCTAATGATGATACTTACATGGAATCTAAGGCTTGGTCACATTAACCTTAATTGGATTTAAATACCTATAAAGGATGATCCTTTGAGATAATTAAGTGCCGGTTTCCTCCTAATATGTAAATCTTGTTTGGAAGGCAAGATGACCAAGAGATAATTTTTTTGTGAAGGGATTTAAAGCCGCATAACCACTCGAATTTCTACACTTGGATGTTTCTGGACCTATGATTGTCCATGCAAGAGGTGGCTGAGTACTTCATCACTTTGATCGATGATTACTCAATATATGGGTTTGTTTATCTAATGTAGGGAAGTTAGAAACTTTTGAAAAGTTTCAAAAATCTCAAAAGCTAAAAAACAACTAGGTAAGTCATTAAAAACATTATGATCAAATCATGGTGGAGAATAACATGATTCAAAGTTCTATTAGGATAGGAATCCTAAATGTAAATGTGTATGTATTTAAAGTGTATGTATTTAAACTTTGCTGAAATTAAAATAAATAAAAGGAACATTTCATTTATTTACATATGTTTTTATATTCTTCAAATAAATCATTGAAAATCCTTTATTATTTATGTATGCTTTAAATTCAATGTATCATCATATATACAAGAGGATTGAGTCTAAAAGAAAAAACCAAAGTAGTTCATGACCACTAATTAGAGCTTATAAAGGGATCTTTAATTAAGATGCTAGTACGCCCCATATCTATTTGGAATTAAGTGATCCTTATCCATGATAGTTGATATGGAGACATCTAGTTTGAGATATGTTGTATGATAGTTGATTATTAGAATTGGACTAGACATGCTAGAAATACTATTTATTTTTTTTACCCACAGATGTTTCTATATAATGTCACTCAATGACCATGTGTGCGATGATCTTAATCATGAGTGATTTAGATGCCTCCTTATTGGTATTTGACTCACACAATGATGCTCATACTAGTGGAATAAGATGCCTTGTATCTTGGCATCTCAATGTTTATGGAGGGTCGTGAGGTTATATCACAAGATGTAGAGTTCACTCTGCCTATTCGTGGATGTTAGAAAATAGTTTTCTTGTTTAGCGATCTAGAGTTTTCATAACTACATGTAATCTATAATATGATTATCAAAAATTGTTCGTACGCGATGTGGGTGCAAAAATAAAAGATCAACTAGATAAGGTACATATGATTTAATGACCTCATTAGTTTTATGAATTAGTTGTGGATGATTAAGCTGCACCTAATAGCTATATCAATAGATTACTCAAATAAATTGTGTTGGTAAATATCAGCTATGATATTAGAGAATTTAGTCTCAAGTTTAAAGTGGAACAACTTTGAGATTAATAAAGGTTGATAGTTAATTAAGGGGTTAATTAATACATCAATTCCTTATTCTTTTTGAAATCGTAGATCTATCAATCTTCGAGTCTAATCTATAACAACGACTTCACAATATTGCTTTCAAGATAAAAATTAATTATTTATTTAAAATTATTTATTTAAATGACCAAAATGCATATTTATTTGTAGAAAAATTTTATGAGGATCATAAATATTAAATAAATATGTAAATGTAAAATGATAATTCTAGCATAGCTATTTAATCAAGTAATTATTTGTATATTATTTAGTTGGACTAAATGGTTATGTAAGTTAATTACAATATTAAAATATAAATTTAAATGTTTAGAATGCATGTGAATTGCTTGTTGACAAGCAAAAGCATTTTGATAATTTTCGATTTGATTAGTAGATTAATTTTAAATTTAATTGATTAAATTGTAGCATACAAATAGGAGTGAGACTCCTTGTGGTGTGGATGGCTATATAGAGTGAGAATATGATTCTCTCACAAATTTATTCTCTTAATGGCTCATTGTTGGAATAGTATTAGGAGTTTTGTTCCTAGCCAAATTGTGCCAAAATTGGAGACTTTCTATTTAAACAACGCTACACTATGACTAGTCACTAGAGAGGAATTTTAGATAAAATTTCTACACTTAGTTAAGAGAAATTTTGTGAGAAGAAAAGTTCAACCCTCAAGAAATTGTTTCAACATTGATAATTGTTCTTGGAGAACAATAGACTTCATGCAAAAGGTGGTTCTAATTAGAAACTAGAAGATTTTTTTATCTACTTGGAGAATGCAAGGACACCCACTTGTCTCATTCATTCTCATTTGGAAGTAAGGTTCGGATGTCTGAAGGTTCCAACACTTGTTCTACAAATCAAAGATATGGTTTTTGTTCTACTTTTATAATTAAATTGACAATAGTATAAGGATCTTGTTAGGAAAAATTTGTTACTCAATATGAATAATTTCAACAATTTACTTTATGTTGATAAAAATTAAATTTTTATACAAAAACTATTTTTTTATGAAAACTAACAAGTTTAAGGACTACTTGCTAGAGCATGAGATAATCTCGTATCTCACATCACCTAGCACATTGCAAAAAATTGGTGTTGTAGAAAGGAGAAACAAGACATATCTTGAGATGGTTAGGTCAATGATGAGCTATATGTCATGACTCATAAAATTCTAGGGTTATACCTTACAAAAAAGGACATACTTGCTAAATTTTATTTCTTCTAAGTTTGTCCATAAGACTCTAGTGGAATTATAGATAGGAAGCATACCTATTTTGTACCATATTCACATCTAGGGATGTCCTTCACATGTGTTAAAAGGAAATGCTAGAAAGTTGGAACCGACATCAAAAGTATGTATGTTTGTCAAATATTGTTAAGAAACAAAAGGAAATATGTTCTATAATAACCAGGAAAATAAGGTGTGTGCGTATGTGTAAATAAATTCCATATTCCTTAAGGATGATTATATGAACAAATGCAAAGCTTGAAGCAAAGTGATGCTTGAGGAATTGGGTTTGATGGATCAGACAACCCCTACTTGTTAGTAATGATAATTGAACAAATAAGAAAACAACAATCCATAGTCAAAATTCATCATAACTTCGTCATAATAATAGGATAATTAAAATACCTAACTGATACATGAGAGCTAGTGAGGCAAAAGTCATTGTGTCTGATAGTCATGTAGATGACTCATTATCTTATAAACAAGCAATGAAGGATATTAAAAAAAATAAATGGATTATAGTTGTGAACCTCAAGATGAAGCCGATGTATATCAATTATGTCTAGGAACTTGTAGAGAATCTCGAGAGATACAACCTATTGGGTACAAGTGACTCTACAAGAGGAAACGAGAATTACATGAAAAAGTGAAGACTTTCAAATCTAGACTACTGGCACAGAAATTTATTTTAAAAGAAAGTGTTGACTATGAAGAAACCTTATTGTCGCTATTGATGCTTAAATCCATTAAGATACTCTTATACATAGCAATAACCCTTAATTACGAGATTTGGCAAATGGACTTCAAAACAACATTCTTGAATGGCTAATTTGAAGAGACCATCAATATGAGCCAACTAGATAAGTTGGTAGTGGAAGGCTAGGATCAAAATGTTTACAAGCTTAATATGTCCATTTATGGACTCAAGCAAGTCTCACGATCATGGAACATTAGGTTTGATGAAACCATAAAGACCTATAATTTTGAGTAGAACCTTGATAAGCCTTATGTAACTCATAAAAGGAAGCAAATTGGTTATCCTAGTGCTTTTACGTGAA
The DNA here is from genome assembly GCA_030763125.1 of Hippophae gyantsensis. Taxonomy (NCBI): domain Eukaryota; kingdom Viridiplantae; phylum Streptophyta; class Magnoliopsida; order Rosales; family Elaeagnaceae; genus Hippophae; species Hippophae gyantsensis. The sequence continues at coordinate 35,250,557 of CM061034.1, forward strand.
AAATGTTATACTTAGTAGGAATACTATAAAATTTTAGTTGAAGAATATATTGTGTATATTTTATTCTTATAAATATTCTAGGAGTATTTTATTCTTATTTTGTGAATATCTTGTCTTTATTATCTTTCCTTAAATAGGATTAATACATGTGTATATATTCCTATTAATGTTAATGAAAAATTAAGCTTTTTAGAATTAATTTGGTATCAGAGCCATATAAAATAAGAAAAAATCTTTACCCTACCAATACCTACCAATGCCCCTACCAATACCGAAAACATCATTCATCACCGACGATGTCTTACCTACAAATTTTGATGCCAATTCTGATGATCGATGTGATGACATTGCTTCTTTGCATCGCTGAGTTCTCATGCCACTAAAGTTGTCATACTTCTCTACACTTTTCAATTTCTTCCCGTAATCATCGTTAGGTTCCTTAGTCATCATCGTCATCATCATTTCCCATATTGATATCATCCTCTATTGTTTAGGGCTTCTTGGTCATTGTTTCATTTTGAACTAGGTTTTTTTATTCCACTATTCAGATTTATTTACTTGTTTATCTTTTTTCTTTTACCATTTTTTATCACTGTCTAGATCTTCCTGAAAAAAAAAGAGGTTTAGATTTGTTTTACCTAAAAATATAATGAGCTACTTTTATTATATATATATATAGTTGCTCTATTATCTTGCCTCCACTATGTCTAAGGAGCAAATTGATTCTCCATCATTCATTCCTACTCAATCCAAAAATAAAGTTACTTCTTCCATGAATATCTATGATAGTAAATCTTCTATTAATATTATATTAAATGATAATTATCATATTTGGTCCAAGATTTTGGAAATGCATATTGCTAGCAAGGATAAAAATGTTACTTTATTGGAAGAAAAGTTGTCCTAAAAAAGGATGATTCAACTTATGATAAATAGGAAGCTGATGACGCTCTAGTAAAATCATGGCTCATCAAATCTATGATCAATAGGTTGATGTCACACTTTATTTAGTGTGAAACTACTAAATAGGTATGGGATTTAGTGAGAAAAAGCTACCTTGATGTTTCTAACTCTTCACATGTATATGAGTTAATGAAAATATCCTTTCAAATCCATTAGGGTGGTTGATCTCTTGCTGAGTATTATAATGAATAAAACTCTATTTTCATGGAGTTATATTATCATAGACCTAATGAATGATATGTATTATATTGGGAAATTGAGAAAGCATACTGTAGAATATCATGTTTATATGTTTATGGATGGCTTAGATTGGAGTTTGGATTAGGTTAGCAGTCGAGTTTTGGCTACTTCTTCTTTGCCAAGCTTGGAAGAAACCTATTCTTAAATCTGTCATGAAGTACAGAGGTATGCTACCATGGGCATTGAGGACCATCTTGAGCCATAAACTCTTAATGTCTAGAGGAATATGCCACATTTAGATCCTCTCTCTACTAACTCTGGTTCTTGATTTTGTAAATATTGTAATAATCCCAGGCATATGGTTGATGGTTGTTGAAAGAAGCATGGCAATTCAGAACGGTACAAATTTAAGAAAGCTATAGAAAAAGAAATCCTCTTAGGTTGCTATTGCTAGAAACCATTTGCCTTTGATTTCTTCGGTTTCTCACGTGATTTCTCTAGGTGGTAATTTTGGTTTAATATTTATTTCTTCTACTTTTGACACTTGGCTTATTGATTCAGGAGGTACTGGTTATATGACTAAGGATTCCTTTATTTTTGATTGTCTAAATTCCTCTCATGTTAAGTATGTTCAGGTTATTAAGGGGATACCAACAACAATAGTAGATGCTAGCAATGTATCCTTATTATCCACATTTTTCATGTCTTTTCTTATACTTGCACCAACTTTTAAGAATAATCTTTTGTCAATTAGTCCACTTATCATGAATCTTGATTATTGTATAACATTATATTCTACTCATTGTGTGTTTTAGGACAATCAAACAAAGATAACTATTGGCATTGGTAGAGAGACATGAGGTGTTTACTACTTGGAGAATGGGGCTAACAATCCTAATTGTGGTTTTCTAATGGATAGAAAAATTAAGAGATCAAGGATTATGTTATGCCACTATGGTTTAAGACATCCTTGTTTTTCTTATTTGGCATTTTTGTTTCCTAAATTACTTTCTAATATCTCTACTTCTAGTTTAATATGTGAACAACGTAATTTTTCTAAAAACCATCATGTTTATTTAAATTAGTTCTAATAAAAGTTCAGTTTCCTATGCTTGTATTTATACTGATGTATATGGCTCTTTCTCTACACCTACTACTTCTGGTCATAAATATTTTGTCTCCTTTATTGATGATTGTACTAGAGTCACTTGAGTTTATTTGTTGCAATCTAAGAGTGATGTTATTCACTTTATTCCTTAATTTTATAATATGATTGTCACATAATTTCATTAACAAGTTTAGAGTTTTCATACTGATAATGATCGTGAGTTTGTCAACCAATATCTTATTGATTTTTCCAAAACTAATATCATCCTCCACCAAATAATGTATTCATAGATGCTACAATAAAAGGATGTAGCACAATATATGAACCATCACCTTCTTGAGGTCGTGTGTGCTTTATACTTCACTATGCAAGTTGCTAAATGTTTTTTTGGGCTAAGGTTGTCATAATTGTTGCTTTTATTATTAATAGAATACATGCTTGTATTATTGACTATCAAACCCCATTGATAAAACTCTTTTTTTCACACTATACATAATCTATGTCCTAAAGTGCTTGGTTGTGTCTGTTACATTCATGTTCATGCACTTCATTGGAATATGTTTGAACCACGTGCTTTTAAGTGCATCTTTCTTGGGTACTCTAATGCACAAAAAAGGTATAAATGTTTTCCCTACTTATACGTAAATACTAGATGACAATGGATGTCCAGTTCTAAGAACATGAGTCTTATTTTCTTGAAGACATCTTTCTCACTCCTCCTCAAGAGGAGATTAGTAGTAACGAAGATGAGAAGTTATAGTTGGAAGAAAAAAAAAGATATGGATTTTTAATAAGGGGAGAATTCTTCTCCTTTTAAGCCATATGATGAGTCAATCGAGCCTTCTCATCCTTTAGGAGAACCCAAACCTAAAAAATCAACTAACTTGTTAAGGCTACCTTATATGTTCCACTGACACTTTGAAAGGAGGAATAAGTATGTTATTACCATGCCCCTACCTTTAGACTCAGATGCTCCTATCAATGATATTACTATACCTTTAAACAAGTATTCCAAAATTGATTCTAAGGTACATGTTTCTTCTTTACCTCATACTTTTGATATATGTCATACCATATAATTCTATAGTGTCAATACTTATTATCTTGAATCTACCAACCAATGACTAAAGTAAGAGGTATCCTCTTTGAGCTCATAAACAGCTTAACAAGTTAGGATTCTCTAAGTCTTCATATAATATTGTTTTTCCATTATCATTTTTTTCTTATCATCACTTATTTAAAACCCATTTAACTTTTACTCTTCAAATTTCTTTTGTGTTTATTCCTAGTCATTTTATGGAAACTCTTAAAGATCCCAAATAGAGAGCAGCTATGTAGAAGAAATGAAAGTCTTCTAACATAACTATAGTTGGGAGTTAGTCGAGTTACCTAAGGAAAAAAATAATGTGAGTTACAAATGGTTGTTTATAGTGAAGCTCCATTCATATGAGACATGGGAGAAAAATAAGGTCAAAGTAGTGGCTAAGCTCAAATGTACGAGATTGACTATCAAGATATATTTGCTATGGTAGCCAAGATGAATATTATTCAAGTTATATTTTCTATTGTTGTGAATCTAAACTGTCCATTACTTTAATTTGATGTTAAGAATGCATTTTCCATGGAGAATTGATAGAGGAGGTGCATATGGATCCTTCTCTCAGGTTCCCAATTGAAAGGAAAGGTATGCAGGTTGAATAAGGTTTTATATGGATTGAAATAGTAACCCCCAGTATGGTTTGGTAGGTTAAGCCACTTAATGCAAGAATATGGTTTTAAACATACCTAAATAGATAACACTTTTTTATATAAAAGGAATGATAATGATGTTATCTTACTTCTGGTTTATGTTGATGACATGATTGTTATAGGTACTAATGATGGTGAAATAGAAATATTACGTAGCTACTTGGAAAAGGAATTTGAAATGAAAGATTTAGACAATTTAAAATACTTCTTAGGTATTGAAGTTTCTCCAAGCAATGACTATTTATCTCTCAATGGAAATATAGTTTAGATCTTTTGGTAGAAATCGGTAATTTTTCTTGCACCTATATAGACATACCGATTGAGGTGAGTCATGGTTTGACTATTTATCCTAATCAAATCCTGACTAATAAGGAGAGATATCAAAGATTGGTGGGTAAATTGATTTATTTGATGTATACTCGACCTGATTTTTCTTATGCTCTTAGTGTAGTAAATCAATTTATGCATAATTTGACTGATTAACACATGGATGTTGTGAACCGTATACTGGCCTACTAGAAGTCCTCCCTAGGAAAAGGTTTTTTTTCTTCAAAATATGGGCACTTAGACATTATAGGTTGTATCGATGTTGACTTTTCATGTTCAAAGATGGATAGAAAGTGTACTTTAAGGTACCTTTGGAGGAGTAAGATATAGAATGTGGTACCATTATCTAGTGTAGAGGCTGAGTACCATGCCCTTCACCATGGTATTAAGTAGCTCTCATGGTTGAAGATTTTGTTAAGTGAGCTAGATTGGGTCTTAAGAAGTCTACGACTTTATCACATGATAATACCGCAACAATTGAGATTGCTAATAATCCAATACGACATGACCGAACTAAATACATTGAAATTGAAAGAAATTATATCAAGAACAACTTAGATGCTAGCACTGTTAGAGTTACATGCATTAAGAGTGTTAATCAATTAGCTGACATTATGACTCATGTTGTTTCAAGAAGTCCTTATCATACCTCATTGTCTAAGTTAGGCATGTGTGATATTTATGCTTCAACTTGAGAGAAAGAGTTGAAGTATATATTGTGAAGCTGTTTTTATTTTACAGAAAAATTACTTCCTTCATTTCTTAATATCAAATCCATTTATATATACATTTGTTATGCCTAATCCACTGCTGGAAGTTATTAGTATATAGCTGTAAATCATCCTGAAAATCAGGAAACTAACATCCTAAAAACAGGGGTTGGTTCCATCCTGAAAATCAGGAAACTATCCTCCTAAAATTAGGGGTTAGTTCCACCCTGGAAATCAGGAAACTAACCATACTCCTAGGTTGATTTCCTACACTCCCCCTCAAGCTAGGCAATATATGTTTTCCAAACCAAGTGCTACATTTAACTCTGTGAAATTAGGTCGAAATAAAGCTTTGGTTAAGATATCTGCTACTTGTTGCCTAGATGGAACATAGTTGAGGGAGATCATCTTGTCTTCAATTTTCTCACTGATGAAGTGTCTATCAATTTCCACATGTTTAGTTCGATCATAGTGGACTAGATTTTTGGCAATTGCAATTGCTGACTGATTGTCACACATGATTCTAATAGATTCTGAATGTTCAACCTTGAGTTCGTATAGCAGTCATTTTAGCCAAATTCCTTCACAGATGCCCAAAGCCAATGCACGGAACTCAGCCTCGGCACTACTACATGCTACCACTGCTTGCTTTTTGCTACGCCATGTCACCAAATTTCCCCAAATAAATGAGCAATATCCAGATGTGGATTTTCGGTCACTAGGAGATCCCGCCCAATCAGTGTCAGTATAAATTTCCAATTTCCTATTAATTGTTTTCTTGAACATGAGCCCCTTTCCAGGATCCTTCTTCAAGTATCTTAGAATACGATTTACTACCTCCAAGTGATCTACTGATGGGTTGCCAAGAAACTGACTAACAATACTGACTTAAAAAATTATATATGGACGTGTATGGGTCAAATAAATTAACTAACCTACCAAACGTTGATATTTCCCCTTGTCAGTTGCCAATTCATCAGTTCGAGGCATTAGTTTGGTGTTAGGATCCATGGGTGTTTCAACAGGCTTACACCCACTCATGCCAGTCTCACGCAAGAGATCTAGAACATATTTGCATTGAGAAACTGAGATTCCTTTAGTACTACGTGCCACCTCCATCCCTAAGAAATATTTCAAATATCCCAAGTCTTTAATCTCGAATTCCTTGGATAATAGCATCTTAAGTCTCTTCATTTCTCCTACATGATTTCCTGTAAGAACTATATCATCAACATATACAATCAAAGTTGTAATTCTCCCATCTGCAAAGTGTTTGACAAATAAAGTGTGGTCTGCATGTGTCTGAGAGTATCCATCCTATTTGAGGACCTTGGTGAATTTTTCGAACCATGCTCTAGGTGATTGTTTAAGTCCATATAGTGCCTTTCTCAACTTACATACCATCCCTTGTGTATCTTTAGTCTCAAAGTCAGGAGGCACATCCATGTAAACTTCTTCGATCAAATCTCCATTTAAAAATGCGTTCTTGACATCAAGTTGAAGCAGTGGCCAATCCTCATTAATCGCGATAGACAAGTGAAGACACGAACTGTGTTAAGTTTTGCTACAGGAGCAAAAGTCTCTTGATAATCAATTCCATATGATTGGGTGAACCCTTTAGCCACTAGTCGAGCTTTATATCTGTCGATATTTCCATCTGCCTTCTGTTTAACTGAGAATATCCATTTACAACCCACTGTCCCCTTTCCATGTGGTAGCTTTGTTAACATCCATGTACCATTATTTTCAAGTGCAGTGTATTCTTCTAAGGTTGCCTTGTGCCATTCAGGAACTTTTAAAGCCTCGTTGACAGAATTAGGAATCTTGGTGTTGTCTAGAGATGTCACAAATGCCTGAAATTTTGGGGACAAATTTGCGTAAGAAATGTAACTTTGAAGAGGATGTTGAGTGCATGATCGAACGCCTTTTCTTTGTGCAATAGGAAGATCTAACGTAGGGTCAGAACCAAGTTTTGGACTAGATTCTGCTTCATCTTGTAATCTTTCAGATTCAGTCTGGCTTAGGAGAGTTTCTTGGCTTTGTTGATTTCATGTGGGCAAGTCAGGATTTCTCTTTCTTTCATAAACTTTTATGGCATCATTAGGAAGGAGAAGATGTCTAGGATAGACAATGGGAGATTGATCAGGTTTGGTTTTTGAAGGAGAATCTGGAATGGGTATCAAGTTGGAAGAGGACAAGGTTGTGGAGGGTAAATGAGATGATAAATTCGGTTCAATGAGTGATGACCAATCCCAATTCTGCAATTCATTAGTGTGATTCTCCCCCTGAATTGCAGAATTAGAATAAAATGAAGTTTCTTCAAAGAAAGTAACATCCATGGAATGGTAAAACTTACGAGTGATGGGAGAGAAACATTTGTAGCCTTTTTGATTGGCTGAGTAACCAACGAAGATGCATTTAATGGCACAGGCATCAAGTTTGCCACGATATTGTGAATGAATATGGACAAAAGCAGTGCAACCAAAAACCTTGAAAGAAATTGGTGACACAAGTTGTGAGGTAGAATATTGACTCTGAAGCACTTGTAAAGGTGAATGAAAGTTGAGAACTCGAGAAGGCATTCGGTTGATCAAGTGTGTTGTAGTAAGAATGGCTTCACCCCAAATTTTTTTAGGAACATTGGTTTGAAAAAGTAAAGTTTGGGCAACCTCAAGTATATGACGGTTTTTGCGTTCGGCTACATCGTTTTGTTGTGGTGTGTCAACGCAGGAGCTTTGTTGGACAATACCATGTGATTTGAGATATCCACTAAGATCGGAATTAAAGAAATCCCTAGCATTATCAGTTTTTAGGATTTGAATATTGGCATTGAACTGAGTTTGGATCATGGCATGAAAAAATGGAAATATGTGCTTGGTTTCAGATTTGTCTTTCATAAGAAATGTCCAACATAATCGAGTATGATCATCAACTAACAGTAAGAACCATCGAGCACCAGTAATATTGGGAACGCGACATGGTCCCCAAATGTCACCGTGAATGAGGAAAAATGGGTGACTTGGCTTGTACGTGCGTGGTGAAAAAGTGTTTCGAGTATGTTTTGCCAACTGAAAAACTTCACAATGAAATAAATTGGGATTTTTATTGATGAATAAGGATGGAAACAAACGTTTCAAATACGAAAAATTTGGATAACTTAGACGAAAATGCCACATCATGATTTCACTTTCCTTATTAGTATGACTATGAGAGTTAAGATTATGACTCAATTGACATTGATGACTAACAGAATGGTTTGAAGGAGTGTTGATATCAAGAACATAGAGGCACATAAATCAAAGACCTTGTAATCATTTTCCTCGAGCTTAGGTCCTAAAAAACACAAGATTTAGCCAAGAATTTAGTTTCACAGTTAAGGTTATGATTTAATCTACTAACTGATATGAGATTGCAGCAAAATCCAGGCATAAATAACACAGATTTGAGAATGAGGTTGTTTGAGGCAAATGGTCCACTGATCCGACTCACTGCGCGAGTGCAGTACCATTGGCGACACACACTTGTTTGAAGTCTGTTTGCAAGGTGAATAGATTGTGAAAAGTGATTGATCACTTGTCATGTGATCGAGGCACTGAGTCTACTATCCAAGATGAGGAGGAAATTTTCCAGCATGCTTTGTTGAATTACTGGAAATATGTGTGGAGTTATTACTCCTGCTACTAAATGTGGTGTTGATATTTGCCTTTTGTATAAGTTGTTGGAGAAGTTCTAACTGTTCTTTAGTGAATGGGATAGGATTACCAGAAAATGCACTTGAGTTTGAAGAAATTTGAAGCGATGGTTGGAGGAGAGATCGAACCGAAAAGACGAAATAGCCAAAATACTCTTGAGGATTGGCTTAAAAGGAGAAGCAGAAACATTAATAGTTGCATTGTTAAATAGACCACCAAAAGGATTATGTTTAAGAGCAAGATCAAGAATGGATCTAAGCCCAAACCAGCTCGAATTTCCATATTGAATTCGGTTCGTGACTTGTCTCTCAAACCTCTTCATCCATTGCCATCTTCCAAAGGTGTACAAGAACATTTAAACTTTCATTTTTTCATCTCTCATGCCCAAAAGTTGAAACTTGAGTTGGAAATTGAAAAGGTGCATTCCTTGCCTGAGTATTTGACATCATACTAGGTGAACTTACAGAGCTAGTTGAACAAGAGGCTAAGAGCAGCAGTTTATGAGCCTAAGGCTCTGATACCATGAAGCTGTTTTTATTTTATAGAAAAATTACTTCCTTAATTTCTTAATATCAAATCCATTTATATATACATTTGTTATGCCTAATCCACTGCTGGAAGTTATTAGTATACAACTGTAAATCATCCTGAAAATCAGGAAACTAACATCCTAAAAACAGGGGTTGGTTTCACCCTGAAAATCAGGAAACTGTCCTCCTAAAATCAGGGGTTGGTTCCATCCTGGAAATCAGGAAACTAACCATACTCCTAGGTTGATTTCCTACATATTGTGTATATTTTATTCTTAGAATTATTCTCAGAATATTTTATTCCTATTTTATGAATATATTGTATTTATTATCTTTTCTTAAATAAGATTAGTACATGTATATAAATACCTATTAATGTTAATGAGAAATTAAGCATTTAAGAACCTTGGAATGGCTATCTTAAAGAGACCATCTATATGGTCCAACTAGAAAGGTTTATGGTGGAAGGCTAGAGTAAAAGGTTTGCAATCTTAAAAGGTTCATTTATGTACTTAAGCAAGCATCAAGATCATGAAACATTAGTTTTGATAAAACCGTGAAGACCTATGATTTTGAGCATAACGTTGATGAGCTTATGTAACTCATCAAAGGAAGCAAATGGGTTTTCCAAGTGCTTTGCATGGAAAATATTATACTTATTAAGAATAGTGTAAAAAATTTATCAGATGTAAAATAGTGGCTAACAAAGCAATTCTAGATGAAGGATCAGGGATAGGCAAGCTATATTATAGGCAAACATGTCATTTTTGCTTATAAGAAAAAGCTCTTAACTCTGTCTCAAACATCATTTATGGACAATGTGTGGTCAAGGTTCTCAATGCATAATTCTAATAAAGGCAACTTACTTACAAGGCAAAGAATTATCCTATCTAAAGAGTAGTGCTCTAAGACACCATAAAAGAGAGTATATAGATAGGTGTCATATTCATTAACAATTGGAATTCTATTTATGCCATGTTGTGAATTAAGCCTAGCATTTATTATGTTGTTCGTATACTTAATCGGTATAAGTTGAACACAATATTGGATCATTGGGTTGTAGTAAAATACATTCCTAAGTATCTTAGGAAAACGAGTTATTAAAAATTGATCTATACTAGTGGTGATTTGACCCTCACAAGATATACATACTCTAACTTTCAAGCAGACCAAGATTTGTTTAGGTTAGTATTTACCCTTGGTCAATGGTGAAGTTAGCCTCTAAGTTCAAGAGGGAGACGATATAAATAGTAAAATTATATTGTTTGCTTCTTAGTTCCTATTATCTTTAATTTAATGATTATAATAATAATAGTATTTAATAAAATGTTAATATGATTATAAGTATGTGTTTTATTTTCTATTTAATGAAAAAATATGTTACATGTATCTTAATTGAGTATAAAATGTTTAAATTATTGAGTTTTAGTGAGCTATACTAAGTGATAAAGGCCTAAGAAATTAAAATTTGGGGGATCATAACCTCATTTTATGCTCATAATTTATCATTAATTCTATAAATATATAATCGTCACACACAAAGTGTGTACAATAAATACACAAGTATACGTATCGTAACAAGTAATATAATGATAAGGAAAAATTATTTTTACAAAGATTATTTTATTAGAAACTAATTTTTAAAACTAAAAAACTAAAAATAATTTTTTTTGTGTTTTTATATTTTAAGGAAGAAAAATTAAAATAATTAAAATAATTAAAAATAAATAACAATAATTAATTAAATCAAATTTGATAACTAAAAATATATATAAGAAAATATGTAGGAATACTTAATCCCACATCCATTTATTGTAGAAAGATCTGAGGGTTTCGTACATCTTCATTAGCATAAATATTGCATAATTATTACATGATTGATTTCTGTTTCCTTCATTCTAAATATTTTATAATTTATAGAGTGGTAATGGTGTGCTTGTAAAAGCAATTGGTGTTGTTGATGCAAGTACAACCACTATTTTCAAAGTGGTTTTGAACCTTGAGCGGCATAAAAGATATGAGTACGTCTATTTCCATTTCTTTCACATGGTTACTATTAAACAATGTTTATTCATCACTTTTCTTAAAAATATGAGATATAAATGTTATAAATTAACACTTGTAGAAATGAAATTTGGATCCAATTTGATTGCATAAAATAATAATTATGGGTAATAGCAAAATAATAAGCAATGAGAAAAATAAATGGCACACAGAGATTTAAGTGGTTCAAATTTTTAATGTGAAAAGTCTACTCCACTGACGACGGTACACCGAGGAAAATCCACTAATAATCAAATAGAGATACAAACACCAATATTTAAAGTGTTTTACAAAATATACCCAAAAAAACCCAAATATTCTCAAAAAATACCTTCTTCTAATTTATTGATAATATTTATAACATGAATCAAGGATGTATAGATGATTATACAATAGAAGTCGGTTATATAATGGAAGTCGAATATGTTGCAACTTATCGAGTGACAAAGGAAGGCGTATTGCTCCATGTATTCTTGAATGATTTGAAAGTTTCTCTGAAGAACCCATAAGCCACAAATCAAAAGAACCAAGAAGCCATAAATCAAAAGAACCAAGAAGGCACAAATCATGAAAGAATATACCACATAGGTTTAATTTAATCCGAGAGATTGTGTATTAGAGAGATGTGAAAGAAATAAAGATAGCTTCAGAGAACAAGCTTGCTGATCTGTTTATCAAGACACTAACTACCAATAGTTTTAAGGGCAACCTAAAAGGGATAGGATTAAAAGATATGCCAAATTTGCTTAAGGGCTAGCAGAAGATTATATACAAATGTGTCTATATTTAGACTTGTTGAAACTAGAATAAATAAGAGAAATAATTCATTTTATTTACATATGTTATTATATTCTTCAAATAAATAAAAATTATTGATTATTTGTATCTACTTAAAACTTAGTATATCATCGTATATTCAAGCAAATTGAGTTTAAGTGAAGTAATCAAAGTAGTAAATGACCACTAATTAAATATTTAAAGGGATCTTTAATTAAGTAACTAGTACGGCCTATACTTCTATGGAATGATGTGATCCTTATCAACGCTAACTGATGTAGAGACATGTATTTGAGGTAAGATAACTGGTCCTTTGCTATAGCACATTGATATTTGAGTGATTTAGCTGGTCCTTTGTTATAGCACATTGATATTTGATTACTCGATGATGTCCATACTCGTGGGTTAAGATGTCTTGTATCTTAGTATCTTGGTGTTTATAATAGATTGAGAGATTTTCTCATAATATATAAATTCAATTATATCTATTCTTAGATGTTAGATAGTAGTTTTCTTGTTTAGTGATGTTGAGGTGAGATAAATGCATACATTCTATAACATGAGTACTCAAGAAAAATATGACTTAAAAGAAGTAAAACAGATTTAACGACCTTGTTCATTTTATGAATTAGTATTGAATGATTGAGTTGTAATTAATAGTTATATCAATTAATTATTCTAATATATTATGTTTGGTAAATATCAATAATATATTTAAGAGTTCAATTTCAAGCCTATAGTAGAATATTTTTCAGATTAATAAAATAGGTAAATAATTAAAAAGTTAAATAATGTATCAAGTACTTAATTACACGTGGATTTCACATGTTTGTTGCAAACAAGAGTTGGGTGACTTTTAAGGTGTTATATTTGTGCCTTAGAATTACTTATTTATTAAGTCAAAAAATTAAAATTTAAAAAGAAAAATATTTAGCTCTATGACTAAATAACCTTATTATAGTTGCTTATTTCTACCTCTTTTTTTAGTCAATGTCAATACCAATCATCCTTGATTGACAATGCCATGGACAACATGTCCGACACGTTTCTTACTCTTTGCACGAAATTGGAGTATTCAAACTGCATTGTCGAAGTGCCACCACCACAATTTTTCACTATCGTCAGAGAATCTATGTTTCATACTATCTACCATAATAATAACATTTAGCAATATCCTCATTTTTTATATTTAATTTTCTGACCTAATGAAAAATTAGTTAAATGGGTGACATGTAATTTATTTATGTTAATTTAATTGATTAAAGTTAATCATTATCTATTATTATACCACTTTATAAATACTTTAGATATATTGATTACAAATTTAATACGTTGTGTATAAAACATAACTTAGCTTACCAAAATACCTTAATTAGTGTATGCATATTAAGTTATATTTTTCAATTAAGTCAATAGATATAAATTAATGATTGAGTATGATAGTATAATCTATAAATATTATTGTATATGTTTGTAATTTTTCAAATATTTTGTGTATATTTCTTAGAAAAAAAACTTTTTTTTTCATAAAACTTAATTAGCTCTTTTATTGTATAAACAAGATTAAAACTATGTAGTTTTTGAAATGAATGGTACTATTTAAGTAAATGATAAAGTTAATGTCTTAACTCTTTATTATTTTTTAAAAAAAATTATTTTGACCATTGAAATTTATAAAATGAATGTAAGAGAATTTTTTTCTTCTTAAAACCTCAACCTAAAATAAATAAATATATATATATAATTGTACCATATTTATATCTAATAATTGTATACCTTGATAAATATAAATTTTACGGGGAAAGTGGAAAAAAATACTAATAATACTGCATGGCAGGTAAGATTTCACGTATGTTTGCATGTTAACAAAAAAACGAAAAATAATGAAATAATTTAGTTGTGGGCCCTAAAAAATTAAACAAACTAAAACCAAAGAAAAGCATAGAACAGTAAACTTTTAAACCTTTAATTTTTATAAAAATATAAAAATTGCATGAAATATGAACAAAACCAACAATTATACTCACGAAAACGTGCGCGATATAGGATATTAAGATTTATATAGTATCATAATTTATTTATTTTAAATAAATAAGTTTACTCTTATAATTTTTAAAAAAATTAATTTAATTTAAATTTTTAAGAAATATAATATTTTTATTAAAAATAATATTTTATTTTATAATACTTAAAAAATACACTTTTTTTCCATTATTTTCAAATATAAATAATTTATCTCTTTTTTGAGTATCTCTCACTCTTGCTATTTTCAAGAAGTATTTTTTTTTATCTCTTATAATTTATAAATTCAAATAATTTCAAAAATAAAAATAAAATTTATAATATTAATATAAATGAATTAAAAATACATAAATAGTAGAGAGAAAGAAATGATAGATAAAGAATAAGTTGATAAATTAAAATAGGAAAGAAACTTAATATTTTTAAAAATAAGATATAATTTTATTTTTACTTTAAGATTAAATCCAATTTTACATTCTAAAAATTTATATATTTTTTAATTTCAACAAATTAATTCTATTTAAAAATTATAAAAATAAACCTATTTAGTTAAAAAAATGTTAAAGAATCCTTAAAAAAAATAAATTATAGAACTACTTTGATCCTAATTCCTGCGACATAGAAGAAAGTCCATCGATATTCAGTGTAAGACTTGATTGAAACGAAATCAATCAAATTAAGAAAATTACATAGTTACGTCAATTACGTACAAAACAATACAAAAGCTAAAAATAGAAAAGAAAACTCCAACGCAAGAAAGCCTATAACAGTGGTCGTTTCTCTCCACCACGATCAGCTGTCCTTCTCTCCTTTCATTCCCAAATTCAATTAATTGCTCCTCAAATGCTGCAGGAGACTCTAAGAAAAATATAGGGAGAGAGATTTTTTTTTTTAAAAAAGAGTTTTGGGAAAATTAGAAATTGATCGATCGACGACTATGGATTCTACGTTGTTCAAGAAGGGAGGGATTGAAGGATTGCAGAGGGATGAGTCGGTCCGATCTGAGCAAAGTGTTGTCGATGGTGGAATTGGAAATGAAGGTGGTAGTGGTGGAGAAGACAAGGACGATAAAGGTAAATTTGTGTATTTTGGGTGGGTGTATCATCTCGGCGTTAATTCGATCGGTCAGGAGTACTGCCACCTAAGGTTCCTTTACATTCGAGGCAAGTACGTTGAAATGTATAAACGTGATCCACATGAGAACCCTGACATTGTAAGTTTCTTCAATTTTGTCTGTCTTTTTTTAGGCGCTTTTCTAGTTTGTTATAAATATCTGGAAATGTATTATCTTTTGCATTATTTAGCTCTGGATTTTCGTCCAATGTTTACGGAATGTGAAAATTGTAGACTAGGTTGCTGGTATGTTTCTGAGTTTTCGATTCTGACGAAGTGATCCTTTGAGGTGTGGATATTGATTGCGTAGTTAGAAGCTCTGTCTCTACATTTGTTTGGCTTAGGATAAGAAATGCCGGATTATGATTTAAGATTGGAAGTTGTAGCTGAAATTAAAGGACTAATTCTAATTTCTTTGATTTTTTCCCCTTCTCCATTTGGAATATATATATCTTTCGGAACTTGAGGCATGTAACGAATTCTATAGCTTAGATAAGAAGACAGGAGGAAAATTTTATGACATCAGGGTGGTGAAGGAGGATATGAACCGCACTATATATATTTTTCCCATTGATCAATAATACAAGTAACTCTGAGCTGTGTTGAAGATAAAATAAATGGGAATTTATCAGAGCTGGCCTAATAAAATATAAAGTGGACGAAAACAAATCGGAGATGTTATTCACATGTATTTTAGTGCATGATATCCTATATTTGCATCTTATCTAGGATAATCACAATTCAATGTAGAGTGCAACTATCACTTATATTACTTTTCCAAGATCATCCTCGTGTAAGATTAGAAGCATAAAATTTTGTGTGGTTTGAGATTTGAACTGTGTTACATTATTTTTTTCAGGGGCATTGAGAAAGTTCTCTATTAGTGTTAAGATATGTTGTTGGATTACTACTGCATTATTTTAATCGTCAATTTCATTAATTTTTTGCTTAGTGTTACTGACACTAAAGCTATTAAACATGGGGCCAAACTGTCAAATCATGCGAAAAATGCTGTGGAAGAAACAAATTATGTGGCAATAGTGCCACCCAACTGTTTATTGTTAGTTTTCCTGTCTGTGTTTTGTTCTTAATGTATCTTTTGACCAGAAACCTATCAGGAAAGGTGCTGTTGGGTCAACACTAATGGTTGAAGATCTAGGGAGACGAAAGATCAACAACAAGGTAATTCCTTGTCAAGTCAGAAGTTATCTTAACTTATGTTTCTATCAAATTCATATTTTTTCCTTTCAAATTTGGTAGATTATAATTTTACATTTTTGATGAGATATGCAATGAAATTTCTTTTTTGCAGGATGTATATGTTCTACGATTTTATAATCGGTTGGATGAATCTAAAAAGGGAGAGGTAAGTTGGGATTCCATTATGCGTGCACAAGAATAGTTGGCCATATTTTAAACACTGCATTTTCTGTTTATATGATAAAATATTCTGCACTTTATGTAACTTTTCTGAGAAAGCATCTCCATTAATTTTCTCCTTATATTTTTTGGTAATAAATTCCTGGAGAAGTTTGGTTTTCAGGTATACTTTTCAAAAGAACAGTAAATAGTGTCTAAAGTTGTCTTGGAGACTTGTTTCTAGGATCTGGATGCATTTATCCTTTTGTTTCGTAAATTTTACCATTATGACTTGTAAATTGTGCATTTGATAAAGTCTAACCAGAGATCATACCAGACGTTACTTAGTCTGTAATAAATAGCCTATGATTAAATGAATTAGTTGTCCTCGTAGTGTCATTCTTCGTCCACTTTTATGCTAAACAAAAAATCAAATTTTGTTCCCATACTTTAAAATGTCTAACCTAGTTAATCCATTAACACTATTTTGTCAACTTGAATGGTTGTTAATTTCAGTCAACCTAAGAAGTTTGACTTTTTGAGTCTTCTATAAGTGACTAACGTTGAGTTTTGTTCAAGTTGACGAAACAGTGTTACTTGGAATAATCTTTTTCAGAATTTCAATTGAATGAGTTTTTTTTTTATAGACGAATTGGATGGAGAATGGTTGATTCATTTCATTCTATAGCCCTTTTTCAAGTATCTTAACTTTTGGGCCTGGGATCTCCGCTCACATATTTTCTTTCATGTGCTGATAATAAACTTGTTTAATACAAAGGAATTGGGCACCCTATGATCAGCGTTACGCCTTACCTTAGCCCATAGGAGCCCATTAGTCAAGCCCAATGAATCATTGTTGGCTTGTAGGCTAGCTCCCACTAGCCTGAGGACAGCACACTCGCTAGAGCCCTCACCGAGGAGGACACATTGACTAGAGCCCGTACTAGCCTGAGGAGGGCGCACTGGTTAGAGCTCATACCAGCTCGAGGAGGACACACTCACTTGAGCCAAATCCAGCCTAGGACATAGCTTGACCCCGAACTTGCATCCACATCCAGTATGTGTCTCGACTTGAGGGCGGCGCCGCTTGAGTTGAAGAATGTACGAATCCTAAGCCTGTCATGTTAGGCGATCCATCGTAACACTGTTCATTCCAAGGGTTCTATGCGCACCTCTAACTCTCATAAATCTCTAATAAACCAATGCCACATGTATCAGTCTCGTAAATCTCAAATATTTTGGCTCCTACCGTGGGTCTTCCAAGCTTTTCTGGTCACAGAAAAACGTTGAAACCTCGTAGCTTTAAGATATTATGGGAATCCTAGTACGGAAAATAGGAAACCTAGCCTGGACGAAGAAGCGTAAAGATGAACTTAAGAGAGAAACTTATCGTAAACGATTTGAAAATATGAAAGGATGAAGTTTGTGGCCTAGAAATCTAGCGAGAATAGGCTGGAGTGCTACGAAATGACCTAAAATGATAAATCTGGCATCCTGATTTTCCACACATGGACTAATATTCTCTTCACGGGAAGTTCTATTAAAAGTGTGAAATGGATGGAGTGAGGTCCCCCTTATACAACAAAAATTAAAAAAAAATATAGTTCTCAAATCGCACAAGATACATTAGAAAGACACGACGTAAGCTGAAAAGCCAATAGCAGGGGAAAGGGCACAATATTCTAGGAGGTTATGAAATCCAAGGACAACTTATCTCCATTTATTGATGGCCATTAGGTACTAATTATTTCATAAATTGAAATAACAAGTGACTTGATATTTGGTACAAAAGAAATAACATCTTGTTACGAGTGGTAGGATATAACCTAACCCATGAGGTGAAGCCCAGTGAATCATTGTAGTCTAGCCTTCACCAACCTAGGAGGAGACACTAACCTAGGAGGACACACTAGCTAGAGTTCATACTAGCCCGAGAAGTACACACTAGCTAGATATGTTGATGGCATATATCTGAA
This sequence comes from Hippophae gyantsensis, assembly GCA_030763125.1. NCBI lineage: Eukaryota > Viridiplantae > Streptophyta > Magnoliopsida > Rosales > Elaeagnaceae > Hippophae > Hippophae gyantsensis. Next base: position 35,269,106 of record CM061034.1, read on the forward strand.
TATGATGGAGTTGATTCTTAGTGATTTGAAGTAGTTTGTAAAAGCTAGTCGATGAAGTGTGAACCACTTTTTGATGCATTGCTTGGTCTTGTAGCTGTTTCTTTCCTCAATATTAGTCTGTTGTGTAGCCATCATAAGTTTATTGCTTTTGTTAGTTTAATTTTGAGGACTCAAAATATGTTTTTGGAGTTTAAGTGAAAGTGATCTATATATACATTACAGATGTATAGACTATACATTAATTTTACGTACAAATTGTAAAGATTGGACATTAGTTTATGTCCAAAGTTTAAATTAATTATATATACAACATGTACATGCTATTTTGGGCAAGGTTTTAAAAGTTTTTTTTATGCATTAGGCGTTTTTCTTATTAGCCTTGAGGCGTATAAGACATAAGTCTTTTTTTAAAGAGTGTTGACACAATTTTTTCTCACGTTGCAATTTATAAGCCTAGAAAATATTAGTAAGATAACATTCATTAAATACAAAATTATAACAATATAGTCATTATTAGATATATTAGTTGTGTATTAGGTGTCTATCACTAGTTGAGTTGTATATTAGGTGTCTTAGTTGTGTATTACGTGTCTATCACCTAATAGTGTCCCTAGTTTTGTATATAAATATGTAGTATCTTTGAATGAAAAATATAAGAGTGAATTCTGAGTTTACATGGTATTAGAGTATTTGGGTTACAAAATTGGGATTTTTTCTTTTTCCGATTCAATTAGGGTCTGATTTTGGGTAAACACAAATTAGCGTTTAGTGTATTTTTGGGTTTCAACTTGGAACACCCTTTTGGAGTGCAAATTTATTCTCACCATCGGCACAGGGAGGAAGCCCAACCGTCGACCGGCTAAAATTCTGAAGTTCGATCACCAGACGAGCCACGAGTGGGCCCTACGTGCCATAGTGAATTTCTACGATCTTCCCACGCACCGGCGCGTCTCTCCAGCAGTCTTCTCCGGTCGTCCTCGTGTTGCTCTCCTGCGTTCCTCTGCATCATCTGTGGTGGTTTGACACTCATCGCTTTGTGATTGTTCAGGTTTGGGTTCTTCCAATTTTGTGTTCTTGTTCGCTGCGTGTTTGGTCGCTGTCTTTGTTGGATTTGTTTGTTTGTTTGCTGCCTTGTAGTTTATAGGAGTTATGGCTGAAAAGAAATCTAATGTTGTGACGGATATGGTGCCTGTGATGTCTAAAATCACGGACCATAAGCTCAATGGCTCGAATTATTTGGCTTGGAGCAAAACCATTCGAATTTATTTGAGAAGTATCGACAAAGATACTCATGTGACTCACGATCCTCCTAAAGATGATTCAAAGCATACATGGCTTAGAAAAGATGCCCACTTATTTCTGCAGATTTGGAATTCTATTGAGAGCGATGTAATTGACTTGATCAATCATTGCGAATTCATTAAGGAATTGATGGATTATTTGGATTTCTTATATTCTGGTAAAGGAAATCTTTCTCGCATGTATGAGATATGCAAAACATTTTATCGTGCAGACAAACAAGATCAGTCCCTCAGGAATTATTTTATGAAATTTAAAAAGACTTATGAGGAGCTCAATAGTTTGATGCCTTTTAGCCCTGATGTGAAGGTTCAACAAAACCAATGGAAACAAATGGCGGTCATGAGTTTTCTTGTCGGTCTTCCCTCTACTTTTGAGACTGCTAAGTCCTAGGTTCTTTCTGATTCTGAGATCTCCTCTTTACAAGAAGTATTTAGTCGAGTACTTCGGACAGAAGAAACTCCACCTCCACATGCTCAATTAAATAGTGCTTTGGTTAGCCAAAATAATAATTATGAGCCTGGACGGTCAACTTATACGAGTAGAAACAAAGGAGGTGGCTCGCAAGGGTTTGAAACTCGACCACAGGACCCAGGAGGTATTGTGGGTCACTATTGTCACAAACCAGGACATACGAAACATGACTGTAGAAAAATTCAATATAAGAATCAAATAGGTCACTCGGCCCATATTGCATCCACTTATGATACTTCTGAAAAATCGGTTCTTATCTCTGCAAATGAATTTATCAAGTTCTCACAGTATCAAGAATCACTAAAGTCTTCATCACCTTCTATCACTGCTATTGCTAATTCAGGTAAACCAAATGCGTGTTTTCTTTCCTCATCTTCCAAATGGGTTATTGATTCTGGTGCCACAGATCATATGACAGGTAATTCTAGTCTCTTTTCTACTCTTCAGTCACACACTTCCACCTATACTGTTACCTTAGCCAATGGGTCACCATCTCGTGTTCTTGGGTCTGACACAATTACTCCCACTCCTTTGCTTCCTTTGTCGTCTGTCTTACATTTACCTAGCTTATCCTTTAATTTGATCTCTGTAAGTCAACTTACTCGTAATCTTAACTGTTGCATCTCATTTTTTCTGATCATTGCTTATTTCAGGATCTTATGACGAAGAAGACTATTGGTAAAGGACATGAGTCTGGAGGCCTTTATATTCTTGACACACCAATACCAAAATCTGTTGTTTGCTCGGTGTAACCTCTCCTTTCGAGGCACATTGTAGATTGGGTCATCCATCTCTTCCTTTACTTAAGAAACTTTGTCCTCAGTTTAGTAAGGTGTCATCATTAGATTGTGAGTCTTGTCAATTTGCAAAACATCATCATCTTAGTTCAAATCCAAGAGTTAATAAACGTGCTAGTGTTCCTTTTGAATTAGTTCATTCTGATGTTTGGGATCCTTGTCCTATTTTGTCTAAACTTGGATTTAAGTATTTTGTTACTTTTGTGGATGATTATTCTCGTGTAACTTGGTTATATTTAATGAAGAGTCGTTCTGAATTTTTTTCTATTTTTACGCATTTTGTGTTGAGATTAAAACTCAATTTAATGTTTCAATTCGTACTTTGCGAAGTGATAATGCCAAAGAATATACATCAGCTTTGTTTCAATCTTATATGGTTCAAAATGGCATGCTTCATAAAATTTCGTGTGTTGATACTCCATCTCAAAATGGAGTGATAGAATGTAAGAACAGACATCTTCTTGAAACTGCACATGCCTTATTATTTCAAATGAATGTTTCTAAACCTTTTTGGGCCGATATAGTTTCAACAACATGTTTTAATATTAATCGCATGCCCTCATCTGTTCTTCATGGTAAGATTCCTTACAAAATCTTGTTTTCTAATAAGTCACTATTTCCCGTTGACCCTAGAATATTTGGGAGTACTTGTTTTGTTCAGGATGTTCGTCCGCATGTTACTAAATTAGATCCTAAGTCTTTGAAGTGTATCTTCCTTGGTTATTCTCGTCTCCAAAAAGGTTATAAATGTTATTGTCCTAGTCTTAACAAATATCTTGTCTCAATTGATGTTACCTTCATGGAAGACACATCCTATTTTTCGTCTTCTCCTCCTCTTGCACGTCAGAGAGAGGATGATGATTTGTTAGTCTATTCTATCACATCATTTGAACCTGTCTCTGATCCAGTTCCTGTCAGGCCTCCTATTACTCAAGTCTACTCTAGACATAGACCTTCTGATTCATGTCCTGCGCCTGCTCTTTCGTCATCAGATCCAGTCCTGAACGATGATCTTCCTATTGCATTACGCTAAGGTAAACGTCAATGTACTTATCCTATTTCTTCTTTTGTTTCTCATAACTGCTTGTCGTCTTCCTCTTGCTCTTTTATTGGCTCTCTTGATTCTATTTCTATCTCTAAAACTGTTCACGAAGCCATATCTCATCCTAGTTGGCATCATGCAATGATAGAGGAAATGAATGCTTTGGATGACAATAGTACTTGGGACTTAGTTGATTTACCTTCGGGGAAACGGACTATCGGATGCAAATGGGTGTTCACAGTTAAGGTTAATTCGGATGGGTCAGTTGCTCGATTAAAGGCCCGTCTTGTTGCTAAGGGATATACTTAAACCTATGGAGTGGACTCTTTTGACACTTTCTCTCCTGTTGCTAAATTGATCTCTGTTCGGTCGTTTATTTCTATGGCAGCTACTCAGCATTGGCCTTTGCATCAACTAGATATCAAGAATGCTTTTCTTTATAGTGATCTTCAAGAGGAGGTGTTTATGGAGCAACCTTCTGGTTTTGTTGCTCAGAAGGAGTCTAGGCAAGTTTGTTGTCTCTGCAAATCTTTGTATGGTTTGAAACAGAGTACTCGTGCTTGGTTTGGAAAATTTAGTCAAGCTATAGAAACGTTTGGTATGATAAAAAGCAAGTCGACATTCTGTTCTCTGAGCAATCGAGAAAATTTGGTATCATTCTTTTAGTTGTGTATGTAGATGACATTGTTATTACTGGAAGTGATACTACGGAAATTTCATCTCTTAAGTTTTTCGTACATACTCAGTTTTACACGAAGGATTTGGGGATGCTTAAGTATTTCTTGGGTGTTGAAGTCACAAGGAGTAAAAAAGGTATCTTTCTATCTAAGAGAAAATATGTCCTGAACTTATTAACTGAGACAGAAAAATTAGGAGCATAGCCTTGTAGTGCTCCAATGACTCCGAACATTCACCTTACAGGAGATGGTAAACTCTTTAAAGATTCTGAGAGATATCGAAGGATAGTTGGAAAGCTAAATTACCTTACCGTGACTCGTCCAGATATTGCATATTCGCTCAGTGTTGTTAGCCAATTTATGTCATCCCCAACAGTTCATCATTGGGCAGCGTTAGAGGAAATTTTGTGTTACTTGAAAGGAGCACCTGGACGCGGTATCTTGTATGCAAATCATGGACATACTCATATTGAATGTTTTTCAGATGCAAATTGGGCAAGTTTCAAAGTGGATAGAAGATTCACATCAGGCTATTGTATTTTCATTGGAGGAAATTTGGTCTCATGGAAAAGCAAGAAGTAGAATGTTGTGTCACGATCGAGTGTAGAGTCAAAATATAGGACTATGGCACAATCTGCATATGAGATAATGTGGATATATCAACTCTTTGATGAAATAGGTCTTAAAACTTTAGTACTAGCGAAATTGTGGTGTGATAACTAAGCTGTTATTCATATTGCTTCTAATCCTGTGTTTCATGAGCGAACTAAACACATTGAAATTGATTGTCATTTTGTTTGCAAGAAAATTCAACAAGGTTTGATTTCTACAGGATATGTGAAGACTGGAGAACAACTAGGAGATATCTTCATGAAAGCTTTAAATGAGATTCGAGTTGATTATCTTTGTAACAAGTTGGGCATGATTAATACATTGCTCCAACTTGAGGGGGAGTGTTAGATATATTAGTTGTGTATTAGGTTTCTATCACTAGTTAAGTTGTATATTAGGTGTCTTAATTGTGTATTAGGTGTCTATCACCTAATAATGTTCCTAGTTTTGTATATAAATATGTAGTATCTTTGAATGAAAAATATAAGAGTAAATTCTGAGTTTACAGTTATATTGAACATTTAAATGGTCATGATAACAAATCAAAATGTAATTGTAGGAATATTAGTAGGAGAGAAGTACCGAAATGTGAATAACATCTCCTTGAAGAATATGATAGAAGTATGTAATGGACAGAATTGGGATACTTGAGGAAAAATACATAATTTCATGTTGGTTGTTTTTCTGTTAAAAACTATTTTTTAGCTTGGTATGGATTCAGGTATTGGCATCTTAGATTTTCAAACCATCGATGATAGCATAATCCCCAAAACAAAGGAATTTTGAGGCGTATAGCCTCAATAGTCTAATTGCGCACCAACTAAATGTATAAGCCTCAACTAAAAAAATGCGCAAGTCTCAAACAAACCATTTGAGGCGAAGCCTACTCGTTGTATAGATGAGGCTTACTAAGGTAAGCTGCATTGTGAGTTTCAAAATAGCAATTTAAAACCATGATTTTGGGTCAATTTCATCGAATTTTGGCCCAGAGTATGGTAATTGAGTGTGGTTTGTTTGTAAGTGAGCAGTCACAGCCGTTTGGTTCTGTTGGGATTGATTACATTTGTGGCTAAAAAATTATGGATTTTTGAGAGAATGGATCAATTTTGACAATGGTTAAGTCATTGTTTTTAATATTTTTTATAGGCTTGTTTTGTGCACTGTAAAATCAGAATTCTCTCTTATTATTATCATTCAAAGACACTACCTATTTATATACAAAGATAGAGACAATCTTAGGTGACATACACCTAATACACCATTAAGACACCTAATACACAACTCACACCACTAAGACACCTAGTGTTAGACACCTAATACACACACTCATAAATCATCTTTAACACTCCCCCTCAAGTTGTAGCATGATATTAATCATGCCTAACTTGTTACAAAGATAATCAACCCGAACCCCACTTAAAGCTTTCGTGAAGATATCTCCTAGTTGTTCTCCAGTCTTCATATATCCTGTAGAAATCAACCCTTGTTGAATTTTCTCGCGAACAAAATGACAATCAATTTCAATGTGTTTAGTTCGCTCATGAAACACAGGGTTAGAAGCAATATGAAGAGCAGCTTGGTTATCACACCATAATTTCGCTGGTACTGAAGTTTTAAGACCTACTTCATCCAAGAGCTGATATATCCATATTATCTCAGACGCAAATTGTGTCATAGCCCTATATTCTGACTCAGCACTCGATCGTGACACAACATTCTGCTTCTTACTTTTCCATGAGACCAAATTTCCTCCAATGAAAATACAATAGCCTGATGTGGATCTTCTATCCACTTTGGAACCTGCCCAATCTGCATCTGAAAAACATTCAATATGAGTATGTCCATGATTTGCATACAAGATGCCACGTCCAGGTGCTCTTTTTAAGTAACACAAAATTTGCTCTAACGCTGTCCAATCATGAACTGTTGGGGATGACATAAATTGGCTAACAACACTGACTGAATATGCAATATCTGGACGAGTCACGGTAAGGTAATTCAGCTTTCCAACCACCCTTCGATATCTCCCAAAATCTTTAAAGGGTTCTCCATCTCCTGTAAGGTGGATGTTCGGAGTCATTGGAGCACTAAGGTTTTGCTCCTAATTTTCCTGTCTCAGTTAATAAGTCCAGGACATATTTTCTTTGAGATAGAAATATACCTTTTTTACTCCTTGTGACTTCAACACCCAAGAAATACTTTAGCATTCCCAAATCCTTCGTGTGAAATTGAGTATGTAGGAAAGACTTAAGAGATGAAATTCCCGTAGTATCACTTCCAGTAATAACAATGTCATCTATATACACAACTAAAAGAATGATACCAGCTTCTGATTGTTTGTAGAACACAGAATGGTCAGACTTGCTTTTCATCATACCAAACGTTTCTATAGCTTGACTAAATTTTTCAAACCAAGCACGAAGACTCTGTTTCAAACCATACAAAGATTTGCGGAGACGACAAACGTGCCTAGACTCCCCATGAGCAACAAAACCAGGAGGTTGCTCCATAAACACCTCCTCTTGAAGATCACCATGAAGAAAAACATTCTTGATATCTAGTTGATGCAAAGGCCAATGGTGAGTAGCTACCATAGAAATAAACAACCGAATAGATGTCAATTTAGCAACAGGAGAGAAAGTGTCAGAATAGTCCACTCCATAGGTTTGAGCATATCCCTTAGCAACAAGACGGACCTTTAATCGAGCAATTGACCCATCTAGATTGACCTTAACTGTGAACACCCATTTGCATCCGATAGCCCGTTTCCCTGAAGGTAAATCAACCAAGTCCCAAGTACCATTATCATCCAACGCATTCATTTCCTCGATCATTGCATTATGCCAACCAGGATGAGATATGGTTTCATGAACAATTTTAGGGAAAGAAATAGAATCAAGAGAAGCAATAAAAGAGCAAGAGGAAGACGACAAGCAATTATACGAAACAAAAGAAGAAATAGGATAAGTACATTGACGTTTACCTTTGCGTAATGCAATAGGAAGATCATCGTTTAGGACAGGATCTAATGACGAAAGAGCAGGTGCAGGACATGAATTAGAAGGTCTATGTCTGGAGTAGACTTGAGTTATAGGAGGCCTAACAGGAACTGGATCAGAGACAGGCTCAGATGATGTGATAGAATAGACTAACAAATCGTCATCCTTCCCCTGACATTTAAGTGAAACATTTGAGTGAGTGAATATATACTTGAATGTTGGGGGCAAAGGAATGAAAATGTCCTAAAATGCTAATCAACTTTTTAGTCTGCATTTAGTTGTTATAAGTTATCACAAAATTAGTGTGTTTTGGTTGATACATATTCTGTGATGTTTGCTTTTGGGTATTCTTGTATTCTCTTAAATTGAAGTTTGTATTTTCATTAACGTTCATAGTCTGCCTAGTATTTATTTATAAGCTGATTTTTTTTTATTAGTTTGATTTCTTGTACCTATTCTACTCTTTGATTGTTTTTACGTTGTGAGTTATTAAATGTAAGTATCAGTTTTATAATTAAAATGCTTCACAATTCATTCCTTTCTAAAGATTGCTTGTGTCACGGCCGGAGAAACTCAAAAGTGGATGGAGGCACTTGAGCATGCCAAGCAACAGGTAGAGGGCCCCTTTCTTTCTTCTTTCTATCCCCTGCCATAATAAGATACATATTTAAAACATACAAGAATTGGACAAGCTGCAGCCCACAAATTGTTACATAGTTCTTAGTAAGTTCGATAAATTACTTCCAAGGTCTGGAAACAACTAAAACAAGCTCCCAGTTACTCTGAACAGAAAATATAGAATAACTCATAAACTCCTTTGAGGCCAAACAGGCAGGTCCTTTAGCTTTGGGTTGCAACTGAATGAGCTATAAGGAACATGCTACCTACAGACATTTCTTTTCTCCATGTAATTAGATCCTCTGACCTGTTTCTGGCTTTCTTTTGGACCTCTGGCTCTTAGGGGATTATGGTCATTTTCTGATTTTGAGTGATTAGGAGGCTTGTATATGTTAATCTTCAGGGGTTTATTTGGCTTTTTCTTGTCTGGTTTGTTTTGGTATTTTCGATGTACTTGTCCCTTGTATGTGTGGACTTTTTACCTTTGTTATGTAAGTCTCAATTAATTAAATTCTTTTTTTTTTTTGTATTTTTTTCCTACTCTGCTTTTGGCAGTCCGAGAAGGAGCTATCAAGAGGCGGGAGTGCCAGACACAAACTGAACATGGAGACTGAGTATGCTTATGATTCCTTAATAATGATACTCTGACGTAGCTCTTAACACTATTTGGTTTTGGATTTAGCGGCTTCGTTTACGTTGAAATATTACTGTGTACTGAAGGAATTGTTTCACAACAGTTGCTGGAGATACTTTTAAAATATTTATTATAAAGTTGTTTATCTGAGCGAATTACAAAGACCTCACTCTAGGCTTTCTTAAATAAGAAAGTACTGCTGTTCGTTTGAAAAATAGCAAATGCAACTTAAAGTGACTTTTGTATGGGGTGTGGATAATTTTCCTTATTTAGTTTTAAAAAGATTGTTCATATAATCTGCTGGTGTCTCTAGATCATATTTTTCTAGTCAAGGAAAAATTTGGATTTGATGCCGATCTCTTTTTGCATTTCTTAAGTCGATTCTCTTTAAAAAATCATGCTGTGTTTCAGCTTTTCTTTTAAGCAAGACCTTTGGCCCCCGATAAGAACTTTCTGTTTTGCATTAGAAAAAGTTCTTGCCATGTAATCTATGTTTCATATTTTATTTGGTCTACAATGAGGCATACTAGTTGTCCTGATGCATCAGTATTTGATTTGATTCTGTTCCTTGTGAATGGTGTAACGAATAATGCTTTCTTAAGCTGTTAATGTCTAACATATAAAAATTAACCTTGTAAGGATCAATTTGGAAGGCCATCGACCTAGAGTGAGGCGGTATGCATATGGATTGAGAAAGCTTATAAAGATTGGGCAAGGTATTTGTTGACCTTATTATGGTTAAGATCTTAATAGTGCATATGCTATAGATAAATTTGCTAAAGATAGATGTGCGGAAAAAAAAAAAAAATAGAAATGAGGTTTAATTAATTAATATAAATATGTAATGTTGGATTGCCTTCGAATTACCTTCTTATTTATTCATTTATTTTCGGATGGAACTTATGATGGCTAAGATATTTACTTCAACCTTTACTCATAGTATAGTTCTTTGGTACTTAGAACACAATTTAGGGCAATTGGTTATATTCTAGATTTAAAACGATGCTTGTCTGTTCTTTTTGCAGGCCCAGAGACACTTATGCGGCAATCATCAGGATTGGGGGCAAACTTAAGGTCTGATGGGTACTTTGATAAGGATGCTGGTGATGCAATTGAGGCACATGAGTGGAAGTGTGTTCGAACAATAAATGGTATTCCTCCTTTGCCCTAAAAAGTTCCTGATAGTCCATATGAAACCCTCTTCATGGCCTCTTTTTTATTTTTATTTTTTTAATGGGTACAGAAGACTTGAGTTAGTTGTTTTGAAACTTTATGCAATTTTGTTGTTGAACATATACCTATACACATAAATTCAGAGGAGTAGTAGAAGATCTCTTACAACCCTTAACCATTCTGCTCAATATGCAGCATTTTCAAGATGGTAAATTTTATCTCTTCAAATAAATGAAACATTGTGGGGGCTAGCGAAGAAGGTATTCTAGAATTCCATTTTCAAGATGGTAAATTTTATCTCTTCAAATAAATGAAACATTGTGGGGGCTAGCGAAGAAGGTATTCTAGAATTCTTCTTTAAATGAAGATATTATGCGGGAATGATTTTAGTGTATGTTTCTGAATGAGAATTATGTTTCTCTCGATTTTCCTCTCTTCAAGTAAAGTTTCGAGTAAGATATATTGGCATTCTTTTGAGGCAATGTTATATTTGAGTTGATTTACTTTTCTTGAACTAGTGATTTTTCTAATTTCTCAAATAGTAGGATGATGAGGTTAGATTATAGTGTTAATTTAAAGGAATTGTTGGATTAGGATAGAGAAGAACGTACCTGACTGTTTGAGTAATGAAAGATGCAAAATTGCCCATGGCCCTTGTAAGAATAAATTGTGGGTTCTTTTACATAACTAAGATGATTGTTGGTTTAATGTTTCTAGTATTTCATTCTTGTAATCATTCTGCTTTCAGGTGTTAGAATCCTTGAAGATGTTGCTGATGCCCAGGTTTGCCACTCATTCTTCTTCCACTTGGTTGAAGGATTATATTGTCCCACATCGACTAGGCGTTTGGCTATAATGCAGTTTATAAGTGTGGGCAACCCTTAACTCAATGAGATCTTATTGGGTTGAGTTAGACCTTGGGCTTATATAACATGGTATCAAAGCTAGGCCCTGAGTTCATCGTGGTTTGTGGCCTTCGTTGCCCCTGTCCGATGTGAGGGGGGGTGTTGGAGGATTATATTGTCTCACATCGACTAGGCGTTCGGCTATAATGCAGTTTATAAGTGTGGGCAACCCTTAACTCAATGAGATCTTATTGGGTTAAGTTAGGCCTTGGGCTTATATAACACACTTATTGCAGAAAGATTTGAGGGTTTCTTACATCTTCATTAGCGTAATTGTTGCATAATTCTTACATGATTGATTTCTATTTCCTTCATTCTAAATTTTTTATAATTTGCAGAGTGGTAAAGGTGTGCTTGTTAAAGCAATTGGTTTTGTTGATGCAAGTGCAAACACTGTTTTCAAAGTGGTTTTGAACCTTGAGCGGCATAAAAGATATGAGTACGTCTATTTCCATTTCTTTCACATGGTTATTGTCAAACAATGTTTATTCATCACTTTTCTTAAAAATATGAGATATAAATGTTATAAATTAGCACTTACAGAAGTGAAATTTGGGTCCAATTTGGTTGCAAAAATTAATAATTATGAGTAACAGTAAAATAATAAACAATGAGAAAAATAAATGACAGTGATTTAAGTGGTTTAAATTTTCAATGTGAAAAGTATATTCCACTGACGACGGCACACCGAGAAAAATCCACCAATAATCAAATGGAGATACAAACACCAATATTCAGAGTGTTTGACAAAATATACAAGAAAAAACCCAAAAATTCCCACAAAATACCTTCTTCTAATTTACTGGTAATATATATAGTAAGATAAATTAACAAACTTGCTATTTAATCAAATATTACCATATAAATGAGAAAAACTCCACCAACGGTAGCAAAAATGGACAGTTTGTCCTTGGAGGCTAATCTCCCTTTTCTTTCTTCTATTCTGTAGTTGCTTGTGCTTTTTTCTATTGGCAGTTTTAGGGACATACGTCAATAAGTGGGGAGGTGGAATGCCATAGACTGCCTCAAAGAGAGTCATCTTGGTTGAGGAGTGGATAGAAGTGTTGTAACTATACTCTGCCCATGGAACCCACTCGGACCACTTACGCGGCTGATCCCCAGTAAAGCAGCGCAGATACTACTCGAGGGTGCGGTTGACCACCTCAGTCTACCCATCTGATTGGGGATGATAGTTGGAGCTCATGTATAATTGAGTTCCCTACAATTGGAACAATTCTTGCCATAAGGAACTAACAAACACCTTATCACGATCACTGACGATGGTGGTTGGCATACCATGCAGGCGCACCATATTAGTCACAAATGCTTTGGCTACAATGGTAGCACCAAAAGGGTGTTTCATAGGGACAAAGTAGGCATATTTAGTCAAACGATCCACAATCACCATTATAACTGTGTAACATTTTGAAGGTGGTAGTCCTTCAAGAATTCCATTGAGATTTCAACTCAAATCCTAGTAGGTATAAGAAGGGGTTGGAGTAAGCCTGCTGGTTTCATGCTGTTAGTTTTGAATCGTTGACAAGGCTCACACTGTCTGATGAACTTCTTCAACACTTGGCTTAACTTTGGCCACATAAAGCTTTGTTTGATGCGGGAGAGGGTTTTGTGGAATCTAAAATGTCCCCCAATGGGTATGGAATGACAATTAGCTATTATTTGGGGTATAAGAGAGGAGTTAGGGCTCAGATACACCTTGTTATCCTTAAACCACACACCATCTCGTTAAAGCAGTTTATGAGTAGTTACAGGAGAGGATTTGGCTAGCAAGTTTGTATAGAAAAAGTCTTGTTGTACTTCTTTCTGAAGCTGTGGCCACCAATCTGCATGTGGTTGGGATATGTTTAGGAAGAGGAACTCCACTACTCGTGAAAGAGAGTCTGTTCCTTGGTTTTCCTACCCTTTTTTATATTCAATTTTATAGTCATAACCCATGAGTTTAGGCAGCCATCGTGCTTGTGCTGGGGTGGTAATGCACTGTTCCAACAGGTACTTGAGGCTCTTTTGATTAATGCATATGGTGAAGGGTTTCCCCAGCAAATAAGGGCGCCATACCTTGATGGCATTGATGATAGCCAACATTTCCTTTTCATAGGTTGATAAAGCCAATGCTGATCCCTTTAATGCTTGACTAAAGTATGCCACTGGTTTGTTTTCTTGGATAAGGATGGCACCAAGCCCAATTCCACTTGCATCGCACTCAATTACAAACCGTTGAGAAAAATTTGGAAGGCTCAAAATTGGTGGGGTTGTTAATGCTTCCTTCATCTGCTTAAAGGCATTCTCAGCCGCCTCATCCCATTGAAACCCTTCTTTGCCCAACAAACGAGTTAAGGGGGTTTCCGTGCTTCCAAAGTGGCATATGAATTTCCTGTAATAACCTGCTAACCTGAGGAATCCTCTGACTCCTTTAGCTATGGTTTGAGTGGGCCAATCAATGACAACTTGACTTTTTAAAGGGTCTATTGAGACATCTTGATCTGAGACCACATGTCCCAAATACTCCACTTGTGATACTCCAAACCTACATTTTCTTTCTTTGGCATACAGGCTTTTAACAGCCAAGAGTTGGAGGACCACTCGCAGGTGCACTAGATGATCTTCCCTCGATTATGAGTATATCAGAATGTCATCAAAGAACACCAAAATGAACTTTTGAAGGTAGGGTCGAAAGAGATCATTCATGAGGCCTTGGAAGGTAGATGGGGCATTAGTGAGGCCAAATGGCATTACTAAGAACTCATAATGCCCCTCATGAGTTCGAAAGACTATTTTTGGAATATCTTCTTCATGGACTCGTATCTGATGATACTCGGATTGCAAATCTAATTGAGAAAAAATTTGAGCTCTATGGAGCTCGTCTAGTAACTCATCAATGATACGAATAAGGTACTTATCTTTTACTGTGCTATCGTTCAAAGCTCTATAGTCCACACAAAATCTCCAACTGCTATCAGCTTTTTTTACCAACAAAACTGGTGAAGAAAATAGGCTGTTGCTAGGCCTTATCAATCCTGATTGAAGGAGCTCTTTAACCATCTTTTCAATTTTTGTTTTCTGGTAATAGGGATAACGATATGGCTTGACATTGACTGGCCTTGCACTAGGTTTCAAGGGTATGTAATGATCTTGTAGACGTTTAGGTGGAAGGCAGGTAGGAAGTTCAAATATGTGTGAGAATTTTGTCAGCAATTGTCTCATCTCAGGGAATGTTGGTTTTTTTTATGACTGTGCGCACAAATAGGAAAAATTTGGAAAAGCAATCCGATATTCTGCAGCTCACTGCATTCTTTGTTTGTTAGAACTGCATTGTTGGTTTGTTGTAACCCTTGGAACGTATGTTTGGCTCCACCCATTTTGAAGCTAAGGGTGAGCCTTTTGTAGTCCATCTCGATTGGGCCAAGAGTCTCAAGTCATTGAACCCCAAGCACTACTTGACAAGCTGCCACTGGTAGTACATAGTAATCTGTAGAAACCAGATAGCCCTGAATAAAGATAGGAAGGCTGCTGCATTGTCCAACACATTCAATCTTTTCACAATTGGCTACCATAACTTCCAGCCTCTTATTCTTAGAGCGAAACTGAGAGACTAGAGTTTGGTCAATGAAGTTATGGGTGCTACCCCCATCTATTAATACTAGCACCTTCTTATTTCTTAACTTCCTTATAACTCTTAGGGTTTGGGGATGCGTGGTACCTGCTATAATGTGGAATGAGATCTCTGGTATTGGCTTCTGAGGCTCTTGCTCAGAAGGTTCTTCTTTTGGAACTTCTGGGGGTTTCTGAGGCAATTTCTCAATCATAAATAGATGTGGCCGCGTGCAGCGGTAGCCTGCTACAAACTTCTCATCACAGTAGTAACATAGGCCCTTGTCTCTCTGTTGACGTGCCTCTTGATTGGTAATTCACCTAAAAGTCAATGGTTGGGATGGAATGGAATGCGGCTGAGGTGGATGTCCAAGCACACCAGTGGTGGCGTTGGTGGTTGATTTTGGAGGTATTGCAGAAGGTTGATAACGTGGGTTCTTAGTAGACTTCTTCTGCAATAGATTCTTTTCCTCAATTAGCCTAGCTACCCCAATGGCATCAACCAATGTTCTAGGTTACTTGATCTTAACATCAAGGAAAATTTCATCTCTCAATCCAACTATACAACATCCAATCAGGAATTCTTCCGATAAGCCATCCACCCTGTGAGAAAGTTTCTCAAACGATTCTTGGTATGCTGCTACACTAGTGGTATGTCTATGGCAAGTTAGGGTCTCTGAGGGATCCTCGTAATCCATTGGTCCAAATGGAAGGAAGCTAGCTACACTTGCTGGTCTAGGGTAATGTTGGTGAATTCAAAATATTGTTTAGCCTTATAGATCCATCTGGTGGGGTCCTCACTAGCAAATATGGGGGACGATAGTTTCACATGGGGGTGAGGGTTATCTATGCTTGATCGGGAAGTGTAGGGGTGAGGACGTAGAGTCTCCTCTCTTGCAAAGGGGTTGATCTCTGGGTTGAAACGAGTTACATGTAGAGTATGTAATTCGGTGAGCACAGCCTACAAGGTGGAACCAATTTGGTCGAAACTTGTCTCATATCAGGCTAGGGTTTCCATGACATCATTATGAAACTCAACATTTGATTTCCCTCGGGTATCTATGGCTAGAACCGGCTCTGATACCACTGATATGAGTAATTTGAGAGCGAGATAGTTAGAGGAAGAAGAAGAACAATATAGAAGAGAGGTAGCTTGTATAATTCTTGTTATGATTTTCCATAGTTCCTTGGCTATATATAGCCTTACAACGATTAAAGAAAATAACAGAAGGAATGCAGAAAGAATAACAGAAAATACTTGACAGGTGAGTGCGTGTTAAAGGGAGGGTGAGTGAGCATATTTTCCTAACGAATTGGTGGTCCTCTCCTCCACCGTGCATCATCTCTGCTTTAGTAGTTGCAGCCTCGTGCTAGGAATTGCCTTAATGCCCACGTGCACCCGTCTTTGCACGCTCACGCTCCTATATGTGCACGGCTTGGCACGCATATTAGTTTTGCCTCTATCACTCACCATGTAAGAAGGTTGTTTCGATATTAAGTTGTTCTAATTCAATGTCAAACAATGCAAAAGAAACTAAGTTTGCATCTGTGTACCTCTGAGGGCGTCGAATCTCTCTTATTTCTTTACCCTTAGCGATATTATATGGCTGCTCATGTGGCTCTTCTATTGCATCATGAGCAGAATCATCTATCTCATCCATGTATGATCGATCCGTTAATAGCCGAAAAACCCAAGACGCCACCTCGCAAATACTTTGGTTTTAATATTTGTAAAACTCTCGTTAGTGCACTAATCATTTCGTAGAAATGATAAGTATACTCCCAAGGTCGATCTGGCTAGGAATGTATGCTGGTTTTTAATTTATTATTCAAACTTTTAAAAACGAAATTAAATCCTAAACATCCCGTCACGATAGTTTTGGTTTTTGTGTTCCTAATCTAATAACATAAAATAAACATATATACGTATTAATTAAATATAATCTAAAAGAATAAACATAGATACAAATTGAATAAATAAATATAAATACAGATTCAATAAATATTCATGCAAATTTTATCATTTATATTAAATGAGTATTTACGTGATATAATAACTAAGTCAATTATGTCATTTGCCATATTATCTAGGCTATTAAAGATATAAATTGATATTTTATCGATTCTCTCTTTTTGTATTTAATACCACCTTTGTGGGTTAGATACTTTTGTTAACTAAACAAATCAATTAACACCTACAGGGTGGGGTTGATAACTAATTTGCTAATTAAATTAATTCCTTTTTCAAGAGATTGAAAATGAACCATTTAAATGCCACCTTCATGGGTTAGACAACTTAAACTTTTATTCAATGTCCAAATTAAACTTAAGAATTTAGTTATCCGAGTACTAACTTTCTCAAGTTTTAAAATCACTATTGAAAACATGTCATTAATACATTTCACATAATAATTCTTATAAAAACTTTTGAAATAGAGCTTCACTCTAACTACCTAAGGATTGTACCAACAAATAAAAGAAAGCACTACTCTAAATTAGACCATAACTAAACCTTAAAGTCTAACTTTCAGATTTAAGTTTGTAATGAAAATAATATAATTCTTCTAACATCCTTAATATAAAATCTTGAATAAAAATAAAATCAATTCATTTTAGAAATTTTCACCTATTTAATATTTCGTAAGCATAACAACGTTATTATTATATCATGATTATAAATGAATAGACAGCTTAAATTTAATCACGCATAAATTAAATATAACATACGTAAGAATAAAGATAAAAATAACTCAGAAGAAAATAAAATCCTTACAACTTCGATGCTATTCCCGCTGCTAGAAAACCTCCAAGTCGAATTTGCACTTCCATTTATTGAATCAAAATCTAAATTATTACAAAAACATTACAAGTTCCTCTCAAAAGAGAAGAACTCTAAACCTAAGACAATTGAACTAAAAACTAAGAGAAAAACTAAGAAAAGCTTAGAAACTAAGAAAGAAACTAAAGAAAACTCAAAACCAAGAAACGAGAAAGAAAGAAGAGATATGAGGTTTTGAGGTGTGTTTTCAATGGAATGGGGTATTTATAGGTGAGGATGGAGAGAAAAATGATTAAAAAATGTTAAAAAATATTAAAAAAAATAAAAACGTGTTTTGACCTGCCGAGGAATAATGACGCCAAGACGATGACGCTGGGCGGTGACGCGGAAAAATGGGTCAAAAACGCGTCAAGCGCTGGCGGTCAAAGGCCACGGCTGCGGAAGGCTGCAGAATAACCTGCGCGCGTTGGCGCGCATGAACAGTAACCCGCTACAAGTTTTGGGCGAGCCTGGGTGGCCGGCGGCATGGTCAAGCGCAAGGGCGTTGCTTTTTCTCGCTTTTTTGACATTTTTGACCTTTTCACCCATTTTGTCCAATTTTTCCATGTTTGTTGACCTTTTTCCACTTATTTATTAATTTATTTGTGATGTATTGCTTCAAGTATTCTTCTTTGAGTCTTTAAATTGCTAAGCCAAAATACCTGAAAAACAATAAAAATACCCGTGATTCCGAAAAAGACAAATTTATATAAATATATGATAAAACATATAAATATATATATTTTTAATCAATTAATGTGCATAAAATCATGGTTATTTTAGTGCTTTTTGAGCACTCATCAAGTGCCCTTTTGCACTTGACTAGGAGCTCCATTCTCAAGCTCCACCTGCTCACTAACACCGTGGTCTTTACCTGCAACAATATAATCTTTTTTTTTCCAACATGGAAAACTCATCAAACTTAACATCTCTACTAATAAAAAATTTAGGTGACTTGGGTTCAACATACCATAATCTATAATCCTTAACCCAGAAAGATACCCCAAAAATATGCATTTCAATGCCCTAGGTTCAAGTTTACCATCATTAACATGAGCATAAATAGGACAATCAAAAACTTTCAAATCAGAATAATTAGCAAGAGTACCAAAGAATACCTCAAACGAAGTCTTCAACTCAATTGCAGTTGATGGAGACCGATTCACTAAATAGCAGACATGGTTGCAAGCTTTAACCCAAAAAGATTTATCCATGTCAACTTGAAAGAGCATACAACAAGCTCTTTCTAAGAGAGTTCTATTCATACGTTCTGCTACTCCATTTTGCTGTGGTGTATGACGTACAATATGGTGTCTCACTATGTCATTTCTTTCACAGAATTCATTAAACTGACTTTTACAAAATTCCAAACCATTGTTAGTCCTCAAATGGTTGATTTTCTAGCCTGTTTGATTTTCTATACAAGCCTTGAATTTTACAAATTTTGAGAACGCATTTTTCTTGTTCTTTAGAAAATGCACCTAAACATGATGTGAGAAGTCATCAATAAAAGTCAACATATACCGGGCACCATCTTTAGACACAACACGAGAAGGACCTTAAAGATCTGAATGAATATAATCAACAGTACCTTTCGTTTTATGGATGGTTGTATTGAACTTGATCTTACGATGCTTTTCATAGACATAATGCTCACAGAAATCAAGCTTCCCAGTTTTCTGACCACCAAGCAAATCCCGTTTGCTCAAAATAGACATCCCTACCTCACTCATATGCCTTAACCACATATGTCATAATCGAGTAGTATCTGAATCTTGATCTGACGAGGACGAAACTGAAACACTGCCAATAACAGTGCTACCCTGAAACACATAGAGGCCACACGACAATTGCCCTTTAATAACAACAAGAGCACCCTTACTAACTTTTAAAACTCCACCTTCAGCTGTATACTTGTAGCCTTGTCAATCAAGAGTACCCAAAGATATCAAGTTCTTTTTCAAATCTCGAACATGACAAACATCTTTCAAAGTTCTAACAATACCATCATGCATCTTAATTCGGATAATACCAATACCAACAACCATGCAGGACACATTGTTTCCCATCAAGACAACATCCCCATCGATAGACTGATAAGAAGCAAACTAGTCTCTACCGGGGCACATATGGTAAGTACAACCCGAATCAAGAATCCAAACATCTCCAGGAGAACCAATAGATACTGATAGAACATTTTCACCATCGGAATCAGAACTATCTATAACTCCAGTAACATCATTTACTTTCCAGTGCCCTTTCTAGCGGCAATAGTTGCATTTATTTTTTCTTTTTTTAGATTTGGATCTAGACTTGCATCTATTATTTCTTATGCCTTTTTCTTGATTTCTACCTCTGACAAATAAACCACTGCTATTATCATTGTTGCTAGTAGACACCTTTTTCTTTAACTCTCTGGAATTCAAAACTACTTTGACATTCTTCAAAGAAATAGTGTCTCGCCTTTATAGCATGGTGTCAACAAAATGTTCAAATGAATGAGGTAAAGAACATAATAGAACTAAGGCCTGATTCTTATCATCAATTTTAACACCACCATTTTTTAGATCATGAATAATTTTAGTAAATTCATCAAGGTGATCGTGTAAAGGTGTACCTTCTGACATTCTGAATGTATACAAATGTTGTTTCAAATATAGCCGACTTGTTAAAGGTTTGGTCATATACAAATTCTCTAATTTAAGCCATAACCCAACAGGAGATTCTTTATCACCAATCTCGCTTAGTATCTCATCAGACAAGGATAACTGAATTGAACTGAGAACATTTTCTATTAATGCATCTTTTTCTTCATCCGTCAATTTTTTTGACAATTTATCCTTACCTTCAAGTGAACGAGCCCTTCTTTAACTAGTACGGCCTGCATCTTCATTCACCAGAGACTGAAATCATTCCTACTATTGAATTTCTAAATTTCGTATTTTGTCGCCATGACAGAAAATCCAATATTAAATAAACAGAAGCACGACTCAGAAAATATGAAACCAATCAGATAACCAGAAGTTCAAAATAAATCCAAAAGAACAAACTTAATCAATTCCAATAAATAACAGAATAACCCAATGCTCTGATACCAATTTGTTATAAATTAGCACTTGCGAAAACGAAGTTTGTGTCCAATTTGATTGCACAAATTAATAATTATGGGTAACAGCAAAATAATAAGCAATGAGAAAAATAAATGACACAGTGATTTAGGTGGTTCAACTTTTCAATATGAAAAGTCTATTACACTGACGACGGTATATAGAGGAAAATCCATTAATAATCAAATGGAGATACAAATACTAATATTTAGAGAGCTTCAGAAAATGTACAAAAACTCCCACAAAATATCTCCCTCTAATTTACTAGTAATATATATAACAAGATAAATTAACAAACTAGTTATTTAATCAAATATTACTATATAAATGAGAAAAACTCCGCAACGGCAGCAGAAATGGAAAGTTTGTCCTTGCGTATGATCTCCCTTTTCTTTCTTCTATTCTGCAGCTACTTGTGCTCTCTTCTATTGGCTTCTCTCTTTTTTCTTTTTTGTTTTTGCTCTCTGCTTTGTTCTCTGGCGGCTGTGCTCTTTCAGCAGCTCATCACTCCAGCAACATATAAACTTATATATATATAAAAGAAGAAGAAGAAGGGAAAGGGTTTAATATATAAATGGGCCTAATATTGTTTGGAGTTTGGGCCAATATTTAACAATAAAGAAGTGTCCTGAGATTTGTTTTTATATTGTCTTATTATTTTCTAATAGTTACACCATTTTTTTAATCTAATAGTCTTATCTTCATAGGTGGGATACCCTTACAGGTGACTTGGAGCTGGTAGATTCTTATGGTGGGCACTATGATGTTGTATATGGGACGTATGATCCAAAATATTTAACTAGGTAAGGTTTTCAAAAGTAGTTACCGATGTTTATGATGAACATGTTTTTCAATAAGATTGTGCTGCAACTTTACATTTATTTGCTGTAAAGATCATCTATTCACATGTACAATTTTTGTTTTTCATTTGTTGCCTTTGTCTATACCTCATTTGTAAAATGAAGGGAAAAAGTCTATTCAACTTTAGTTTCTTTAACTGTGTTATGCAATGGCCTAACATTTTGCTTTCAGCTACAGTGTGGCCTAGATAACTACTGTCTGGAAACACTTTCCTAGATGCATTTGTAAGCTATGCTTTTGTATTTAGGTCACTTGTGCTGATTTATCATCAGTAGAAAAGAATGTTCATAGCTTTTGATGATATACTTGTTATGTTTATGGATTTTCAACTATAGCTATGATATTGTATCTGCTGAAGATAAACCTCTGAACTTATGATGCATGAACTTGCTAGGGAATTGCACAGCAATGTATCCTTTGCATCGTAGCTGATTTTATATTATAATTGTAACCATCCCCCATCTAATTGTGAATTTATTTCTTTTCCATGTATTCTACAGGTGGCATTCCAAAAGAGATTTTGTTTTTTCTAGGAGATGGTTTCGGGGACAAGATGGAACATATAGTAAGTGAATAAGATCATAAAATTTGATTTTGTAGAATTTCTTTTTTTCGAAATTAGTATTTCAGTATTTCTTTGTTGGCCATTTGATACCTATAAAATATAGTAGTGTTTAATCCAGGGATGAAAAATGGAAATACTAATGATATTATGAGTTTTTTTTTTTGGATAATCACTTATTATAGTATGAGTTTTTCCAAAATCATAATATAGTTTGAGTTGGGTATATTTTGTAATGAAATTTTCTCATAGTATTTACGCACCCATTTGACCACGTTACACATGTTGGGATGAAGAATGGAAATATTAGTGATATTATGAGTTTTTTTGGATAATCATTTAATATAGTATGAGTTTTTTAAAAATCATAATATAGTTTGAGTTAGGCTTATCGTAATGAAGATTTCTCAAAGCATTTACGCACTCGTTTAGCCACGTTACACACCATTCTATAAATTTTTGAAACAAGTCTAACTCAAACTGTATTATAAATTTTTGTAAAACTCGTTTCTATACAACGAGCTTCCCCTTTTTCGCACTATAAGTCTTGCTATTAGGAAAAGTGAGTGCATTTAGTTCATTACTATTAAAAATGAGCACTTTAATCGCTTAATTACTTAAAGTCATGCACTTTAGTCCCAAAGTTAAAGTGCACATTTTATACTAAAATTTCTTATTTTCATAAATTAGAGGACTAAATTGACCAACCTATAAATAAAGTGATTGAATTGATCCATTTTACATAATAAAGAGATCCCTAGAACCTTTATCTCAATGAGAGAGGGGAGTAAGGAAGCATGTAAAAATAGATGAGCATAAAGAGTTATACAGATTGAATGTGTTTGTCATCCTTTCCTCACACTTTTAATACAAATAAAAAATATTTGCAAGGATATGGTAGTTTCATATCTATGCTTGGATCTTCTTCAATTGGTGCTTAACGTCTTCAAATTACATATTTGTTAAATTATGATGATTGAAAATTAACATTGGCCCATCTCCAATGAGCTCTAAGCTTGCTTTTACCAAATATGGCGCGCTGAATGTAATATATTCATGTTCATGTTTTGAATGCTTAATATCAAACTGACTAGGTTTTTCCTGTGAGAAACATTGTGATTACTGGATAAGTACTCGAACCACTGTCATGCTTACTTTGATCTCTAAAGCATTACCTTCATGCTAAGAATTAAGCACGTTTCAGTACATTTTTGGGTGAAGGACCGGAGGGGTATAAAGGAAAGACTGATGATAACCATCAATAAGAGTTTAACTTGCTTTGTATCAATATGGTTCCAAATAATAGTATGTAACTATCTCGCTGATACTGCAGCATTACTTGGTGGGTTTTTATGATTTTTCTCTGCAAGCATAATGTTATATGCTGATGTAGAACGGAGAGAGAAGAGAAGTGGATAAGGTAATTAGAAGAGTGGAGATTGAGAGAAGTTGGGAGAAATCAGAATGCACAATACTCAATTATCATCAATCAGGTCTAAACTAATGACTACCACAGTAGAAAAACCTTAAATGTTCAAAACTTGGCCCTCAACCAAATACACTTAATCCCTATGCAACTGAAACTCTGAATGCAAAGTAGCAAAAGCATGATGCAATATAAAATCATAATATATCACCACTTTTCAATTCCATAAATAACTATAATAAAATTCTTCTAATTCTCATCCAGCTTTAGCAGTAGTTTCGACTTACATGAGTACGTGTTCCCTATAAATGGGGAAGTGAAGTACAATGTATATTTTTCCTGCATTAACTGATGTTACTTTCTGTTTATATTGCTAACATGCTGTGTGTTATTTGCTTTATTTCATATTAATTTTATTTATAACCATTAGTATGCTTTTGAACTTAGCTGATATATGCTTCCGTACTATTCTGCAGCAATCTTGCAATTTCCAACTGTACATAAGAAGAAGCCTCCAAGATCCGCATATCGCCGTACAAAAATTAATCGTAAGAGATATCTTCCCTGATAACATTCCTACTAGGCCCCCCTCTTTCCCTCTCCCTTTTTCTCTTTTTTGTCTTATTTTTGGCTTGTAGTTGGAAACTTGGAATGATTACATTGGCTCCCCTCAACATTAATTGAAACTGTTGCTTTTTGGTGGGATTTTCTTTTTCATGATTATATTTATTTATGTGTTTCTCTATAGTCTATACTAGATGATCGTGTCATTTATTTACGAGGGAGACTGCTGGCCTATTTCTAGTGCTTTCTGTAAAAGTTATCTGGGACAAAAAATGTTCCAATCATCTGGTTCAAAAAGAGATGACAATGGATATTCGCTAAAGGAAAGTCACATATCTTCAAAAATTCAGATTGTAAAAGGGTGTTGAAATTAGTTAGTTTTCCTACTTACTTTGCAAACTAACCTGTGGTTTTTATAAGGGCACACGCCCCATTGTAGGAATCTATTTCATTTATATTTCTTGAATTCTTGACTAAAGATCTCTAATTATTAGCACTAGGAATAAATATTACAGCTGAGTAGGTTGTTGAAATCCTCGACTAAAATTATGATCCCTAATTGTTAACACTAGAAACAATGAGGAAATATTACAGTTTAGTAAGATATGATTAAATTTAATTAAAAAATGATTAGAAAATATTGTGCAATAAATTAGTTTCCTTTTTCTATTTTTTTCTTGTATTATAAATTAGGTCCTAAATTTTTGTACAAAAACATAGTGAAATACAAAAAAGAATTATATTTCATCTCTCTTTTCTTAGGTGGTTTAGAGCTTGGTTTCCTAACTAGCTTATATGGAAAACCCAATAAAAACCCCAGAAACAAACCCTGAAATCCTCAACAAGGATTCAAAAACTATCACCAACATGAACTCAAATGAAGGCCCTTTGGTACAACTCATCGTTGAAAAATTAAACGGGAGAAATTTCAAAGAATAAGTTCAGTTGATGAAGTTAATGGTCAAAGGAAAAGGGAAGATGGGTTACCTTGTTGTAGACACAAAGAAACTAGCAACCACGAACGATAATGCTCTCTAACATTAGAGCTTTGAAATTCCCTAGTAATAGTGTGGCTCATCTGCTCCATGGTACCCTCTATTGGTAGGACATACCTATTTTTCCGTATAGCAAAAGATATATGGCAAGCTGTTCATGAAACCTACTCGGTGTAAACTCAACCCATATTTTTAAACTTAAAACTCAACTTTATAAACTCTTTTCCAACTTTCAAAATTATGACCAGTCAACTACAAATGCATCATTTGCCTTTCTAGCTTAACTATTTAAGTACTCTTATTACAACTTCTTAAACCAAAATTCCTTAGATTATTGATTCTGATGCATCGGATTATGTGATTGATGCTCATCATTTATTTACCACTTACTCACCTTGTGTCAGGAATCTTTAAGTTAGAATTGCAGATGAATCTCTTTTTTCTGTTATTGGAAAAGAGAGTATTTGAATCTCTAAATCCATAACCCTCAATTTTGTACTTCATGTCCCAAACTTATCTTGCAATTTAATTTCTATTAGTCAATTGACAAAAATCTCTCAGGGTTATGCTAAATTTTTTCCATCTTATTGTGTCTTTCAAGACCTATCATTGGAGATGACGATTGGTAGTGCTAAAGAGTATGAAGGTCTACAAAATTTTGATGCAGCCAAAGTAAGTGATTATTGTCAAATTGTTACTTGTGATTTTGTTTCTGTTTTTAAGGATAGTGAAATTTTATTGTGGCATTATAGAATGAGACATCCTTACTTTCAATATTTAAAACAATTATTCCCATCTATGTTTTTGAATAATAAAACATTCCAGTTTCAATGTGAAATGTGTGAATTTACAAGACATCAATGGATTACTTTTCAATGTGACTGAAGTTCAAAATGTTTTTATTAGCTTTCACCCAATGATTCAAACCCAATTTCAAACAGATTCAAATTCTTCGTAATAATAACGGCATCAAATATTTCAACCATACCCTTCATAACTTTCTTCAAAACCATGGTATCATACACCAAATCTCGTGTGTTAATACTCACTAACAAAATGGGATAGTTGAACAAAAAAACACACCTTCTTGAAATAGCTTGAGAATTAATGTACACAACAAGTGTGCCCAAAACATGCTAGGGAGATGCAATTCTTAATTTCTACATGCCTCATTAATCATATGCCTAGTCGAGTTCTCTCTTTTGAAACACCACTTCAAAATTTACAACGCTTCTTTCTCACATTCCATCACTAGTCTAACCTGACTCTTAAAGTATTTGGGTGTACCATTTTTGTTCAAGATCATTCCAAAGACAGATCCAAACTTGATCTTAAAGTTGTTAAATGTGTTTTTATAGGATATTCTTTGAATCGAAAAGGCTACAAATGTTAGGGGAAGAAAAAAAATAACAAAAAGACAATAACTTACTCACGGCGGTCTAAATTGAAAGGTAGGGAGAATTTCATGCTTGAAATGCCAAAAGAGTCAGAACTGATGATAGATCCAGACATTCATGAGTCTGCAATGAATCCAAGTAATTCTGACCCTCGTGAGTCTTTTGGGATGCCTATTGCTCTTAGAAAATAAAACGATCTTGCACCTTTGATCCCATCTCTAGATTTGTTTCTTATAAAAGTTTATCTTCTAGATTTGATGCTTTTACCTCTTATCTTGGCAAAACAAAATTTTTAAAAATTATCTATAAGGCTATTAAAATCCCAAAATGGAGAGAAGTTGTTATCGAAGAAATAAAAACACTTGAAAAAAATGGAACTTGGACATAAAATAACTACTAAAAGGGAAAATTCTAGTTGTTGTAAGTTGATTTTTGCAATAGAATACAAAGCTTAGGGGACAATAGAATGATACAAAGCTCGTCTGGTCGCAAAAAAATATACACAAACCTACGGGATTAGCTACACTGAAACCTTCGCACTTGTGACTAAGGTGAATATAGTTCGGGTTCTACTGTCTCTAGCAACAAATTTGAACTAACAATTTTACCAAATGGACATAAAAAATTCATTCCTAAATGGAGAGTTAGAAGAAAAAGTTTTCATGACGAAGTCTCTAGGGTTCAGTAAAGGAGAAAAAGTCGTATGCAAACTAAAAGAATCACTATATGGCCTTAAACAATCTTTTAGAGCTTAGTTTGACAATTTTTCAAATGTGATGAAGAAACATGAATACCAACAAGGATAATCTAATCATACAATATTTTTTCGAGACACTGTGATGGGAGAAAAACAATTTTGATATTATATGTTGATGATATAATCCTGATAGGGAACAATCGAGAAGAAATTGAAAGATTGAAAAAAACCCTAGCCTCAGAATTCGATGTCAAAGATTTGTGACAATTCAGTTATTTCCTAGGAATAAAGGTTGTAACGAACTTACATACTAGATCTTCTCACTGAAATAGGCATTTTTGGATGCAAACCAAGTAACACTTCAATAGAGACTGGAAGGTAAAATGAAGATGTGGAAAAACCAGTAGATAAAGATAGATATCAAAGATTAGTAGGAAAACTTATCTATTTATCTTATACTATACCTGATATTGCATTTACAGTTAGTGTCACAAGCCAACACATACACTCTCTAAAAGAAGTCATTTAGAAGCTGTGTATAAATTTTTTATGTATTTCAAAGGGTCACTAGGTAGAGGGTTCTATTTCAAGAAGAATGAGACTAATGATATACAGGTCTTTACTGATGTAGATTGGGCTGGTTCAATAAAAGATAGAATTTCCTCTTTTGAGTACTGTACATTTGTCTTTGGGAACCTGGTAACTTGGAGAAGTAAAAAACAAAATGTTATGACCAAGAGTAGTACTGAAGCAGAGTTTAGAGCAGGTATACAGGGAATATGTGAAGCTTTGTGGCTAAAAAGCTCTTGAATGAACTTCAAATTATAGTAAAGTTTTCAATTAAACTTGATTGTGACAACAAAGCCATTATCAATATCTCTCTTAACCCAATTCAATATGTAGAACCAAACATGTAGAAGTGGATATACATTTCATTAAAGAGAAAATTGAAGATGGGACTATCTACATGACTTATATTCTTATAGAAAAATAAATCTGAGATATATTCACTAAAGGACTTTATAGGCCAAATTTAAATGATTTTATCTGCAAGTTGAGTATGATCAACATTTATGATCCAATTTGAGGGAGAATGTTGAAATCCTTGACTAAAGCTATGATCCCTAATTGTTAGCACTAGGAATAAATATTACAGTTGAGTAGGCTATTAAAATCCTTAACTAAAGTTATGATCCCTAATTGTTAGCAGTAGAAATAATGAGGAAATATTCCAGCTAAGTAGGATACAATCAAATTTGAGAAGGAAATGATTAGAAAAAAATGTATATTAAATTAGTTTTCTTTTTTCTATTCTTTTCTTGTATTACAAATTAAGCCCAAAATGTTTGTACAAAAACATATAGTGAAATACAAAATAGAATTATATTTCAACCCTTTTTTTTCTAGATTTTATTTTATTTTCCAGGCTGGATTTAATGTATTCCCGAGTTCTTGACTTTAATCTTTCTAATTTAGTTACCACTATCTCAATTCCTATACAAGTGAGGTTTATGTAGGAATTCAAACTAGCCATATATGAAAATTGTTAGTTTTCTATAATTATGGATCTATATTTTAGGGATATTATTCTTTTGTATATAACTATGATTTGTTGTGATTTACTTTCCTTAACTAGTTGTGATTTGCTGTGATTTACTTTCCTTAACTAGTGTAAATTAATACCTAAGAATCATGATCAAATCAGGATCTTCTCCACAGATCCTTGTGTGTATATATGTATATAAATTGTACCTAAGAGAATACATAAAAATAATTCCCATTCTATTCTACTATATGGTATCAGAGCATAGATTCTAATACGTAATATTTTCTCTCCATAATTTTCACATTTCTTTGTTACCAGATTATTATTTTTTTGCATTTCTTTATCACCTCTCTGTAATTTGTTTCTACCTTAAGTAGTTCCTTATACCCACCTATTGCTATTAGCTACATACATTTCTTTGTCACCTCTTTGTAATCTGTTTCTACCGATCTCTCTCTCGAACTTGCGTCCACTATAACCGACTCTGAGCAGACTTCTGGGGAATCATCTTCGCCTACCCATCCATCTCCTAATACTTCTATCAATCCTCAGAGCATTCAGACCACTCACGAAAACAATTTTACCCCAATAATCAATCAAAAACTCAATGGTCTCAATCTATAATGATGTTTATCGGTGGACAAAGCCGAGATGATTATCTTACAAGCGCTAATGTCCAACCAAGTTCAAGTGATCCTAAATTCAAAGTTTGGAAGGTAGAAAACAACCTGATCATGTCCTAGTTAATCACTTCAATGACTATCGAGATAGGTGAAAACTTTCTCCTCTACATTACAGCCAAGAAAATATGGGATGCAATTCGTGAAACCTTCTCTAGCAGTGAGAATACTACTGAACTCTTCCATGTAGAGCGTTTCCTACATGATCTAAGGCAAGGAGAAAACACATTTACCATCTACTTCACCACTCTTACGTGATATTGGCAACAGTTGGAACTCTTTGAATCTTACAAATGGCAATGTTCTGATAACAGTACCTATTTCAAGAGAATAGTGGAGACCAAACTCATTTTCAAGTTTATAATGGGTCTTGATGAGTCACTTGATGAGGTGCAAGGTCGAATACTCGGAATCAAGTCCCTACCAAGTCTTTGAGAAGCCTTTTTCGAGGTACGTTGAGAGGAGAGACAAAAGCGAGTCATGATGGGACATTCTAATACACCTGCATCTACTGATGGCTCAGCCCTTCACGTGCCCATGGTCAAACCTATTGCCTGTGTCACTCGTGGGATGTCTCAGACTCCTTGTGAAAATTGACCACAAAAGGGACGTCCTTGGTGTGACTATTGTAAGAATTGAGGCCACATTAAAGAAATCTGCTGGAAGTTACATGGAAAGCCACCAGATTGGAAGCTAAATAGGACTGTTGGTGATCGTGAGAGTTGAGTAAATGCAGTTTCCATAGAAGCAAACCAAATCCCCTTTTCGAAGGATCAATTAGAGCTACTTTAGCACCTGATTAGCAAGGCATATCTGGCAACCAACCCATTAACAAGTGGGATTGGGAATAGTTCTGTGCACAAAAATGAAAACCAAGCACTTCATATGGCTTATTCAACTTCAACATCTTAGATAGTAGATTTAGGCACATCAGATCACATGACAGGTGATAGATCATTGTTTTTAACTTATACTCCATGTCAGGATTATCACACAGTGTGCATTGTCAATGGTTCACGCTTAAAAATTGTTGGAATAGAAACTATATATCTCTCACGCAATGTCATTCTACAATTAGTATTCTTTGTACCTGATCTTGAGTGTAATTTAATCTCTGTATACAAATTGACCCATGATCTTCACTATGAGATTAAATTTTTTGGCAAATTTTGTGGTTTTTAGGACTTAGGTTCAGAGAATATGGTTGACAATGCTGAACTTTGTGTAGCTTTTTATCTCTTTAAAGCAGACTCTTCTTTTGTCCCAACTCAGTGTAAAAATAAGAATAGTATCATACCCCAGTAATTGTCAGTTCAAAGTCATGAGTTAATAGGTTAGTCCAATAAAACAAGTACAATCATGTTGTTGCACTATTGTCTAGGTCATTCAAATTTCTTGTATTTGAAACGTTTATTTCCATCATTATTCTTTAATAAAGATCAAAAGTTATTTCAATTTGATATATATCGATTATCAAAGCACACTTGAAGTACATATATCCCACAACTATACAAACTAATTCTCTCTTTTTATCTTATCCATGGTGATAACTAAGGGCTGACCAAAATCCCTAATATTTCAGGAGCTAGGTGGTTTCTATTGTTGGTTGATGATCATACACGATTAAGATGGACCTTCCTCATGAAAGATAAATCTGAAACCAATCAAATATTGAAAACTTTTCATACCATGATTCAAACTCAATTTCAAGCCAAACTTCAAGTCCTAAAAAGTGATAATGTTCGAGATTTCTTCAACTCCATTCTCAATCCTTATCTCCAATCTTATGAAATTGTCCATCAAAACTCATGTGTGGACACACCTCAACAAAATGGTGTAGTAGAGTGCAAAAAATCGTCATGTACTTAAGGTTATTCGTTCATTACTCTTTCAGTCTAATGTACCTAAGAAATTCTGGGGCGAAGTTGTCCTTACGGCAACCTATCTCATTAATATAATGCCTTCACGTGTTCTCAATTTCAAAACTCCAATGCAATCTTTCTTGATCTCTATTCAAACTCACACCTATTATCTTCCCAAATTCCTCTTAAAACTTTTGGATGCACTATGTTTATTCATATCCACCCTCATAGTAAAGGTAAACTTAATGAAGGAGCACTCAAATGCATCTTCATTGGATACTCACCGAACAAGAAGGGCTATTAATGTTTTTCTCCTATCACCAAAAAGGTTTATCACACTATGGATATTAACTTCTTTGAAGATAAACCATTTTCTCCCATTTTTATAATTCAGAGGGTGACAAACATATATGAATCAAAAAATTAGGATTGAACTTCTCTCATTGATCAGTAGCAAGTCCAAGTCCAAGCCTACTCAATTCAATTTTTCACTTACCTAACTTGGAGTCTTTATCACCTTCAAGCCCCCAGACAAGAGCTAGCTTTCCAAATACATTTAAGTCACCCAATTCATCATTCGTTAAGTCAGAAATATACCAAAAACATCTTCACCTTCCTGATGAGGCAGTAAAAATCTATACTAGGAGAAAAGAACTTCAATAGCCTGTTCAAAATCAACAAAACCTAGAGTCTAATTCGAACTCAATAATTCCTGAAATAGCACAAGGTGAGGCTGAACCTAACACTGAATATAGTGTTGAAAAGGTGGTAGAGTATGATCTAGGCTTATCTCTACTTATTGCTCAAAGAAAGGCAGTTTGCTCATGTACACAACATCCTATCCACAATTACATAACCTATTCCAAACTTTCCCAGAAATTCAGAGAATTTGTGGTTACTCTAGACAAAATCCAGATTCCTAGAAGAGTTCATGACACATTAAAAATCTCTAAATGGAGAGCTACTACTCTAGAAGAATTTCATGCCCTTGAGAAAAATGGCACATGGATCCTAACAACTCTACCACCTAGAAAACAAACAATTGGGTACAAGTGAATTTTCACACTAAAACAAAAGGTTGATGGTAGTATTTGACGGTTCAAAGCCTGCTTGGTAACCAAGGACTACACTCAATCATATGGAATTGACTACCTGGAAACATTTGCTTTTATAGCCAAACTCAATACAGTACGTGCTTTGTTATCCATTGCTGTGAACCAAGATCTACCTTTATTTCAACTTGATGTGAAAAATGTATTTTTGAATGGAAACTTAGTACAAGAAGTATATATGGATATATTTCCTGGGTTCGAAACTAATTGTATACAAGGCAAAGTCTGTAGGCTTCGAAAGTCACTGTACAGGCTCAAACAATCACCCCGTGTGTGGTTTGACAAATTTACAAGGGTGTTAAAACAAGATGGTTACTTACAGTCACAAGTTGATCATACTCTTTTTATCAAACACTTCACAAACGGTAAGATTATTGTGTTAATAGTGTACGTTGATGATATAGTTCTCATGAGAAATTATGAAGAAGAAATTAGGAGACTTAAGCTTCTCTTATCTAAATAGTTTAAAGTCAAAGACTTAGAACATTTGAAGTATCTTTTGGGATGAAAGTGGTTAGATCAATCAATTTCCTAACGAAAGTATGTATTGGATCTCTTAAAAGGAACAAGTATGAGTGGGTTTAGGCCATTGGACATTCCTATAGACCCTAACACAAAGTTGAAGCCTCGAACTGAAGAAATGGTTGTGGATAAAGGACAATATCAACGCTTAGTAGGGAAGTTAATCTATTTGACTCACACGCGTCCAAATATAAGTTTTGCAGTGAGCCTTGTTAGTTAATTTCTAAGCAATCCTTCAGAACCACACATGGAAACAATTTACCATATTCTTAGATGTCTTAAGATGGATCCTAGAAAATGATTAATGTTCAAAAAGATGCTTAATTTCTCCTTAGAGGTCTACACGGATGTAGATTGAGTTGGAACCCCATCGACTAAAAATTAACTTCAAGGTATTGCTCCTATGTATGGGGAAATTTAGTGACATGGTGGAATAAGAAGCAACATGTGGTGGCATGTAGTAGTGCTGAGGTAGAATTTTGAGCCTTAGCTCAAGATATTTGTGAAGGAATCTGGTTAAAATGGCTACTGGATGAACTCAAAGTTAGCATTTCTGGTCCCATAGATATGATGTGTGACAACCAATCAGCTATAGCTATTGCCAAAAACCTTTTCCATCATGATAGGATAAAGCATGTTGAGATCAATCGACACTTTATTAGCGAAAAGATAAAAAGCAATGTTATATCATTGAAGCATATTCCATCTCGGCTTCATGTAGCAGACATCCTCACCAAAGGCACTCTTTTGTCCGAACTTCATTGAGTTAAGTTCTAAACTTGATTTAATGAGTATATACCGCTTAGTTTGAGAAGGAGTGTAGGAATTCAAACTAACCTCATATGAAAATTGTTAGTTTCTTATAATTGTAGATCTATATTTTAGGGATATTAGTTTTTTTGTATATAGCTCTGATTTACTTTCCTTAATTAATTGTAATTTGATGTGATTTATTTTCCTTAATTAGTGTAAATTAGTACCTAGAAATCAGGATCAAATTAGGATCTTCTCTACAGATCCTTGTGTATATATAAGTATCTAAATTGTACCTAAGAGAATACATAAAAATAATTTTCATTCTATTCTGCTACAATTTACTCTACTCCTCCTCCGTTCTCTCCTATTTTTTTCTCTTAACAATGTTGATCTTCATTTTTATGATTTAATGTTTACATTGTATACGTGCAAGTGCTAAGGTAGAAATTTTCATCACTTTTGCTAGGAGTCTCTAACTCTCTGTAGCATCTTTTGTACAGCATTGATGTTGCTCAGATTTTTCTTGATTTTATTGGTTTCTTTGCTAAACCTTTGTTTAATATAAATGTTGAGTATTGAATTGGTTATCAGAATTATCAACAGAAATTTAAGCTCAATTGACTCTAACTTCCTTAATGATCCAATTTGTATTATAGCATCAACTTGGGAAATCCGAAATTTGAACACATCTATGGGTTCGACTTCCCCAAAATGTCTTGTGACACAAATTCTAGAGATAAATTCAGCAGGCTGGTGTAGATGGAAGAAAAATCACTGTTCTAAGTTTGAAAAAAGTATACCTTACGCATTATTGATCCAAGTTGCAGGTTAGGGGTTTACTTCTACTTTTTTGTTTCTCCACCCTCTTCTTCTTGCTATGTTTCTACATGTTGATGCTAAAACCCGATTCAGTGGCTGGCAATCTTTAAAAGTCAATAAACTTAAGAAACCCACTTTTTCCAAGATAGAAAAGGGCACAAAACCTACCCTAGGAACCCTCTGTTATTCAGTTATTTTTCCACTGTAAAGTGTTATTCTTTTTATCTGGTTTCCATAGACATTTTCCTATCTTTCACTCATAGTGTACTGCATTTGCCACATTTCTGGCGCTCTTAGCCCTTAATGCTGCCACACTCTTCTACAATTCTACTTGAATTAGATACTGCTCACTTCTTTTTTCAATCCTTTGGAATTCACATCTGTTGTTTCTTGAACCTTTCATCTATAACGTAGTTGAAAGTAAGATGGAATATTTAGCTTCATAGTCTAGTCATACCTAACTTTTGCATTAGACTGTTAGAGTTATTTGTTCTTCATCAAATTTTCAACAGAATGTTTACATATAGGCACTTATGTTTCTTTGTTAGTGCCTCTTCAGGTCTTAAGGAATATATTGGAGCCAATCCAGCACTCAAATTTGAATCCTTCTCTACTAGTTTTCATTCAAAAGTTTCTGACTCTTCTGATTCCATTGGAGAATATGACGGCACAGAAGTGCAGGATGAGTTTTATGATGCAATTGCGGAGGACTCATCATCATCATCATCATCATCAGAAGAAGAAGTGACTGATGAATACATTGAAGGCGAACAGGTTTCCCTCTTGTGCTTTCTTTTGGTCCACGGGTTTAAGTTTCTGTGAGATGCAGCTGATATTAATTAATGAAATTATTTTTGCCTAAAATGAATCAGGGTAAACAGCTGAAGCTAAAGAATGTTTCATTGGCCATTTCAGGCTTAGCTTGTAAGCAAACTTCAGGTCTGCTCATTGCATAATACCTTCTCTCATACACTGAATTGACAATTTCCCACTCTGTTTCCTTATTCCCAATAGTTGCATGGAAACTACCTTTTTCCAGCTTCAGTTCATTTTATGCTCTAACTACATCTCTTAAATGAGTTACATCATAGAAAGAAGGTTGTGAAACGTTCAAGATTATAGTTTGGTAATCATCGTGCTGAATTACGATTGTGGAGATGCCAACTGTTTACTTTTATAATCTTTAATACATACAATAGCAATTTTTTTTTTAATGAATACAAGATAATAAAAGTTTGAAATAGCAATATACAGGTAATATAATGTCGTGAAGTAGGTATATATGTGCTGTGAGATTTCTCAAACATAGAATAAGACTGGGATGCCTGTAATTTTGATTAAGGACTTCATATTGTTAAAACTGATTTGAAATCCATTTATGTTTATATAAAAATAAAGTTAAAATCTAAGTGTCAGAGACTTTATTGCCATAATACTATAACAACTGAAAAGCTATATTTATAAACTTTCTTTGTAGAAGTTTCTTAATTAACCATCTGCAATTGACTTGCGCCTTTTGAATTCAAAAGAAAGGGAAAAATTATGATTTGGTATTCCTTCTTTAGAGCAGCTCCAGATGCTAATAAGGTTCTTGATCCAAATGCACATCCCACCCTTATCGATCCAAGTGAATTCTGTGGTTCCTTTCTCAAAGGAAAGGATGATGCTGACACAAATTGTTGGACTTCTACAAGTGGCATGGGATTTATGATTAGAGGAAAGAATTACTTAAAAGACAACTCCAAGGTGATTGATTACTCAAATTTATAGCAGTTCCGTACTTTTTTTATTTGTATTTGTCTATTCTATTTTATTCCTTTTTCACGAGTAAGCACCAATTTTACACAAGTACTATGTAGTTGAAGGTTCATAAACATTGGAAAAAAACAAAATGAGTGTTGCTAAAACATGAGTGTCCATTGGTGAGAGCAAGGTAGAGAACATCCATTTGATTTTAGTTTAAAAATCTCAAATGTTAAATGCCACAAACTTTCAAGTGGTTTCTGTACCAACATTTGCATCACCGGAGCCCTAATGATGGTACCCCTAAATGCGATTTGAACCTCTCAAGAGAACTTTTTGGTTTTCCCTTGATTGTCAACCATCGACTCTTTTACTTGAGACTTGTGAGGCTGTCCAAACAAAGTATTTACCTCTAGAGGAACCACTTCAAATAAACAGAAACAAAAACTGTGAAAACAGTAAGAAAATATACACTGGTTATGGCAATGTTGCTCTATTTATATTCGGTATTTAAGAAATTTAAACCTCGTTACTTTCACTTATAGCTGTTAACTTTTTTGCGTGGTGTGATTAAAGTTTTCTCCTAGGTTTTATCATGTTCTGATGTCAGTCAACATGGTTACTTCTATTTCTTATTTTGATTTCATTACTCAAGTCTCAAACAAACATTGTAATAGTAATAGTAATGTTGTTTGCATTAAATTCACTGTTATCATTTCCATTATGTTTTCTGTTCAAAGAACCAAACATGACCCAAGTTCTTGTTCAAAAGTCTTATATTTCAAATGCTAAAGTCACTAGAAATTATACATTTTTTTATTCTTTTTGAAAATCTGGGAGAGTTTGTTTCTGCTTGAAGCATCACCATAAGTTCTTGTGACTCATCTCAATGGAAAATTTCGATGTTGCTTTCATATTGTAGTTTTATGTCGAGTTCCTCTTGCAGAGTTTAGCCTTCCTGTTGATGTTCATATTATTAGAATTTTTTTTTGGATAGAAATTGTTTGTTGGCAGTTTGCTACATGCACAACTTCAATGTTATGTTGTAGTGGTACTCCTTTTATTATTTATGTTTACTGAATAGATTACCTTTTTCAGATCATGGGTGGAGACCCACTCCTCACACTCTTAGCAGTTGATTGGTTTCAAGTTGATAAACCTGCGGATAGAATTGCATTGCACCCCAAGTGCCTTGTTCAGGTATATTTACTTATTTCACCATATTTTGATTCTCTACCTACTCTTATGCAAGCTCAACTTGTACAATATTGCAATGCCTACTTGAACTTGTTGTGCCAACTGCAGCACCCTTTGATGTTTGGAATTCATTATTCAATTAAACTGCAGAGTGAAATTTGAGAAAGATATAACTAGAACCTCTCATGATTGCAAAATTGTTCTGTTCTTTTTTTTTTTAAATATAAAGAATGTTCTGCTTATTTTAATCCTATTTTCTTGTCATCTTATCCTTTCTTTTCATATGCCTTTCGTTGATCTTATACTTGAATCACTTCCACCTTATTGAAGTCCTAAAATAGTATATATATACTGTAAATAATCGAATTGATCCCAAAATAGCATGTTAGTTTGTACATATCTATTTATGTACACCCTATACATAAATAAATTTACATGTACAATACATTTCTGTACAACTAACATGCTATTTCGGGGTCAATTCGATTATGTGCAACCTATACATGCTATTTAAGTCTCAGACTCCACTTTCACCTCATAGTTCTCTAGGGACTCCACTTTTACCTCATAGTTCTGTATAATCTTTGTGTGGTTGGTTTTACTCCCTCAATAATGGTGCCTAGAATAAATAAATTGGATCTTAAATATATACTTGGGTTGATTAAGATGTTAAGGTAATCTCTAAATAGTTTATGCGTATGCACCACTTATGATGTTTCTAGTGATAATGACTACAAAATTTAGCTCTTATCAGTTTATGTTATTCCCATTACTTCATGTGTTGAGTTTCTCCACCTCTGATTTGTTGATGGGATATAAAATTCTTGTTCATAAAATATTGAAAAGATCATTGGAAAATTGAAGACATCTGGCATTCTTCTTATACTTTAAAAAGTGAATATGATGGAATATTTTAGATTCTTATTTTTTTGTTCTTAAAACTTTTTCTTCTTTCTGATTATATTCTTATTGGTTCCAGTCAGAATCTGGCAAAAAGCTTCCATTCATTCTTATCATTAATCTCCAGGTATTTTCCTAGTCTTTTCCTCTCTTTTTTACGTCTTTGGAACCGCACTATGTAATATTTTTCATGTGATATCATGTCTCTTCCTTTCCTTTTTTAGTAAGGTGATCGAAGGTTGTTAGCTTTTTATAATTTCCTTGGTTGCTAGTGACAGCAGTATTGGCCAGGAAAGTGAAACTGAGTTTTCAAAATAATTTGATTACACCGTATGAAGTATATTTGCTTATACCTCTAAATTGTTGAGCAAAACTGTATCTGGATCAAACCTTGGATAAAATAAATGAAATATGATTTTCTTGAGTATCAATTCAGTAAATCTTTTTAGGAGGCCCCAATGACTATAGATATAACCTATCCATTTTTTATAGTGTAGCTATATGTGAATTAGGTACATCCCTAATTGTCATCAGCTGCCATTATTAGATCTATGAATAAGAATAACAATCATTGTGGATTTGGATTAAGATTTTAATTGGCCCAATTTTCCACATGATATTTTGCCAAGAGGAATGCTAATTGCACACAAAATTGTGCTTCATCCAATCTTTGTTTGCTACATATACCTAGTAATCTTATCTTCACAATTTTTCTAAGTCAAAATGCTAAGTGATATGCATCGAGTGTCTAAATGCAATTTTGTATGCAATTAGCATTCATCTTTTACGAATGATCTAACTGTGCTATATTTCTGCTTACACATATATACATGACCATGCTATATGGTACCTTTTGGTATTACATGGAGATTAAAGCATCGTAACTTTTGTTGAAGGTTCCGGCAAAACCAAACTACAGTTTGGTTCTTTACTATGCTGCTGATAGACCTCCAAATGCAGACTCCTTGTTGGCTAAATTTGTTGATGGTGATGACTCATTTCGGGACTCAAGATTCAAACTGATTCCAAGTATTGTTGAGGTATGAGATGTCTAAGACTTGGAAGGATTCTGTTAAACCTTTTTGGTCTTTATCTATTTTTTCCTTTGACATATCACAAAAAATATGGTTTATTTATTTAATAGGGTTACTGGATGGTCAAGCGTGCTGTGGGAACAAAAGCTTGTTTACTGGGAAAAGCTGTAACATGCAAATACTTCAGACAAGACAATTTTCTAGAGGTATGGTATCTCTTTTTTTTTTTACTTGAAATAAAGGAGACGTATGGTATCTAAGTCATGTCATATTTGTAAAAACTGTAGCTACATTCTTATGCATTAAAATGATATTGATGCCTTTTTAAATGCTTGAATGGTAGCTCGAGCACAGTTATTTTTCTTCTGCTGCTTTCGACAATATTACTATTAGAAGGAAAATTACTTATGATCCGCAATTTGCAGGCAGATGTGGATATTGGATCATCATCCGTGGCAAGGAGTGTTATTGGCCTTGTCCTGGGATATGTCACAAGTATAGTAGTTGACCTGGCAATTTTGATTGAGGTTTGTCCTTCTGAGTTATTAAAATTATGTTTTCTTATTTTCTAGCTATGCTATTAAACTCTTTTTATGTTTGCTTACCATTCGATTTGACTATTAAGTTATATGAGAAGTCTAAATGCTTGTAGTAATATCAAGAATTTTCCCCTGAATGGATAAGATTATGCTGTCTTGGACTCTGAATTTGACTACTAGGCAATTAAATCTGCTCATCTTGGTCACTCTCTCCCTTTCTGAAGTCTAGATTGGTTATTTGACACCCCCATTTTTTTCTATTCCAGTTTGCCACCTGACGTTTTTACAAAAAAACACGAATAAATGTCTAACAAACAGGTTGGGTCAAACCCTGCGACATGAAATATATGACAACATGCCATCAAAATTTAAAAAAACGTTTTTTCTTTTATCCCATCCTTGCTGAGATGTAAAATAAATTATAGGCAATATGAAACTTGCCAAGAAGAGAATACAGATCATATTTCCAAACATACGAAGAAGCATTATTGACCGAAATTTCCAATTGAACCTACAGTACAATCTTTATTCCTCTCTAATACAACCAAAGTAAAAGGTGCCCATTTAGGTCTGCCTAAACAGCTTATCCCTAACTTGAATTCTTTGGACAAGCTGTATCAAGTTATCCGTTTGAAGTAACACATAATGAGTCTCAGATTTATGACTCTTAATTATTTTTATGTTGGTTCTGTTATTTTTCATTTTTCTTGTCTTGTACTCTAGTTTTCTCCCTTTAATATGTATCCTTCAATACCTTCTTGTTGCTTCACCTCCCATGCCAATTTTCGTTCAAAATATTAGAAGTATCATGTCACATGCAAGAAATCATTTTCAAGTTTTCTGTTGATCCTTGTGTGTTTTGGTATTGCTTTGTATTTAAAGTCCATGACTCTTATTTACATGCATTATATGCATCAAGAAGTTAACATCCTCCATTGTACAGGCCAGAGAAGAGGAAGAGTTGCCCGAGTTCCTTCTTGGTACTGTTCGGCTAAATAGGGTTAGGCCTGACTCTGCCGTACATTTGGAGGTTTGAGTTTGTTCAACCTTTTAGTTCAGTTCACCTTTTTCCTTTGTCACTATTACATCAAATGGGGTTCCCTTTCCAATGTTTAAAACATTTAATGGATAAATTCAATATCATAACTTAGTAATAAAGGAACCAGGAGTTTGTACCGGTGTATGGTTGAGAAGTGTAAAATGAGTTGGATTGGCACAATAAAAGAAGACCCATTGTGCTGGCATGTCAGCCCATTTGATATATGGGCTGAATTGTCCAGTTCGTTTTGTTAGACGAGCCACCACATTTGTCTTTATCTTCTTTTTTGCCATTTCTTTTATTTTTTGCATTTTTCCTCTACAAATTGGAACCCTTTTTTCAAAATCCCATTAGTCTGTTTATTATATAGCTGTTTTTTGGGTTAAATATTATTCCTTTTGACAATTTTTAGCAAAAATATTAATAAAAACAACTAAATTCACAAAACTTTTAATAAATAAATATGAAGAAAATAAAATACTAGAGCATTAAATAAAATTCTTCTCTGTCAATGAAATAATAAAGCGTGATTATGAGTTATAACATAGATCCCCACTAGGTTAGAAAGTATTCATAATGTCTATTATTTGCATCTCTAATGATAGTTAATTCAAGTATATTCAAACTAAGTCGACACTTAACTAAAAATATTTATCAAGCATTGACAATTACATAATAATGTCAAAACTTTATTCACATCACAAATGTCAAAGTACAATGCAAGGAAATAGGCTATACAATTCTAAACTTTGAATACATTCATTATTCTTTGAAAGCCTTCCTTCTCCCAACAATCATATCAATAGACAAATATGTACTCAATGTACTCAATTTAGAATGATTAGATGAGGTTTTTTCCAACATATTTTTGATTTCCAATCTTGCGAATTTCATATGCAAGCCATGCCACCATGGGCTTAGTTAGCCACTTGTGTTGGGCTAATAGGCAGGCAGGACAACATTGCTTGCAAGCGAGCTTCAGGATAGGCCCTAAATTACCCATGTGTTCAAATAGTTTATTTTTGTACATGCCGTAATAATACAAATCTATCAAAATTTGGCAATGTACAATGCTGAATGACCAGAACGTCATGTTACACCTTAAGGTGGCGTTTGGTTCGTGGAATGAAATCGGAATCGGAATCGGAATCGGAATGGAATGGAATGGAAAGGAAACAATTTTGTTTGGTTTGACCACTGGAATCAAGCTCAGAATCAGGATTATAGTGTTTGGTTTCTTGCTGGAATGTAATGAAAAAAAAAGCTGTAAATGACCTTAATACCCCTACATGCTGTAAAGTTCAAATAATGTCATTTAATTATTATTTTTTCGTTAGACAAAATACATTATTGAAATCATTATTTTTCTAAATAAGTATTACTTAATTAAAAAGAAATATATTATTAAAATTATTATTTTTCTAAATAGGGTTTAGGGTTTTGAGGTTTGGGATGTGTGATTTAGAGTTTAGGGATTTAGGATTTGGGGTTATATTTGTAGGTTAAGGTTTAGGGTTAAAATTATTATTTTTCTAAAAATAGTTTAGGGTTTTAGAATTTTGGATTTAGGGTTTAGGGTTTTAGGGTTTTAACGTTTAAGGTTTAGGGTTTATGGTTTTAGGATTTGGAATTTAGGGTTTAGGGTTTTGGGATTTATGTTTTAGGGTTTAGGGTTTTGGGATTTATGTTTTAAGGTTTAGGGTTTAGGGTTTAGAGATTTAGGGATTTGGGGTTTAGGGTTTTAGGGTTTAAGGTTTAGGGTTTAGGGTTTAGGGATTTGGGGTTTAGGGTTTTAGGATTTGGAATTTGGGGTTTAGGGTTTAGGGTTTAGGGTTTTGGGATTTATGTTTTAGGGTTTTGGGTTTTGGGATTTATGTTTTAAGGTTTAGGGTTTTAGGGTTTAGGGTTTAGGGATTTGGGATTTGGGGTTTATGGTTTAGGGATTTAGGGTTTAGGGATTTGGGGATTTGGGGATTTAGGGTTTTAGGATTTGGAATTTGGGATTTAGGGTTTAGGGTTTCGGGATTTGGGGATTTGGGGTTTAGGGTTTTAGGGTTTAACGTTTAGGGTTTAGGGTTTTAGGATTTAGAATTTGGTGTTTAGAGTTTAGGGTTTTGGGATTTATGTTTTAGGGTTTTGGGTTTTGGGATTTATGTTTTAATTTTTAGGGTTTAGGGATTTGGGATTTGGGGTTTATGGTTTAGGGATTTGGGGATTTAGGGTTTAGGATTTAGGGTTTTAGGATTTGGAATTTGGGATTTAGGGTTTAGGGTTTAGGGATTTGGGATTTATGTTTTAGGGTTTTGGCATTTATGTTTTAAGGTTTAGGGTTTTAGGGTTTAGGGTTTAGGGATTTGAGGTTTAGGGTTTAAGGTTTTAGGATTTTAGGATTTGGATTTAGGGTTTAGGGTTTAGGGTTTTGAAATTTTGGGTTTAGGGTTTTGAAATTTTGGAATTTTGGGTTTGAAAATTTGGGATTTGAATTTAAGGTTATATTTTAGGTGAGGGTAAAATTGGAAAAAAAAGTTTAGATGGGAATGGAATAATGATTACCAAAGGTGGGAGAAGGAATTGTGATTCCTTCTCTTTTAGTAATCAGATTCCATTCCGCCCTCCATTCCGTCAAACCAAACACCCAAAATGGAAGGAATCAATTCTGATTCCATTCCATTCCCTCCAACCAAACGTGGGATAAGAGTAGCATTGGATCATTAATAGTATTCTTAAACAAGTGTTCAAATAAGGATTTTTTTAACACGTGTTTATATTTGAGACTAGAGGGTCAAAAATAAGAAACATCGAACAAGGCAGTAAAAAAGGAAAGGTGCCTTGGTTATTATT
This sequence comes from Hippophae gyantsensis, assembly GCA_030763125.1. Lineage (NCBI taxonomy): Eukaryota > Viridiplantae > Streptophyta > Magnoliopsida > Rosales > Elaeagnaceae > Hippophae > Hippophae gyantsensis. Next base: position 35,312,959 of record CM061034.1, read on the forward strand.
TTTTGTTGAACTTGTTTTTTTTTTCAAAAAAAATTAACTATGTACCCTCACATATCCATTGGCATTTGGTAGTGTTGGAATTTACGTTTTAATACTTACTTGGAATATATTTCATTGTATTATAAGATAATTGGTGATTGAATTTTTTTTTTTTTTTTTGGGTTTTAACTACCAAATAGTGTCATTTCACGTAACTAAAAACACACCTACGCACACAAAATTATTAATAAATGTCATTAATCTCTCTTCTTTTAATTGAAACCTTATTGAAATTATGAGCAAAGTTACAATCTATCAAAACGACATACAAATTTATGTTTTTGCAGAGATTTAGGGAATTTATTTTTTAAAGTTCGACTACAACAGTTTGAGTTCAAATCTTTGTTTTGTTCAAGTTATGGAGTTGCAGAAGATATTGGGAAAAAGTGTGCTATGGAAGTAATCAATTGAGTGGAATAGTTGACGCTTTGCAAAAAGCAAGAAATTTTGGCGTCATGAAAAAAAAGACACTTTTTTTTTTTGCTGAATTAAAAAGGAAGACACTTGTATGTTGATGGTGTGAAGATGAAAAACGACTAAAATACACACTAAAGTAACAAAATATTTTGCTTTGAAGACTGACAAAAAGAGAGAATAAAAGGTTTCCTTTGAAAGTAGTCCAGATCGATCTATACTTAACTTTGTGATAACGGATAACAATTATAAAATTCTAAAGTACTCTTTAAAATTGATTATTCTGCTCCATAAAATATTATTTTTTGTCCAACTGGGGATGTTCTGTTTTTCTGGCGTAAGTGATATTTGTATAAATGAAATTGCCCTTTTTTTATGACAAAAAATTGTTACTTGAAAGCATAGTACAAAAAGAAGAAAGAAAAATTAACAAGTATACAAGCAACAATTTCAGAGCCTACACGTGAAAAGTACCAGACTATATATAGAAGACATCTCTAAGAGGAAAACGTAGGATCTGTCTAATCCTGCTTCAATTCCATAGTATAACCATTTAGTGTAGCTTTGGTAAAGAAAATGAAAACCCAAAACGTGATTGTCCTAAAGATTAAAGGTCATAACCGGTTCTCAATAAAACATATAGAACACTTTGGGGGTATTTACCTTGAAGGGACGTTTCATGTGCTTTTCTCTTCTTGAAAGCAACTTTTATACCACATTATCATCTATATTAATAAAAAGTTGATATAAGCAAAATATTAAAAATAGATAAAAAAAAATGATTGTTGATAAAAAGTCAAAATTTTGATGAGAGTAAGTTACAACTATTGGTTGTCATTTTATAATAAAAAAAAACATTTATACGACTTCGATTAATGTTTTCCATTATTTTTTATTATTTTGAGACAAATACACAAAACTTAGTATCTCTTACCAAAAAACAAAAGAAGAAGAAAAATGATAAAAATAGTATCTTTAGAATTTATAATCATTAAAATAGTATCATTTGTATCTAACTTATATATTTTTTACTATTAAAAAAAACATAATTTTTTATTTTACATTAAATATTATTTAATTAGATACCGTTTAAATTGAACTACAATGACATGTTTAATGTTGAACGTCGTTTATTTAAACATCGTTAAATGTTATGGTATTATTTTTGTTATTATAAGTTTTAGAGCGTTATTTTCTATTATTTCAAAAAAAAAAATTCATCCCAAGAAGAAAATTATCATAACAGCAGCAACCATTACTCAATGAATTCTTCAGCAGTTGAACTTCTCAACAATAATGATATGATTATTATATGTCAGTAATAGAGTCTCAACTGAAGGTGCAAGCCAGAGCAAGGCCTCCCTCATCCACCCAACATAGTGGCTACATATGTATGAATCTGTTATGTTTGCTTTCAAATGTTTGACATCAGATAAGGGAGAGCGGGAAAAAGTAATTAAACATTCAGAGAAGGCAATGAAATTCACATAGAAAGAGAAGAAAATGAATTAAATTGAAATAATCCATGAAGGATTTGTATAACTTCTACAAGTTATAGTTAAATATACTGAAAATATGTTTATTAATCTTAATTACAATGAATGATAATACAAATATAAATACAGAAAGATGAGAATCTATTTTTTAGGAAAAGTGCTTATATTAGTTGTATACAACTAATATACCACTAATAATAATTTATTAACACTCCCCCTCAAGTTGGCGCATAGATATCGATCATGCCCAACTTGCTTAATGAACCATATAATGCTTTCTTAGAAACTCCTTTGGTAAGCATATCTGCAAGTTACTCTTCAGTGGGAACAAAAAGAAAACTAATCAGTTTGACATCTAGCTTTTCTTTTATAAAGTGACGATCAACCTCTACATGCTTAGTGCGATCATATTGTACTGGATTTTGTGATATATCAATGGCTGCCCGATTGTCGCAATACAATTGCATAGTATTTTTGAGTTCGAAACCCAAATCAGATAACAAAGTTCTTATCCATAGTAATTCACAAACCCCATGAGCCATACCTCTATACTCGGCCTCAGCACTAGATCGTGCCACTACTTTCTGTTTCTTACTTTTCCATGTAACTAAATTTCCACCCATAAAGGTGAAATAGCCCGATGTTGACTTTCTATCTGTAATACTTCCTGCCCAATCTGCATCTGTGAAGCCACAGACTTCAAGATGATTGTTGTGTTTAGAGAACATTACTCCCCTTCCTGGAGCCGATTTCAAATACCTTAAAATTCTCAAAACAGCATTCATGTGGTTCTCACTTGGGTTATGCATGAACTGACTCACCACACTTACTGCATATGCAACATCTGGTCTAGTATGAGCCAAGTAAATCAAACGCCCAACCAATCTCTGATAGCGAGCTCGATCAGTTGGTATCTGATCTGGATACTCTGCTAAACAATGGTTTTGCTCAATAGGAGTGTCAATAGGTTTGCAATCCAACATACCTGTCTCTGTTAGCAGATCAATAATGTACTTCCTTTGACACAGATATATTCCTTCTCTTCCCCTAGCTACCTCAATTCCTAAGAAGTACTTTAGTTCACCTAAGTCCTTCATCTCGAATTCAGAGGCTAGCTGTCTTTGTAATTTATCCATCTCAACAGTATCATCACCAGTGATTACCATATCATCAACATAAATTATTAAGGCTGTTACCTTCCCTCGTTGATGTTTGAGAAATAGAGTGTGGTCTGAATTACTCTGTCTGTAACCAACCTTTTGCATGAATTGTGAAAATCTTCCAAACCAGGCTCGAGGGGATTGCTTGAGACCATAAAAAGACTTCCTCAGTTTGCATACAAAATTACCAAAAGAATCAACTACATACCCAGGTGGAAGACTCATGTATACTTCCTCGGCTAATTCTCCATGAAGAATCTCATTCTTGACATCAAACTGCCGTAGTGGCTAGTTTAGATTAGCGGCAAGTGAGAGCAAAACCCGAATGGTGTTCATTTTGGCAACAGGAGCAAAGGTCTCATCGTAGTCTACACCATAAGTTTGAGTAAACCCTTTTGCTACAAGACGAGCTTTATACCGATTTACAGATCCATCACCATTATGTTTTACAGTAAACATCCATCGAAAACCAACTGCCTTTTTCCCTTGTGGTGGTGGCACCAGTTGCCAAGTATCATTCTTCTGTAACGCCTCCATCTCTTCAGCCATTGCCTTTCTCCATATTGGATCTCCCAACGCATCCTGCACTTTGTTAGGTACTGATACACTGGATATTTGATTCACAAATGATTCATATGACTTAGATAATCTTTTAGTGGACATGTAATTGGCTACTGGGTATTTTGATTTTGCATGAATATTTGGTTCATACCTTTTGGCTAGTTGACCTCGAGTAGACCTGTTGGGTAACACATATTATCCAACATTAGACTCAATGTTATTAGTATCAGTGGGTATACATACCTCAGATGAGTGACCTTCAGTACCAGGGAGTTGTTGATCATGGGTAGGAGTAATGCCTGAGGGAACAGTTGTGTCTTCCACTTCATTTGCTGTAAGCGAATTTGGTGCTTGACTACTTGGAGCATATGCTTCTGCAATGATTGGTGATTCTTCATCTAATGCCTCCCCCTCACCATGATACAGTTCTTCGAAATATGTATTCTCCCCCTGACGAGCAGTATCAGGTGAGGAAAAATAACTCGTGTCCTCAAAGAAGGTAACATCCATAGTGACATAGTACTTTCTGGTTGGTGGATGGAAGCACTTGTACCCTTTTTGATAACTTCCATAACCAACAAACACACATTTAATTGCCCGAGCATCTAATTTAGACCTTTGATTTTTAGGAACATGCACAAAAACAACACAACCAAATACACGGGTAGGAAGATTATGGAAGGATGATAAGGAGACGTAAGATGCGAGAATTTGGAATGGGATTTTTCCGTTAAGGACACTAGACGGGAGACGATTGATGAGATGGGCGGAAGCTTGTACAGCATCACCCCAAAGGTTTTTTGGCATATAAGCACTAAATAAGAGTGCACGAGCCATATCAAGTAAATGACGATTTTTTCTTTCAGACACTCCATTTTGTTCCGGTGTTTGCGGACAAGTAGTTTGGTGAATAATCCCATGTGTTTTGAAAAAATCTTGAAAAACATGATTAACATATTCCCCCCCATTGTCAGAACGGAGGATCCGAATGATGCCATTGTATTGTGTTTGAATGAGGCTATGAAAATTTTGAAAAACTGAAAAAACTTCATCTTTTGTTCTAAGAAGAGAGATCCACGATAACCTTGTACAATCATCGATAAACGAAACAAAATATCTCATACCCGATATAGTGGGCTCTTTAGATGGTCCCCAAACATCAGAATGAATTAATTCAAAAGGAATAGTACTTTTATTAGAAATACTAGGAGAATAAGTAATACGATGGCTCTTGGCCAAAACACAAGTCTCACAATGTAAAACAGTCTCACTAACACCAATAAATAAAGTAGGCATGGTTTTTTTTCATAAGACTAAAAGATGGATGCCCTAAGCGGCGATGCCACAACCAAATTTCACTTAGCTTATCGGAACTAGAAGTCAATGCAGTGCGTGCTCGTGCTCCTGGTTTCTCCCCTCCGTAGTTCTGATCTAAACGGAACAACCTGCCCCTCAGATACCCTCGACCAATTATTTCCCTGGTATGAAGGTCCTAAAAAATCACATACATAGGATAAAAGGTTACAGAACATTTAGACTCAATATTTAACTGTGGGACAGATATTAAGTGATGAGATAAGTCAGGTACATATAAAACATTATGGAGCTGTAAAGATGGAGTGATATGAACTGACCCCTTTCCTAAGACAGGAAAGGCCTCACCATTAGCATTTGTAACATAAGACACTGGTGGGGGAGATAACTCATTAAAATAAGATTTATCATAGGTCATATGATCAGATGCACCAGAATCAATAATCCAAGTATTAGACCCAACAGAGTGAGACACATTTAAGGTCATACCAATCTTACCACGACCAGCTATTGAAGCTGTAGGGATACCTCCACATTCCATAGGATGATTCTGTCCATAGTAGTCTGGTTCTTGGACAATTTGCACTGCAGCTGCTTTTGCTTTAGAATGATACCCCTGTTGTCGTTTTGGTTTCAAGTGTGGATACAGTTTCCAACAAATCTCACGAAGATGCCCATGTCCATTGCAATAAGAGCAGTGAGAATGATGGCGATTGGGAAAGCCTGGTGGAGGTCCCTGCTGATGTAGTGGAACTGAATTTTGCCGTTGGAGACAAGGTGCCTTTGATTTGGCTTGAATGGCTAGACTTGATACCTCAACTTGTGCCTGATGAAGACTTTCCTGCTGAGATTCGTCTTTATGAATGTATGTAAAGGCAGTAGTCAAGCTTGGAGGGTCTGACATTCGAAGCAATTCGCCTTTAGCACTATTATGTTTGGTATCAAGGCCTCTTAAAAAGGCATGTACTCGTTCAAGCTCCTTCTCCTTCTGGTACCACAGAAGATCTTTTGGATTTTTAATTTTGCATGGGCATTTTTGATCAATTTCAGCCCATACATTTTTCAGCTTAGTAAAAAATAGAGATACTGGTTGCCCATTCTGCTGCATGCCAGCAGCTTTGCACATGAGTTCATGAACTTGAATAAAGTCAGACTCATTTGTATAAATATCGCTTAAGGTATTCCATATGGACTCAGCAGTTTCACATTCTTCTACCATTTGTAATATATCATCAGTGATGGCTCTAAATAGAATTGACATTTCAAAGCCATCATCATCTTCCCACCTAGTATAAGCTTCTATATCATCTTGACTAGGAGCCCTGATTGATCCAGATACATGTCCCATCTTATGCATCCCACAAAGATAAACAGACATAACTTTTTTCCATGTTCGAAAATTTGTACCATTAAGTTTAGTACCCCCGAAAGAACCAATTTCGGAACTCTTAACAGAAACTTCAAAATTTGGAACCTCATGAATTCTGGAAACTTGATGTTGTCTTGAATCTTCCATTGAAATAATAATAAAAAATATATTGTGCAGCAGAATAAAAATTTTGGGTTTTTTTTTTGTCGGGGTGGGCTGAAAATGGGCTTAAGCTGTTGGGCTTGGGCTGACGGGCTGATGGGCTGTTGGGCTTGGGCTGTTGGGCTAAACTTAAAACTGTTGGGCTGATGGGCTGTTGGGCTTGGACTAAGACAGATTGGGCCGGGTTGGGTTGACGGGTCAGGTTGGGGCTGATGGGTAGGTCAAACAGATTAAAATAAACTAAAGGCTGAAAAATTTTAGGGATAGAAGCTGAAATTTTTTTACAGAACTGCGGACACACAAAAAAGGGAACTGTGGACTCACAAATTCGTGCAGGAGCTGTTCGGAAGCTGGACGGCGCAGTGCAGGAGCTGCTGCGCGAGCTGGATGGCGCAGGGCTGGAGCTGCTGTGCGGGGTGGACGGCGCAGGGTTGGAGCTGCTGCGCGGGCTGGACGGCGCAGGGTTGGAGCTGCTGCGCGAGCTGGACGGCGCAGGGTTGGAGCTGCTGCGCGAGCTGGACAGCGCAGTGAACGGCGCGGGGCTGGAGCTGCTGCGCAAGGCTGGACAGCGCAGTGAACGGCGCGAGAAGATTAATGGCACTAATACTGACGGCGGTGCTCCTGTATTGGCAGCGCTGCTCAGATTAAGGCAGTGACTCTGACGGCGGCGCTGCTCAGAAACTCAGAAACCGGAAATTTTTTTTTCCTTTTCTTTCCTGCTCTGATACCAAGTTAAATATACTGAAAATATGTTTATTAATCTTAATTACAATGAATGATAATACAAGTATAAATACAGGAAGATAGGAATCTGCTTTTTAGGAAAAGTGCTTATATTAGTTGTATACAACTAATATACCACTAATAATAATTTATTAATAGTTATTTCGTGTATAATGCAACCCTAAATGATCATTAGTCCACATGTTTCTCAAGTTGAGTTTGTTCGCTCCTGCCCTAAATAGTGGGTTAATGATAGGTGTTAGAATTGAAGTGGAAAATAACACATACACAGTACATAATCAAATTGTCTATTATATACAATTATTATATTATTTTAGAGCTATTTTAATTATATATAATCTATACAATTTAAGATCTAGACTACCAAATGCTAGATGAAAAATGAGTAAATATGAACACATATTTTTGTGGGGCAAAAACCAAGGCTTAAGCTTAGACAGCAATTCGATCTTCCTAGAAAATGATGATTGTTTAAAAAATATTAATACTATCTTATTTATTTGTACTTAAATGTTATAAAAAGATTTAAATATGTATGATTTTATAATTATTTATACAAATCTATATTTTCAAAATCACAGATATGTTCTATTATTTTTCAGATATTTTTTTGTTTTAAATAATTAAATTGACAAAACTTAAATATTTATGCTTAAAAATACTTATTTGCAACTTAGAAAAACAAAAGAATAATACATGTATGTCTTACATGTGATAAAAGCAAGTTTGTAAAAGTTGTGAACAAAAATTTGAAACAAGCATCGTGGGCTATGGCATGGAGTGTAGTAGGCCACAACACACTCTTCACCATTTAAAGTCAATATTCACACAGTTTGTTGTGTCGTACCATGAAAAGGTTGGGCCACAACGCGAATTGCTTAGGGTAAAATGAGGCACAACATTACGAGACATGGGCTACAGTGGTGAAAAATTTGGGTCGTAACGCATAAACATTTAATTGGCCTAAATTTCTCTTTTTTCACTTTTTCCTATAAATACAAAATATTACCTCTAAGCTTTCTTATCTTTTCAATATATATATTTTAGTTATGTAGGCATAATTTATTTTTCAAGTTTTTATCTCAGTTTTCGAGGGTTGAACATTTTATTTCTTTAGTTCTATGTTTAGTTTATACACAATTTAGATTAGGTTATCACAAATAAGAGATAAAAAAGGAGATTTTTTAGATTAGGTGATATGAAATTGTTGTTGTAATCTAGGGAATACTATGAAGATTAATATCTTTTTTGTGGAGCATGACACATCGGTATATATATCTTTTTGGTATAAATCTGATATATATTCTTATTTCTTTTCAATAAATAATATTGTATTTCTTAAATTTTTTATAAATAATTTACTGATCGTCTATTGTTTTTAACATGTCTGACTAATTGTGATAATGTGATTTTAGTTATATTGATATATTTTTGTAAATTATTTAAACAAATATTTTTAATCATTATTAAATATAGATTATTTTCTGTTCAATATTTTTGCAAAGTTTATTATTGAAAAATATATTAACGACACATTTTTTCGTAATAAATTTAAAATCTTAAAGTTAAGTTTTAGGATCTAATTTTGACACTTTAAATAAGAGTTTAAATTACGTGTTCTTCTTAAAATAATGATTTAGATGGTTTGTTATTTTTTTAGAAACAAAACATAATTTAATTTAATCAATTGTTGATCTCTACCTAAGGATATTAATTAGTTTTATTAACAAAGAATATAATCTCTACTAAGGATATTTTCATACGAAAAAGATAAAATCAATAATCTGAATTTTTATTTCATTAACCAAATTAATTCTACCAAATATAACCAACTAGATAAATATCTCATGAATTCTTTATTAATTTATTAATTATATATTTGTCTATAATTTATGTGTAACAATTTATCTTTTATCCTTTTATTATTTTATCATTAGATTAATATTTTTAAAATTAAAATATTATGACAAAGGAGATTTACTTTTTGTGTTTGTTTTTAAAAGATTTGTTGAATTATTTAAAACCATATAGTTTCTCTCTAGACTAACTTTGGAAGTATATTTATTGTTGATTACAAGTGATTCGTGTACTTACAAGCTATTTTAACAAATATAAAATTTGTATATCATAAACTTAAAAAAATTAGAGTACCGAGATGACCAAGAAGACAAGTATTTTTCCCGTCCATGATGTCAGACGTTGATCTCCCATAGATTAGTAGCTTTTATTGAAATGGTTGGCCATTCAACGCCATCACCCTCATAAATAAAAGATACTTAGAGTATATATTTTGATGCTCAAAGTTGATGTATAGTTTCTATAAATAAAGACTTTTAATTGCTCACTAACAATCTTGACATGTTTTAAATTTAAGCACTACATCTATGTCTAACTTTGAAGTTAGGGTAGACCAAACCCAATGAGATCTTCCAACCATTCATCCTTTAAATGAACCTAACTTAATGAAAGACTTATAATTTTTCCACAAAAATGATTGATTTTCTTGGAAAAGTGATAACGACATAGAAAGGTCTCAAGACTTAGATTCACATTCCTAATTTCAAAGAACTTAAGAGTTGGACTTGATATTCAAACATGAATCAAAGGTATGTTAACAAGAACTAAATTCTCAAGTATAAGGAATCCTTACAAAAATCTATCAATAGTTTGATCACCTCATATTATAACATCATCAAGAGTACAAGATTTAAAAGAAGAAGATTTATAATATCGAATCTATCAATGATTGTCAGCTACAACTTTTGAGCAATTAAGGATCTAGCATAAGATATTTTGAACTACATATGTTACACTTCAACTATTATTCCTAAATTTTTTAAGAAAACCTTGTACGACATACATTGGGTCAATTTCATGTAAGAAAAACTTAACTAGCTTCAAAAGAATGATGTATGGTATCTAGTTCTCAGACCTAAATATAAACATGTTATTGGAACATGTTGATTGTACAAGAACAAAAATGATAAAAATAGCTTGATTTGTCAAAACAAATCAAGATTGGTAGCATAGGGTTATACTCAAATAAAGGTATTTACTTTGAGGAAATGTTTACACTTATTGTGAACCTTGATTCCTTAAGATTGTTGATTGGGTTGGTATGTTACTTTGATTTCAAGCTATATAAAATGGATATAAAAAGTACCTTCCTAAATGGTGTATCAAGGAGGAAGTTTAGGTTGAGTAACCTAAAGTGTTTGAAGATCCACACATTCCAAATCACGTTATGTGATTAAAGAAAGCCTTGTATAGTTTGAAATAAGCTCCTGGTATGAGTGCATATCCCACCTTTTTGCTCAATAATGGTTTCCAATGAGACGGTGGTGAAAAAATGCTTTTCATTTAGAGAGGAAAATGAGAAGTGGTTGTTTCCAAGTTTGTGTTGATGACATCATCTTTGGATCCAAAAAGGATGACCTTGATCAAGATTTTCCTTAACCATGCAAAAAGAATTTAAGATTTGTTTGGTTGAAAAATTGAAGTTCTTCCTTGGTTTTAGGTTAAACAATTGAAAGATAGCATTTTTCTCTCTCAAGTTAAGTATGCCAAAAAGTTGGATAAGAAATTTGGGTTGGATAAAGCTATCTCGTAATCCAATGAGTACTTCTATTCATTTTTCCCAAGATCCTTCGAGAAAAGCTATTGAGCAAACTTTATAAAAGATTATGATTGAGAATCTACTTTATTTGGCTACGAGTTGCACTGATATCTCCTTCAGCATTAGAGTTTACGTTAGATTTTAGGCCTCTCTCAAAGAGTCTTATATTATTATTGTAAAAAAGGTTATTAAGTATATTAGTGGTGAAAGTTTATAAGATATGAACCGGATTAACCTAAAAGGGGATGAATAGGTTATTTTTTAATTTTTTATTAATTTATAAATTAATAACCTAAATAAGGCGACCAGGCATGCAATCGCGTGTAAGAATAAAGTATAAAAATAAAATAATAACACACGATATTTTTAGGTGGAAACAACCTAGGCCATAACAATGATCTAAGAGGAAAACCACCAGTCTACTGGACCACCTAACTTTCCACTATGAAAATCAAATGTTCAAGTACAAACTCGGTCTTATGCTACCCTCCCTAGGATACTGCCCCAATGTACTTTACTTACGAGCCTCTGCTCTGTTTTCACAGTTTCTAAAATTAGCGTGAGCGGTTCCAGACCAACATTCCAATAAGCTCTCTGCCAATCAGATCGTTCACAAATCAACTGCAAAAAAAGGTTAGCACAAAAAAAACACAAGTGTCTGTGTGTTTTTTAGAATAGATTTAATAATGAATAATCCTAACTAGATGATTTAAAAACATATCTCGTTTAAATCAAATCAACTAGCAAATTCTAGATAAAAATATTAATCACAAATTCAATGAAAATTATTTCTTCAAAATTTAATAATTAAATTAAATAATCATGATCACACATAAAATTATTTGATCTAAAAATATAATTAAAGAAAAAACAAACAAAAAAATGAATACAAATTATCTTGTCAAAGTTGCTGTGTGATTTTAGATTAACATTACTAGCCGAACGTTCTTTAATAATATATCTGTGCGTGCATTTATGGTTGTCGCTAATCACATATGCTACTTTGTCAAATCTTATATATATATATATATGTTAATTACCTTTTTTTAAGAGTGATAATTACTTTTGCTGCAAGATGAATATGTCTTTGTTTGAATAAACATGTTTACTACTTTAATGGCCCTCCATAGACTAATTCCTTTTCTTCTTCTTTTTTATTCGGCAGTTTGTGTCAGTTCTTCTTCAGTTAATACAAAGTTCTTTTTCGGCAGCTTTTTATTTCTTCTGTACCACAACAAATTAATTCAATCCTAATATGTCTATATATATATATATATAGATAATAATAATAACCTAATAGTATTAGGATTAAAATATATTTTAGGATTAATTTTTCAAAACCTATAAAAAAACTTAATATTATAAAAAATTATTTTTTAAAAAATACATTTAAAAATAATAATTTCATAAATTAATTTAAATTTAAATAAATATTTTAGTACTAAAAATAATTTTAGATTTATGAACATATGCTACAAAATGTATAAATTCAATCCTATGTATCGTAGTTATCAAAGATATACCTGAAGTACAATTATTTGGAACTCGAATATTTATTCGACTTTTCTTGATAGACTTGATAACAGGCCTAAAAATAAATTTATAAATAAATATTTTATCCACGAAAATAATCAACACTCATAGTCCTTACAAATAGGAAGTTAGATATTGAGATATGGTATCCACGTGACACAACTGTTAAGTTGGTAGGGTATTATGATGCTGACTTGGCTAGTTGTAATAGTGATCACAAAATTACTTCTAGTGGTTGCTTCTATTTAGAAAACTATTTGATTTTTTGGCATATTAAGAAGCAAAGCCCAGTGTCACTTTCAACATCCGAGGCAAAGCATATTCATTCGGGTTTGTGTTGCTCTCAACTTTTGGGAATGAAGTAGATGTTGATAGATTATGGTATAAAGGTAAAAGATTTGGTTTTGCTTTGTGACAACACTAGTAACATCTGCATTTCAAAAAATCATGTCTAACATTCAAGAACCAAACATATCAATATTTGACATCACTTTATTAAAGATATAGTAGAGTCAAGCACGTTATTGTTGCAATATATTAGCCCTGATCTTCAGTTTGCTAATTTGTTCACTAAATCTTTAGATTCTCTCATGTTTGAATCCTTAAGAAAGGTTATTGATGTATGCATTTCTCCATGATATTGCAAGTCATGTATTCTTCAAGTGCGTATGTGTGCTTGATGAATCTTGTGTGTGTGTGTGTTTTATTCGTACTCCTTGTTTGTTTTGTTATCTATGGTTATTGTGTTGCGTATTGTCTTATCTTGTTGTTATCGTTTTAATCTTTTCTATTTATTGTACGAGTGTTAAGATTATTGTATGATTGTATACCTTATGTCTCTTAGTCAATCGAAATATAAATATTCATATCTAGTGAGTTTAAATTTATGAATGAGAACATTAGTCATTAAATTGGTAAGCCAAATGCTATGATATATATAAAGGTGTTGATGCCCATGTGTATCTCCATCATTTAGATATTAGGCTCATTTGAACAGCTTCAACCCTAGGAAGATGGGAGAGAATGTGAAAGATGATATCATCCGGTAATTTTGAAATTTGGTCGGTTTTTTGTGTTTGTATTTTGCCCTTCACCATTAAATTTATTTATATTGGCCTATTAATTGCTCACTTGGATTAGCTTCTATATTTTCCTTTTCTTGATACTTTTCCTCTTCTCCTTGTACTATCTTATCTTTCATCTTTCATCATCTACCCTTTACTGTTATCAACACTTACTCTTTAGTGTATTGAAATTTGTGTTTTCGTCTTTTCAATATAAATGATTAGTTTCAAATAGAGATGCACTTAATATCCAATGATTAATTTCCACGTGCACATCGCCTGATAAATATATATTAAGAGAGATGGTAATTTGTATTTATAACGTTATTAGTAAGCTTCTGACAAGCAGCAAGATCAATGTAGATACAACTTGGCATATCTAGCATGTTGAAAAATGAAAATGACCGGGAGATTTGGTGCTTCAACTTGAATTGTCCGGAACCGAGTCTCTTGAGCTTCAAAGTACTTAAAACTCATACTTGATATATGTGGATCATGTGAATTAGTGCAACCCTCTAGATATGATTTCTCTAATGAAGGACAACCCAATATAAAACTGTGAAGCATTTCATCATCCAATAAAGCAGATTTCAATGAAAGAGTTCTCAGAGATGAGAGGCTCCCACTAAAGAGAGAGTCCGACAGTCCAAATTCCAACCATTCCAAATATAGAACAGTTATGGATGTTGAATGGAGCACACTTTGAGGTAAAACATAGCAAGGCTCAAAATCTGTTTCAATACCAAGATATATTTCTTTAATATTACTTTCCATAAGAAAACTTATCCATCTACATATAATGGTTTCACAACCTTCAACATGTGATTTCTAGTGTAAATCTGTTGATGGAATCATGTCCAGTGCGATTAGCTATTAGATAGATGGCGGTTCTCTAAATATTGCAACAAAAATTTCCTGAATGTTTCCCCCAAGTGACGAAGTTGAAGATCATCAATGTCATCATCATACACATCTGCCCAATCTTTGAAGTATATTGAAGGGGTCCGTGCCCACAAGTATAGCCAACGCTTGGATAGAACACTCATGTGAATAGCAACAACAGTAGGAAGAAATGACATAATATATGAAGAATGATATAATCTAGTAACTCTGAAATGCGGTCCACGGCCATGATATCTACACGATCATTATTTTTCTTTTTTATTCTTCTTGCACCCATAGAATTGAAGACTAGGATATGCAAGAGAATGAACCCAAGAGTGGCTGGCTCCTCTAAAGTAAAACCTGCAGTGAAGCTCATCAGAAAAGCATTTTACTACAAACTTCATATGACTAAAATGATATAGAAAACTGAAATGTAAATTTAAATTTCACACTAGAGAAATCTGTTGAACCAATTTGAAAATGACATGTCTGGACTATTGCCATCCAACAGATTGAAATTAAAAAAAAAATCAGGCGATGTCGGCTTATTTCAGTAAAACCGACATTCGTAAGCCCACATCTTGCACAAAATGCTTTAAAAATCCAGTGGGTCAGTATACATACCACATGATGCAACTATAAAAAAGAGAGCTTTCATGAGTACATAGTATATATTCCTCGTTTTAATTGCACTTTTACACTTAATTTGTTAAAGTTGTACACCCCTCGACTTTACATTTGTTTCAGGGCTCGTATTAGGAAAGGGGAAATTAAAAAAATAAAATTATGAAGCAACAACAAAACTTATCAATGAACAAACTCAAGGTGAATACCAACAAAAGAATTTAGACCCGAACAAGAAAGGATTTGGTCCTCCGTAAGTCCCTTACCTCTACCAAAGGCACACTTTCAATTTCTTATTAACAAACAAAAAATCTTTTCTTTTCTACATGTGACTTTTTAAAGAGTACTTTAGGATTTTCAGATTTAATGAAAAAAACTCATTTTTTTTCTTGGACTTAGCAATTTCTGTGACAAACACTACTACAAAAATGTACCGAACCGACTTAAGATGGGGACTTAAAATTTAAAATCGATTTACCAATAGAATCGACTTAAAGTGTCATATCTTTTTTTTAAACATATTTTGGTTATTTTCTACTAGCTAGTTTCATTGCATGTTTTCAATCACTTATTAGCAGATAAAATCAAAATATATTTAAAAAAGTTTTTAAATACATACATATATATATATATATATTTAACTTAATTACAATATCATTAAATATTATAAGATACCTATACTATTCAATATCATAATATTCTTCTTCTAATTCTTCTTGTGATCTTATAATTTCAATCATATGCTTTACCCATTTTTCTCGTAAATCATCAAAAATTTGCATATCATAACCTAACTTGCTCCAACCAAAAAACTACACGTATTTAAATTCAAAATAAGAATATAATATCATGAATTAAAAAAAAAACTTATATATGTTAAAAGAGTATATTAGTAAAATAGATTACTACATCGATACCGGAATGATATAACAATAACCTCATCCCTTCATCATTTGAACACTGTCTTAATCATTGGCCTACAAAATATAAAACTATCTAGAATCAATCTGGTATTTTTAATGCTATGATGAGCTCTAAATATGAAGTCAAGTGTAACATCGATTTGTTACTTGGGTTGATTGAGTTTTGGTGCCCATAAACTAATACTTTTGTATTTCCTTAGGGTAAAACAACATTTACTCTTGAAGATATGATGATTCTTTGTGGGTTTCCTATACTTGGCTTGCCAATGACTACTCCCATGAATGAATAGGATGATTGCATCCAAATGCATACTATATCTCATTTTTTCTTGGTTGTTCGATTATTTCACCCATGTTTATTTGTTTTTGAACTTTTCTCTATAAATAATAAAGTAATAAAATATATCATACATTATTACAACAATATGAAAAAATCATAACAAGGACTTTGTATCAAGTTAAATTACTAACCAACTTATTGAGTTTTCTTCTCCTTGTTTATTCAAGGACTTTAAATTCATTAAGTGATTCCAAGTATGAAACACATCATTAATTTCTGTCAAATTTGAAAGTTTTGTATTTTTTTCATGCCTTATTTGCAATCTTGTAACACTTGTTTATCCAATTATCAGGAACTTTAAAACGATTCTGTAAAAAACACATTAAGAGATATAATACAAAAAGGATATATTATATGTAATTAATTATAAAACAAAAGAGACTTACATAAATGATTTTTCATATCTTATACTTTTCAGCATCTTCAACCTTATACTTTTACATTTAACACATGAGTATCGAATCATACTAATTTCATTATTACTATTTCTACGGGCAAATTCCAAAAAAGTTTTAACTCTAGAAATATATTTATGCTCAATTCTATACTTTGACATCCAAGATTTGTTTATTTTCTATTGATGACATTCAATATATTGAATATGTATTCAATAAAATATAATTGTATTAATCACCAATATATTTCAGATATTATTATATATGAAGTCAAATTATTAGAATATCCATCAAAACATAATATAAAAATAAATATATAAAATCCAAACAATTAATAAATTCATTATAACATTAATAGTATATAATATATAATAATTT
Organism: Hippophae gyantsensis; assembly: GCA_030763125.1. NCBI lineage: Eukaryota > Viridiplantae > Streptophyta > Magnoliopsida > Rosales > Elaeagnaceae > Hippophae > Hippophae gyantsensis. The sequence continues at coordinate 35,329,976 of CM061034.1, forward strand.
ATATACATATATAAATGCATGTAATAATAATAAATATTTTATACACACACAAATATATATATATTAAAAAAATTTAAGTTTAAAATAAATTAATATATATCAAAAACATAACATAAAATTATTAAAATAAATAAATAAAAAATACTTTCTTCTCTTCTAAGCTTCAATAAAAAATACACAACCTACATCACACAAAAATATACACAAATAATCAATAATACATAATATACATTAAAATAAAAAATATGAATAATAAGTGTAAAAAAATCATAGAAATACTTACGAGAATAAATGTAATGACAAGATGAAGAAAATGAAGAAAAAAAAGTGTTTGGTAAGTGAGAAAGTGAAGGAAAATGGGTATGAAAAATTTGAGTATTTTGCTTAAAAAATAGTGGATCTACAAGAGAAATTGAAGAGAAAGAAAATCAAACTGACAATGCTAAAAATGGTGGTCAGAAGTAGCCAAAAAAGAGAAAACAAATGGTTTTTCTCTGTAAGGAAAGAGGGAAACACGAGCTAACACTGTCGGCAAATGGGGGAGAGAAGAAGATAAGGAAAAAATATAAAGTAGTGTCAGTTGACACGTGAAATTGATGCTACATATAGAATTTTAAGTCGGTTCTACGTGTCAACTGATGCTACACGTGGCTTAAGTCAGTTGACACGTAAAACCGACTTAAAATCCTATGTGTAGTGTTAGTTATATGTGTCAACCGACTTAAAAATTTGTAGAAAAATAAAGTAGTAGCATCGGTTGACACGTAGAATCGATCCTACACGTAGGATTTTAAGTTGATTTTACGTGTCAACTGACGCTACACATGGATTAAGTCAGTTGACACGTAGAACAGACTTAAAATCCTACATGTAGCATCGATTCTACGTGTCAATTAATTTAAAAAATTGCAGAAAAATAAAATAATTGTGTTAGTTGACATGTAGAACCAACTTAAAATTCATTATAAATTTCTTTTAAGCCAAGCTTGACTTTAAATCCCAACTTATATACCCTTTATTATAGTAGTGAAACCTGTTAAAAATCCTTCTGGGAGAATTTGAATAGAAACAATGGTAGGAAGAAATGAGAGGATGTGAAGGATGATATGATTTAGTAATACGGAAATTCAGTCAACACCTATTACTTCTGTAGGTCTTTGAGTTTTCATTATTTTTGCATCCATGAAAAGTGAGAGTTTGGAGGTGGCAGAAGAAACCATGTGGGAACACAAAGAGTTTCTCTTTGATGAAAGCTAATAAATTATAGAAGATAACTAAGAAATGGGATGAGAATTGGTGAATTTTTTCTTTTCTATTAATTCGGTAAAGCAAATATATATATATATAAGAGAATAAATCCTTTTTTAATTACATGCCTAGTATATCGTGATCTTTTATCAAAGAGATATTTCCTACTTAATATACCGTAATCTTATATCAAGATATATTTCCTAAAAAAGTCAACAAATAAATGTAATAAATACAAATAATCTTAAGATAATGCAGAAGATTTGTAATACTCCCCTTCAAGTTGGACAATGAATATCATGAAGTCCCAACTTGTTATGCAACGTCATAAATTAGTCATTTCTTAAAGCTTTTGTAAATACGTTCACCAATTGTAAGCACATGGGAATTTATGAAGGACTAATCATTCTAGCTTGTAGTTTCTCTCGAATAGTATGGAAGTTTATCTCAATTTGTTTTGTACGTTCATGGAAAACAAGATTTGCTACAATGTATAAGGCATTCTTTTATTGCAAAAATAAAGGTGTAGAAGTTGGTTATGCAACTTTTAAATCTTGCATTATGCAATGTAACATGTCAAATCTAAGCACATGTTTACCATGACTCGATATTCGACTTCTACAGATGATCTAGAAACATTGGCTTTCAAAAAAATGCAATATCTTGTAATTGATCTTCTTATGGCACAATACCCTCTCTAATCTTAATCTCAAAATTCCTTGAGAGTAAGACTATTTGTAGAAGAAAATAGTAAACCTTGACCAGGATTATTCTTGATGTACCTAAGAATGCGTAAAACTATATCCCAATGTTGGATTCTGGGTTGATGTGTGAATGGACTCAATGTGCGAATAAAGTATGTTATGATAGGCCTTGTCACAGTAAGATAATTCAATTTACCAACCAACCTCATGTACTTAGTTGGATCATTAAATAAGACCTCATCTATAGGAGTAAGCTTGCAATTTTTCTTCATCAAAAACTTGTTTGGATGCCCATCAAGAAGTCGTGAATCTTGTAAAATGTCTATTGCATATTTCCTGTGAGACATGAAAATTTTCCTTTTTAATTGAGAAAATTCTATACCTAGAAAATATTTTAAGTCACCAAGATATTTTATGTGAAAGTGTTTGAAGAGAAACTTCTTGAGATGTTCCATTTCTTGAAGATCATTGCCTGTAAGGAGTATATCATCAACATAGATAAGGAATGTAGTAAAATAAGTACCTTTATCTTTGGTGAAAAGGGAATAATCGACTTTTGATTGCTAATAATCAACTTTTTGAATGGTAGTAAAAAACAAAAACCAATTTCTTGATTGTTTGTCTGAGATCGTAAAGTGATTTATTAAGTTGACACACAAAATTCTCCCCATATATACTACCTCTTGTACATCACCATGATGAAAATCATTTTGAACATCTAACTGATGAATGAACCAATGTCGTGTGGAAACAACAAGAAGAAGGTAATACAGTACAAGAGCTTGGCAATGGGAGAAAAGGCTTTATGGTAATCAATACCTTCAATTTGAGTGTATCTCTTGGAAACAAGGTGAGCTTATAATGCTTAATAGTTCTATTAGGTTGATATTTGATTTTGTAAATCCACTTGATGCTAATGGGTTTATGACTAGTAAGTAGAAGAACCATGCTCTAGGTGTTATTCTACTCTAATATTGATTGTTCAGTTTTTACCATATTTTGTCAATGTGGATCAAGGATAGCTTGAGCATAAGAGTGAGGTTTGGTATGGCCTATAATGTTAGCTAGAAAGGTACAATAGGCATATGATAAACAAGAATATGAAAAATAATGATAAAAAGGATATCACATACCTGATGCTGAACTGGATGTCGAAGTTGAATGATTGGCTTGAGCATACAAAATGTAGTCTTTATGCCATTTCGAAGGTTACTTTGTACAAGTGGATTGACATATATGGGGATTAAGGAAGGGTGATGAGTTTGTATTAGGTGTATTAGAAGAAGGGGCTATTTTTGGTGAAGTTTCAATCAACCGAGATCGTTGAAATAATAAATGCTTAGAATCTATCCCTCGAGTTTCATTATTTTCTGTTAGGTAAAATAAATTTGTTTGATGCATCATGCAAAAAATTTGGAAAAACCAAACTAGAATCAGGCTAGGAAGAAATTGAAGGAAATATGGTTTTGCAAAATTTGACATCTCAACTAATAAAACTTTTTTGTGTCTCCAAATCATAAAGTTTGTAACCTTTTTTTGCCATAGGCTAACCAACAAAAATGCATTGTTTAGCACATGGTTCAAATTTATGAATGGGATAAACAATAGTTGTATAACATAAACAACCAAAAAAATTCAAATGATCGAGTGATGGTGGACGATTGTGCAAAAGTTCAAAAGGTGACTTGTTAGATAGTAATGGTATAGGCAGTCGGTTAATGAGATATACAATTGTTAATATGAATTCACCCCAAAAAGTAAGAGGAATTCGAGATTGAGATGGATGTCCAAGATGCATATGCCACAAGTTAGGAGGTTGATAAACTTGATGAGAGGTAGGTGTCCTTTGCAATGAAGACATTTAATAAAGACCATCATATTGCTTATCTAAGCCAATAATCTTTCCCATAGCCAAGTTTCATAGCATTTACAAATGCATTATCATTGTTGGTGGTATGATTTGGTGTCAATTGAGATAAGACACGATTAAGTTGTTGCAATTGATCAACAGTAAATCCTTGTGTTACATTTAGTGAGTTATTCTCTTGAGAATTGACTCCACGCATAGATTATGAAGACTCTATTGTATTGGCAATATGAAAAGGAAGTGAACCATGTTGTTGTTGTTGATGAGATTGATTGTTTCGATACCTTAGAGTTTATGAGCTAGAATTCCAAATGTCATTCAATTTTGTTGGGATGAGCATAAGGCCAATATGATCTGAATGATGAACATAGAATGAATTGGATGGGTCCATACTTGAATTGTTATTACTGGTGTTTGAGTATTTGAAATGAGACATATATTTGAAAAAAAATTCAAATAAAAACTTATTTTGATACTATAATAAATTATAGAAAAGAACTAAGAAATGTTTTCTCTCTGTAAAGCAAATAAATATATATAAAAAATAAAGAATAAATCTTTTACTAATTACATACCTAATATATCATGGTCTTATATTAAGAAAATATTTCCTACTTAATATATTGTCATCCTATATTAAATAGATATTTTTTACTTAATATATCATAATCATATATCAAAAAGAAATATTTTTTAAAAACATTAACAAATAAATAGAATTAATACAAATAATTTTGAGATAATGCAGAGGATTTGTAATAAAAGCTTGGATGTGCTAATCAAAGGAAATAAAGAAAGTAATTACTACAAACTAGGAGGACCTTAAAAAATTAAAAGTAGCTATTCAATCTCCAAAAAGTTTATTTTTGCAAAATCACTACTAAATGTACTTGGTTTTGATAATTACAAGATTCATAGCATACCTTTTCTTGAATGATATATGAGACACAGGAATTAATGCATAAACATATACGATTGTGAATTATAATCTTTGCATGAAATACAAAGTAATAATGGATTAACAGAGGAAATTTTCCATATTTCTTTGTATTTAGTTAATATTAATAGGATTTGGTTAATATCCTAATAATACTGAGGAAGAGAAAAAATATTTAGCTACAGAAAAAGGACTCATGGTGAAGATCCTCTACCTTAATCTAAATCCTTCTATATATATGCGTTCATTGATCCTTAATTATATGAGCTTATTTAATTAATTATTTTATTTATTCTATAATTAATATTTATGTGTAATTATATTATTATATCATCTATAAACAAATATATATATATATATATATATGAAAGGTTCTCACCATTATAAGAAGTGGTGGTTTCCAAACATTCTAATAATATCAAAAGTTTAATTGGATTAACATCCCATAATCTCCAATGACCCTAATAGTATCAAAGCTTAATTGGATTAACATCCCACGATCTCCAATGACCCTCTGATTCTTAAGAGCTAAGGTATATTGGGTCATGTAGATGGTACCCTTGAGCCATCACCTCCATTTGATCCTCCTACCTCTGAGAACCAAATACCAAACACTTGGCATGGAAAACCATCGATCAATGCCTACTAATCCTTCTTCTATCCTCTCTCATAGAGGAAGCTATGGTTGAAGAAGTTAGCCTTTGATGGGCAGAACCGACATCGTCGATCCTTCCGTTAATTTGGTTTTATATTTATAAAACTCTCGCAAGTGCACGAATCATTTTGTAGAAAATGATAAGTAGACTCCCAAGGTCGATCTAAGGAAGAAATGCATGTGGTTTTTAATTTATTATTCAAACTTTTAAAAACGAAATTAAATCTTAAACATCCTGTCACGATATTTTGGTTTTTGTGTTTCTAATCTAATAACATAAAAATAAACATAGATATTCAATAAATATTTATGCAAATTTTATCATTTATAATAGTGGAGTATTTATGGATATAATAACTAAGTTAATTATGTTTGCTCATATTATTTAGGTTATTAAAGATATGAATTGATATTTATTGATTCTTTCTTTTTTATATGAATACCACATTTGATGGGGTTAGATATTCTTTGTTAACTAAACAAATCAATTAACACCTATTGGTGAGGTTGATAACTAATTTGGTTAATTAAATTAATTCCTTTTTCTAAGAGATTGAAAATGAACCATTTAAATGCCACCTTTGGTGGGGTTAAACAGTTTAAACTTTATTCAAGGTGTCCAAATTAAACCTAAGAATTTAGTTATCCGAGTACTAACTTTCAAGTTTTAAAACCACTACTGAAAACATGTTGTCAATACATTTTCAGATAGTAATTCTTATAAAAACTTTTGAAATAGAGCTTCACTCTAACTACTGGGCGATTGTACCAACAAATAAAAGAGAACTACTCTAAATCAGATTGAATAACTAAACCTTAAAATCTAATTTTCAGATTTAAGTTTGTAATGAAAAATAATATATTTCTCTCTAACATTCTTAATATAAAATCTTGAATAAAAATAAAATCAATTCATTTTAGAGATTTTTACCTATTTAATATTTCGCAAGCATAATAACGTTATTATTATATCATGTTTACAAATATCCAGCAAAGTTAAATTTAATCACAGACAAATTAAATATAACATGTAAGAATAAAACATAAAAAATAACTATAAAGAAAATAAATTCCTTATAGTACTTTGATGTTATTCCTGTTGCTGGAAAACCTCCAAACGAAATTTGCACTCCCATTTATTGAATCAAAAAGCAAATAAATTACAAAAACATAATTAGTTCTTCTAAAAAAGAGAAGAACTCTAAAACTAAGAAAAACTAACTAAGAAAAAACTAAAAAAACTAAGAAATAGAGAGAAAGAAAGAGAAAGAAGATGTGTTTTGAGGTGTGATTTGAAGTGAAGAGAATGAAGGTATTTATAGGTGAGGAGGGGAAGAAAAAGTGGGTGAAAAATGATTAAAAATGGTGGAAACGCGAAGTAGTTAATGATGACATCATTGCTGACGTCATACTGGCGTGGGGCACGGCGGTATGCGCGGATTGGGGCATATTGGCGCAGCGGCATGCGTAGACTAGGCGCAGATGGGCAACGGTGCGTGTAGACTGGAGTAAGGACACGCGCGACACGTGCGAGACTGGGGACTGATGGGCGCGGGCGCGTGCAAAATGGGCGATGTGCGCGGCTGCGTGCGCGATTTCCTCCTTTTTGACATTTTGACCTTTTTCGTTACTAAGGATTTAGGTTCTCTCAGTTACTTTCTTAGTCTAGAAAAAATATCAACCACTGATGATCTATTTATCAGTTTGCTCAAATATGCATGGGACATTCTCACATGAGCTTAATTACTTGACAATAAGCCTCTTCATAACCCAATGGTTTTTTCTCAGCACCTATCTTTTGATGGTCCTCTGTTTTCCGATCCCACTCTTTACCGCTCCCTATATGGGGCTCTCTAGTATTTGACTATCATGCGTCCCGATATTACTTACGTTGTAAACTCTGTTAGTCAATTTATACACTCTCTGATTAAAGACCATTTTCTTGCTATTAAAAGCATTCTTCGCTATGTTAAAGGCATACTACATTTTGGCCTCACTTTTCGTCCCTCTGTTGCTCCTAGTGCTTTAGTTGCTTACTTTGATGCCGAAAGGGTAAGATGTCTTGAAACTCATCGCTCTACTTCTAGTTATTCTATTTACCTTGGAAAAATGTGGTTTCTTGGAGTGATAAGAATTAACTTACTATTTCTCATTCCAATTGTGAGTTTGAGTATTGTGCCCTTGCTTTCACTATCGCTAAACTTCTTTGACTCATGCATCTTCTTTGTGACCTTAGAATTTATCTTCCACATTAGCCTCTTCTTCTCTATGACAACAAAAGTGCAATTTTTTTGAGTTCCAACCTCTTCTCTCATAAGCGAGCCAAGCATGTTGAGTTAGACTACCATTTTCTTTGGGAACTTGTTTTTGTTGGTAAAATTTGCACTCAATATGTGCCATATCACTTATAGGTTGTCAATATCTTCACCAAAAGTGTACCTTGGCCTCTCTTTCAATTTTTTTGCTACAAGCTTCACATCTTCTCAAATCCGACGCTTAGCTTGCGGTGAGGGTGTTCAGGATCCTCTACTTTAATCTAAAGCCTTCGATATATGCATCCATTGATCCTCAATTATAGGAGCTTTTCTAGCTAATTCTTTCATTTATTTTGTAATCAATATTTATGTGTAATTATGCTATTATACCATCTATAAAAATATATATATATATATATGTTAAGCAGTGGTTTCCAAATACTCTCAACTCAGAATGTCAATACTTCAACTCAAGAAGAAAGTCAATAAAGAGTTAGGATCTTGAACATATTAAAGAAATAATGTGCAAAATTGACTATTGGAAAAACAAGAAAAGGAAACATCAAAAATCGGCAATAAATTTTGTTGATTATTTTCAATATTATTTCGAATATATTACTTAAAGTTATCCTTTGTACATTGCCAAAATATATTTTATACAATTTAGAGGAGACAAAAAGTGAAAAAAGAATACTAGTATTGCATAGTATGTACCCCAAATTAAGCTCCTTAATTAAATCATAATATCACATAATTAATTGCATTATAATGATGACTCTATGAAAGTAGAGTCATTAGCGCAACTTTTTACTTAATATTTATTTGTTTTATTCAATAAATAGTATTTTTAGGGATAAAATTATTAAAATATAAATTTTTAGAGAAAAGGGTGAAAATATAATTTTTGGAATATTTTGGGATTTTTTATGAATTTTTAACACATGACCAATTAGGAGCTACCATGTGGCATACCACACAAGCAGAGGAACTGATTAGGCAAGCCACGCAGATTCCATGCAAGTAGGGATAGCGAATCACGCAACGCCACATGTCAGGAGGACGAAACGTGTGTCACATGTTAGCACAACGTTCAATCCTAGTTCGGGCTCGGTCAAACCTCATTGCCACGTGCATTCCACCTCGTGCACCACGCCATTTGTTTCCATGAATCACATTGTCCCACATGGCACTACCTCAACGAGCATTGACTCTGACCGGTCTTCCCTACTACGCATCATGCCCTGATTCACTCAGGGAATTCCTTGTGCCAGGCGTTACGTTGTGAATGACTAGCACTGTTAGTTTTGCTTGTTTTGATCGTAGCGCTTGATGTGATGATCTAGATCACACCTAAGCAATATTTAAGCCCCTAATCACTCAACAAACCTGAAGGGGCGATCATTAGCATAATTTTGGTCAATTTTTGGATCTAAAAAGAGAGAAAAATACAAAAGAAATCAAGAGGAGACACAATTTTGGTGGAGATTCAAGAGGAGATTAACACTATAATTCAATAGATTGATTGTAGTTTTTCTTCTACTATTTTCGTTATCAATTTTTATGTATTTCTTTATGAAAAATATGTGTTTTATGAACACAATTATATGTAGTTAATTTATTAATCTAGAGATCTTATGAACCCAATTTTCATCATAAGATGATTTAATATTTTACCCCAATTATAATTATAATTTAATTATATTATTTAATCTGTTTTTATGCTATTAATTATTTGGCCAACAATTTATCTATAGAGGCAATTAAGTATATTTGAGAGAATTTTTTAATTACTTGTCTTGATTAAATAACATGTATAGTTTTTAGGTAAAAATATATGATTCTCATGTATGTGATCCATAATTGATGAAATTAATGAGTAGTACACAATTTAATTGGCATGAGAGTGTGATTAAATTAATTATTATATGATGTGTAGTTTACTTAAGAGAGGAATACATGCTAGGTTAGATTCAATTGATCATGTAATTAATTGATAATTATTTTGGGGGGATTATAGTGATTCATATGTTTAGAAAATTGGGGGATTAAGTATTACTAGATATTTTCTCACATATTTTTTTAGTTACAAAGTTGATTTAATTAATTGTTGCTATTTACTTTTAGTTATTTTAATTTTCTCCCATAAAATATAAAAACACATAAATAATTGATTTTTTATGTGTTTTAAAAATTATTTTCTAATAAAATAATCTTTGTAAGAACGATCTTTTTTTATCATTATATTAATTGTTACGATATGTATACTTACGTATTCATCACACACACTTGTGGCGATCATATTTTTGACGACGTTGCTGGAGATTATAAATATTAGAAATTAATAATTTTTTTATTTTTTATTTTAGTTATTATTTTTATATTTAATTTTGTTTACTTTAATTTTAATTTTAATTTACTTATTTTCTTTGATTGGCTTATTTATTTATTTATTTTAGTTAATTTATTTTATTTATTTTTTAACTTTTATTTATTTAGTTAGTTGTTTATTTATTTATTATTTATTTTTAATTTAGACACATCATTTAGTGCTATTAGAAGTATAGAGTAGAGAATGTCTAGTAACAATTACAACTCAAATTTCATCTTTGGTAAATCTTTTTATGGTTCAAAACTTGCCAACGATTATAAACCAGGTCCAAGATTCAAGGGTTTGTCGTGTGTGTTTTGTGATGGAGCCCATTTGTTTGATAATTTTCCATATAATCCTGAATCGGTCTTTTATGTGAGTAATGTGAACCAAAACAATGATCCATACTCAAATACATATAACCTAAGATGGAGACAATATCCAAATTTCTCTTGGAATAACAACAATCAGGGTGGTAATTAATTCAACTATCAATCATTTCCACCACCTAGTTTCCAACAACCACAAAAATTACAAGCCCAAGAAAAGAAGTCACCAGTTGAAGACAATACAAATGCCTTAATAGGGATAATAAAAGACTTCATCCAATCATTTAATACAAAAGTGTCAACTCAAGAAGCTTCAATTCGAAATTTAGAGAACCAAATGGGGCAACTTACTCATGCTATAAGTCAAAGGCCTCAAGATAACCTTTCAACTGACACAATTGTAAACCCAAGAAGAGAATGTAAGGACCATTACAATGCCATAGACTTGAGGACTAGTAAAACTTTAGAGGAGGAACATGGTACCCAAAACAATAAGGAGGAACTAGAAACTAAAAAGGATGAAGAGAAATTAGAGGATAAAGAGAGTATTGAAAAAGAAATAATTCAACCAAAATAGAGCAACCTTTATGAAGCCACTATTCATTTCCCTCAAAGACTGCAAAAGCAAAAGTCAGATAGGCATTTTTCAAAATTTCTGGAAGTCTATAAGAAGTTTCATATAAACATATCATTTGTAAATGCACTTAAACATATGCCTTCTTATGCCAAATATCTGAAGGACATCTTGTCTAAGAAAAGGAGGCTTGTAGAGAATGAAATAATAGCCTTTATTGAATGTTGTAGTGTGATCCTTGCTAAAAAACTACCTCAAAAGTTGAAAGATCCAAATAGTTTTGACATTACTTGTACAATTGGGAACATCTACTTTGAGAAAGCATTATGTGACTTGGGTTCTAGCATTAGCCTTAAGCCATTATCAATCTTCAAGAAGTTGGGGGTTGGTAAAGACAAACCCACTTTAGTAATATTACAAATAGTAGATAGATTAATTAAGAGACCTTGGGTTGTGGTACAAGATGTGCTAGTAAAAGTAAACAAATTCATCTTTTCGACAGACTTTATTGTGCTAGACATGGAATAGAACCGTGAAAATCTTATCATACTTTGTCATCCATTCTTAGCAATCGGAAGAGCACTTATTAGTGTAAAAAAAGGTGAACTTACATTGAGAGTTTAAGATGAACAAATAATGTTTAAAGTTTTTAAAGAATCTGAATCCTCTGATATTGATAATGCTAATGAATGTTTAAGGATAAATGTTACTGATTGTAGGAATAGCTTAAAAGAACCTGTTGAGTCACCCATACTTAAGATCGTTACACATAATGCTACGAATAAGGACATAAACTCATTAGCAAACAACTCAACCTATTTTAACTTTGAAAGTATGACATCAAAGTTTGATATTATGGATAGTGTGAAATTTTTAGAGGATGTGCCTCTCATAAATGTATCAAAGGCAATTATGGAACATTTTGAGATAGGATCTAAGTTCAAACCATAAATTGAAGAGCCACGAAGTTTAGACCCTACACTTTTACCCTTCTATCCCCAGTCAAGTGTGAAAGTGAAAGAGTCCAATGGAGAGGTGAAAAAGTTGTTAGAAATACATAAATTGGATGAGTTTCGATGGAGTGCTTATAAGAATGGCAAAATGTTTTAAAATAAAAAAAATGGCATGAGAAGAGAATTGAGAACCGTGTTTTTGAACTAGAACATAAAGTATTATTGAATAAATTAAGACTAAAATTGTTTTCAGGAAAACTCAAAAGTAAATGGACACAAAGGGATGTGGCTTAGGACTTATATGATCGTCTATTCAATGATGTTAAACGTGACTCTAGTTGGAGGCAACCCAATATTATTTTACTTATATTTTCATTATTTTTGTTTTATAGGTGAATGTGAAGAGTAATGTCACAACAAGAATGAGCATTTCAGTGATAGATATGGTGTGCCATGATTAAGGGATTTTTCTTTTCTTTTATATTTTCATATTTATATGTGTACATTGAGGACAATGTGTAATTTAAGTTTGGGGAGGGAACTTCAATCTCTACACTAGTATTTAATATGCATTTTAAATTTTTAGGGAATAATTTTTCTTAATTTTTAGGATGTTTTTAATCATGATTTGGGTACAAATTGATAAATATATGGAAACTAAATGCATGCACGCTTGATATGAAACATATAAAATTAATGATAAAAATTGGTTGTCATAACTAGGGTAAGGAATGTAACATATTTGTGAAGATATTTACATTAATCATGTGATATGCTTGCTAGTTTTGATTTATTGATTCAACTTTTTATGTACATTTTTATGATTGATTTTGGTGTGCTTATTGGGAGAAAAGTTTTAGTGAGTCATGCGAGTTGATCATCCCTTGAGGCAAAATTCTAAATAGCATTTTGTAAGAGAAGTGATTTAGGCCTTATTTGGATCGATTGAGGCTTTGATGCTAACCATTGGTAATATCCATAGTCACCCATTTGAGCCTAACAAAGGACCATTCATATCTTTAAGCCACATTTTATGCCTATCCAATAAGTATTACCTTTATCCTTGCACCTTTAGTTTATATGAAAAGAAAAAAAAACAATGCAATCATGTGTTATGCTATAGAGTAAGATGAAATGTAGTGCACCCTATAATTAAAAAAAAATAAGAAGAAAAACTCACAACACAATTATTCCTCTAAATAAGAAGAAAATATAATTGAAAATAAGTTACAAAAGCTCAATATGGTATACTGAATTATCAAGTAAAAACTCAATTATAGTTAAAATGATGAACAAAAAGAAAGCTAACTTGTAGAAAGAGCCTAAATGTCTTCATTTATCGACCCCTACCTAAGCCTGACATTACAACCATGTAAAGTCCTTATTGATCTTTAGCTAAATGCATATTTATATTAGTGGAGAGAGATGTGAAAAATAGACTTACAAGACTTGTTCTAAGATTGAATTGATTAGCATGCTCATATAGGTTGATTTCGTGGGTGCATTGGATGATATCATATGTAGCACACACACACAAATCAATTTTTCAAAAACCATGCATATCCTTGTATTGATGGAATGTTGATTGAAGAATGTGTGAACCTCCTTATCAAAGGATTATACGACTTTTGAGAGGGATAGTTTTCATGAAATATGTATGTACTAATAGAAGTATATTTATGAATATACTACCCATGTTATTTTATTATACTTAGCTTTACTCGAGGAAAAGCAAAGAGTTAAGTTTGAGGGTGCGATGACTCTAGGAAAGTAAAGTCATTAGCACACTTTTTACTTAATATTTACTTGTTTTATTTAATAAATAGTATTTTTGGGAATAAAAATATTAAAATATAAAGTTTTAGAGAAAAAAGGTGAAATTATAATTTTTGGAAATTTTTGAGATTTTTTATGAATTTTTAACGTAGGACGAATCATGAGCTACCACGTGGCAAGCCACATAAGAAGAGGAGCTGATTAGGTAAGCCATGCAGATGCTACACAAGTACGGACATCGAATCACTCTACGTCGCATGTGAGGAGGATGAAACGCGTGCCATGTGTCAGCACGACGTTCAATCCAAGTTCAGGCTTTGTCAAACCTTATTGCCATGTGTCTCCATACCATTGATCCGTGCATTCCACCCCATGCACTATACCATCTGTTTCCACGAATCACGTTGCACCACATGACACTAACTCAAGAGCATTGACTCTTATCGATCTCCCTGCTACACGTCGTGCCCTGATTCGCTCAGTGAATTCTTTGTGCCAGGTGTCACGTTGTGAATGAATAGCATTGTTAGTTTTGATCATAGTGCTTGATTTGAAGTTGATCTGACAATCTAGATCACACCTGAGCAATATTTAAGCCCCTAATCACTCAATAAACCCAAAGGGGCCATCATTAAGATAATTTTGGTCAATATTTGGATCTAAAAAGGGAGAAAAATACAAAAAAATTCAAGAGGGGACACAATTTTGGTGGAGATTCAAGAGGAGATTAACACTACAATTCAAGAGATTGATTGTATTTTTTCTTCTACTATTTTATATATCAATTTTTATGTATTTCTTTATGAAAAATATGAGCTTTATGAACACAATTATGTGTAGTTAATTTATTAATCTAGGGATCTTATGAACCCAATTTTTACCATATGATGATTTAATATTTTACCCTAATTATAATTTTAATTTAATCATATTATTTAATCTGATTTTTATGCTATTAATTGTTTGGCCAACAATTTATATATAGAGGAAATTAAATATATTTGAGAGAATTATTTAATTGTTTGTCTTGATTAAATAACATGTATAGTTTCTAGGCAAAAATGTATGATTCTCATGTATCTGATCCATAATTGATGAAATTAATGAGTAGTATGCAATTTAATTGGCATAAGAGTGTGATTAAATTAATTATTATATGGTGTGCAATTTACTTAAGAGAGAAATACATGCTAGGTTAAATTCAATTGATAATGTAATTAATTGATAATTATTTTGGGGGATTTTAGCGATTCACATGTTTAGAAAAGTAGGGGATTTTAACGATTCACATGTTTAGAAAATTGGGGCATTTAGTATTCCTAAATATTTTCTCATATATCTTTTTAGTTACCAAAGTTGATTTAATTGATTGTTTCTATTTACTTTTAGTTATTTTAATTTTTCTCCCTTAAAATATAAAACACATAAAAAAGTTGATTTTTATTATTTTTAGTTTTAAAAATTAGTTTCTAATAAAATAATCTTCATGGGAACGATATTTTCTTATCATTATATTACTTGTTGCGATATGTATACTTGCGTATTCATTGCACACACTTCGTGTATGGAAATCAAATAAACATTCCCAATAATTAGAGATTTCATCATTAGGACATCTTTTTTCATACTTCCCCTCAAGTTAGTTCCAAGATATCTATCATTTCCAACTTGCATATACATGCAAGAAACATAGACCAAGGTAACCCTTTTGTGAAAACATCAACTAATTTATTTTCACTTGTGACAAATAAAAAACAAATTTTACCTTTTTCAACTTTCTACTTGATAAAATATTTTTCGATCTCAACATGCTTGGTTCTGCTATGCCAAATAGGATTATAAGCAATGCTAATAACAAATTTATTGTCACAATAAAGTTTCATTATTTTTGGCATGGAAACTCACAATTCTTTTAACAAAATCTTCAACCACAATAGTTCACAAATTCCATATTCCATTACTTTAAACTCAGCTTTAGTATTAAATTTAGGTACTATAGATTTTTTCTTATTACTCCAAGTAACTAAACTTATTCCATCGAAAGTGTAAAATCTAGACATTGAGCTTCTATCGTTGATTGAACCTATATAATCAGCATGTCTAAAGGCTTCAATTTGAAGGTGATAATTCTTTGAGAAGAGTAAGCCTTTTCCAGGTATGCCTTTAAGCTATCATAGAATCTTCAAAATCGCTTCCATATGAGTTTCACGAGAGGGTGCATATATTGACTAACAACACTCATAACAAACATAATATCCGGTCTAGTATGAGATAAGTATATTAGCTTACCAACTAATCTTTTATAGAAACTTTTGTTAACTATGGCACTTTCCATTGCACTTCCCAAGTTGGGTTCTGGATCAATTGGAGTTTTTCCTGGCTTGCAACCCAACATTCATGTTTCTTGGACTAGATCTAAGACATACTTTCTCTGTGATAGAAATATCCCTTTCTTTGATCTTGCAACCTCAATGCCCAAAAAATATCTCAAGCTTTCCAAATCCTTGATCTCAAAATATTTGGCAAACATTTTCTTAAGTTTTTGAATTTCATCAATACCATTCCTAGTAAAAGTGATGTTATCCACATAAACAACTAAGATTATGATGCTCCCATTTTTAGAGTGTTTATAAAACAAAGTAAGATCCTCTTGTCTCTATGTGTACTAAAAATGGTGTTATCCACATAAATAATTAAGATTTAATGCTCCCATATTTAGAGTATTTGTAAAACAAAGTAAGATCCCCTTGACTCTGTATGTACTCAAAATGACAAACTACCTTCGTGAACCTTTCAAACCATGCTTTGGTGATTGATTTAGTCCATACAAAGACTTCTTTAACTTCCACACATTTTTTATGTCCAAATACATCTTCAAGACCAGGCACCAACTTCATATATACTTCTTCTTCTAAGTCTCCTACAAAAAGGCATTCTTCATACCAAGTTTGTTAAGATGCCAATCTAGATTTGTGATAATAGCTAAAATAACCCAATATGAATTCATCTCAGCAACATGTGACATGCTAATTTTAAGTATATAGGTGGTGCAAGTAATATAATTTACCTAAGTATGGATATCGATCTCACAGGGAGTTGTGTATCTTATAATTGAGTACCAATAAAATTATTAAGAATACTATTTGGATAATAGCAAATTATAAAAACTGAAAAATAAATAACAACTATAAAGATATATGAGAAAATGACCTAGAAATTTTAATTCTCCAATTTCCTATGCATATGAACCACTAAAATTTCATCCAAAATAATTACCAACCAATTACATGATCAATTGAATCTAACCTTGCATGTATTCATCTCTCATGTAAACTACACACCATATAATAATTAACCTAATCACACTCTTATGTCAATTAGATTGCATAGTATTCTCTAAGATCATCAATTATAGACCACACACATAAGAATCATCATCTCTCTGCCTAGAAACTATGCAGGTAATTTAATCAAGAAAAACAATTAAATAATTCTCTCAAATCTATTAAGTTTCCTCTATAAATTAATTGTTGTTCACACAATTAATAGCATAAAAATTAGATTAAATAATAAAATTGAATTGAAATAACAATAGGGTAAAATATTAGATCATCGCATGTAGAAAATTGGGTTCATTAGCTAGACATAATTATGTTCATAAAGCTCAAATTTTTCATAAAGAAAGACAAAAACTAATAAAAAAATAATGGAGATTGAGGCGCTAACCTAGTTTATGTTTACAAATATTCTAAAGATTCTCAAGATCCTACAAATATTCTCAAGATCCTACACAAGGGATATTTTTGGAATATTAAATTGGATGCAAGGATTAATTTAGGAAGCAATTTGTTTGTTTTAGTTAATTATGGGCCTTTTATGTTTAGTAATTGTTTTTAGTGAATCGTGAGCTTTTTACTTTAAATATTTTAGTCTTTTATTTTTTTAAGCTTGGGTTAGGCCCAATCCATAACTAAATAGGCTCATTAGGCCCATTTCATCTAGGGTTTTTTTCTTTTAGGGTTTCTTGCTTATAAAGAATAAGAGCTATGTAATTTGGAGGCAAGAATGAATATCATTAATGAAAAGTATATTTCATAAAACTTTTGCTTTGCCTTCTTGTGTTCTTGATTGAATGCTTGAATTCGACTTATCAAAGGGTCAACCTTTATGGTGTCTCAAGATTGAGATTTTATGGACTTTTTTTCCTTAGGGTTCTAATATTATCATATTCAACACATTTTTAGCAACTCAATCGTTCCTATTCCTTGAGTTTGTAGGTTCTTGGGGTTTTTTTCCCAAAGGATTCGCATTTTTTGGTATTAGAGCCTTTGTTGCTAAAAGCAAGTTATCTATCTTTATTTTAAATTCTAAATTAAAAAAAATTCATATGATTTTTTTCTACATTCTTGAGTCACAAATCACAAAAAAAATAAATTTTGTCCTTTTGAGTCTTGTCTTTTCTTTCAATTTCATTGTCATTGTTTTTCTTTATTTTTGTGTTCAATCTATCTTTGTTCTTTAAAAAGAAGAGGAGGGTTGTTGTTTAGCTTCCAAAGTATTTGATAAAACCAAGTTGTAACTTTCAATGGCCATTACTTTTGACTTAGGTAATGAAACGAATATTATAATATATAAAATCAAAGCTTGTTTCGATTCCCTTATGAAAAATTTGGCATCTCTTCTGTTTTTTCAATTTTAGAGCCCAAATACCACCGTTTACATCAATAACCAAGGGGTTAAAGATTTACGGTACATTTTTTTGTTATTTTCTTTTTTTGTTCATCAGGGTTACAATTTTTTTTGTGGAATTTTTATTCACAAAAGTAGCAGTACTAGTCAAAAGAAAAAAATAAAAAATAAAGAAAACAAAGAAGAAGAAAAGGTTAACAAAGTAGTGGATCCTTCAAGAATCTAATTCTTGTTTTCATGGTGAAATTTCTTATTCTTGTTGAAATTTTCCCTTTATTTTGTTCTTGTTGCCCAAGACTAATTTAAAAAAAGGGAAATCATAGTTGATCAAGAGTCTTTCTTTAGAGTTCTCTTTGGTCAGGAGTCTTTCTTTAGAGTCCTCTTTGGTCAACAGTCTTTCTTTAGAGTCCTCTTTGGTCAAGAGAATTTCTTTAGAGTCATCTTTGGTCAAGAGCCTTTTTTTTATAGTCATCTTTGGTCAACATTCTTTCTTTAGAGTCCTCTTTGGTCAAAAGCCTTTCTTTAGAGTCCTCTTTGGTCAAAAGCCTTTCTTTAGAGTCCTCTTTGGACTTTATTTTTGTCATACTTTGCCATCAAGTTTTTTAGAAGTATGAATTTTTAGATAATCACCAATAAAATTGTTACTTCTTTAGATTAGTTGGATTCTTTGATTTTGTTAAGAACACAAAAGAGGTTGGTGTGAGCTTTAAGCGGTAAAAAAAAGAAAAAAAAGAGCGAAAAATAGTGTTAAAAAAGGAGAGTGATAACCATCTTATTTGAGAAAAAACACGCGAGGGAATGCGTGGGTTAGAAGCACCTGAGTGGTGCAATTTCACATTAAAATTGCCTCTAAGTGTGTCTGCTAGAGGTGAGAAACATAAGAAATAACCAAAAATGACAAACTAAAAATAATAGAAAATAAATAAAACTAATATACTGAAAAAATAAAACCTAATCAATGTTAGTAAATTGTTGGAGTTACAAGAGGAATCTTCTCAAAACATATAAAATGATCTACTCTCTCCACATAATTTTGCAAGTGTTGTTCATTAACTCCTATCGGTTGGATCCTCAATCTCAACAACACCATCCTTGAAAATATTATTGCACCACAAATAGACCAGTTCATCTTGATCTCATCTTTCCAGGGTGTATATGCAATCAAAATCAAAATGATGAACCTTTTGGCTAGGCTCAAAATTCTTCTTCTGGATCTGCTTGTCTTGAGCCATTTCTAGTTTAGCATTGTAAATCCTGGAGTTATCATATGCATCATTCCTCAATTCTTATATCTTTGATAATTGTAACTTTCTTTGAAGTCTTATAATATTCATATCAATGTTAAGGGCTTTAACAACCAAATAAGGTTTACACTCCAATTCAACAGATAAATGACATGATTTACCATAAACAAGCCTGTAAAGAGACATTCCAAGGATAGTCTTGTAGGTAGTGTGATATGCTCTAAATGCATTAAAAAGTCATAAGGATTAATATTTGCGGTTTGGATTAACCATCTTCTCTAGAATTCGCTTGACCTCCCTATTAGCTAAGTCAACCTATCCATTACTCTTTGGATGGTATGTAGTATAACCCTTATGCAAAACACCGTACCCATGCATCAAAGCTTAAAAAAGGTGGTTACAAAAATGGGTCCCCTGGTTATTGATGATAATACGTGGTGTACCATACCTATATAACACATTTTCTTTTAAGAATTTTACTAGAGTTTCTTTATCATTAGTACTATACGTCATAGCCTACACTTATCTGGACACATAATCTACAACTAGAAGAATATAAAGATAACCAAAATAAGGGGAAAAGGTTTCCATAAAATCAAGACCCTAACAATCAAATATTTCAATAACAATTATAGGATTAAGAGGCATCATGTGACGTAGAGTCAATGCACCTAAGTTTTGGCTTCTTTCACAAGAAAGACAAACAAAGTTAGTATCTTTCAACAAAGTAGGCTAATAGAGACCACACTGTGAAATTTTAGCTAAAGTTGTTTCATTAAAAAATGACCACTACATGATTCATAAGGACAAAAATTCAAGATACTATAAATCTCATCTTCTGGAATACAACGTATTATATTTTGGTCTAGGTAATACTTAAATAAATATGATCATCCCAATAAACATTTCTTACCTCAAGCAAGAACTTTCATTTGTCTTGTGCACTCCAATTAAATGCAAATTCACCAAAAATCAAGTAATTAACAATATGTGAACATAAGTGAGTTTGGTAACAAGTGTTTGGAAAGCTTCCTTACACTCTTAACTTCAATTGAATTTAGCATCTTTGACTTGGAGGTTACACAATAGATAGGATACTACAAAGAAGTTCTGTATAACTCTCTTGTAAAAACTAGCATGTATAAGAAAATAACGGTCATCTTTTACTCTTTATGGGTTAGGTCATTTAGATATTAATTCAATTTTGGATTTATCTACTTCTATTCCCTTTTCAGACACAATATGACCCAAAATAATCATAGAAGATACCATGAAATGATATTTTTCTCAATTCAAAACAAGTTCTTTTTCTTCACACCTACTTAACACATCTTATAAATTAAGTAGACATGAGTCAAAGAAATTATCAAAAAACAATCAAATTATATATAAAAACTTCCATGCATTTTTTAACCATATTAGAAAAAATACTAAGTGTACAACGGAGGAAGGTAGTTGGTTCTTACATAAACTAAGAGGCATTACACGAAAAGTATAAGTACCATATAAGCATGTAAATGTAGATTTTTTCTTGATCCTCTAAAGTTATCTATATTTGATAGTAACCAAGATACTTATCAATAAAATAATAGAAACAATGGCCAACTATACGTTCTAAGATTTAGTCGATAAAAGGCAATGAAAAATGATTTTTTCAGGTGAAATTTTTTAATTTTTTGAAATTAATGTGCATATGCCACCCAGTTACTACCTAGTTGGATAAGAATTCCCTTATCATTTTCAACTATAGTCACCCTAAATTTCTTTAGAATCACTTCTATTGGACTTACCCATTTACTATCAGATATTGGATAAATTATACTTAAATTTATAAATTTTTAGACTTCTTTTGTTGTGAGATTAAGTCTTCTTTGGGGTTTTTTTTAGGGTTAGCTCCTTCCTCTAAGTGTATTCTATAAGAACAAATTAATGTACAAATACCTTTTATGTCAGCTATAGTTCATCCTTATGCATTTTTATGTTCTTTTAACATATTTATCAAGTTCTTTCTTGCTCAATACTAAGTTTAGAAGATATAGTGATAGGAAAAGTATCACTTGAACCCAAGAATGTATGTTTTAAACCTTTGAGCAGTGGAAAAACTTCAAATTTTAGTGTTTATATGGCCTAGGGTTTTTGCTTTTCTTTTTCACTTGGAAACTCCTCAAAGCGTGGTTGCCAATATCTTGATTGCTAATCCTGATTTTCATCAAAAGCTAAAGAAACATTAAATATATCAAGAAAAATGAATGATTCTAAATTATGATTAAGTAGGAGATACTCCAATGATTAAAACTCAACATGTATGTTTACTTCTTCTTCAATAAGCATGTGTATCATGTATGTTTGATAGCATTCATCATCATTTTGTGGTGTCTTCCCTAAATGAAAAATATTCACCTCTAGAATCATGTTATCAAAAGATAGCTTCATAAGATCATTCCTAGAGTTTATAAGGGCATTTGATGTAGCAAGGAAAGGTCTTCCAAGGATGAGTAGGATCATTGACTCCATACGAACCACTAATTGAGTATCCAAAACTTGAAAGTTAATATGATAGTAGAATTTATATATTTGGATCAAAACATCTTCATCCCTCTTGGCCTTTGTAAAGAATGGTCAGCCAATCACCATATCACATATGTGGGTTTGATCTCTCCAAGTCTAAGTTGCAAATATACAGAATAAGTCATCAAATTGACAATTACTCCTAAGCTTAAAAGGGCTTGACCAAATCCATGCATTCTAATCTTGTGAGAATTGTGGGATAACCAGGATCTTTGTACTTTGGTGGTATCTTCTACGCTATCATCGCACTAGCTTGCTATGTCAAAAATGCAGTCTTCTTAACAAGATGCCCCCTTTTTATGTTGCATAGATCCTTGATTACTTTAGAAAAAGTGGCTATCTACTTAATCACATGTAACAAGAGAAGATTAATCTTAACTTGTTTCAAGTACTCTAGGATCTAACCTTGGTTATATGGATTTTTTTTCTCAAGACATTACGGATTGAGGAAAGGGTACTTGTATTGGAAAATTCTTCTCTACTTCCTTTGAAGTGGAATATTCAACATTTTGTAATGGTGATAGTGTTTTAGTTAGTTTATGGGCTTGGTATAGTTGGTCCCTCTAGAATTTTACCACTATGAGTTGAAATAACATTGACCTCTTTGACATTGTGTGCATTGATAGTAGAGAATTTTGCCATATGTTAACCTTCTGGGTTGGACTGAGGTTGAGAGAAAAATTCTCCTCACTCTTGTACAATTAGAGTGTTGGTCAACTTAGTGATATGGATTTTGATCTCTTTAATTTCCTTCACCTCTTATGTAAGCATAACCTTAAACTTTTGATTAGTTTTACCTTGTGCCTCATAAATGATTGTAGTGTTTCCTATAAAGGATTCCTATTTGGTTATGTATTATATTGAGGTGTTGGGTAATTTCTTTGTGGATATTTTTTTAGTTTTCATTAGGTTGTATGGGTTTGTCACACTTCCATTTAAAATTTGGATGATTTCTCTAGCCAGGATTATATGTTTCTGGGTAAGATGAGTTAGGTTTTCTAAATATCTGAACAACATTACATTGTTCTTCATAAACCCCCTTCATCTCATTATAGGGTGGGGAATTTTGAGCTAAGTGTTCTACTATCCCATAAATAAAGCATGTATCCTAAGTTTCTACACTTGCATAGCCTTAAACTTTTGATTAGTTTTACCATGTGCCTCCATAAATGATTCTAATGTTTCCTATAAAGGATTCCTACTTGGTTATGTATTACATTTAGGTGTTGGGTAATTTCTTTGTGGCTTAGTTTTTAGTTTTCATTAGGCTGTATGAGTTTGTTAAACTTCCAATTAAGATGATTTCTCTAGTTGGGATTATATGTTTCTAGGTAAGATGAGTTAGGTTTTTTAAACATCCTTACAATATTACATTGTTTTTCATAAACCTTTCTCATCTCACAATAGGTTAGGCAATTTTGAGCTAAGTGTTCTACTATCCCACAAATAAAGCATGTATCCTAAGTTTCTACACTTGCAACCATATGAGTAGTTTCACTATCTTTCATTTTTAAGGTCTCTAATTCCTTAGTCAAAACTTCTAGTTGCGCTTTAAGGTTTTCTTCTTCTTCTAGATGGTAAACTCCAATTGGTAGCGCTAGGTCCTTTCCTTCTTGTAGTCTATGGCTTCATTAGGGTCTTTTTAGAAAAACTCACTATTGCACATCATTTCCATAAATTGGTGCTTCCTAATTGTGAGTCCATCATAGAAGTAGCTAACTAAGAGACAATATTTGTACCTCTGGTGTCGGTACATGTTTAGTAACTCTTTGAATCTCTCCTAAGCTTGGTCTATTTTTAAAATTATTGGTCTTATGGTGGGAGAAGTATTTATTAAAGAAGGATTGGGTCATTTTCTCTATGTACTTATGGATCTCAATCTCTAAAAGTATAGCCAGCCTTTTGATGTGTCTTTTAAGGAGAAAGGGAAAGTTTCAACCTAATAGAGTCTACGACATTTTGTTGGCTATGAAAAGTGGCCACTATCTCTTCGAATTCCCTAATATGTAGATATGTATTTTCACTATCTAAGCCATCAAAAGTCACTACTACAAGAAAGAGCAATAAAGTCAGGATTTAAAATCAGTTTTTGCCCAAAACCAAATTATATATGCTCATAGACCGACTTAAAAAATTATCAAAATTAGCATTGGTCCTATGTGTCAACCGACACTACATCCTACATATAGCGTCATTCCTACGTGTATTGAAACTACCTTATTTTTTCCTTTTATCTTCTTCTCTCCCCTATTTATTGACATCATGCTCGTATGTTTCCCTCTTCCCTTACAAAAAAACCGACTGTCCTCCCTATATTCTCTCTCATTTTCCGGCCACCTCCGACCACCATTTCTAGCGTTGTTAAGTGGGTTTTCTTCCTCTACAATTTTTCTTCTAGATCTATTATTTTTTTCAACATAATACTCAAATTTTTTATACCCATTTTCCTTCACTTACTCACTTACCAAACACCTTTTTTGCTTCATTTTCATCATTTTGTCACCTCATTTACTCTTGTAAGAATTTCTATGAATTATTTGTATATTATGTGTTATTTATTATATATATATATATATATATATATATATATATATATATATTGTTACGTAGGTTATGATTTTTTATTCAAGCTTAGAAGAAAAGAAGGTTTTTTATTCATTTATTTATTTTAATAATTTTATGTATTTAGTTTTTGATATATATTAATTTACTTTAAACTTAAATTTTTTGAAAATAATTTACTTGTACATGAAATATATATATATATATATATATAATATTTATATGTATAATGTATAATGAGTTTATTAATATTTATTATTATTACATGCATTTATATATATATATATATATATATATATATTATATTGTATATTGTTAATATTATAATGAGTTTATTAATTGGTTAAAATTTATGTATTTATTTTTATGTGATGTTTTGATAGATATTCTAATAATTTACGATTTTATATATAAAAATATCTAAAATATATTGGTTGGATATATATTTAATATGTTTAATATCATTAATAAAAAATGGACAAATCTTGAATGTCAAAGTGTAGAATTGAACATGATTATATTGTTAGAGTAGAAAGTTTCTTGGAATTTACTAGTAAAAATAGTAATAATGAAATTAATATGATTTGATGCCTATGTGTTAAATGTAAAAATGAGAAATTTTATGATGTTGACGAGGTTAAGTATCACCTTATCTGTTGTAGTATTCTTTTGAGTTATTAATGTTGGTATTATCATGGAGAAAATGTTGATAATACTTATGGGGAAGAGATAAATAAGGATGTGAGTGGTATACATCTTATCCATTTGTACAAACAGAAAATATGTTTCATGACGTTGAAGTTGAACTACATGAGGATGATCCTAAAACCTTTAAAAAACTTCTAGAAGATGTTGAAAAACTGTTGTATCCAGAGTGCAAGTAATTCACTAAAATGTTGGGATTGGTTCATTTGTACAATGTGAAGGCAAAAAATGGTTTTTCTGACAAGGGATTCATAAAATTACTAAATGTACTAATAGATTTGTTTCTTGAGGCTAATGAATTACCATTTTCAATATATGAAGTGAAGAAATCTCTTAGTTGATTTGGCATGGAATATCATAAGATTCATGCTTGTCCAAATGATTGAATTATTTATACAAAAGAATATAAGACATTGAATGATTGTCTGGTATGTAAATAATCGAGATGGAAGAATGCTATAAATGAGAAAACTCTTCAGAAAGGCACCCGTAAAGGTTCATTGATACTTTCCTCTAATTCCTTGCTTTCAAAGGTTGTTCAAAAGTAAAGAGACATCAAATATGTTGACTTGGCATTCAGATAATCGATCTAGTGATGAGATGTTATGTCATTCTTATGATTCTCCAAATTGGAAAGTCGTAGATAATTTATCCTTTCAATTTGCATCTGATCCATGCAATCTTTGTCTTTCCATTGTTGCTGATGGAATTAATCCGCACAGTTCCTTTAGTAGTAGATATAGTTATTGGCTAGTAATTATTATGGTAACATACAACTTTCCTCTTTGGTTGTGTATGAAAAGAAAATTCATGATGTTAAAATTATTGATCTTAGGAACAAAACAATCCCGGAGTTGATATTGATGTGTATTTGTAGCCTCTGTTAGATGTTTTAAAGATGTTGTGGAATGATGGTGTAAATGTTTACGATGCACATAAATAAGAATACTTTAACTTGAAGGGGGTCCTTTTATAGACAATTAATGATTTTCCTGCCTATGGGAACTTATCAGGACATGCAACAAAAGATTATATGGGATGCCTTATTTGTTGTGATGGCACTTATGCAACTTGTCTTGTTCACAGATGAAAGATGTCTTATAGAATACATAGAAGATTTTTTTCCATCTCGACACAAGTGTAGATACCAAAAGAAACCTTTAGATGGTAAAGAAGATCATGATACTACACCAAGACCTTTGCGAGGTGTTGAGATATTAAGGCAAGTGAATAGTAAGACAATCAAAAAATATGGAAAGATGCAAAAAATAATAGTCGCTGATGGAGGGAAAAGAAATAGGTCAACTAAAATAAGGGTGAAAAGGAAAATATTACTTAATCAATAGATCATGATTGTTAGAAAAAAAATCAATATTTTTGGAATTACTTTATTGGAAAGACCTACACATTCATCACAACTTAGATGTCATGTACATTGAAAAAAATTTATATGAGAGCTTGATTGGTACATTACTTAATATACCTAGAAAAAAGAAGGATGAAATTAAAGTAAGACTGGATTTAAAGAAACTGGGCATAAGACCTAAATTGGCACAAAGGGTGAAAAATGATAAGAATCAAACATAATTTCCACCAACATCATATACAATGTCAACAAAAGAGAAGAATGTGTTTTGTAAATCTTTGGCGGGTATGAAAGTTTTTGATGGTTACTCATCCAACTTAAAATTTTTTGTGTCTATCACCGATAAGAAACTTTATTGTGTTGAAATAATATGATTGTCATATCTTAATGCAATAGTTATTACCAGTTGTTATTAAGCTCATTCTTCCAAAACATGTTCCATTATCAATAATTCTTCTTTGTTCATTCTTCAATACAATATGCAAGAAATCTATATCAATTGACGAGTTAAACTCTTTACAAAAAGATATTGTGGAGAATTTGTGTCTACTTAAGAAATGTTTTCTTCCTTATTTTTTCGATATAATGATTCACTTATATGTCCATTTAGTTCAAGAGGTTCAATTATGTGGTCCTACTTACTTAAGGTGTACGTATCCTTTTGGGAGGTACATGCAAGTCCTTAAAGGATACGTAAATAATAGAAATCATCCTAAAGATGCATGATGGAACATTACATTGTTAAAGAGGCCATTAAGTTTTGTTCTGAATACTTTAGCGGTTTCATTGAAATTAGGAATCCTATGCACAAGTTATTCTTAGAATGTGATCTGATCCAAGTAGGTAACCCTATGCTCGGTGGAAATAAGAAATTTTGATATGATATTATTGTTTTACTTAAGATAAAAAATTAGTACTTTTATTATATTGTTTTTCTTTTATTTTACTAACATATATAATACCTCTTCTTTAGTATATTATACTAGAATTAGTAAGTGTGGTACATTTAAGATATACAAAGCAAGTATCTCGTGGAAAATCATCGCGGACTATTATAGTTATGAATATGCTATAAAATTCAGTAAATATCTTAACTCTTTGATGATTATTGTTACGAGCAAGACTAGCATAAATGATGAATAGATTGTGCCACTTTCTAGAGAAATTTCTGGCATAAATATTGAGAATATATATATCAATCGAGTGCTTATTGTAACTGTTTGAATTTCAAATGATCGATTTAAATATAATTCAAATGTGGATAAGGTAAGTCCTCAATAAGTAAATAACTTTCATTTATGTAGAACATATAATTATACTTATATTATCTAATTATATATATATATATATATTTCTTTTATATAGGGCATGTTATTATTGACTTCAAGTTAATCACCTATCACATTTAGCAATTTTTATGATTCATCATTTTCCAATCAATATCAAGAGCATGATGTTATCATCAAAGCTAAACAATTATGTGATAGGGCCTTAACACTTCATACAAATTAGAAGTTGATAATTCATTGGCCACTAATGTTTGAATAAGGCCAAGATAATTAGATATTGATAATTCTTGATCTACATGGCAATTATCTTTGGTACTTTGACTCAGCTTCCATATAATTGAGTAAAGACACAAAAGTAGTTGTTAAAATGTATGAATTATAGTTAGCTATTTTTCTTTGTAATATTTAATAAAAAACTAAATTTATTAAACTTTGATAGGATATGGAAGTTTAGAAACAAGAGTAAGGGCATTGCCCTTAAAAATCACTTAAGTTTATATGGGACAAAGTTATAGTATGTATAAGCGAATATTAATAATTTAATGAATTTTACTATTGAATAATAAAGATGTTCGAATTGATAAGCCATGTATATTTTATTTTTGTAGGTTCCATAACAAAATGATAGAGTCATGCGTGGTTACTTTGTCATGAAAATTATGAGTGAAATCATCTTAAATATCAACATGCCAATTAAAAATGTGGTAATCTCTTTTATGAATATACTCTTTTAACATATATGAGTTATTTTTTATAAATTCATGATATTAAATTATTATTTTAAATTTCAATACATGTAGTTCTTTTGTTGGAACAAATCGGGCTATGACATGTAAATTTTTGATGATTTACGAGAAGAATGTGTATAACACATGCTTGAAATTATAAGATCACAGGAAGAATCATAACAAGAATATGATGATATTGAATAGCATAGGGCATTGATGAGTGCTTAAAAAGCAATAAAATTACCATGATTTAATGTATTTTAATTGATGAAATAGATTCATATTTGTATGATTTTATCATTTTTTTTATATAAATCTGTCTTTTTGGAATCCATGTATTTTTATTGTTTTTTAGGTATTTTTGTTCAAAAATAAATTAAAAAAATTGGAAGAAAAACATTGGAGGTAATACATCACAAATATGTTTTGAAAGGATATGAAAAAAAGTAAAAAATATAGAAAAATTGGAAAAAATGGATCAAAACGGTCCAAAATGTCAAAAAGGCCGAAATCGCCTACGCAGCCACCCATCCACATCGAGTCCCGTATGCAGTAGTGCGCACACACTCTGGCACACGCCTAGCCAGCACATACAGCCTGCACATGTCCGACACACGCCACGCTGATTTTCACACTTGCAAGCACACTCCTTGTCGTGCCCCAACTGCTCCCAACACTCATCTGCTGCGCCAACCACCTATTTGCCAAAATTTCTGCACCCCATATGCATTCCAACTTGTCCAAACATATCCAAATTAAAATTTGAAGTATTTCTCCCCTTTTTTGGCTTTTTCTTTACCTATAAAAACATAACTAGTTCTTCTGAGGAAAATGCCAAAAAAAGGGGAGAAATATTTCAAAATTTGAATTTAGACGTGTTTAGACAGGTTGGCATGCGTATAGGGCTCAAAAAATCTTAGTAGATGGGCAGTTGGTGTATGTAGGACTGCACAAGACATAGTGATGAGTGTGCTAGAGCATGCACAACACTACACGAACGTGTCCTGGCGCATTCGAAAGCCAGCGTGGCATGTGTCAGGCGTGTTCTGGTTGGGCATGTGCCGGCCACGTGTGTGAGTGTGCTGAAGTGTGTTGGGCATGCGTGCATGAGACTCGATGCATATAGGATGGTGTGCATGGGATTTGAAACGGATGGGCAGTTGCGCATGCTGGTGCACGCAGGACTCGGTGCGGATGGGCTATTGCGCGTGGGATTGTGGTCATTTTGACATTTTTGACCTATTTTGTCCAAATTTTTTCATATTTTTGACTTTTCCTCATATCTTTTCTCAATATATTTGTGATATATTGCCCTCAGTATTTTTCTTGTGTCTTTTAGTTATTTTTGAATGAAAATAAGTGAAAAATAATAAAAATTCCAATGATTTCGAAAAGATAAATTTATATAAAAATATGATAAAATCATACAAATATAAATATATTTAATCAATTAAATTACATTAAAACATTATAATTTTAGTACTTTTTGAGCACTTATTAGAAATAAAGTAGGAATATTACAAAATCCATGACAAAAAAACGTCATCATTTTATTTTTAATTAAGTTAAATATATATATATATATATATATATATATATATAATATATGTATTGTATATAAATTATTTTTTTATAAATTTAGTTCTCAAATAATTAATTAATATTTATTTTTTTAATTATTTGTAATATTTAAAAACTCTTTAAACATATTTTGATTTTTTTTGCTTTTATGTGATCGAACACAGGTGGTAAAGATAGCAAAAAATGACCATAATATGTTAAAAGAAATATATAATTTCAAGTTGTAATTTAAAATTGGTTCTACCATGAACCGACTTTAAATTTTAAGTCCCCCTGTTTTAAGTCGATTCACCTAACTGACTTAAAATGTGTTATTTGTAATAGTGAGTAAGCAAGAGTTGTATACTTTTAGGCTTAAAATCCATTTGTGGTGCTTTAGGGAGGAAATATTATTCATGATGGTATGGATATACGGGTAGAACGGAGGCAAGCTTTAAGAGTTCTAACGGAGTTATCCTCATAATCACTCATATTTTTAGACATAGAGGACAAGTTAGAAGAATGAGATTGATTTAAAGGTAATTCTAACTTTATTCTTTTTAAAAATCTATCTCTTTCATCTCTAGATCGATCCATACATTCTAGTACCCTATTTTTTATTTTTTATTTATTCTTTTGAGTTTTTAAATTTTACTTAATTTTTATTTGATAAGTAAATCTAATAAACAAATAAAAGATAATTATAAAATCAATAACTATTTGTGTTGCTACATCATTGTTATTTTTTTAAGAAAAAATAACAATGATGTACCAATACAAATAGTATTCACCAAGAATACTCTTAGGAAAGAATGGAGGAATAATGTCTCCTTAAAAACTATCCTTCTAAATAGAGCAACATTCACAACAAAAAACTAGTGGCACAAAGTCTTTCGAGAACTATTCTCCTAAATGAACTATCATCTTAAATAGAACTCCCTTAAATTTTACTATTTCATGCAACCACACAATTGTGTTGTTTTTGTTTTTATTTTTTATTTTTAATAAAACTTCCTAACAAATAAAAAAATTATATAAAAGCAAGTAACTACTATTTTTAAAATTTCTATATATAACTCCTTTTTCATTTACAGATAAATTAAAAAGTTAAAAATAAACCTTTTTATTGTTCGTAACATCGTAAAATTTTGATCACACTCAAAATTATTACCCTTAAATAAGCGGATGTGTTAGTATAGCTAGGTGTCGATTCCATAAGGAAGCAAAATTAACAAAAAGATTATCCTAGAAAAATAAATAAAATTTGAGAATTGAGAAATAATTAAAAATAACAATAATTAAAGCATAGAAATTTTAAAGAAAAGAAAACTAATATTAAATAATAATACTTTAAAATTTACTTAATTATTTTGATTTAATAATACCTATTTGATTCTTATTTAATAGTTAATATTTAATTGCTTGTTTCACATCTCAAACGAACAATTAAAATATATAAATTTGGATATTAATAACAAAAACTAATATATTTATTTTAATGAAAATATTCAAACGAACAATTAAAATATATAAATTTCGATATTAATAACAAAACCTAATGTATTTATTTTAAGAAAATATTTTCATTGAAGAAAAAATAAGATTTATTATTATAAGTTGTTCAAAATCGATGATACATTAAAATAATAATATTATAGTAAAAAATTAACTTATAAAATAAATAAAATAATTATAAACTAAAAATAGTACATAAAACATGGATAAATTTATATGAAATAGATGAATATAATATTTTAAAAATAACAAAAGATGTGTTGTGGAAAACTTTTCTTACTTGTTTCGTATATTAAGTTTAATGTTTGTTGTTTAAGAAGAAGCCAATTTATACTGTGTACATGCAGGTACTTGAGTAGCTTCCGCATGAGCAACATAGTATAAAACATGAAATGATTACCAAAAAGTGCATGAAAAATTTGTTATTTTCCTAAGTAGATTTGGTCGGTTTGGATGGCTATTTTGACCATTATTATTATTAATTTAGAGAATTTCTATTCATTCCCAATGGAAGGGGGAGAATTTGACATGTTATCGAGTTGAGAGTACACTTCGGATATAAAGTATTTTCCTTTCCTAAGATGAGTAGGTTTTTACTTATTCATTTTTCCTGTAACATGTACTGAATAAAAATGTTATTTCTGTACAATGTACAGAAACATGTTGTTCATACATTTAGGGCATGATATAATCAAATTACAACATTTTTTTTTTAAGATTTATTATAGTGTGAAGGATTTTTGAGTAGTGGTTCAAATTTGTTGCACAAAACTGAACTGAAATTGTAGTTGGAAAGATTAATTTCTCAAGATCAGCTATGATCATTTATATCATAAATATGATTCTTCTAATATGTAAGCTCCTTTATTTTTGTAAAATGTTATTTTCAAGCTGGCTAAATTCAAAACGCTGATTCTCCTAAAGAATTGAAGAGGACGAGACAAAATGCGGTACATGCGACAACTAGACAGCCAAAAAGAAGCAAGGTTATTGAAATAGATAAATCCTTGAGGTTAATTTGTAATTTTATTATTTTATCAATGTACATGATTTTATGATTTTCTTTTATAAAGTTTACATCAATGGTTTATTATATCCGAACTTGTTCTTCAGTTTATATTTGAAGATTTTTTTAAAACATTGGTAATTTCCAGAATAACTATAAATTATGTAAATTGTTAGGGTTCTTAGACATTTTTTAATGTTAATTATTTGGTTTAAGTTTCACAAGAATTTAATAGAGATATTGTGTATTACTTTTTAACAATGGAGGTTGTACCATGAATATTGACAAACTTTGGAATGTATTTTTTGTTGGATACTTTTTGGAGTTGATGACATTGTGATTGTATTTTATTGATTCATTGTTATAATTTATGTTCTCACTTGGATATTGTTGATTCAAGAAGTTTACAGATTAAAAATCAATTTTGGATTAGTATTAGTTGTAAAAGATATTTTGCATATATTATGTTTTATGGTTTGTGAGCATTCATTGATATTACTGTATTATTCTTAAAATTATGTACAATATACAAATATTTTTTTAAAATTTTCTGTACATATTAAAAAATTAGTTGTATATATCACATCATTTCAGTATTATTGTTACAATTTACATAATTTTATGTACCATTTATAGAATGCATTGAACTTTCTTTACATATTAAAAAAACTTTTTAAAATTATGTAAATGTTACGTATATATTTTTTAACTTTCTATATTAATTACAGAATGTATTGAAGTTTCTGTATGTACTACATAAAAATTTTGAAATTATATATATATTACATTTTTTTTTAATTTTTTGTACCTATTTCAAAATGCATTGAAGTTTTGTAAGGATTACAGAAAACTTTTAAAATTGTATACATGATACATATATATTTTTTAAACATTCTGCACCTATTTCAGAAAGTATTCAAGTTTATGTACATATTACAAAAAACTTTCGAAATTATGCATATAATACATAATATTTTTAATTTTTTGTACGTATTCCACTATTAGCTGTAATTATTACAATACTACGGAATTAGATATACTTATTAGAATTTGTTGTTCCTATGACCAAAATTCAAAACTGTTTGTACCTAACCCATATACATTTTTGAATTTATGTAGATGGTACATATGGTTTTTAAATTTTATTTTACCTATCACAGAATTAGGTACATATTAAAAGTTTGTTCAATAATGTTTTGTACACAGTACACAATTTTTGGTACATATTACAAAATATTTTGAAGTATTAGGATTATTTTTAAAATGTATTAATAAACCCTCTTTTAATATAATGTTACAAAAAATTATTTAATTGACAAATATATTGTCCATGTAAATTAACAGACAAACAATGTCTTAAAAGTACAAATTAACAAATGACATAATAAAATTAGTGTACATATTTTAGAATTATCCAATAAAAAATGCGCCATAATCAATAAACATTATCTAAAACTAAAATCGTTCAATTTTTAAAGTTATAAAATGTACCTAATAAGCCTAAAGGAAGTGAATACATTATTTTTAAATTTTATTCATTTATAATTTTGTAACCTAAATAAAACAATTAGACATAGAATCATGTATAAATAATAAAGTGCAAAAAATAAAAATAATATACGATATTTTTAAGTGGAAACAACTTAGGTCACAATCATGACCTAAGAGGAAAATAATTGATCCATCGATTCACCTAAATTTTCATTATAAAAATCAAACATTCAAATACAAACACGATCTTATGCTATCTTTCTTAAGATATTATCTTAATGTACCTAACTTACAAAACCTTTTTTTCACAGTTTTCAAGATTAATGCAAACAGTAACTAGACTAACATTCTAATTAGCTCCTCACCAATCAAACATGTTTATGGATGAACCTGCAATCAGGGTTTGCACAAAAAACAAAAATGTCTATGTGTGTTTTATAACGGATTTAATAATAAATTATCCTAACTAGATGATTTAAAACATAAAATAAATAAATCAAATGAACTAGCGAATCCTGGAACTTTAATTAAACACAAGTTCAATAAATAAGTTCAAATCTATATTATCATAATAATATAAAATCAAAGATTCAAAATTAATGAGTAGGTTTAGATTTATGCTAGCATAATTATATGAATATCTAAGATGAGATTATGAAGTTTAGCCTAAAATAAAGAAGAGCAAAAGAGTAGAGAAATTAATAGTAAAAATCTTGTTTACCTGAAACTAGCTATGTGATTGTGAGTGAATTATAAGAAACAAATTATGCATTTAAAAAAATCTAGATGTAAAAACATCACTCACATGATGTGGCAAAATATAATTAGGTGATTAGGATTTAAAAATGCATAAAATAAGACAAAATATATCAATTTTTCGTTAGGAGATCTAAAAATGTTAAGCCAACATAACAGGAGATCAATCCATCTAAGGTGAGAATCGATCCCTCTCTATAGATCTCATTTTTTAAAGTTACGCAGTTTGACATGATTTGTTCAAAATCGTGTAAAGATTGATTCAGGTGAAATTGATACGTCTACTAGGGGAATCGATCCCTCTATTTACAAAGGCCTATAAAGAAATCAATAATATCATAATTGATTCAACCAAAAACTTATATCAAATGCATTTAAATATGTATGCTACAATACCTGATTATGAGTCATTTGATCACTGTGATTACGATGCAATACATATTATCTTGATTTTTATTGTGAATATGTGTTAGTGAATGAATGAGTGTAATTATATGTGTGATAGTTATAAAATATATATCTGAAATACGTCTATTTTTAACTCTAATGCTTCTTCGACTTTTTTTATAGACTTGATAACAATACTAGAAACAAGTTTACAAGTAAGTGTTTTATCCATAAAAATAACACACTCATAATCCTTACAAATTCTTTAACAAGCCTTAATTTATATCTAAATATTATAAATTTGTAAAGTTTGAATAATTATTTATTATATGATGTATGTAATATAAAATAAATGTGTACTTAATACATAGTGCTTTAATTATTCATCCTTGTAATCTCATTTATTTTTTCCCAGCATTTTGCTATGCCCTTTTCAATCTTCTTTCCTTGTTTAAGGTTTGAAATTCACCGATTAAAGGTACTCTTTTCTTTTTAATTATTCACCTCTTGTCTTCTAATGAATTTTCTTCATTTTTTCTTTATTGTTTGGTGATAGTACTAATACATCTTTTATTATCAATAATGGTAGATCCCATGAATCTTTATGTCCAAGTGGGCAAATGGCAGCTTCATATGCATATTGCAATATTGCCAAGTGATAGAAATTCGAGCATTATTTTTCGAAATCCACATTTTTGTATCTACAAACTATAATTAATTACATGTTCACATGGTAACTTTATTGTCTGATATTTTCCACATGTGCATGTTGAACTTTCTAAATCAACCATAAAACTTGTGTTTTCTTTCACTTCAAATAGATTTTGGTTAATTGTGAACACTTTATATTTTTTTCATATTCGATGTTTCTTTTTGTTGTTTTTTTCCCTACCATGCAGTGAAGAAGTTCATTTTGGATGCAACTAGTCTTCTATTTGAAAACCACTCTTGAGTAGTTGTTTTATCTCCTACAACAAGTGTGTTACTGCTTGCATCCCTTAATTGCATTAATGTATTCAACATTATTTGATGTTATGAAGTTATATCTTGTTCAATGTTCGGGACATTATGAGTGTGCTCATAATTCATAAATCCTAGCTTTTTCAAGTAGTTATGCATTGTCTTTCTCTCTTGTTCAATCATTTGTACGTTCATTTAGAATTCAAATTTGTATAAGCATACGTAGCTATTTTGAAATACATATTTGTAACTTAATTGTAGTATCTAGAAAAAATTTGCTTTATGTGGTAGTAATAAAAACATTGTAGCACATTATCCTCCTACACTTTTTGATAGCAGATTTAATACCAAGGCTTCTGTCCAAAAATATTACAAGATTGTTCTCATTACCAATAACAATTTTTAGTCTGTTTTATTAACAACTCCAAATATTATTGGATAAATCTACAAAATGAGTTGAAATATCTGAATATGTATAGTATATAACCAATTATGAGTTATAATCCTTATATATATTAATATAACATTATTATCTTTGTATAAAATAAAAATCCATACATTTGGGAAACAATATACCTAATTAAGTACTTCCGATTCAAATAATTATTTTTTTATTAATTATGTAGTAATTAGTAAGTTATTTCTATTTTAAGAAATATAAATAAAATATTATTATTTTCATACTTGATTATTCCCATCCTTCACATAATACCCATCCAAACTTTTTCTTAAGAAATGTTTCATCGATCATTATCACAGGTCTCATCAATGATCAGAACACATTAATGCTTGCTTCAATTACCATGAATGCACACTTAAATTTAGAATCAACTTTGGTTTTTATCTTGCTATATAATTTTTCATTTTTTTTCTCTATGCTTATAGAAAAACCTGGTAGCTTGCTATAAGATTCATTTGGATCGCCTCTTACAATCTTTAGAGCTTGTTTATTGGTTTCTTGTAGCTAATGTTGACTCTTATTTTCTATCATATATCACTCTTAATATCTTTTGGTCACAATTGTCTTCCGGTGTGATTGAAAAAACCTATGATGTCATTAGTTATTATCTTATAAGTTACATGTTTGTAGCATTGTTTTTGGTAAAGTTCGAGACATGTATGATTTTCATTGTATGTTGTGATCCAAAACCTTAGTCTCCCGTATTTTATTTGCAATAATTTCCATCCACAATTTTCATCCTTGGAAACTAAATGTATCATCTTCTTGTTTGAGTTTCTTTTCTTGAAATGATAACGAGTATTGATTGTGAAGTTTGAGATTGATTTTCTATCTCTTCCTTGTTTTTGTATACTTTTTATAAAGATTATGGGTATTGGTTATTTTCGTAGAAAATATATTTACCTGTAAACCTTTGTTTAGGCATGCTATCAAATCTATAAAGAAAAGTTGAACAAATACTCTAATTTTATATAATCGTACTTCAGGTATATCTTTTATAACTATGACACATTGAATTACATTCATGCATTTAATAGTACATGTTCATAAATCTGAAATTATTTTAATAGTACATGTTCATAAATCTGAAATTATTTTTGGTGTTAAAATATTTATTTAAACTTGAATCAATTTATAAAATTACCAATTAATTATCTCTTAAATATATGTGTTTAAATATTTTTCAGATGTGTCTTAATATTTTTAAGATATGTTTTAAAAATAATTTTTTTAAGCTTTATATGGGTTTTGAATAATGAAGACCAAAATATTTTAACCCTAATGTTAATAGTTTATCATTATTATCTATATAGATAGATAGATAGATAGATAGTGTAATGGTTAAATGATAGGGTGAAAAAATAAATGCCTACAAAGTATGCCAAAAAGAAAAAAATTGAAAACAAATTTTCATCATCATGGCCATCAGAAGAACGCAAGACCAGGAATCATATAGGTAATATACAGACACGCAAGACTTATATAAGTAATATATATACTTAAATATGTAATATATATATATATACATAAGAAGAGATATTAATTAATAGAATAATAAATTGATGATATTTCTCTTTATAATATTTTAATAGTTACACTTTTATATATGTATTAATGTATTTATTTCATATTCTTCATATTCAGATAGTTTATTTTATGATTGGGATCTTGCATATTTAAATATAGCATATTTAAATATAATAATTGTACGAGCAATCATGATTATTTGATTTAATTATTAAATATTAAATAATCAATTTTTAGTGAATTTAGGCTTAATCTTTTTGCTTTGAAATTTTCTAGTTGATTTTATTTAAGTGACATAATTTGAATCATCTAGTTAAGATTATTCATTGTTAAATCCATTGTAGAACACACACGGACACTTGTTTTTTTGTTCTAATCCTTTTATAATTGATTTGTGAACGTATTTGATTGTCGGGAAGCTCATTAGAATGTTAGTATGGAAATTGCTCACACTAATTTCAAAAATTGTGAAAATAGGGCAAAGGCTCATAATTAAAGTACATTGAGGTATTATCCAAGGGAGGGTAGCATAACACCGAGTTTGTACTTGAACATTTGATTTTCATAGTGGAAAGTTAGGTGGTCTGGTGGACCGGTGGTTTTCCTCTTAGATCATAGTTATGGCCTAGGTTGTTTCTACCTAAAAATATCGTGTGTTATTATTTTATTTTTACATTTTATTCTTACACATGATTGCATGTCTAACCGCTTTATTTAGGTTATTAAGTTATAAATTGATAAAAATTAAAAATAACATATTCATCCCCTTCTAGGTTAATTAGATCCATATCTTATAAACTTTCAATTGGTATCAGAGCCAACACTAGACACACTTAGTGAGTTTGATCCTTAGGGACACACACTCCTACTTATGAACCAAATGAAAGAAAATGGGTCATCTGTTAGACCCCTACTCTTTAATGGGTTTTATTACCCTTACTGAAAGGCTCCTATGCAAGCCTTTCTCAAACAAGATGAAAAAGTATGGGATGCTATTTTTGATGGTTAGGAACACCTTCGTTAACGAAAAATGGTATAACAACAATAAAGCTAAGAAAAGACTGGACCAGTGAAGAATGCACCCTTAGTGGGGAAAACCAAAAAGGTCTAAGCTCAATCTTTACTACAATGTTGATGGATGAGTTTTGTCGCATCTCCAACTGTGAGACTGCTAAAGATGCATGCAATGCATTTTCTTTTGCTCATGAAGGAACTTCCCAAGTAAAACAAACAAGATTTAGATTGCTAACATATGAGTTTGATTCCATTAAATGAGAAAAACTAAAACTTTTGGTCAATTCTATGCTCGCTTTTGTGATATCATGAATGCTTGTTCTAAACTTGATGAGAAAATTCCACAACCAATACAAGTATGCAAACTCCAAAACCCCATAACAACATAATACAAGATGAAAGTTATAGCAATTGAGGAATGCAAGAATTTGGACACACTAAACATTGATGAACTTGTCGAATCAATCCAAACCTATGAACTTACTCTTGATCCACCCAAGAAAATCAAGGATATGACATTCAAAAGTTCCAAAAAGGACATCTTTGATAATAATGAGGATATGAATTATGAGTCACTAGTCTTACTAGCACAAAAACTTAAGAAGTTCTTGAAAAAGAGTGGTCAACATAATAATCAACATAATAAGGGAAAATCTAGTTGTTCGAGTGATTTAAAGTCAAGGAAAATTAAGCCTTCTAGCTCTGATGGTAAAAAAACTAAGTCCACTAGTCCTTAATGCTTTACTTGTGGGGCTTTGGTCATATTTTTGTAGAATGTTAATGAGTGCTCAAAAAGCACTAAAATTACCATGATTTTATGCACATTAATTGATTAAAAATATATATATTTATATGTTTTATCATATATTTATATAAATTTGTCTTTTTCGGAATCACGGGTATTTTTATTTTTGTTCAGGTATTTTTGCTTAAAAACGTAACTTAAAGACTCAAAGAGCAATACTGGAAGCAATACATCACAAATATATTAATAAATAAATGAGGAAATGTCAACAAATATGGAAAAATTGGATAAAATGGGCCAAAAAGGTCAA
Organism: Hippophae gyantsensis; assembly: GCA_030763125.1. Classification (NCBI taxonomy): domain Eukaryota; kingdom Viridiplantae; phylum Streptophyta; class Magnoliopsida; order Rosales; family Elaeagnaceae; genus Hippophae; species Hippophae gyantsensis. The sequence continues at coordinate 35,370,524 of CM061034.1, forward strand.
AAATGTCAAAAAGGAGGAAAACGCTGCCAGAGTCGCCACCAGGCGCTGCGCCTTCCACGCACGTCAAGACGCCCAGATCGCTACAAGGCGCACGCCTGAACCGCGGCGTACTCACTCCCGCGGCGCTTGTTCCAGCTCCGCGCGCGCCATCGCTATCTCGCCCATTTTCGCTAGCGGTCGCATACGACGTCATGCTAACGTCATCAATGACGTCAGTAATCACCACTCTGCGTTTCCACCATTTTTTAACATTTTTGCACCCACTTTTTCTCTCCATCCTCACCTATAAATACCCCCATTTTCTTCACTTCATAACACACTTCTCTGCTCTTTCTTTCTCTCCATTTCTTAGTTTTTAGTTTTTTTTTAGTTTTAGAGTTCTTCTCTTTTTGAGAAGAACTAGCTATGTTTTTGTAATTTATTTGCTTTTCGATTCAATAAATGGGAGTGCAAATTCCGCTTGGAGGTTTTCTAGCAACGGGAATAGCATCGAAGTTCTGTAAGGATTTTATTTTCTTTACAACTATTTTTTATGCTTTATTCTTACATGTTATATTTAATTTTTCTGTGATTAAATTTAACTATGCTGGCTGTTTGTAAACATGATATAATAATAACATTGTTATGCTTGCGAAATATTAAATAGGTAAAAATATCTAAAATGAATTGATTTTGTTTTTATTCAAGATTTTATATAAAGAATGTTAGAGAGAAATATATTATTTTTCATTACAAACTTAAATCTGAAAATTAGATTTTAAGGTTTAGTTATCCGGTCTGATTTAGAGTAGTGCTCTTTTATTTGTTGGTACAATTGCCCAGTAGTTAGAGTGAAGCTCTATTTCAAAAGTTTTTATAAGAATTATTATCTAAAAATGTATTGACAACATGTTTTCAGTAGTGGTTTTAAAACTTGAAAGTTAGTACTCGGATAATTAAATTCTAATGTTTAATTTGGACACATTGAATAAAGTTTAAACTGTCTAACCCCACCAAAGGTGGCATTTAAATGGTTCATTTTCAATCTCTTAGAAAAAAGAATCAATTTAATTAACCAAATTAGTTATCAACCCCACCCATAGGTGTTAATTGATTTGTTTAGTTAACAAAGAATATCTAACCCCACCAAAGGTGGTATTCATATAAAAAAGAGAGAATCAATAAATATCAATTCATATCTTTAATAACCTAAATAATATGAGCAAACATAATTAACTTAATTATTATATCCATAAATACTCCACCATTATAAATGATAAAATTTGCATAAATGTTTATTGAATCTATGTTTATTTTTATGTCAGTAGATTAAAAACACAAAACCCAAAATATCGTGATTGTGATGTTTAGGATTTAATTTAAGTTTTAAAATTTTTGAATAATAAATTAAAAATCGCATACATTCCTTCCTTAGATCGACCTTGGGAGTATACTTATCATTTTCTACGAAATGATTCGTGCACTTGCGAGAGTTTTATAAATACATAAAACCAAAGTATCGCCGATCCTGCCGATAATTTGGTTTTATATTTATAAAACTCTCATAAGTGCACGAATCATTTCGTAGAAAATGATAAGTATACTCCCAAGGTCGATCTAAGGAAGGAATGTATGTAGTTTTTAATTTATTATTCAAAAAATTTAAAACGAAATTAAATCCTAAACATCCTGTCACGATATTTTGGGTTTTGTGTTATGAAGTGAAGAGAAGGGGGGTATTTATAGGTGAGGATGGAGAGAAAAAGTGGGTGCAAAAATGTTAAAAAATGTTGGAAACGCGGAGTGGTGATTGCTGACGTCATTGATGACATTAGCATGACGTGGGGGGCGGCTGGGCGCGAAAATGGGGCGAGATGGCAGTGGCGCGTGCGGAAGGCACCAATGGTGCGCACAGGCACGCGCGGAAGGTAGAAGCAGTGCGCGCGGTATGGGCGTGCTGCGCGCGGGCTGGGCGGCTCTGTGCACGTTTTCCTCCTTTTTGACCCATATTGTCCAATTTTTCCATATTTGTTGACCTTTCCTCATTTATTTCTTAATATATTTGTGATGTATTGCTTCCAGTATTCCTCTTTGAGTCTTTAAGTTACGTTTTTAAGCAAAAATACCTGAAAAACAATAAAAATACCCGTGATTCCGAAAAAGACAAATTTATATAAATATATGATAAAACATATAAATATATATATTTTTAATCAATTAATGTGCATAAAATCATGGTAATTTTAGTACTTTTTGAGCACTCATCAACATGTGCGAATAATAAAAAGAAAGTGAGTAGGATAATGCTAGTAACTCAGAGGATGATGACATTAACTATTATGCATTCATCGTAACTACCAAAACACACCACAATGACTCTAATTCTAGCTCGGATAAAGAAAATGAGGAAGTGAACTCTTCTTGCTTAATGTCTAAATTTAATGTATCGAATTATGAAGAACTATTCATGGATTTTCTAGGTACCAGGGAAGAGAGAGATAAAGAAGTAACTAAACTTAATGATATCATCAATGTTCATGTAACAAATTTCTCTAGCTTAGAGAAAGATAAAAAGGAATTGTTTGAACATATTAATGCCCTGAATCTGTGTCTTGTAGAAACTAATGAGGAAAGCAAAAAAACATAGGCAAGAACTTAGTATTTCTAGAGAGACAGTGAGGAATTTGACCATAGGTGCTGAAAAATTGAGTAAAGTCCTAGACTATGGAAAGATACATGGAGATAAGAAAAGTATTGGATAAATAGATGAATAGTCAACACCTTCAACATCAAAGAACACATTTGTAAGGACTTTAAACTCTACTCCTACTGTTACTACTTATGCATAAAGAACTATTACACCTGTGATAAAAAAAGTTATTAAGTGTGTGCTTGTTTGTCATCATTGTCGTAGGAAAGGTCATATAAGACCAAAATGTATATTTTTGATGAATGCTTCCAAACTTAATCATTTTTTCCATGTTTTACAAAGTAGGACCTATAAGCATCATCCATCTGTGCATGTTACATCATATTCAAGGATGAATGGAAATTATAATAACTGGTTCATAAATTCTACTAGGAAGCATGAAGTCTTAGGTTCAAAGAGGCAATCAAAATTCAGTACTTTTAATACTAGGACTCATTATCATCATCCTACTATATATATTTCATCTTTATTTGGGATGAATGAGGAAATTAAAGCTAAGTTCAAGAACATGCCTATGAAATCTAAGTTAGTTGAGTCCCAACCCAATGATATAGAGAAACCAAAATGCAAGAAAATTTGGGTAAAGAAAGATTGTTTTTTTCCCAGTCACCTCACCATCTTTTACTCCTTCATCTAAGTGTTTTTGTTAGAGTGCTTAAATGATCCTAGGTGAGCAATAGTTATTGTCTTTATTTTATTTTTTAGTTAAATATTAAAAAAAAAGGATAGAGAAGTAGAATCTTTATATGGCCAACACAATATTGAACTTATTTAATACTTAAATATATATAACCTCATTTTTAGTGACTCAACTCATTTTGATATTTATTGTATAAATTATTCTACAATTTTGACTTATACACATATATATTCTTATACATGATCGATGTTGACATAAACTTATTCACACACTCACGAACACACATTTATGCAATGCTTGAAGTTTAAGAATTTTACTGAAAGACTTTAGAACTTCAACTACTTTTGACTATAACATTGTGTTGAGTTATATTTCTTACTTTTTAAAACTTTACCGTATGGAGGCACCTAGTATTGAGAAGGCTATCTACTATTATGTGTGAAGCTACCATAGTAAGCGGAGAAAGCTACCTCACAACTAATGTGAAAGTCATCATTCTAGATTTATGGCTCGTGAAAAAAAGGAAAGATTGTGCAAAAAGAAACTATTTATAAAACTTTTACTTATAATACACAAAAAGAAAGAGCCAATATAGGTTAAAGAAAAAAAAATAAAAAAATATCATTTTCCTCATTTATAAAATAAAGAAAAATTGAAGTACTTTTTTGGTAGATATATTTTATTTTGTAAGATTGAAGATTCAATTATAATTTTATATGAAATGTGATATTTTTTTTCTTTTGAGTCTTTTTTGATTGGTCATAAATGAATTCACTGGCATCTTTGTGGATTTTAAACATATACATTGTTTTAAGTAAATGTCAATATATCATTATATGTGCAAAGTGTACTTGTGTACCTCTTCTACTTTACCTACCTATTTATATGTGTGCTCGTTTGTGATTAAATGAGTTTAATACCTTATGTAGCTATTTATGAAAATTAAAAAAAATCATTTTTATTCATTTACATCTTCATTTTATTTATTACCTTTTTAATTGGTTTTCAAGTTAGAGAGTCATAGACCTTAGGGGGAGTTTAAATCACATTGCACTTCTGCATTAATCTTCTTTTACATTGCTCTATGTTTAAGGAAAGTTTAGCTTCATTGCTTTGTCCAATACTTTGTCCTTTTGGTATGTCAAAAAGGGGAGAGAATAGTGTGTTTCACTTCCATGTTTTATTTTGTTATGCATATAGGGGAGAACATATTTAGTTAAGCTTATGTTAAGCTTGATTGGTATGAATGCATACTACATGATTATTCTTTACACTTCGCTTATTTCTATGTGTATGAGGCTTTCAAGCCAAATTTTTGTATGCCTTGTTTATGTCATTTCAATTACTTACAAGCTTGTCAAGTTGCAGCGAAAATATATTTACCAAAACATAGGATAGCTCCATTATGAAGTCTGGGATATTATTGTATTTTTATCTTATTTTTATAAGTGTCATGTAATGAGTGAGAGGTTTTGCTACACGAAAATGTCAAAGGAGGAGTTTGTAAGGACTATAAGTGTTGGCTATTTTTGTAGACTAAATATTTACCTATAAACTTGTTTTTAGGCATGCTATCAAGTCTATCAAGAAAAGCTGAACAAATGCTTAAGTTTTAGATAGTCGTATTTTAGGTATATCTTTTATAACTATGATATATATGATAGTATTCATGCATTTAATAGTACATGCTCATAAATATGAAATTATTTTAATAGTACATGTTCATAAATCTGAAATTATTTTTTGTGCAAAAATATTTATTTAAACTTGAATCAATTTCTAAAATTATCAATTAATTATCTCTTAAATATATGTGTTTAAATATATATATATATATATATATATATATATATATATATATATATATATATATATATATAATGTAATGGTTAAAGAGTAGAATGAAAAAAAAGTGGGTGCAAAGTGTGCTAAAAAGAAAAACAAAATTGAGAACAAACTTTCATCATCATCTCCATCAGAGAACGTAAGATTAGGAATCATGTTGGTAATATATATTGATTTATAAAAAGAGATATTAATTAATAGAATCATAAATTAGTGATTTTTCTCTTTATAATATTTTAACACCTAAAATTTTATATGTATTAATCTATTTATTTCATATTTATATAGCTTATTTTATGATTAGGATCTTACATATGTAAATCTAATAATTATATGAGTGATCATGATTGTTTGATTTAATTATTAAATATTAAAAAGGTTATTTTTAGTGAATTTGAGCTTAATCTTTATTTTAAAATTTTATAATTGATTTGATTTAAGTGACATATATTTTGAATCATCTTTAGGATTATTCCTTGTTAAATCTGTTCTAGAACACACGCGAGCACTTGTATTTTTGTGTTAATCCTTTTGCAACTGATCCGTGAATGTAACTGATTGGCGGGAAGCTTATTGAAACGTTGGTCTGGAAATCGTTCACGCTAATTTCAAAAACTGTGAAAATGAAGCAAGGGTTTGTAAGTAAAGTACATTGGGGTAGTATCCTAGGGAGAGAAGATAAGATCGAATTTGTACTTGAACATTTGATTTTCATAGTAAAAAGTTAGGTAGTTTGGTAGATCAGTGGTTTTTCTCTTAGGTCATAGTTGTGGTCTAGGTTGTTTCTACCTTAAAACATCATGCATTACTATTTTATTTCAACATTTTATTTTTACATGCGATTACATATCTAACTGTTTTATTTAGATTATTAAGTTATAAATCGATAAAAATTAAAAATAACTTATTGATTCATTTCGTAGTTAATTTGATACATGTCTTATAAACTTTCATTTTTATTTTGTAAACCTTTAAGTCGCTTTCTTTTAAATATGTTGATGATTGAATTTCAGCTTGATGAATAACATCTATTTCTGAATTAGTGGTTTGTTGTATATTTGTAGAAACTGATCGTAAGCAAACATCATCTTGTAATTAATTGTTTCATCCTTTTGCATTTGTAACATATAATATATCAACTACTTCATTTATTTTGCTTCTTTTTGTTTACTTAGAATTCAACATTCTTATCGTCCTCCACATTCAAAGTAATATTTAATAGTTGACAAGTCATCTTTATAATGATATCATATGAGATGGATATCAATTTGCATATCTTAATCTTTAGCTAGATGAATTTGATATTCTCTTTTATGCAAATTCCTTTTGGTTTTTCACCAATTTTGGGCTCTCATTTTGGGATGACCATTTCCCGCCATACATTACTATGATTCTCAATTTCCTTTCATTTGCAAAAACCAAAAAAAAAAAAAATTAAAACATAAGGAGATCGAAGAATATAGTAGTAACATGTACAAATTAATGAGAATTTTATTTATTTTTCATTTACATACATAATTGTACTCAAATATTTTTTCAGGTTAGAGGCGAATATAATGAACGTAACAAAGTGTAAATATTTTATTATCATAATGTATATAATTGAAGTATACAATAAGTAAGTATATTTTAATTAAAAAGATATTTATAAAGAAAATAGAGGTTATATATAATACATAATTATGTAAAACATAACTATATAAAATATTTATCATAAAAATAGTAAAGAATATAATATACTAAGAAAATTTATAAATGAAAGATACCAATGATAAACAGGTGTACATAATAAGACGTTTAAATTTTCTTGCAATAATCTCCTATCCTTTTCTAATTACAAAACAAAGAAAAATTTTGTGTACCATGTACATAATCCAGCGTTAATATGCATGTAAAAGAATTATGTAAATTTTCAAAAATTAAATACTTATATAGTAATGGGGAAATTATAATTTGTATGGAATGTAAAATTTTGTAAAACAAAATTATATCAGATATTCATCACCGAAATATAAAAGATTATAAGACTTAATAATCTAGAAAAAAAAAATAACAAACAGTTTGATGTGTCATGAACGAAATTGAGACGTTTAAATATACTTGTAATAATTTTCTGTAGTTTTCTATATAGTGTACAGAACAATATTTTTTGTACAATGTAAATATATAATCTAGCATTAATACATTTGTTGTTTTTTGAACAATATACAAAACAAAACAAAAAAACTTTATGTACCATATGAACAATATACGTAATCATATATACCTTAATATATTTCATAGCAATATGGGTTAATATAATCAAATTAGAAAGATTATTGAACTACTTGAAATCTCTATAGGATTACATGTAAATTAAAAAGAAGTATGTAAATTTTCAAAACACCAAATACTTATATAGCAATGAGACAATTATAATTTATATAAAATATATAATTCTGTAATACTTAACTTTACCAGATATTCATCAATGAAATACATAAGAATATAAGACTTAATAATATATAAAAATAGAAAAAAAAATTATCTTATAAATCAACAAAAAAATATAATAATCATTTAGAAGCTAGTGCCACCAATGAAATTAAGACATATTAAGTTTGCTTATAATAATTTTCAATTGTTACAGCAGTACAATTTACATAACAAAGAAAATATTTATGTACCATGCTTGTTATACATAATCCAAAGTTAATATACTTATAAGAGTTTAGAGTTAATGTAGTCACATTAGAATGCGTTGTTAATAAAAAATTGTATTAGATTGCATGTTAAACAAAGTATGTATATATATTTTCAAAAACAATATATATATATATATATATATAACAATGGGACAATTATCATATATTAATTTAGAATATACAATTATGTAATATATATAGCATAATATTAGACTAATTAATATACAAATTTATCTTATAAATGAACAAAATAAATAACAAACATTTATAAGTGTCATAAACAAAATTAAGATATTTAAATTTTTTGCATTAATTTTCCGCAATTTTCTATACACTTGTATAGAACAAAGAAATATTTTTGTACTATATATGTACATTATATATATAGCGTTAAAACATTTATAACACTTTTAAGGTTAATATAATCAAATTAGAACAAAACTGTGAAATGAAAAGTTGTATATAATTGCATGTTATCAATTATTATACAAATCTTATCTGACGAAAAAAAATTAAACTAGGTATAAAAACCTACTTTGATCGACTTCTTCTTGTTCTTTTTGCTCTTTGTATAAAAATAGTGTTGCTTTATGAAACTATAATTGGATCAAATGGTGGAAATAATATTTATTAGTTTTGTAGTATATATATATATATATATATAGTGTGTGAAATTCAACAAACAACTCTGGGCAAATAATCCTGGGTTTGTAGCAATAATAATATAGACAGAATCAAGTTTTTTTTTCTTTTTTTTTTTACAATATTTTCATGTTTGTTTCCTTTGTTTTTTTTTTTTTTTTGTGCTACTGATTAATTCCCTTGTTCAGAGACACTGATAACTGAATGAAAAATCGGGTAGTACTAACTAGCAACGTGGGTTTGCAGACTCATAGCGGCAAAGTAGCGTCATGGCTGTTTTTGTCAATATTAATTTGTCCGATGTAATTTAAATGTGATATAATCCTAACTTAGTTAAAGATAGAGTATTTTTGAAAAATTAGTATTATTTATTTTAATCAAATTATACCTTTTAATTAATAAACCCTCAGTTTTGTTCTTTTTTGTATTTGAATGTAATTAAACTCACATTCTATGTCCCGGACTCCTATTTAGTCTTATTATATCTCAATTTACTTACTTTTAATTTTTTATTTAAATTAAATTCAAATTTGATATATAACACTTACCATCTAATATTTAAAAACATAAATTTTTTGTAACATGTTTTTCCACATTATTTTGCAATGATTTGAGTAAAGAAATTAATTTTTACTATCAACAGTTGGATGGTGTGAAATTCATTAATTTTTATTATTAAATTTATTTACCGTGCCTCTTAAATAATAATCTAAACTACGTCACTATCTTTCAATACTACTTCTATTTTACAAATCTAATGACTATTTATATTTAGATGAAATCTAATTAATTAAAAAATGTTATCCTTTTGCATCACCTCTAAATAAAGTTACTCTATATAAAATGGTATCTATAATATATGTGTCATCATCACAACTAAAATGTTCATATTTTATTGCCAAAATAAAATCTATGAGGCATTGAGCAATTATCTCACACCATTTCATTTGTAATATCACAATTGTTTTGTGATATCTAATACTATTATTTGAAAAATGCTAGGTACCACCGCATCACTACACAAGTGAATAGTGACTCTTAGTATTAAGATATAAGATTGTAATTGATTAAAGTATATAATTCATAAAATGCATGAATTCTAATAATATTAAACAGTGGCACAATCTTTATCATATTTAATAGTATTATATATCTAATACCATTTAGCTTTAAATGAGCAATAATCACTTTTTTCTTTCATTAAAAGAAAGTATAATTTAAAATTTTATATTATATGAACTGTATTCATGAGATTAATAACGAAAATTAACAAGTATAAATTAATTAATAAATAAAATATATATCATATGAACTAGAAATTAGGATTAGAGAAATGAAGAGAAACATGGCAATCTTATGTAAATTGAAAAATCACATGTCACATTGCATATATTACAGCTATAAAACATTTTGTTGTTATAGAAGTGCACCCTAGTTCAATAGAGTATAATTAATTATCCATTTAAAATATTAAAATTTAAAATAAAATAATATTAATAACTTTACGTAAATATTGTCTTACATACATAGCAAATATATATTCATGTATATGTTTTTTAATTTTAATTAAAAACAGTATTAAATGCGATATTTACCTATATATTCATATTAAACCTCATTTCCATGTTACTTTCCTTTCACAAAAATTCTGATCGGCATATTTTCATCCATTGTTAGAAATAAAAGAATAGCAACTAAATTGTTGCAAAAAGAAAATATAATAACTAAAAATGTAATCAACTCCAGAAAAATAATACGTGCATAATAATTTTGATTTAAGTCTCAATTACCTTCACTTAGATTGATTGCTTGCTTCACAAATGTACCAGGTTAGATAACAATTATCAAGTCTTGACATATTCATCTTTTTCGACACAAGATTGTAAAATGTTTTAGCCTAATGTCCACACATAAACCTGACCCCCACTCGTTGCTCCTGCTAGCATCCCAACATTGCGAGGGTGTGTAGCAAATCTGCATGGAATTGCTGTTATGTGGGGGCTTTGCAATGTAAAAACAGCTTTAGCCTGAGCTGTTGAGATAACATCAACTCCTCTTTTCATATTGCCAATGAAGGCATATGAATCATCCCAGCCCCATATTGCTCTGTGCATAGAAAAAAATTTCAGTCGGCAAACTACAACAAACAGGTGGTTTGAGGAGGATGGAGATGGATTGCAAGTTAAAAGAGGTCTAAGAAAGAACTTTGGAATCTCATAGAGAAACTACTCCAAGTCCCATCATCAACATGTGCATGGACTGAGCTTATCAAACTTTAAAGAAAGTACATGACTAAGGGTTAGTTTGTGTAGGCTTCTAGGACTCTATAAAAGCACTTCTATCAGTTTTGTTTTTCTTTTTTTTTTAAAAAGCTTCAGAACTAAATAAGAAAATTATTATAAGTGCTTTCAGGACTTAAAAAACACAATTTTTACTTGATGATAGAAGCACATTATACGTTTTTCTTCCTAAAATCGTTTTCTTTTAAAACCTCTTTTAATAGAAGTGCAAGCAACATACCCTAAAGTTGCAAGAGAAAAGTGCAGACATTCAAAGATCTAATAATCCCAAGAAAACAAACTCATGCACCAGATAGTATTACAATTCATATCCTGATATTAAAAATTTGTCATATTCACAATAAAGGGCTGCTGAAATTAACTATTTGAAGAGCTTTAGTTGATAGAAAGAAAAAGTAGTTTGTTAAGAACACAGCTTCACACATATCACATCAAAAACTTGAATTCAGATAAAAAAAAATACCTGAAAGAAGATATCCATCTGCCAGTCTGATTATTGTGTCCTACCATTGATGTCTGCTCGAAATTAACTCCACTTAATATGCCAACCGTGTCATCAAAACTACAGGGAAAGATCCCCACAAAAGATAAATTAGGGTCTATTTGAAACCGTTTCTCCTTTTAGTTAAAAATTCAAATAATTTAAAACACTTTCAAAAATATTAACAATCTCCATAAAAAGTGGTTTCAAAATTTTAAAAAGTATTATTTATGCTTTTAAGAAAAGTAAATAATTATTATTTTTGAAAGAAAGTAATTTAGGAAGCATGACCATCTCCTAAATTAATTAATAAAATATCATTCTAAACTACTTCCACCAATTTTATACCAAACATCTTAATACTTCTCTTAAAACCACTTTTAATCAAATCAATTCATTTAAATCACTTCTCTTAAAACCACTTCTAAATCCAAGTGAACCCTTAGTCAATACTCGATAGTCACTTCTTATTCAATGTAAGAAACATGGAGATGGAACAAATCTAAGATTTTTCACCCCTATCAGAATAATCAACGACTTGTGGATCTTATGCAAGTTATACACTTCAAAACCCATTTAACTAAATGCAATGATTTTTTATCATGTGATATTGTTATGCTTTAAATGCTTAAATGATGTGTAGCACATACCTAGTAGTTGCAATAGACCTTCCACTGGGAGAAAAGTAAGCAGAGTGAGAAGCTCTTTTGTGGCTGAATATCTTCAAAGTCTTGGGCTTATCTGCATTAATATTTCTCAAATCCCAAATACAGACCTTTCCATCTGATGAGCTAGTGAGCATCAAGTTAGGATTCTCTGGATTAAAATCAATGGAATTAATTCTATCATCATGCAAAGTCCATTTGGTAGAACAACATCCAATTCTCTCATCCCAGATACTCAAACCTCCTCTTCCCTCCCCAAAGTACAAGCATTTAACATCACTTGGTCGCTGATAGAGTGAGAATATGGTCTCATTGCTAGAGTATACTAAATCAAACGCCTCCTTCTCAGCATCCATCAAACGGATAAAACCATCATAACAAGAAGTAAAGATCTGCATTTATGCATCAAGACCACAAATTGCTTCAGCAGAAAAACTCAAATCAATAATCCACAACTAAACAGTATTTAAATTTTGAGTAATCAACGAAGTATACCATCCACATATAATAAAAATCACACATAATTCAGTATTCAATAATCCATCAGAAAAGAAAGAAAAAAATAAAAGATAAAGTACCTTTGACGTGCAATGTGGATGGATCGAAATCCCAGAAATGGGACCTGAGTGCGGGTGATACAAAAAGATTCCATCATCTTCCTCTGCCTTAGAATCAAGATTCCAAAATCCAATATTACCAAACTTATTACCAGCCACAATCATTTTTGAATTAGTACAAGGTAAAAACTGCACATTCGTTATCCTTCCAGGTATAACTCGCGCTATATTTTCTGGATTCAGAGTCAAATAACACAAATCCAAACAACTCCTCTCTCCATTAAATCTACTCCTAACCAAAGTGTGCGGAAACCCATCAACTTCCTCAACTGGATCACTCGAGTTCTTATCATTACTTAAGTTGTTTCCTCCCAACTCCACTCCATCTGGAAAACTCAGTTTGTCTTCGCGATTTCTAAAACCCACAATGGTTTCAACGAGATCTCGACCAGACCCGGTTCCACAATAAGCATCTTGCATACTAATCGGACCTAAATGATTCCGTGGTGAAGATTTCGATGGACTTGGAGTTTTCGACATCTTCGCATCAGAATCAACGAGATCATCATCGACTCCTCTGGCCTCCGGTGGCAATCCTCTGGTACGCAAAGACCGTCGTATAATCACTGGGGTTTCGGTTTTGGGTTTTTTATTTGGACTAACTTTATAAGATTTTGTTTCAGCCCTGCCACACCGAGACATAAAATTTAAAACTCGTTCTTCTAAAACAAAAAGATTTAGATTAGAGAAAGAGAGAAGGAGACAAAAACCTCTGTCGCTTGGATGAAGCGGAGAGCTGCGTAGCGATGGCATGAAGTTTTAGAGAAGCCATCATTTCATCATTCCGGCGAATGTTTTCGAGCCGTTGACGCTCGTAATCTGACATTTCCTTTGGCGCCATTGGAGAAGATAAGAGATTTCTCGGAAACAAAGGGAGAAAGTGAACGTGCCTGTGATGGAGAAAGACAGAGATTTAAAGGAAGGAGTTGGTTTATTCTATTCTATTTGTAGTTATAAAAAAAAAAATCCAATTCTATTTGTTTTGTTATTAGTGGATGAGGCGGGAACATTCATCTGGCGGGATCCTTCGGGAAATTAAAAAATAAAATAAAAATAACACATTTAATATTTATAATAATACAAATAGCATAACAATAAAATTAAATAAAATCTAATTACATGACATTCAATAATAAATAAATTTAAATTTTTGTGATTTAATTTAATTAATATCAAATTAAATTAAATAAAGTTTAATATAAAATGATAAATAAATTTAAATTTCTATAATTTAATTTAAATAATATCAAATTAAATTAAATGAAATTTAATATGAAATGATGTGTTAGATTTCTTATAATAATAAAAATATATAAATTAAATATAAAAAAATGTTATTTTTTATAGTTATAGATTTTAATAATGTTATTTGTATTATTTTTCTTATTTTTAGGATAATGTATCATATATGTTTTTTAAATTAAATCATTTGTGTTCTTTAGTTCATTAAATTAAAAATAGTATCATTTATTCTTTAAATATAAAAAATGAGAAAATTAAAAAACAATTATATTATTTTAATGAATTTTTTATTAAAATAGAGTTAATCACAAAAAAAATTAATGACTTCTTGATTCTTTTCAATCTTCTTCAAATTTCACAATTAATAAGGTATCCAATTTATATCAAGGTCATCCAAACTTGATTTGGGATGTTACTCTTCTAACTTAGATTTTTGGGCTGAATATATCCTATTTGATTCTTAAACTCTAACTTCCTAATATATATAATAGAGATACTCAAGAATGGTTTGGCATTGGCACATGAAAATTTTCAATTAAAGATGTTCACGAAATCATAACTATTAAGAAAGGCTTTTCTAACGAAAAAGGGTTTTGAAGTAAACTATGAAAAGTGAAGATCCATGAACATCACAAGATATTTGTTTGGAAAATTCTTTTAGTGTGTCTTATGCAAAGAAACATTTAGGAAAATTCCTTAACTTAGATAACCCATTTTGCATTATGTGTCATAACAAAATCGAAGCTAAGGAAATTTTTTTCATTAGATGTTCACAGTGGAAGTTTTGATATTAAAATCTCAACTAAACATTATAAAAAGATTGTATATTTTCACTTATATTCGTTTGATTCTAAACTTGTCACAACTAATTCTACCTCCAAGTACTTCTTCTCAATTATTTACTCTCATTACAATTGTAATGTTGTAGAAACTTTAGTAGTTGTCGAATAAAGTGTTACTTGAAAATTATAACTTTTTTGCTCACATTATCATTCAGACATTACATAGTAGATAAATGAGTTTAAAACTTTGATTTTGGTACACAATAATCATACACTTTTGGTAGAAGAAGAGGATTACATTGTCATCCCTTCAAATTGGTAAAACCCACCGTTGGAAATGTTCAAACTCAATTTTAATGCAACTTGCCTTTATGATTCAACAACAATTGGTTTCAACATGTTTGGTTATTTTGGATGCTTATGTTATGCTTGGATCAAATCTATAGTAGCTTCTTTGGTAGAATATGCTAAGGATTTAACTTTCTAAACCTCTATTCAACATGTTCTCAATTTTAAACATCTCATTTTATGTGTAGAAGGGAATAACAAGAAGATTATAGATGCTTTCAATCTTTTGGCTTATATGGAAATTACTTCAAAAGTCATGGATATTATTTGTTCACTTCAAAATCTACTCCACTTCTTAATGGTCTTTATAAGGTTAATTTGGCCATTACATCATTTTAAAGGGGAGGTTAATTTGGCCAGGTTATCTTAAAACATTCGAAAAAGGTTATCAAATAACAGATTAAGACATCTATTTTTTATTAGGAAAAAGTCACATTTAATCACTGGAAAAAATTATAATATTTTTATAAAATTGATTAAAATAACATACCTTGTTCTTAATTGACACATTTATTCTTAGTTAAATAATTAAATAACATTCTTTATAATTTAAAAAATTAAATGATACAAATTACTTAATCAAATAAACTTTTATGATATTTTCACTTTTATTTTTATTTTTATTGTCAACATTGAAATTATATGGCCTAAGGCCTATGAGTAGCAAAGAATTATATCAATAATTAAGTTCATTTTGTTACTATTGTATAGGTTATTTAGGGGAAACACAAATGGTGTTGTTTTTAGGATGCTAAGGTTATCTATTTATCAAGTGTTTTTTGGACATCAAGATTCTTCATTAAGGGATGTTTATATATCCTACTTGGGATCTTATATGCTTTTGAGACATAATTAGCAATGATCATTCATGTTGTGATGTATACTACCATATTTAGGTGATAGAAACTTTGGTTGTAATCAAATTTTGTTTATGTTGTCATTCTTTTTTGGGTCACCTTCGGTACTATAGAAATAGTATTTTATTTGGATTGACTACTTAGAGAAAATTTCTTACATGAAATTCCAATGCTCTCATATTTATAGAGAGAATAATATTGTAGCTGATAATATACCTTTGAGGGCTCATACTATTTGTACCGTGACTTGGTGATGGGATGTCCTACTATTCGTTAGACTTTTTTGTTTATTCAAATGCTAATAGCAAGCTTAATCATAGGTTTTGCTAAGATTTAGTTTCTAAATCCTTTTTCTTTATTTAATAATACTCATAGTTGAAGGAGTCGATAGAGAGAATGTTCTGAAGGTGCTAATGTAATTGAAATATCTCAGTGCACCTACTGAAGCTTGTCATCACAATCTTTCATTTAAAAATTTTCATTTTGTTACTAACATTGCATATATTACTTTATCACTATAATTGTATCATGTGAATTATTACTTATTATCTTTTCTTATTATAGTATTTTCTTATTATATATTTATTTATGTATTAATTTATATATTTTTATTTTTATTCATAATAAATTTTATTTTGCACATTTTTATTAGAATTATTTAAAGTAAAAAAGTTCAACCATTTTTTTAATTACATTAATTGTCATTTTTTGATAATTTAAAATTTAATAATAAAATATATTTATTTTCTTTTTACAATTCTATCATTTTTTTTAAATATATATGTAGTTTATTTAAACACGTAGAAAATTTGAATTTTGAATCCAATTAGAATATAAGAGTAATGCATTTATTAAAAAAGAAAAAGAAAAATATAAATAATTGATTCACATTCAAGGATTCAAATTAAAGAAAATGTTAAATTAGAGTAAGGCTCGCTACGAGAATTTATATATGATTCTTTAATGATCTCAATTATATCATACTATCACAACATATTTCAAAAAATAAAAAAATTGTATAGTCATCTATAAATCTTTCCCAATTTCTCTATTTTTAATAATTAAATAAAAAAGGAAACTCATAATTATGTCCAAATGATCTTATGATTGCTTCAAGTTATCTACTTCTCGTCATTTAGGAAGATAAAAAAAATGAACTTTCACCTAATAGAGTTACTCTAACTTATAAATTAAACAATCATTTTCGTTAATATGACTCATTATATATATATATGAATACTTTGTACTAAACTTAAATCAAACCGATCGTAGAAAATCCAAGTCCATAAAGATTCAATTTATAAGTAAACGAAACGACTTATGGGTTCAGAACAAATAAAATTTTCAACACATAAATACCAAGTCATAATGGTAAATCATATCAATAAAAATCAACCTAAAAATCATACATGCACGTTTCTTTAATCCATCATTCTATGTCTCAGATAAGTTGTCCCGTGTGTTAAGACTACATATGATCATCTTACTCACTATCGCATAGCCCACGATAGACCATCCTGTGTCCTAGGATGTAGCCTCGTGTTCGGAACTATGTGCTAATCTTGAAGTACACCACTCGACCTTATCACATTGATTTCAGGCATGATCGGGGCAGAACCGACATCGCCGATCCTGTCCGTTACTTTGGTTTTATCTATTTATAAAACTCTCGCAAGTGCACGAATCATTTCGTAGAAAATGATAAGTATACTCCCAAGGTCGATCTAAGGAAGGAATGTATGTGGTTTTTAATTTATTATTCAAACTTTTAAAAACGAAATTAAATCCTAAACATCCTGTCACAATATTTTGGGGTTTTGTGTTTTTAATCTACTTACATAAAAATAAACATAGATTCAATAAACATTTATGCAAATTTTATCTGTTAAAACAGTGTAGTATTTATGGATATAATAATTAAGTTAATTATGCTTGCTCATATTAATTAGGTTATTAAAGATATGAATTGATATTTATTGATTCTCTCTTTTTTGTATTAATACCACCTTTGGTGGGGTTAGATATTCTTTATTAACTAAAAAAATCAATTAACACCTATGGGTGGGGTTGATAACTAATTTGATTAATTAAATTAATTCCTTTTTTCTAAGAGATTGAAAATGAACCATTTAAATGCCACCTTTGGTAGGGTTAGACAGTTTAAACTTTATTCAAGGTGTCCAAATTAAACCTAAGAATTTAGTTATCCGAGTACTAACTTTCAAGTTTTAAAACCACTACTGAAAACATGTTGTCAATACATTTTCAGATAATAATTCTTATAAAAACTTTTGAAATAGAGCTTCACTCTAACTAGGGCGATTGTACCAACAAATAAAAGAGCACTACTCATCGAATAGGATAACTAAACCTTAAAATCTAATTTTCGGATTTAAGTTTGTAATGAAAAATAATATATTTCTCTCTAACATTCTTAATATAAAATCTTGAATAAAAATAAAATCAATTCATTTTAGAGATTTTTACCTATTTAATATTTATGAAAGCATAACAACGTTATTATTAGATCATGTTTACAAATAAGCCAACACGGTTAAATTTAATCACGGACAAATTAAATATAACATGTAAGAATAAAGCATAAAAAATAAGCTGTAAAGAAAATAAAATCCTTACGAGAACTTCGATGCTATTCCTAGTTCTTTGAAAACCTCAAGCGGGTAATTTGCACTCCCGTTTATTGAATCAAAAGCTAATATATTACAAAAACACTACAAGTTCGTCTCAAAAGGAGACGAACTCTAAACCTAAGAGAATTGAACTAAAAACTAAGAGAAAAACTAAGAAAAGCTTAGAAACTAAGAGAGAAACTAAGAAAAACTCAAAAACTAAGAAATGAGAGAAAGAAAGAAGAGAGAAGTGTGTTTTGAAGGTGTGTTTTGAAGTGAAGGGAAGGGGGGTATTTATAGGTGAGGATGGAGAGAAAAAATGAGTAAAAAAATATTTAAAAATGTAAAAACGCGTATTGGAATTGCTGATGTCATTAATGACGTCGACATGACGTCCTGAAGCGGTACACGTGAAAAATGAAATGGGCGAAAAAGGCGTTGAAGCGCGCGGGTCTTGAAGGCCGCGCGCGGCCTACGTATGCCAGCGTGAAGGCGTGCCAGCGCGATGTTGTGCCATGAAGCGTTGTTCTTGTGTATTTAGTAGACATTAAGCCCTTTGACATTTTGACCTTTTCGACCCATTTTGTCCAATTTTTCCATGTTTGTTGACCTTTTCCCACTTATTTATTAATATATTTGTGATG
This sequence comes from Hippophae gyantsensis, assembly GCA_030763125.1. Lineage (NCBI taxonomy): Eukaryota > Viridiplantae > Streptophyta > Magnoliopsida > Rosales > Elaeagnaceae > Hippophae > Hippophae gyantsensis. The sequence continues at coordinate 35,389,590 of CM061034.1, forward strand.
TATTGCTTCAAGTATTCCTCTTTGAGTCTTTAAATTGCGTTTTTAAGCCAAAATACACGAAAAAACAATAAAATATACGTGATTCGAAAAAGACAAATTTATATAAATATATGATAAAACATATAAATATATGTATTTTTAATCAATTAATGTACATAAAATCATGGTTATTTTAGTGCTTTTTGACACTTATCACAACCACAATTGAAGCTTCTTGCTAGTCCTTTAGCAAGAGAAGCGATAAAAACTAAAAATTAAACTATCCTAAATCACTTTAGGATTGAAACGGTTGCATTTAGCCTGTCATAAACAAGCGTTAAACCCACTAGGTTGCCCTAGTGGACGAGTTTGAGTCTCGTGAGGGTTTTCGGTAATGATACCTGACAACATTGAACTAAATAAAAAAGAAACTATAAAAACAATCAACACAATCAAAAATTAATTTAAGAATAAAAGAAAACAACATATCACAAAAATATCTCATACTTTTTAATCTCCTTTAAGATCATAATTAAAATCTCAAGCATAAGTTATTTTAATCTCTTTAAACAATCATGATTTTATTATAATAATTAATCGAAAATCATTTTCATATTTCATTTCAAAAATGTATCAATTTAATTTTACCCCAATTTCGGTGTCATGAATCGACCGCTTCGACTCTTATTCCTCACAAGTCAATACTCTCAAAGCCCTTGAATCCTATGGGTTCAAACACTCATACTAATTTATATGCGAAAGAGTTGATGTATAGAAATGAACTAATATGTTCCAGTATGTATAAAGAATAAAGCCTCAAAGTGTTATTTTGATATTGATCTGATGAAAGGAATCGAATGTATACATTATAAACATATCATATATAAAAATTATTTTCATGCATAAATCAAACTCATTAAGAAGAATTTCAAGATATATGCTTTTTTACAAATGAAGAAATTGCAATGACTTTTTAGGGAATTATTTCCTATATCTTTTTTTTTTTTGTAATTAACGCATCACATGACTTTGTAGGAATGTGGGTCATAGTATGAAGATGATACTATATTTTTTATCTCTCTAATTTTTTTTTCAATATATATGTATATTTTAGAGTCAACCCATTATGCAGTTATTGTACATTTTTTTGGCTTTTGGTGAGTGGTTCATTTTGTGGCCTTTCTCTTTGATCTTGGTTTAAGTAAGCCCAGAAATGTCTTTTTTTTTGTAACAGTCATGCCTAATGAGATAAAAGCATATACTATCAATTTTTACTCAAATCATTTAATCTAAGCAAAAATAATAATAAAAATATCGACACTCTATTAAGATGAGAAAAAAATTCATACATTCAATATTAATGCCTATAGAGATCATCTAAGAATTTGAAGACATAAGAAGTGTGTTTTAGTAGAAAAAATATATATTTCACTCTGAATAAAGGAAATTAGGTTCAAATTATATCTCACAAAGGTAGTCTCCACTAAAACAAATTCATAAACACCGATTTTGGGTTTAATATAATTTCTACATCTTATCAAGAAATACTAGTTATGACAAAAATTAACTAATTATCAAAAACAATTACAAAATATTTCATGATATGTTTTCAAAAAATTAATCTAACAAGACAAAAGACTTAACTCTTTACTTAAATTTGATTTAAAGAAATGATAAATTTTTGTGAGAAAATATATTTTTTTTTTATTTTTTTTTTAAATTTCAAAAATTACTAAATCACACAAAACAAACACAAAAAATGAAGATGTGAACATAAAAAAGAAAAAAATAATAAATTTTCTTTTTTTTTTTTTTTTTTTGAAATTTTTTTTTTTTTGAAATTGTTAAATCTTTTTTTTTTCTTTTCTAATTAAGCATGGTAACTTTTCACCACCCCCAACCAAAAACTTACATTGTCCTCAATGTAACAACTATAAATTAAAGATAAAGAGAAAAGAGAAGAAAGATTACCTATTTCTTGAGAATGTGTAAGTAGTAATGGAGAAATGCAAGTGCATTCATCATATTCATCATTAAAGTGTATACAGACATATTGTTGTGAACTTCTAACAACTCAAAAAATATTTTTAGTTTTAACAATTTAAAAATTATTCACATATAATTAAACCAAAATAAACAATAAAATTAAAACAAATAACAAAAAAATTACCTAAAATGATGGGTTGCCTCCATCCGGTAACAGTTTAACGTTTTAGCAAGACGTAACTTGGGGATTGCCTTTTAAGTAAACTCAATGTCCTCATCATTGAGTCAATCAAACCTACAAGTAAGACAATGTTGTCTACCTATCTTTGTTTCAAACATGCCACTATTGATTTTCAAATTTTTCTGTACCAAAAACTAGGGGCATGCTTGAGGGTTTTAGATAACCCACATCTAGGTGCAAATCAAATAATTAAGGCATCAAAACACAATTGTACCTAGAACAAACAAAACAACTAACTCCTTAGATTGTAATTAAAGCTTTAAAATTTTGGAGATAGTTTCAGAATTTTTTTTTTTTTTAATTTTTTTAAGTTAAAATAACATAATCAATATTAACCAAGAGTGCTCCCAGGAAAAAATGGTGGGGCAAAGGCTCCTTTTCAAGTTTTAAAACCACTATTGAAAACATGTTGTCAATACATTTTCACATAATAATTCTTATAAAAACTTTTGAAATAGAGTTTCACTCTAACTACCGGGCGATTGTACCAACAAATAAAAGAGCACTACTCTAAATTAGACCGGATAACTAAGCATTAAAATCTAAGGTTCGGGGTTAGGTTTGTAATGAAAAATAATATATTTCTCTCTAACATTCTTAATTAAAATCTTGAATAAAAACAAAATCAATTCATTTTAGAGATTTTTACCATTTAATATTTATGCATAACATAACAACGTTATTATTAGATCATGTTTACAAATAGCCAACACGGTTAAATTTAATCACAGACAAATTAAATATAACATGTAAGAATAAAGCATAAAAAATAAGCGTAAAGAAAATAAAATCCTTACAACTTCGATGCTATTCTCGTTCTTTGGAAAACCTCCAAGCGGAATTTGCACTCCACGTTTATTGAATCAAAAGCTAATATATTACAAAAAACATTACAAGTTCCTCTCGAAAAGAAGAACTCTAAACCTAAGAGAATTGAACTAAAAACTAAGAGAAAACTAAGAAAAGCTTAGAAACTAAGAGAGAAACTAAGAAAAACTCAAAAACTAAGAAATGAGAGAAAGAAAGAAGAGAGAAGTGTGTTTTGGAGGTGTGTTTTGAAGTGAAGGGAAGGGGGTATTTATAGGTGAGGATGGAGAGAAAAGATGAGGAGAAGAATGTTAAAAAAATATTTAAAAATGTAAGCGCGTGTTGGAATTCTTGATGTCATTAATAGCGTCAGCATGGCGTCCTGGTATTTGCTGCGTGAAAAAATGGAAGCGAAAAAGGCGTTTAGCGCAGCGGAGAAATTTCTTGGCATTGCCTTCTGCGCAAGGCTGTCGCACTTTTAATACTCATAATGCAAAATAAGTATTAAAATTTTAAACTAATCAAGAATTTGAAAACCTTTATGAACTTTATTCATTATCAAGTATATTCATAAAACCAAAATTCACATCTATATGAGTTAACATATTTTAATAACATTACAAAACAAATTTGGTGTAACTATACTAAAAGAACCACCCACTTGTACTCCAATTTTGTTACAATATTTCCCTTCTCACGTTCCATGAATGTCTTAATTTATATTGATCAAACTTTCACGAACATTAAAACTTTCCACAATTCATCCAAATTGTCCCTATGACCCATGAAATACATATATTTGGGTAATCACCTAATAACACTTGATAAACCTAATATAAGGTCACAAATGTAATTCTAAACAATGATAAAATTCATTTTCAACCTAAACATACCTTTTTTTTTATTTTTTTTCTTTGGACATAAACAAGAATCAAAATTAAAAAAATCAAATATAAAAACTTGATATTACAAGCATATCAAATTGTAAAACATTAATTTTAAAACATAATTTGTCGTCAAGTCCTAATAGTATAATGGTGCAAAATTTTGTATATTTTTAAAAATCTTGCAGGTTACGAATCACTTATAAAAAACAATAAATATATACTTCTAATATCTATCTAAAAAGGAAATATGTAGTTCTAAATAATTTAAAAAATCTCTTAAAAACAAACATGAAAAATAAATTTAAACATTTTGTTACAATATTTTGATTTTGAAAATATTAATCTAATGGTAAAAATAATAAAGGATAGAAAATAGATTGACTCACACAAATTATTGGTAGATATGTATTTAACAATCAATGGAGAAATAATGAGAAATTTAGTTTGTTAACTATGCTTCATAGAATTAATTAGATTAATGAAATATAAATTCAGATTATTGATTCTCCCTTATATATATAAATAACGCATTCGATCAAGTCATTATTCGTTATTAATTAAATCACTTAATGCCTTTGATTGTGTCATCAATTAATTTAATTAAATTACATTTAAGAAATTAACAAATCATCTAACTCTATACCTTTAATCGGGCTACCAATTTAAACTCTTATTCAAGCTATCCAAATTAAATCTAGATTAATGTATCTGAAACTTAATTTTATATTTTAAATTTATTATGAAAAATATGCCGTCAATATATTTTTCAATAATAAACTTTATAAAAATCTTGAATAAAAAATAATGTGCATTTACTAATGATTAAAATATTTGTCTAAATAATCTTTACAAATAAACATAACTAAAATCTCATTATCAGAATCAATCAAACATGTTCAAAATAATAAATGATCAATAAATTGTTTTTAACAAATTTAAGAAATACAATAATGTTTACTGAAAATAAATAAAAGTACAAATCAGATTTAAATATCCAAAAGATAATAAATGGATGCATCTTACTTCACAGATGTGATCTTGATCTTTATAATATTTTCTAGATTACAACAACCTTTTTGTATCACTTGATATAAAAAAGTTCTCTTATAATACTTATTATTTGGGATTATCTACACTAAATTGTGCATAAACTAAACATAAAACTAAGAAAATAAAATTGTTGCAACTTTGAAATCTAAAAGTTCCTAAGTAAAACTACGGCTTCACATTTTCCATCTCCGTAAAACATAAATCATATAGGCATATTTATAGTTGAGGCTGGCACAAAAGGATTTTCGATGAGCAAAAAATTCGCATGTTGTGGTCCCTTTTATCCACGTCACAGCCCAAGTCTAATAATGGTATGTCTCGTGTTTACCTCACATAGGTCACATTGTGGTCCAATGTTTCCACACTGCAGCTTAGCACAAGCTGCATGAAATTGATTTTAAACAACAAGGAGTGCACCACGGATCATTGTGATTCATGTTGTGGTCCGCGATGCTTAACTTCGCTTCTTGTTTCATCCTTTATAAACTGACTGAACTTACATGTAAGGCTTACAAGTATTTTTTTTTCTTTTAAACTTCAAAGATGTGAATGAGTGCTTCTGGCATGATTGTTCAAGTATTATCAATTTATCAAATTGAATTAACAATACTTGAAAAATAACAAAAAATATCTGTTATTCTGAACATATAGATTTTGCTTAAATAGTGATAAAATCATGCATATTCAAATCTATTTATTATATTTAAGTACAAATAAAGCATGAAATATTAGTATTTTTCAAGTACTTATTATAAAGCATGCATCATATAATTAATTATATTTATATCCTTATTAAATAAAATAATTAATTACTTTCATATTTATTAAAAAAAATTAATTTTAAGTTTCAAAATAGCTCCAAAACATTTTAAAATAGTCAATAAATAATGTCTTTGTTATATTCCCAAACTAAAACTCAAATTTAAAAACATTGAGGCCTAAAAAGAAAAAAAACATATCCATTTACTAAAATAACTATATTTAATCCAAAAATTATTAAACACAATTTGTGTATTTAGATTGTTTAAACCAACATGCAATAAAGAATTCAAAGAACTCTTAAAATTTTAAACCACATTTATACTATAAATCTAAAAATGCTTTATAAACCTACATGCAGTAGCTCTTTTACATAGAGATGAATAAAATAAACAACATCATATGATATCAAATATTAAAATTTTAATTTTACTCACGATCGAAGAAAGATTCGGAGTTTAAGTTCTATAAATTTACCATGACCAAAAATGAATTGAAAGAGTTAGGAAGTTGATTAAAGGAAAACCCTCTTTATATTTTTTTCCCTTTTATATCTTTCTCGCATGACCTATTATGTATTTCTTTTTTTTCTTTTCTCTTTAATTTGTTTTTATTTATTTGTTACTTACACACCAGTCCACAGTTTTAGATTTTTTTTAAAAAAATACCTTTATCAAATTAGTTATTTATGTCTTAAAAAAATGAAAGTAAAATTATAAATTTATCCATAAATAATAAATTAATTACACTTTAATACCTCATTTTCCCCCCTTTTAATTCCAATTATGAATGAGGGTTTTACAAGCACAGATGGAAAATTGCTGGGTGAGTTTGGTGGCATTTGTGGGCACTATCCAACCCTTCCAATGCATATGGGCAAAAAAAGAGGAGACAGATGGATTGAAGTGACATAGGACTATATTTTAGTAGATTGTGGTAGCAAGGCCACCCTACCACTTACAATATCCAATTATGTATTTAAGTCATCTATAAAAGATTATACCAATCGATTCATAGAAGTTACTTCAAGGTGACCTTTACCACTAATCCATCAAGAGGGCTTCACCAATGATACGTGCCTTTTGGTAGAAATTTGTGAAAAGCACATGCGTATTTTCTAGCACAAATTTTGACTTAGAGACATTTAGTCATAATCTAGCGCACTAGCTTTATGCCACTGGCTTTTCAACTAAGCATAATGACCAATTGTGTGAATCAATAGTTCCTGTCAAGCTAGGCTGAATTATTATTGTGACACTACCATTAGTAGGGTAAAATTAACCTATCTCATGATGGTCTAAATCCAACTCAGGTCCCTTAGTGGTGGGTGATCAGTCCAATCTTGGTGAATTTTGCTTCACAATGATAGGAAAAGTTGAAATCAAAGGATCAAAAAGCAACATCTATATGAACGCATGGTTGTCACGAGCCAGATAATCCTATGGTAACTTTTTTGACACCTTTATCTTTAAATTCTGAAGGTATAAAAGATCGATAGGCCACACTTTCTCGATATGTATTCATATTGAAAATCAGGAATCAAACAAGCTTTTATTCTTTTGTTCCAAACGAGATTTCTATTCTAATTGTGCTTATCTTTGATTTCATGTGATATCTTTTAACATATATGTTTCCCTAGACAAACTCCTTACCTAACAATGTTTTCTGCTTGAATCGGCCTACCGAAGCAGACCTTAGATCCAACAATTACTATTTTGAATAATGATGTATATATGAATAGTACCATATGTTTAAGTAGTGACGTATATATGAATACTAACTTTTGTGCAATGTGATTATTTGTTCTAAGACTTCACAACCTTGAGCATGCCAGTTGTTTGGGAAAAAATTGGACAATTACCACAACTAAATTTACTCGAATAAAATAGTATTTAAAATATACATCTTTTCTTATTTATGAAAATTTCATATGTATATCTTGCTATAGTTTATTATAACCAAATTTCTTTATTTCATTTAGTAATTCTTTTTGTGTTTAATTCTTGGACTAAATCCATTTCCTCTGTTAAAAGTTTCAAAACTTCAAATAATGTTGCTTGATTTTTCGCTATGTCTATTAGGCTTCCATTTATTTCTAACTGTATATTTTTTATTTTATCTCTAAGCATTATTTTTTCCTTAATATAACATCATGAACTAATGCCTTCATTATTTTGACTTTATTTTCTAGTTTTTTAACTTCTTCTTGGTTAGAGGTTTTTCCTACATGGTTTATAAAAGTAAATTTTGGCATACTATTGTTTCTAACAACATTACTTTTTCTTCCTCTTACCAATAGTTTTTTTTATATCTAATTGTCATTCCTCTGATATTTCAAAATCTGTTAGTATTTCTTGGTTTATTATTTGTCCAAGTTTAAAAGTTTTTTTCTATTTCTATAAATTCATTTTGTCTGTATATTGAATTATTATGCCTATTTGTTAAAAAATATGCGACTAAATAATACATTAAAAATGAATGATTTTCTTCTTTCATTAAATCTCTTCTTTCAAATTCATAAGCTAGACTTAATATTTGGTTTAAGTTTTTAACATGGATATTAGTAGCAAACCTATGATATGGTGTAAATTTTAACTTTTGGTATCCTAAGTTACCATGGATAATTCCTAATAAAGCATATTTCCTATTTATTATTATGTTATCTAGTAATACTATTTTTATTGGTGTATCTATTCCTTCTCTGAAATAAGTTTTTATTAATATTTGAATTTCTTCTAAATAGATGTATCCAATTTTTTCTTGATCTTTTTGGGGAATTTCGGATAGCTTGTTTAATATAGTTTCTTTATCAATTAATGGTATATTATACGTTCATTTTGTATCTGTAATATTAATACTCATTTCTTTATTACGTATTTCATAATAAATTATATCTTTTCTAAGAAATAATTTTATTAGAGATGAGAACGATGGGTCTTTAAATCCATCTTCTTCTTTAAGATTTAATTTTACTTCTTGAATTTCTTTAAATTTCTTTTTACTTATTACCATTTCTTGTGAAAAACATCCTAAGATGTATTTTGTTTCTAATCCTACTATTTATTGGTTTATTTTTTCTTCTTGGATTTAGGAATGTTATTATATACTTCCATTTAACTTCTATTATATTTTAGGGGTATTTTTGAATTTTTTTAAATCTTAGAGGTATTTTTGAAGATACCTCAAAATTTAAGGATATTTTTGATAATAATCATACCCTACTCACATAGTTTCTATTAAACACTATGGCTAAAAGTATACCTATGGTAACTCTATCTTTGGCCACAGTTAAAAATAGTCGCTAAAAGTTCCATGATTTTCTATTTAAGGCCTTCACAACTTTGAGTTCTGAGTTTTGATACAAGTTGGAGAAAAAATTGGAAAATTCTTACAAGCAGGAACAAAATAATAAATAAAATAAATCAAGATTAAGGAAATAGTATAAGGAATTTTTTGTTTCATGCCAAATCTTGTGACTTCAAAATCACTATTGCAAAAAACGTTATGTGAATAGTAATAATTGTTATTTTGAATATATATATATATATTCGAATAGCGATGTAAAGGTGAATAGTGATGTTTACAAAGTATGATTTTTGGGTATTGAGTGAGGAATAGTTTGAACATATCCCAAGTTTCATGGAATGGTTCTCCTTCAATCTTAGAGAAAGTGTCTATCTTTTCTCTTAACTCTGATGTTTTTTGGTGGGAATAGAATTTTCCCATGAATTTGTTGTAAATTTCCTCCCAAGTCATCAGAGAACTTGGAGGGAGTGACATCAACTAAGCTTTGATCTTGTCTTTCAAGGTGTAGGAGAAACACCTCATTCTAAGCTGATCCTTGTTTAGAATACCTAAGGGGAAGGTTTGGACCGTGGTATAGAAGTCCCTAATGATAGAAAGAGAATATTCATTAGGCAACCCATAGAATGAAGGAAATATGGAGCAATGAATTTTTTTCAATTCATAATTTCAAGCATCCCTACCCAGTTGGATAGAGGTAATTTCCATGCCAATTATTGGTTAAGCAAACTCCTTCATAGTGGTTTCCCTAACATGTGGATTTTCTCCCATTTCTATTGGTTATGGTAGATGATTAAGGCTTGGTTTTGTGTTTGGCTCAAAAATAGGCTGATGGTTAGAATCTAGCCTTGTGGACAGTTGTTTAAATTTATGAATATTATCTATGTATGATGTAAGAGGGTTTCCTAAGGATCTTTTACCATGCATAAACTATTTAAAGCATAAATTTAAAACACATGTCAATTAAAAAGATTAATAAAATAACTATACAAAAATACTAAACAAACAAGTTAAGTTAATCTCTAAGTTAGATAACATAATCAGTATTAACCAAGAGTGCTCCCAATAAAGAGTGGTGGGGTAAAGCCTCCTTAAAAACCATCTTTCTAGATAGAGCAATGTTCTCAAGAAAGACTAATGGCACAGAAGCTTTTAAGAACTAGTCTTCTTGACACAACTCCCTTAGATCTTTACTTTTCATGCTATTAAAATCTAAGTTAATTAGTTTTTTTAGAGCTCTTTATTTAAATAATTTTTAAATTTTTTGTTTTTTAACTCAAAATAAATAAAAAACTCACAATTATTTACAACACAAAAAGTTTTCAAAATGACAAGTATACTCTCAAGGCCGATCTAAGGAAGGAATATACATAGTTTTTAATTTATTATTTAAACTTTGAAAAACAAAATTAAATCCTAAACATCTTGTCACGATATTTTGGTTTTTTGTGTTTCCTAATCTAATAACATAAATATAGATATGGATTCAATAAATAATTATACAAATTTTTATCATTCATAAAAGTGGAGTATTTAAGGGTATAATAATTAAGTTAATTATTCTTGCTCATACTATTTATGTTATTAAATATGCAAATTGATATTTGTTGATTTTCTATTTTTGGTATGAAAGTATCCTTAGGTGGGGCCTATTAATTAATTAAATATTAAATATCAACTTTATTTTTAAGAAAATAGAAAACCATTTAGTTACAGCTTTAGATATAGTCAGTTAATTAGATTTTATTCAAGGTATCCAAATTAAACCTAAGAATTTAATTATTGAAGTCCTAACTTTCAAGTTTTAAAACCTTTATTGAAAATATGTTGTCAATACATTTTCAAATAATAGTTCTTATAAAACTTTTTGAAATAGAGTTTTACTCTAACTATCGGGCGATTGTACCAACAAATAAAAGTACACTACTTTAAATCAGATCGGATAATTAAACCTAAAAAATCTAATTTTTAGATTTAAGTTTGTAAAGAAAAATAATATATTTCTCTCTAACATCCTTAATATAAAATCTTGAATAAAAACAAAATCAATTTATTTTATTGAAATGTTTTACCCATTTAATATTGCATAAGTATAACAACATTATTATTATTATTATATCATATTTACAAACAGCTATCATGTTAAATTTAATTACAGATAAATTAAATATAATATATAATAATAAAACATAAAAATAACTATAAATAATTCATTTTAAAATTATACCTCAAAAAGAGAAGAACTTTAAAACTAAAAACTAAACAAAACTAAGAAAATTTTCTAGAGAAAGAAAGATAGAGAGAGAAAGAGTTGAGAAAAATTATGTTTTTTACGATGAGGGACAGGGTAAAAAAAGCTAAAAAAGTGGAAAAATATCTTAAAAATTGGTCTTGAATGCATTTGGAAAAAACTAGCACGCATGGGCAGTGTTGGCGCTCACAGGGCTCTACGTGGCTGTAGATCTCGAAGGCGTGACATACGTGTGGCTATGTGCTAAACTTGGCATGGGTGTGGACCTCATTTTGTTTCTCAACATATTTGTGATATATTGCCTTTAGTATGTTTCTTCGAATCATTAAATGTTTTTTAAGGGAAAATTCCTGAAAAAAATAATGAAAATATCTATGATTCAAAAAGATAATTTTATATAAAAATATGATAAAATCATATAAATATTAATCTTTTTAATCAATTAAAGTACATTAAATCAAGGTAATTTTGATGCTTTTTAAGCACTCATCATTATTTTAGGTGGTTTGTTAGGATCAGTCTTAATTCAATTCTAGAGTATATGATGTCTTTTGAGGGAACATAATAACTAGTATTTTTGAATTTACTTTGATATTAACTTAAAGATTTCATTTAAGATCGAGGTTTTAAAAAAAATTGAACAAAGTTTTCTTTATTTATTGAACTCTCTTTCCAGGAATATTATGACAATATTTGTAAAAGAATGGTTTTTCACCGAGCAACAAACTTCAAATTTGTACGTTAAAAAAGTGGCTCATGAACAAAGACATAATTACATACTGTAAGATGTATATACCATGCTTCATAAAACATATAAAATCTTAGCTTTGATCACTAATACAAACACATAAAGTAGAATATGGAAAAGGACATAAGACAACTTGGATTGTATGAAAAAAAGGATCCTAAACCTTCTTACTCACATGATATAGTTTTAAAAATTGTTACTTGAGAGAGGAAAATAAATAAAAATGATGAACTTGAAAGTTTAATAAGCAGATAAATTTTATAAAATAATTATACATAATACTTATGCAAATTGTGTGTGAAATATTTTTGAATTATCATGAAAAAATGTATCGATAAAAATAATACGAGTGTTATAAAATAATGTATTATTTATTAGTAATGTTGAAATAAAATTGTGATGAAACTAATATGTCTGATCTTTAGAATATAATAATGTGTTATGATCATTATACAAATAGAAAGTATAACCACGAGAAATATACTTTGATTTTATTACATCAAGAGTATTTAGGGATGTTTTCATACACAGAATATATGTAATATTGGTGCTAGCTCTCAACTATACATACATAGAATTTACTTGATATAATCATTAAAATGGCTAAGTTGGCTAAGCTAATACATGTCATGGGTGTACTAACTAAATTAAACTAATACATACTATATTGAACTAGTATCATATTAAGTTGGTAAACATCATATTAAATTTAATTGAATCAAATATGTTAGTGATGATATCTTACCAAGTCAATTGAATTTTTTAAATGTTAAATAGTGCTAACAATCTTTAAATATTGAAGGGAAAGTACTATAACAGTTTTAAAACAATTATTGAACTTACAAGCTTGTATATAAGTTAGTATAAGTAATAAAATTATTATAATCTCAAGTCTAAATTTCTTGTAAATATTATTTTTTTAACTAGCTAGTTCTGATAATGAAAATAACATATATTCTCATGGTGTTATCATATGAAAAGTACATTGAAATTGACATATAATATGTTATTCAAAGTTCTAGTTAAATTAATTAATACATTTTTTAAAGACGTGTAACCTATACTAACTGTATTTACTTGAACATATATGAAATTCAAAATAATATTTTAAAACTTTAAAAAAGAGCTAGATATCCACTCACTATACTATATCACAATGTTGGTTCTTTATGCGCATTGTAGAGTCTACTTGCTCAACCCTTCCTGTATAATCACACTTGTATGAGAAACAAAAGTAGTGACTTAGCTTATTTATCTAATTCAAATTGAAAAATAATTCAAATTTTTTAAAAATATGAGATGTTAATAATTGTTTCCATTTGATCATTATATTTTAAACCATTTTTGGATACTCCTAGATCTATCATCATACATTCAGATATGTCTTTTGGTAGGAATGATCAAATTATTTTTCATAAAAACATATAAAAAGTAGAAATTTCAATATTTAAAAAAGGGCATAAACCAAATTATCATATGTAAAACCCTTTAAAAAACATGGAATACAATTAGTTTGAAATATGATTTTTTAGCATAACTTTTACAAAACATACATTGAATTATATCCCTATAAATTTATCTAGAAAAAATAAAATGAAAAATATAAATTATTTATAAAATTTGACATCTCAAGATTTAAAACAAGATATAACTCACCTAATTTTAATCTGTAAAATCATTTTAAATAAAAAAATACTAATTGGTTTTGAACAACGTAGAAAACTCAAAATAAATTTTTTAAAGTTTATTTTGAAATAGATATTTATACCTTTCTGAACAAATTGAAGCAAGGTACAATTCATTACGCAATTTTCCTAGTTTTCATTTTTTTTCACCCACTATCAAGCATTATCTATTATCCTTATTTGTTTTGCTTTTTTGATCTTCCTAGTACTCTAATGTTTTTGTGATCTAACCCAATGTAAGAGAGGAAAAAATGATTTATGGAAAAAGCCAAATGTCTTGTGCTCAACAACTAGAGCTAATTAACTGTGAACAATAATATTTGTTCTTCTAAAATCAAGGGAGAGTGTAACAAGTACAAGTATCCTAACTTATTCACTTTGATTTTTTTAAAATTTAATTTTCATGTGTCACTTAAAATATAAGAGTTATGACACCTCATACTAAAATATTAAATAAATAATTGAATAAATATTGTTGAGGGTAAAATGATAATAACATTTAGCAATAATGTTACTTTTATGAATGGGGGATGGTGTTACAATTCTCCTTTGTTTTTTAGAATTTCATTCTCAAAATTTATATACCTTGGCTTAATAAATAGGGGTATTGGATGCACTTTTGTTCTTCAAGTTCTCATGTTGTCTCTTCCATGGCTTGATTTCTCTATATTACTTTTACTAGTGGAATAGTTTTGTTTTGAAGTACTTGTTTTCTACCATCAAGTATTTTCACTGGTTTCTATTCATAGGTCAAATTTTCTTTTACTTGGACTAGTTGGGCCTCTATGATATAGGGTGGGTCTAAGACATATCCACGACACATATAAAAATGAAATACATAGTGGATCCTAGAAATTTCAAGTGGTATAGCTCAAGGATATGGCAGATGTCCAATTTTCTATGTAACCATGTAAGGACTAATGTATTGTTGGCTTATTCTTGCTCATTCTCTTATATTGAACAACACCTTTCCATGGTAATAACTTTAAGAAGACTTAATCTCCAACTTTATATTTACACTCCCTTATATTATTATAAGCATAGCTCTTTTTTAATCTTGGGATATCTTTAGTTTTTCTTTGACAACTTAAATGTTATCAATGAGCATTTATATGTACTTTTGACCTAAAGTATTTCTGTTACCTACCTCATCCCAACATGTTGGTATTCTACACTTCCTATCGTATAGTGCTTCATATAGGGCCATCTCAATGTTCGAATGGTTGTTATTAATGTGGGGAAAATTCTATTAACAGTGAGTGATAAGCTTAACTACCCTTAAATTACAAAATATAAGCATGCAACATCTGTTCTAGGGTTTGAATGTTTCTTTCTAACAATCCCTCAGTTTGAGAATAAAAAGGAAGTACTAAAGCGTAACTACATCCCCATAACATCTTGTAATTTAGACAAAATTAATATGTAGATTTTGAGTTTCTATTACAAATAACAGAAACTGTAGCTTCACTTAATCTCATAATATCTTCCATATATAGTTTGATAAGTTTTACCAATGGAAATGTTTATTTAACTAGAATAAAGTGTGTAGATCTAGTTAAGCTATCCAAATTACCCATATATCGTCATGGCCACATTGTGTACATAGAAGAATAAAGAGAAAATCCATTTTTATGTGTTCATATTTTCATTCAAGAATATGAAGTGGTTGGAGAGGTCCAACAGGCTTTTAGTGTTCAATTTTTACTTGTTGGAAAATTAAACACCTTGCTACAAATTCTGCAATCTTTCGTTTCATTCCATGCTTCCAATGATGATGCTTTATTGTTCAAGACATCTTAGTACTACCCGGATGCATGGCATAAGTTGAACTATATGTTTTCTAGTATTTCCCTCTTAAGACCTTCATCATTTGGTACCTATAACCTATTGTTAAAAAGTATAGTTCTATCGTCTTGAATTAAATAATTAGCTTGCTATCCATTTTTCATTAATTTAATCCTTCAATTTCATGAGAGAAGAATATTATCATTGAGTAGCACAAATTCTATTAATTAAAATGAGCTTCACTCTAAAGCTTGCAAGTAGAATACCTAAATGACTTGTTGTTAGGTCCCATTCAACTTCATTAATTCCACAAGTAGGGAAAGATGGACTATTTATAGATTTTCTAATGAACTTCTTGATATTCTATTGATAGCATCGCTACTACATTTGCTTTTCCTAGATGATAGTCAATAACACAATTATAATATTTGATAACTCCAACCATCTCCTTTAAGAAAACTCTTTTTGTGATAATAAATACTTTAAACTTTAGTGGCCAATAAAAATTTCACTGTTCTCACCATATATATATATATATATATATATATAATAAATACTTTAAACTCTAGTGGCCAATAAAATTTTCACTGTTCTCACCATATATATATTGCATCCAAATTTTAAGAAAAAGACCACTACTTCTAATTCCAAATTGTTGGATAATTCAATTTATGCCTCTTTAGTTTCTTAGAAGCATAAGTAATTACTTTACTATGTTGCATCACTATATATCACAAATTCTCCACCAGTTGAATAGAGTGAAATAATTGGAGTGAAATTCAGCCACCTCTTAAGATCTTAGAAACCTTCTTCAAAACTCCTTAATAAAATGGCGATGGTATTTGGTTAATCTGAGAAAACTTCGTATTTCTATTAGATATTTAGATCTCTTCCAATTTATCACTACTTACCTTTTACGGATCATTATAGATGCCTTCAGTTGAAATAACATGTCCAAGAAAAACCACACAATCTAAGCAAAATTGACACTTGCTGAATTTTGCATAAAATTGATTTTGTTTTAGAATTTGTATGAGAGTTTGGAGGTGTTCTTCATATTTATTCTCACTGTGATAGTACACCAAAATGTCATCGATAAAAACAATAAAATTCTATCAAATAAAGCTTGGAACTCCCAATTCATTAAATCCATGAATGTTGCAGGAGCATTGGTAAGTCCAAATGATATGATAAGAAACTCATAATTCTTATAACGAGTTCTAAATACAACCTTTGGCATATAAGAATCATTGATGCTGAGTTAGTGATATCCTGATATTAGATCAATTTTAGAAAATACTTTTGACCTTGTAATTGATTAAACAAATCATCTATATGAGGTAAAAGGTACTTGTTATGTATAGTCACCTTGTTAAGTTGCCTAAAATTAATAAACAATTGCATGATGTCGTCCTTTTTATTGGTAAAATGGGAGCATCCCAAGGTGATAGACTGAGCTTAATGAAATCTTTACCTAACAATTCTTGTAATTATGTTTTCAACTCTTTTAAATCCTTCAAGGTTGTTCTATATAGGGCTTTCAATATTAAGGTCATGTGCGGAATTAACTCAATGGAGAATTCAACCTCACGATTAGGTGGTAACCCTAAAAGTTCATCTGAAAATTCAATAACTTCTAAAATATCTTTCAACTTCATTTCATTTACTCGAGTATCAATGACATGACCTAAATAGGCTGTGTAACTCTTTCTAATCATTTGCTTAGCAGTAAGGGAAAACACTAAGCAATTTGGGAAAAGTTGACGTTTTTCATATATCTTTCCGAAATCACAAATATATTTTGATGCATTTTTCATGTTTTTAGCTTCAAAAGAGATAAATAATATCAACACATAAAGACACAACACTTATAGCACTCAAATAGAACCCTAAGTGTGAAAGAGACTAAGTCATATAAGCCTTACATCAAGAATCAACCAATATATAAGGGTTATAAAAAAATTCAACATAAATCTTGTGTGCCGCGGTGAAAAAATAAGTGTGCCACGACATTCAATTCTCTAATTTTTCTACTAAGACCATTAAACACTACATGCCACGGTAAAAGAAAAAGTGTGCTATGGTGGACAATCCTTGGGTTGCCCAATGAGGTTGATTGTGAGCTGTGTACCAAGGTGGAAGAAAAGTTAGGTCATGGCGCGTAAACTAAGTTTGAGACTTTGATCTCTGTATAGTATTTTACTTATAAATAGTTTATGTTGGTCACTAGGTGATATATACATAGATTTACAATATAGATTAGTCTTAGAAACAAATTAAAGTTAGCTTTTTGAGAGTTTTCCACGTCAAAGAAGAGAAGAAAAGATTTCTAGAGATTCATTAAAGATTAAGATTACATATTTTTGAAGTAGGAAACATCATCCATCCTTTTTTGATATTTAGATTTAATTAGTAATCTTTTATTTCTAAATTAGTCTTCTTGTTATTTTCTTTGATGCATGCTTATTTTTGTCTTATTATGGATATTAGTATGAGCATATCTGCCTAATTATAACTATGAAAATGTAACTCTGTTACCATACTTGCTTTGGTTATTTAAGTGAATATTTTTATAATTAATTAAATAAAGATTTCTTATTGATTCAATGTTTCTTGTAAGATTTATTTATGAATAATTTATTTGTCATTTATTCTTCATAGATATATTGAAAATTTGAAAATTACATTTCAGGCACATTGTCTAGATTTAATTTGTATAACTTGAATAAGAGTTTAAATTGGCGACTTGAACATTCCATTGATTTAAACAGTTGAAATTTCCTTGGGCATAATTTAATGTATTAGTTGATCGTCCCAATTAAAGAAGATTAGTTGGTTAATTAACAAAGAAAATAATCCTTGATCTAGGAGTTTTTGTAATTTAAAGGAAAATCAATAATCTTAGTTTACATGTTAGTTCATTTTAATTCTAATATACCTAAAAATTCCAAGCAAGTAGGTTTGATGCCCCTGCCATCACACCTCTTGGACAATAATGATTCACCCCAACGGTGGTATGTGTTGGAGATTGTTATCAAGGATCTTTATTCAAGGAGTAAATTAAGGAGCAAATGAAGTAGTAAATCAAGGAGTGACCACCCTTAATTTAAGGAGTAAATCAAGACTTAATTTAATGAGAAATTCAAATAACCCTTAATTTAAAGAGTATTTCAAGGAATCAATCTCCCTATATATAAATGTATAATTGTAATGAATTTATCATCAAATAATCATTCTAATTGAGAGAAAAGCTTAAAGAAAAAAGCTTTATTGATAAAAAATTGAGAGTAATTTTATTGGGTGTAATTGGGTTGTGAGTTATGAGTGTTGTAAACATCTTGTATAATTTCTCATTTTTTTTAGTAAAAAGATCTACGGCAGGTCCGAAGATGAAAGCAAAATTGGCCAAACTCCATTATGAAAATTTTGTGTTATTTTGTCTATTTTTTTTCTCATAAACCTAACTTATTGGGAATTTGTGTAATTTCTCAAACAAATGGTATTAAAGCTTTTGTGGTGATTTCTGTCAATTTTCTACAAGATTACTATTCAAATGAATAGTAAAATTTTCGATGATATTGGTTTGTTGATGGAGGTATTCTAAAACACGGTAGTTCACAAAATAGTCATAAACGAGTCGAAGGAAGTCATATTTGAGTGGGAGCAATGTTCGTAGATGAAGGATAGGTGAAACTTAAGAAATTTGGTCGCATAGATTTTGGGTTTTGGAAAATGAAGATAGAGGATTATTTGTGTCAAAGAAGTATGTATCAACCTCTCTTAGGGAAGAAGTGAGAGGCTATGAAGAAAGAAGATTGCTACTAGACAGATAAGCCCTCGGAGTTATTCAATTGACACTATCCCGCAATATTTCTTTCAATATAGAAAAGGAAAGACCACGATGGGTCTTATGGAAGCTCTCTCCAATATGTATGAGAAGCCATCGGCCTCAAACAAAGTGCACTTGATGAGGTGTTTGTTCAAATTTTGGATGACAGAAGGCGCATCGATAGCTTAACATCTCAATGAACTCAACACAGTCACAACCCAATTGCGTTTAGTTGGATCTGAATTTGATGAAGAAGTACGAGCATTGATACTTTTGTCTTCTCTACCAAAAAGCTAGATTGCTACTGTCACTACTATGAGTAGCTCGTTAGGAAGCAATAAGTTGAAATTTGATGATGTTCGTGATCTTGTTCTTAGTGAAGAGATCCGACATAGAAAGTTGGGTGAATCGTCAACCTCTTCAGTTTTGCATACAGAGACAAGAGGAAGAAATTTAACTAAAGGGAATGGACATAGAAGAACAAACTACCATGGTAGATTAAAGGACAGGAGGTCTAAATCTAGGAATTCTAATAATTCCCATAGCTCGAAGACTGTCGAGTGTTGGAAATGTGGGAGAACCAAGTACTACAAAAATCAATGCAAGAGTGCACCGAAGAACTAGGAAGTGAAGGCAAAGGCAAATGCTACTTCCACCTCAAGAGGAGGTGATGCATTGATATGCTTTTTGGAGAGCAAGGAAGAATCATAGGTGTTAGACTCTAAAGCATCATTCCATGCTACTTCACAGAAAGGATTCTTTTAGAAATATGTTCCCAAAAACCTTGGAAATGTATATCTTGGTTATGATCAACCGTGTGCTATTATTGGAAAAGGTGTAGTGAAGATTAAGTTGAACATGTCTGTTTAGGAGCCTAAGGACGTCTAGCATATTTTTGACCTTAGAAAGAACTTAATCTTAGTAGGGTAGTTGACTAGTGAAGGCTACACTATGATCTTCCATGGTGATGATTGAAATATTTCAAAGGGTCCAATGACGTTTGCTTGAGCAAAGAAAAGTCACACTCTTTACATGATAGTAGGGGCACATTGTTCGATTGCAGTTGTAGTAGTTAATAAAACACCAAATCTGTTGCACCAAAGACTAGCCACATAAGTGAGAAGAGGATGAAGAATATGCATTCAATGGAAAAACTTCCAGATCTATAGTCAATAGAGATAGATATGTGCAAATATTGCATACTTGGAAAGTGAAAGAGAGTCAACTTTCAAACAAGTGGGAAAACCCCAAAGAAGGAAAGGTTAAAGCTCATTCACTATGATGTTTGGGGACCAACAACCATCTCATCCATTAGTGTGAAACACTACTTCGTGACTTTCATTGATGATCACTCTAAGAAGGTATGGGTTTACTTTCCAAAGCATAAGTTTGAAGTGTTTGAGGCTTTCAGGAGATGGAAAGCCATGGTTGAAAATGAGATAGGTTTGAAGATCAAAAGGCTAAGAATCGACAATGGTGGTGAATATGAATACACCGGATTCAAAAATTTATACTATGGGCATGGGATCAGAATGGAAAGAACTGTTCCGGGCATGCCTCAACACAATGGTGTAGTTGAGCATATGAACTAAACATTGACAAAAAGAGCCAAAAGCATTTGTATATATTTAGGTTTACTGAAGTAGTCAATATAGTAGCTTATTTGATCAATCAAGGCCCATATGTTTCATTGGAGCATAGAATACCAGAAGAGATATGGAACGGAAAAGAGGTAAAACTATCACATCTAAATTTTTTGGTTGTGTAGCATTTGTTCATATCAGTGATCAAGGTTGGAATAAGCTTGATCGCAAATCCAAGAAATGAACCTTCATTGGCTATGGTGAGGATGAGTTTGGCTACCTCATTTGGGATGACGAAAACAAGAAATTGATCCGTAGTAGAGATGTGATTTTCAACAAAAAGGTTATGTATAAGGACATGCATAAAACATATGCCAACAACTCAGAGCAGAATGAGTCAATATTTGCAAATGTAGATGATGTCCTAAATAATCCTGTGATGGAACCAATTGTAACAAGTCCTCAGTCAAAGGAACCCATTGGACGGAGTAGTACACAGAAGTTCGACACACCACAACCTTATACTACAACTTCTGTATTAAGAAGGTCTTCTTGATCTCATATGCCTAACATGAGATACATGAACTATATGTTGCTGACTAATGGAAGGAAGCCTGAATGCTATGATGAAGCTTATTAGACTCAAGATGCCAACAAGTGGTAGCTTTCCATGAAAGAAGAAATGAAATATCTCATCTCCAACTAGACATAGAAACTAACTAAGTTGCCTATGTGGAAGAAGATACTTCACAAAAAAATGAGTTTATAGGTGAAAGAGGAGCATGATGGTTCTAAGAGATACAAAGCCCGACTAGTTATCAAAGGATTTTAGTAGAAGGAAGAAGTTGACTACACCAAAATTTTTTCACTCATTATGAAGCTTAATACTATTATATCAGTGTTGAGTATTATAGCTATTGAAGATCTTCATCTTGAATAGTTGGATGTAAAGATTGCATTCCTTCACGGAGACTTAGATGAAGAGATATATATGTACTAGCAAGAAGGTCTCTCAGAAAGAGGGAAGAAGAAAATGGTGTGCAGACTTTAGAAGAGTTTGTATGGCTTGAAACAAGACTCGAGACAGTGGTACATAAATTTTGATAGCTTCATGCACAAAGAAGGTTTCCAGAAGTGCAATGCCGACCGCTATTGCTACTTCAAGAGCTATAGGTCTAATTATATCATTTTACTACTTTATGTTAATGATATGTTAGTAGAAGGGTTAGATTGGATGATATTAGAAGGTTGAAGTAACAATTTTCAAAGGAGTTTGACATGAAAAGATTGGGTCCAACAAAGAAGATTCTTAGAATGCAAATCACAAGAGATAAGAAGAGAGGATCCTTACTGTTATCTAAGGTAGAGTACATCAGCCGTGTTTTATAGAGATTTAACATGGGCGACACCAAGCTAGTTAGCACACCCTTGGCCAGTCACTTTCGCCTATCTAAGAATCAGTCCCCTCAGACGGAGGAAGAGAGAGAATTCATTGCCAAGGTTTCTTATGCCTTAACCATTGGTAGTTTGATGTACGTGATGGTCTGTATGGGATCAAAAATTGGCCATGTATTAGGAGTTGTTAGCTGATAACTGTATTTTATATAGTTATTTTTACCTATCTTATTAATCATAATTGCTACGTTTTTTCTATTTTTAGTTAATTTTAGTTTAATAAATTAGTTTTTATTGTTTTTTTATATAGTTTAAGAAAATTAAATAAATTGTATCAAAAACGTACTTAATTGCAAATTTGTGTCCAAAAATATAATTTCAAATAAAAGAGTGCTTAATTGCAATTAATAAAAGTTGAAAATATAATTTAAATTAAAATCGAGCTTAATTTCAATTATTAAAAGTTTAAAATTTAATTTAAATTAGAAAAGGGCTATATTGTAATTAAGAAAAGTTTAAAATGCAATTTGAAATATATTTGTGGGTGAAAATGCAATTAATAAAAGTTAATTTCTGTGCAGGTGAGAAGAAGTCACGCGCCCTAGTCCAAGCACGCAACGTGGACCGTCCGATCAAAGAAGTAATGGTTAAGATGCGCGCGTGTTATTCATACCCGACCAAGGAGAGTGGGTGCAGAGTTCTTCTATCGCGTGGCTCGGTGTGCCAGTGGGGCCCACCTTCCACGCAGGCCAGCGTGCAGGGTGGGACCCACATGTCTGTTATGCATCTGCCAAAGGTTGTGTTCGCGTGCGGCTGAACCACGTGCAATCGTTCCCTCCAGCCAATTAAAGTCTTCCACGTGTCCCACTTTCCCCTTGAACGAATCATCAGCGGACACGTCGCAAATTTCGGTGAACGCAAAAGCGCAGAATGTCGCACGCATTCCAGCCGTTGCCCCACGTTTCGCGCGCCCCAATCCCGTGCGACAATTTCTGCGTGCGCCCATTTCCTGCAACAAATGAGGTGCTGCCACGTGTCCCACTATTTGTTTCAGCGAATCAGATCGCGACACGTGGTAGCGTGAATTAAAAAAAAGAAGCAACGACGCGCATGTTCCCAGTTTACGTTTTCGATATCAGTTTTTTCGTTTCGATACATTTTTGTCCCTCACGCGTAATTTTAAATTAATTTCTCCATTATTAGTTGTCTCCCGCGTGTATTAAAAAAATATTTTTTAATGTATTTTTTTTATATAGATTTGATGTTATAAATAGGGGTAAGATGATAGAGTTAAAAAGTTTTTTGGGAAGTTTTAGAGAGTATAATTTTTGTGTTGTTCTGTGTCAAATATTTACGATACGAAATGTTTTAATTTTCCTTTCTTCTTCTTCTAATTTTTCTGTATTTGTTGTAATTTTATTTTTAATTAATGAAGTAATTTAATTTTTCTAGGGTTGCATTTGATCATCTAAATTTATGAAGCTTTGATTTTAATTATTTTTCATAGATTTATAAGACGTTCGATTTGTTCGTTCTATTTTGTGCTTAATGTTTTTTGATTATTTACGAATCTTATCAAAACGATCCGTCGCACATAAATAAACTTGGAAGAGGCATTTGTGTGTATATTGCTCGTAAATAGAATGACATGTATGATGAAGGATAGGAATATACCCTAATTGTATGTGTGGCCATTTGAAAACTTAGAACGTAATGAATCTTGGTGAATTTAATTCTCATAGAGAATAGTGAATTAATTTAACGAGGTGTGTTTATACGGAGCTCGGAAGAGATGTATGGATAAAATCAGAAGTTTTCGGTTGACAAATTAAATGTACTAAAAAATATAAATCAAAAGAAAATAACATGATTTGAGTGGATTAATTTGGTGAAAAATTGCAATCCTAGATTTCTTTTATTTTCTTATTACTTTTTTCTAAATCAACGATTGTTTTGGATAAAATCAGAGGGAAACAATTTTAGTACTCAACAAACTGTAGTAACAAATCTCCGTGGGAACGATACTTTACTTATCAAATTTTATTACTTGTGACCGTGTATACTTGCACGTTTTATGTTCTCCAAAAGAGACAACATTAGCAATTTTATATCAAATCCTATGAAAACTCATTGGGAAGTAGTCAAATGGATTTTGAGGTATCTAGGAGGCACCACAAAGAAGTGTTTGTACTTTATTAAAGGTGAGTTAAAAGTACAAGGCTATGTAGACGCAGACTTTGGAGGTGAAGTTCATCACCAAAGAAGCACCATAGGTTATATATTTATGTTGGAACTATAGTTGTTAGTTGGATGTCACAGATATAGAAGATTATCATTTTATCCACTAAAGAGGTTGAGTATGTAGTAATGACTGAATCTAGTAAGAAGATGATATGGCTTCAATGTTTGTTAAATGAGTTAGGATTCAAATAGGGGAAGAATGTTCTGCATAGTGATAGTCAAAGAGCAATATACTCGGCGATAAATTTAACATTTCATTAAAGAAGCAAGCATATTAGGCTTCGTTATCACTTCATCATATCTCTATTAGAAGATGATGTCTTAATATAGGAGAAGATTCATGGAAGCAAAAATCCAGTGAGTATGCTGACAAATTAAGGCGGTGACTATTGAAAAACTGAAGTTGTGTTAGAAAAGCTGTTGCATTGATCGAAGTGTGAAGATAGATTGAAATCAGTCTTCAAGTGGGAAATTGTTGGAGATTATTATCAAGGATCTTAATTCAAGGAGCAAATTAAGGAGCAAATCAAGAAGTAAATCAATAAGTGGCCGCCCTTAATTTAAAGAGTAAATCAAGGAGTGGCCACCCTTAATTTAAGGAGTAAATCAAGGCTTAATTGAAGGAGCAATTCAAGGAACCCTTAATTTAAGGAGTAATTCAAGGAATCAATCTCCCTATATATAGATGTATAATTGTAATGAATTTATCATCAAATGATAATTCCAATTGAGAAAAAAGCTTAGAGAAAAAAGCTTTTGTGAGAGAAAATTAATAGCAATTTCCTTTGGTGTAATTGGGTTGTGAGTTGTGAGTGTTGTAAACACCTTGTATAATTTATCCCTTTTTTAGTAAAAATATGTACAGTAGATTCAGAGACATAAGCGAAATTAGCCAAACTTCGTTATCAAATTTGTGTGTTATTTTGTCTATTTTCCTTTCTCATAAATCTAGCTTATCAAGAATTTGCGTTCTAACAATATGTGCTACAGGAGGAAGCCCTTAAGGTTGGTCTAAGGTGAAAGTTTATAAATTACGGATTTGATTAACTTAGAGGGGTGAATAGGTTATTTTTAATTTTGGTCAATTTATAATTTAATAACCTAAACAAAGCGGCTAGGCATGCAATTACGTGTAAGAATAAAGTACGGAAATAAAAGAATAATACATAATATTTTTAGGTGAAAAAACCCTAAGCTACAACCATAAGCTAAGAGGAAAATCATCGGTCCACCAGACCACCTAACCTTTCACTATGAAAATAAATGTTGAAGTACAAACTCAATCTTATGCCACTTTCCCTAGGATACTGTCCAATGTACTTTACTTACAAGCCCTTTCTCTATTTTTACAATTTCTAAAATTAGCGTGAGTAGTTTCTAGAACAACATTCCACTAAGCTTCCCATCAATCAGATACGTTCACGAATTAATTGCAAAATGGTCAGCACGAAAACACAAGTTTCCATGTATGTTCTAGATTGAATTTAATAACGAATAATCCTAACTAGATGATTCAAAACATATGTCACTTAAATCAAATCAACTAGAAAATTTTAGAGTAAAAAGACTAAGCAGAACTTCAATAAAAATAGCTTCTTTGAAATTCAATAATCATATTATTTAATCTAAACATGTAAAAATATAATAAAAAAGAAGCTATATAAAGATAAAAATATCAAATATATTTATTGATAAATATCTTTGATGAAATATCAATTTGATATTAACCAACCTATTTTGTGTAACTGTTATTTTATCTTGTAACTTTAATGTTGATATTAACTAATTTGCTATAGTTCCATATTAATATATATATTCTTCAATATATATATATATATATATAAGTATAGGTTTTTTTTTTCTTTGTATTTAGGCTTGTTTAGTAGTTCGATAGATTGGGCATATTGAAGCAATTCAGCATTCTTGTTCGGCAGCTTCAGCTATTCTTATTCGGCCACGCACCCTTAACCCTAATGTATCTATATATAGATAATAATAATACCTAGTAGGGTTAAGATTAAATGTATGTTAGACTAAATTTTTAAAGAACATTAAAACTTTAATATTATAAAAAAACATTTTTTAAAACACATTTAAAATATTTAATTACTAGATCCATAAGTTGATTTAAGTGTAAATAAATATTTTAGCACTAAAAATAATTTCAGATTTATGAAAATGTGTTATTAAATGCATGAATGCAATCATATGTTTTGTAGTTATAAAAGAAATATCTAAAGTGCGATTATCTGAAACTCGAGCATTTGTTCTGCTTTTCTTAATAGACTTGATAACAGGCCTAAAAATAAGTATACAAGTAAATATTGTATCCACTAAAACAGCTAACAATTATAGTCCTAACTAGATCTTTAAAATTCATATAACTTAGTTTTTCGTGCCATAAGGAAGTTGAGTCATTGCTAGCTAGGTTACATGTTACTATAGGTGATGCATCAATACAATAACAATTGTCATGTGATCTGATTCCCTTAATCATACATTCATCCTTTTGGTAAGTTACAATACAATGATTGTTTGTAAATTGACATTAAAATCACTGTCACATATTTGACTTATGCTAATCAAGTTTTCCTTGAGTCCTTCCACATACAAAACTTCATCAAGTTTAGGGATACCCTCTCTTTGAACATAGCTTTTTCCAACAATTTTAGATGTTTTACAATCACCAAAGGTAACTGTCCCTTCATTGTATTCCTTAAAGGTTTTAAACAAAGAACGATTCACAGTCATATGCCTAGAGCATCCACTATAAAAGACCTTGAGGTATTTTATTTAACTTTAAACGCTATGTGGACCACAAAGTAGTGCAACTCAGATTTCTTAACCCATCCTCTTTTAATTTTGGATGTTTGAGTCACTTGTTTCTTAGGTTCCTCTTTTTGTGTAGTTCTTGCAGTAAAAACTTTACATTTTGAATTTTTTTGAGGTGTTTTAGAAACATTTGTACTCGTGATAGAATCATAAGCACAAAGAAATATACACTTAGGTCTAATGTGTCCTTTCCTACCATAATGTTGACAAATGGGAATAAATTGAATTTGCTTAGAGTGATAAGGTGTAGAAATTACCTTCCCTAATTGAGCAACAATGGGTTTTACAAATTAATTTTTGGATGATGAAGGTGTTGACTATTCATCTATGTATCCAAAACCTTTCTTATCTCCATATGGTTTTTCATAGTCTAGGACTTTGGTCAATTTTTCAACACCAATAGACAAATTCCTTATCGTCTCTTCTTTAGCAATACTAAGTTCTTGCCTAAGCTTTTTTTTCCTCAGTGGTTTCTACAAGTCTCAGATTCAAGGCATTAATATGTTCAGACAATTCCTTTTTTATCTTTCTCTAGGATAGAGAAATTTGTTTTGTGAACATTAATGATATCATTAAGTTTAGTTACTTCCATAAGTAATTTATCTCTCTCTGCCCTGGCACCTAGACAATCTATGAATAGTTTATCATATCTCGATACATTAAACTTAGAAAATAAGAAAGAAGATTTTACTTCCTCATTTTATTCATTCGAGCTAGTGTTGGAGTTATTGTGGTGTGCTTTGGTAGTTGCGGTGAAGGCATGATAGTTAATGTCATCATCTTCTGAGTTACTAGCATTATCTTGCGCACTTTTCATGTCACTTAGTGTAGCATTAAATGCTTTTCCAAATTTATTTTTATTGTTTGCATATTCTATAGAAATATGACCTAGGCCCCCAAAAGTATAACATTGAGGACTAGTGAGCTTAGTTTTCTTACCATCAGAGCTAGGAAACTTGATTTCCCTTGCTTACTTGTGGGGGTTTTGGTCATATTTTTGCAAAATGTGCTAACAATAAAAATAAAGTTTGAAAAACCTTTAATGCTACACTCAGTGACACAGAAAGGGAGCAAGATAATGCTAGTAACTCATACGATGATAATACTAATTATTGTGCCTTCAACACATTCTTACTTTCCTCTATCATTGTAATTTCATCGTGTAGTCTGTGGTTAAGGAGCTTAGGAGTTTGTGTACTTGTATAGGTTGTAGAATTTTCTCACCAAGATTACAACAAGCATCAGTGATATCATAACAATGAGCATAAAATTGACCAAAAGTTTCAGTGTTTCTCATTTTAATGGAATTAAAATGAGATGTTAGCAATCTCAATTATGTTTGTTTCACTTGGGAAGTTTCCTCATGAGCAAGAGCAAGTGCATTTCATGCATCTTTAGAAGTCTCACAGTCCGAGATATGATAGAACTCATCCATCGATACAATAGCAAAGATTGAGCATAGACCTTTTTGGTTTGCCCCACTAAGTGTGTGTTCTTCAATGGTCTAGTCTCTTATTGGCTTTATGATTGTTACACCATATTTTGTTACCAAAGGTGGCTCCCAACCATCAAGAAATAACATCTCAGACCTTTTCATCTTGTTTGAGAAAGGCTTGCATGTGATTCTTCCACTAAGGGTAATTATACCCATCAAAGAGTGAAGGTCTAATAGGTGACCCAACTTCATAAGTACGAGTGCATGCAAGGTTCTCCAAACCTTAGGTTATAGCCTATTTTTGGTCTACATACAACCTTTGTTTGGCACAAATAAACCCTAATGGGTGGATGGACCCTTCTTTGCTTTGTGTGGTATCTGGAAAACTTAGTTTTGTGTTGGAAAATGATGAAATTAGGGTGATGTATTATATAAAAAGGAATGAGCTATATGTAGGTTGAGAATACATAATGATATATCTACTCATGGTCTCATCGTTAGATTGCCCGATAGTCAAAATAGGTGGAAGAACAAGTATTTTTATGTAAGGCACATATAGGGTGAGAGTTGAGCACATAACATTAAATCAATGTGGAATCATGATTTTGTAACAACCATGCCACAAGATCAAGAAATGCTACTACATTTAAGGCCAAGTGGAAAGGAGAACGTGTGGGAAATAATGTGAATTTAAATAAAAAGGATGAGAATAAGTGCTAAATTTTACTCTCTTAAAATTCAGTGACCATTATTTTGTGACCATTTTCTTTGTGATCGTTATTTTGTGAACATTAATGTTCATATTTTTCAGCTATAAAAAGGGTCATAGGTCTCAATTTTTAGACACAACTCAAAAAGTGTTCTTCATAGCAAACCTAAGAAAAGAATATTCAATTTTTTTTCAATAGTTTGAGAAACATAAATTTTTTAGAGGTGTAGTATTTCGAACTTCATCAGTGCAGTAAAACTCCGAGATGAAAAAACAATCCTAGCACTACTACAAAAATAGGCATTAAAGTCGGTTTGTTGAACCAAATTTAAATTGAGTGACTTAAAATGTAAAGTCAGTTCAAACTCTTTTTCATTTTCACCCATTTCATTAGTTGACCTCTTTCGTTTCCCTACCTTAGTGAGTTTTTTTTATCTTTCCATATCGTTTGAATGTCATACCATTCAATTGCCTTAATATCTCAACACCTCGCAAAATTTGAGTTGCATGATCATGATCTTCTTCACCATCGAATGGTTTCTTTTGGTATCTAAACTTGTGTCCAGATGGAAAAAATCTTCTATGTCTTCTATAAGATATCTTTCGTCTGTGAACAAGATAAGTTGCAAAAGTTCCATCACTACGTATAGGACATCCCTTGTAACCTTTTGCTGCATGTCCTGATAAGTTTGCATAGGCAGGAAAATCATTAATTGTCTATAAAAGGATCCCTTTCAAGTTAAAGTGTTCTTCTTTATGTGCATCATAAACATTTACACCATCATTCCACAACGTCTTTAAATAATCTATCAGAGGCTGAAAATATACATCAATATCAACACCGGGTTGTTTCGGTCCTGAGATCAATAATGTTAACATCATGAATTTTCTTTTCATACATAACCAGGGAAGAATGTTGTATGTTACCATAATTACTGGCCAACATCTATATCTACTACTGAGGGAACTATGTGGATTAATTCCATCAGCACCAATGGCAAGACGAAGATTGCGTGGATTAGATGAAAATTGAGGAGATAAATTATCTACTACTTTCCAATTTGGATAATCACAAGGATGACGTAGCACCCCATCATTAGATCGATTATTTGAATGCCAAGTCAACATCTTTGATGTATCTTTACTATTGAACAATCTTTGAAAGTGAGGAATCGGAGAAAAGTACAAAGAACCTTTGTAGGCACGCCTTTCTTATGTGTTGTACTCTCATTTGTACCATGCTTCCATCTCGGTTCTTTACACATAGGACAATCATGTAATGACTGATATTCTTTTCTATAAAGAATGCAATCATTTGGACAAGCGTGAATCTTATGATATTCCATGGAAAATCGACTAAGAGATTTCTTCACTTCATACATTGAAGATGGAAATTCAATACCCTCAGGAAACATATCGACTAGTAGATTTAGTAATTCTGTGAATCCCTTGTCAGAAAAACCATGTTTTGCCTTCACATTGTACAAATGAACCAATCCCAACATTTTAGTGTATTTTTTGCATTTTGGATACAACGGTTTTTCGGCATCTTCTATAAGTTTTTTAAAGGTTTCAGGATCATCCTCGCATAATTCATATTCAACACCATGAAACATATTTTCTGTCTGTACATTATGATAAGATGTATGTAATCCACTCACATTCTTATTTATCTTTTCCCCATGAGTATTATCAATATTTTCTCCATGATAATACCAACATTTATAGCTCAAAAGAATACCATTATGGATAAGGTGATACTTAACCTCGTCAAATTCATGAAATCGCTCATTTTTACATTTAACACATGGGCATCGAATCATACTAGTTTCAGGATTACTATTTCTATAAGCAAATTCCATGAAACTTTCAACTCTAGAAATATAGTCTTACTCAATTCTACATTTTGACATCCAATATTTGTCCATTTTCTATTAATGACATTAATTAAACATATTACTTAATTATGTATCTAATGAATATATTTCAAGTATTATTATATATAAATTTCCTAATTATTAGAATATATATCAAAACAATTATCATTTTAATCATTTTACAAACCATTTCTATACAAATTAAAAAATAAGCAGCATGCCAGCATGAATATATAAAAACCAATCACTTTGGTTGATTCTAATTTCTAAACATGTTACTATATCATAATTAAAAAGTAATATTAATTATACATATATAACATTTTATAGAGTAGGGACTACTATAGTAACATATTTAACATTTTAACACATAAGTAGCATATATAAATAAAAATAATAATACTACTTAGTTTTTATTTATTATTTGATTTTTATTAATATATATATTATTTAAATTATTGAGTTTATAAATATATATTTATAATATTTTTAAGAGTCAATAGATAGCACGTATAACTCTTATACCAATATAATTTCTTAAAAATTTTAAAAAACATATTATTTTTCCTCTATTCACTACTTAATAAAATATAATTATTTATATATAAATAAATTTATCAACGCACAGTAAATATATATAATCCATCAAGCCTACAACATTTCAGATATTATTTCCACATAAAATAAGTCAAACATAATAACAAACAAAATGAAAAACATACCTAAATCAAAAATTTATACAAAAAATAAAACAAACTGAATAATAAGCTACAAAATTCTACTTAATAAAATATAATTATTTATATATAAATAAATTTATCCACGCAAAGTAAATATATATAATCCATTAAACCCACAACATTTCAAATATTATTTTCACATAAAATAAGTCAAACATAATAACAAGTAAAATAAAAAACATACCTAGATTAAAAATTTATATAAAAAATAAAACAAACTGAATAATAAGCTGCAAAATTCTACTTAATAAAATATAATTATTTATATATAAATAAATTTATCCATGCACAGTAAATATATATAATCCATCAAACACACAACATTTCATATATTATTTCCACATAAAATAAGTCAAACATAATAACAAACAAAATAAAAAACATACCTAAATTAAAAATTTATATAAAAAATAAAAAAAAACTGAATAATAAGCTGCAAAATTACTAGAAATACTTACAAGAATGTTATGAAGTGACTAAATGGAAGAAAGAAGAAGAAAATAGTGTTTTGTAAGTGAAAATAAGTGAAAAATGGGTATAAAAAATTTGAGTATTTTCCTAAAAAAAAAAGTAGATCAGAAAGATAATGAGAAGAGGAATATAATCCAAAAAGTGACGTTGCAAATGGTGGTCGGAGGTGGCCGGAAATTGAGAAAGAAGGTGGGTGTGAGCTCAGTTTTGGGAGAAAATGGAGAAGAGAAATGAAGAAATTGGGTTTCTACATAAAAAATGAGCCAAATGGATATATTAGGTGGATAGCGTCGGTTCGCCACATCAACCAACACTATCCATGCAGATAGCTTCGGTTCGCCACGTCAACCGATGCTATCCATGAAATTTAAAATTTTTTTTGTCAATTATTATTTTATTTAAACTATATATGCATATACGTACTTTAGAAAAAGAAAAAAAATAATAACTTTAGAATAATATTTAATTAGTCCACTACACAACCTTTTTGTAGTAGTGTGGGCTATTTTATCCAAGGGACGACAAGACTATGTTTGCTTGCATAAATTTGAGCAGAGCCAAGAAACGTCTTAAAGAGAGTGACTTAGTCCACTACACAACCCAAGTAGTACATTTGAGTATATTGGTAACTTTGTTCTTATATTGTTTTCACATTCTTTTTCCAACAATTTTAAGACGTTTTCTATCTACCATGTCTTCTATAATGTTAATAGCTGATCTCAACAAATTGTTTCATTTTGAAGGACTACATTTTAAAAGATAAAGACAAAAGATTTTATTTTTCTTAACCATGAAAAAGTTCGATTATGTTCTTACTCTTGAAAAGCCAACACTGGCTAATTAACTAAGGACTTAGACACTTGGATAGAAAATTATTTTTTATGCAAAAAATTATTCTTAATGGTTTATTTGATGGTTTTTATGACTATGATAATTTTGTTAAGTCACCTTAGGAAATTTGGGATGCACTACAAAAGAAGTATAACACTAAGGAAGCTATAACAAAGAAGTCTGCTGCCAGTAGATACATGAAGTACCAAATGTCTGATGAAAATCTGTGGAACCTCAATCACATGAGTGATAGGGCAGAATCGACATCGTCGATCCTGCCGTTACTTTGGTTTTATCTATTTATAAAACTCTCGCAAGTGCACGAATCATTTCGTAGAAAATGATAAGTATACTCCCAAGGTCGATCTAAGGAAGGAATGTATGTGGTTTTTAATTTATTATTCAAACTTTTAAAAACGAAATTAAATCCTAAACATCCTGTCACGATATTTTGGGTTTTGTGTTTTTAATCTAATTACATAAAAATAAACATAGATTCAATAAACATTTATGCAAATTTTATCTGTTAAAACAGTGGAGTATTTATGGATATAATACTTAAGTTAATTATGCTTGCTCATATTATTTAGATTATTAAAGATATGAATTGATATTTATTGATTCTCTCTTTTTTATATGAATATCACCTTTGGTGGGTTAGATTTTCTTTGTTAACAAAACAAATCAATTAACACCTATGGCTGGGGTTGATAACTAATTTGGTTAATTAAATTAATTTCTTTTTCTAAGAGATTGAAAATGAACCATTTAAATGCCACCTTTGGTGGGGTTAGACAATTTAAACTTTATTCAAGATATCCAAATTACACCTAAGAATTTAGTTATCCGAGTACTACCTTTCAACTTTTTAAAACCACTAACAAAACATGTTGTCAATACATTTTCAGATAATAATTCTTATAAAAACTTTTGAAATAGAGCTTCACTCTAACTACCAAGCGATTGTACTAACAAATAAAAGAGCACTATTCTAAATCAGACCAGATAACTAAACCTTAAAATCTAATTTTCAGATTTAAGTTTGTAATGAAAAATAATATATTTCTCTCTAACATTCTTAATATAAAATCTTGAATAAAAATAAAAATCAATTCATTTTAGAGATTTTTACCTATTTAATATTTCGCAAGCATAACAACGTTATTATTACATCATGTTTATAAACAGCCAGCAGAGTTAAATTTAATCACAGACAAATTAAATATAACATGTAAGAATAAAGCATAAAAAATAAATGTAAAGAAAATAAAATCCTTACAGAACTTCGATGCTATTCCCGTTGCTGGAAAACCTCCTAGCAGAATTTGCACTCCCATTTATTGAATCAAAAAGCTAATAAATTACAAAAACATAACTAGTTCTTCCCAAAAAGGGAAGAACTCTAAAACTAAGAGAAATTAACTAAGAAAAGCTAAAAACTAAGAAAAACTAAAAAATCTAAGAAAAGAGAGAAAGAAAGAGAGAAGAGAATGTGATTTGAGGTGTGTTTAATTGTGAAGAGAATGAGGGTATTTATAGGTGAAGATGTGAAGAAAAAGTGGGTGAAAAAATGATAAAAAATGGTGGAAATGTGGAGTGGTGGATGATGATGTCATTTTATGAGTCAGCATGACGTGGGGGGGCGGCTGCGCGCAAAAATGGGGCGAAATGGTAGCGGCGTGCGTGGAGGGCAGCTGGGGCGCGCACGGGAGCAGGAGAGACGCGTGCTCTTTGAGTCTTTAAGTTGACCTTTCCCCATTTATTTATTAATATATTTGTGATGTATTGCTTCCAGTATTCCTCTTTGAGTCTTTAAGTTACATTTTTAAGTGAAAATACCTAAAAAACAATAAAAACACCCGTGATTCCGAAGAAGACAAATTTATATAAATATATGATAAATCATATAAATATATATATTTTTAATCAATTAATGTGTATAAAATCATGGTAATTTTAGTGCTTTTTGAGCACTCATTAATGAGTTGCAGAAGATAGCACATGGAATAACTTCTAAAAGTATGGCTTTAGATGAAAAATTTCAAGTTGCTGTTATTATAGATAAATTACCTCCTACATGTAAAGATTTTAAGAATGCACTTAGACATAAAACTAAGGAATTCTCTTTAGAAAGTCTAATAACCCATCTAAGAGTAGAGGAATAAGCCCAAAAACAAGATAAAAAATATGAAGTACTCATTGTCTTAAACAACAGTACCAATAAGAAATCCACATTTGTAATTCTGAAACCTAAAGGAAGAAACATGAAAACTCAAAATCACAATAATAACCATAATCGTAACAAACAATATAGAAACAAAAATCATGCATGGAATGGACTTCAACTGCCTCAAGAAATAACACATTAACACATTCATGTGTTATAGTTATAATAAGCCTAGTCACTTGGCTAGGAACTGTTGGAATAGAAATCATCCTACCTCGTAGGTGAACCTTACTAAATATCAATTTATGCTATTATATCTGAAATCAACTTTTTTGGTGGATTTGAGGGGTGGTGGGTGGACATTGGTGCTTTTCATTATGTTTGCTATGATCTTGACATGTTTAAGTCCTATTATATTTCTGTGGATAAGAAAGTGTTGTTGGATGACTCCCACTCCATTAAAGTTGCTGGTATTGGTAAGGTGAAATTGAAGTTTACCTCGAAGAAGACTGTAATCTTGAAAGATATCCTGTATACTCTGGAGATGAGAAAGAACTTAGTTTCAGGCTACCTCCTTAACAAAGGTGGGTTTACAAAAACTATAGAGGCTGATTTTTATACAATAACTAAAATAATATTTTTTTGGGAAAAGGGTATGCCATTGATGGCATTTTTAAATTGAATGATGAAATTAATAAAGCCTCTTCTTCTGCTTATATGTTAAGTTATTTTAATATTTTGCGTTCTAGACTTTGTCATGTTAACAAATGCATAATCAAGAACATGAGTACCTTAGAACTAATTCTTAAATTATCTTTGAATGATTTTAAAAAAATTGACTTTTGTAGTCAAGGTAAAATAACCAAAACTTCATATAAATCAGTAGTTAGAGAATCTGAACCTTTAGACTTAATACACTCTAACATATGTGAAATTGATAGTATTTTAACAAGAAATGGAAAATGATATTTTATAACTTTTATTGATGTCTGTTCAGATTATACTTATGTATATATAATGAATAATAAAAGTGATGCATTTGACATGTTTAAAAATATTTATGACTAAAATTGAAAGTCATTTTAACAGAAAAATAAAAATATTTCGAAGTGATAGTGGCACTGAATATCATTCCAATATTTTCAATATTTTTATAAAACTCATGGAATCATTAACTAAAAAAATGAACCTTATTCTCCTATAATGAATGGAAAAGCTGAAAGAAAAAAATAGAACTTTTATTGAATCAGTTGTTCAAATTTTATTAAACTCTGGTGTTGCTTAACATTGGTAGGGATAACTTTTATTAACTATTTTCTATGTGCTAAATAGAGGGCCTAAATCTACGAGTAAAATTTCACCATATGAAATTTTAAAAAATAGGAAAACTAACTTGACGTATTTTATAACTTGGGGTTGTTTAGTCTATGTTAGGATTCCTGATCCTAAAAGAAATAAACTTGCTAGTAAAACATATGAATGTGTGTTCATAAGATATGCTATGAATAGTAAAATTTATAAATTATGACTTAAATTATTATGTAGTTATAGAATCAAATGATGCTGACTTCTATGAATATATGATTCCCTTTAAATTGAAGAATAATAGGGGTTCATCTTTTAGTAGTTTATCCATAACTAGAACTGTTGGAAAAAGATGAAGTTTATAAAACAAATGATTGTTGGAAAAGATGAAGTTAATAAAAAATTGTAAAGCCTTGTCCCACATTGCTTTTTTACATTATTTTAAAGAGGTATAAATAGTGAAGAGTTAGCTATTGGGATTGGCCCCAAGGGGCACCCACTTTTGTGGAAGGGGAGAGGACCTAGGCAAATGTGATACCACACACGCGCGCGTGCGCTGCCGCTGCTATCCGTTTGACCGACCGGCCGTGTCGTGCCGAGTCCGAGTGCGTGTGTGTGAGGTGAGGTGGTATTTTATTTTTTTTTTGGAAAAATATTCTTTTTAAGGAACTTTTCCACTTACAAAAATGTTTGTTATATATATATTTTTTTTTTCTTCAAAAAAATGACCGTTATTTTCTTTTATCAAGAATATGACCGTTAAATGGCCGTTTGTCTTCTTTATTCAGAAAAAGAGCCATTGCTCGTATTTACTCACAAAAATGACCGTTACTCGTCTTTAATCTGAAAATGGTCGTTACTCTTCATTACTCAGAATGGCCGTTACGCTCTTAATTCCCAAACATTACCATTTTATCATAATTGCCACACGGTTTCTAAAACCTATAAAAAGAGGGCTTCAACTCTCAATTTATACACAACAATCTGTAATCTCATCTCCTTACGAAAAAAACAATTCTCTCTACAATTTCTAAGCTCTTTTTTAGTTTTCGGAGCAACAAATTTTCAGGTGTAGCATTCCAGTCTTTATCAGTGCAGTGAAGTTCTAAGACAAAGATTAAGATTACAATTTGTTTCATCCTGGGACGACGAGCTGTGTTTGCTTACCTGGCCCAGGCGAGCTGCGAAACGTCTTAAAGAGAGTGACCTAGTCCGCGACTCAACCCAAGCAGTTACTTTCAAGTTATCGGTAATATTGTTCCTACACTGTTATTATAAACTTGCTTCAACAATTTTAAGACGGATACAATCTACCATGTCTACTAAAATGCTAACTGCTGATCTAAACAAACCATTCCGTTTTGAGGGACTACACTTTAAAAGATGGAGACAAAAAATGTTGTTTTTCTTAACCATGAAAAAAGTCGTTTCTGCTCTTACTACTGAAAAACCAATACAGTCCAATCCTCCTACTGAAGCTGCAACTAAGGATTTAGACACCTGGATGGAAAATGATTTTCTATGCAAAAATTATATTCTTAACGGTTTAGCTGATGACTTGTATGATTATTATAACTGTGATAAGTCTACTAAGGAAATTTGGGAAGCACTTCAAAAGAAATACGACACTGAGGAAGCTGGAACTAAGAAGTATGTTGTTAGTAGATACATGAAGTTTCAAATGATTGATGGCAAATCAGTGGAAGCTCAATCACACGAACTGTAGAAGATAGCACACAAAATAACTTCTAAAGGTATGACTTTAGATGAACAATTTCAAGTAGCTATTATAATAGATAAATTACCCCCTACTTGGAAAGATTTTAAGAATACACTTAGGCATAAAACTAAGGAATTTTCTTTAGAAAGTCTTATAACCCGTTTAAGAATAAAGAAGAAGCTCGACAGCAAGACCAAAGAGATGAAGTACTCATAGTCTCAAATAACAGTACCAATAAGAAACCCTCCTCCATAATTCTGAAACCTAAAGGTAGAAATATGAAAACTCATAATCGTAGTAATAATCAAAACTACAACCACCAAAATAGAAATAGAAACTATCCTCCCCAGAATGGACTTCAACCCCCTTTAAGGAATAACACATTCATGTGTTATAGTTGTAATAGACCTGGCCACTTGGCTAGGAACTGCCAGAACAGGAATCGTCCTGCCCCACAGGTGAACCTTACCGAAGATCAACTTATTACTATGATATCTGGAATCAATTTTGTTGGTGGATCCGAGGGGTGGTAGGTAGACACTGGTGCTTCTCGCCATGTTTGCTATGATCGAGACATGTTCAAATCCTATTCTGAGGATAAGAAAGTGCTGCTGGGTGACTCCCACTCCACTAAAGTTGTTGGTACTGGTGAGTTGGTTTTGAAGTTTACCTCTGGAAAGACTGTCATCTTGAAGGATGTCCTGCATACTCCATAGATGAGAAAGAACTTAGTTTTAGGCTATCTTCTTAACAAAGCTGGGTTTACTCAAACTATAGGGGCTGACTTATATACTATAACTAAAAATAATATATTTGTTGGGAAAGGGTACGCCACTAATGGCATGTTTAAATTAAATGTTGAAATCAATAAAACCTTTTCTTCTGCTTATATGTTGAGTTCTTTTAATATTTGGCATGCTAGACTTTGTCATGTTCATAAATGCATAATCAAGAACATGAGTAGTTAGAGAATTTGAACCTTTAGAATTAATTCATTCTGATATATGTGAACTTGATGGAAATTTAACAAGAAATGGAAAACGCTATTTTATAACTTTTATAGATGACTGTTCAGATTACACTTATGTATATCTAATGAAGAATAAAAGTGAAGCATTTGATATGTTTAAAATATTTATGACTGAGATTGAAAATCAACTTAACAGAAAAATAAAAAGGTTTCGAAGTGATAGAGGCACCGAATATGATTCCAATATCTTCAATGATTTTTATAAAACTCATGAAATCATTCATGAAAAAACTGCACCTTATTCTCCTGAAATGAATGGCAAAGCTGAAAGAAAAAATAGAACTTTTACTGAATCAGTTGTTGCAATTTTATTAAACTCTAGTGTTGTTTCCCATTGGTGGGGAGAAATTTTATTAACTGTTTGTTATGTGCTAAATAGAGTGCCTAAATCTACAAATAAAATTTCACCATATGAAATTTTGAAAAATAAGAAACCTAATTTAACTTATTTTAAAACTTGGGGTTGTTTAGCCTATGTTAGGATCCCTGATCCTAAAAGAAATAAACTTACTAGTAGAGCATATGAATGTGTATTCATAGGATACACTGTGAATAGTAAAGCTTATAAATTCTATGACTTAAAAGATCAGGTAGTTATAGAATCAAATGATGCTGACTTCTATGAACATAGGTTTCCCTTTAAATTTAAAAATAGTGGGGGCTCGTCTTCTTATAGTTTACCTATAACTAGAACTAGTGAACAAACTGAAGAATTAAACACTGAAATTAGAAGAAGTAAACGAGCTCGAACCCTTAAGGATTTTGGGTCTAATTTTTATGCTTATACCTTAGAGGAAGATCCCCAAACTCTTAAAGAAGCATTATCTTCTTTAGATGCCAACTTATGGGAAGAAGCCATAAATGATGAAATGGACTCACTTGAGTATAATAAGACTTGGCATTTAGTTGACTTACCTCCTGGTTGCAAAACCATTGGATGTAAATGGATACTAAAAAATAAATTAAAACCCGATGGTACTATTGAAAAATACAAAGCTCGTCTTGTAGTTAAAGGATATAGGCAAAGGGAAAATGTAGATTTCTTTGATACCTTTTCACCAGTTACACGAATAACTTCCATACGTGTACTTTTCTCTCTCGCTACTATCCATGATTTAGTAGTACATCAAATGGATGTTAAAACTGCTTTCTTAAATGGTGATTTAGAAGAAGAAATTTATATGGATCAACCTGAAGGTTTTGTTATCCCAGGTCAAGAAAATAAAGTTTGTAAATTAGATAAATCTCTTTATGGTCTAAAACAAGCACCTAAGCAATGGCATGAAAAATTTGATAATCTAGTTATCTCACATGGATTCAAAATAAATGAAAGTGACAAATGCATTTATTATAAATTAGAAGATAATATTTGCACTATTATATGTTTATATGTGGATGACATGCTTATTTTTGGATCAAATATTTATGTTGTGAATAATGTGAAAACGTTGTTAAGAGCTAATTTTGATATGAAAGATCTTGGAGAAGCGAGTGTAATCCTTGGTATAAAAATAACTAGGTCTGAAAAGGGAATTTCTCTAGATCAATCTCACTACATTGAGAAGATCTTAAAGAAATATAATTACTTTAACTGTAAACCTGCATGTACTCCTTATGATCCTAGTGTAAAGTTGTTCAAGAACACCGGAGACGGTGTTAGACAAACTGAGTATGCGAGCATCATTGGTAGCTTACGTTACGCTACTGATTGCACTAGACCAGACATAGCTTATGTTGTGGGACTACTATGTAGGTTTACCAGTAGACCTAGTGTAGAGCATTGGAATGCTATTGAAAGGGTTATGAGATACCTTAAGAGAACTATGTACCTTGGGTTACATTATAAAAAGTTTCCCGTTGTTTTAGAAGGATACAGCGATGCAGATTGGAACACTTTATCAGAAGACTCCAAAGCAACTAGTGGCTATATATTTAACATAACTGGTGGAGCCATTTCTTGGAAGTCTAAGAAACAGACAATATTGGCTCAATCTACAATGGAGTCTGAAATGATAGCACTAGCCACTACTAATGAAGAAGCAGGCTGGCTAAGAAGTCTGTTAGGTGAGATCCCTTTGTGGGAAAGACCGATACCAGCTGTCTTGATCCACAGCAATAGTACCGTGGCTATTGCAAAGATTTAGAACCATTACTACAACGACAAGAGACGACAGATACATCGTAAGCATAATACTGTTAGAGAATTTCTCTCTACGGGAGCTGTAAGAGTGGATCGTGTACGTTCTGATGAAAATTTGGTAGATCCTTTGATGAAAGGATTACCAAGAGAGAAGGTTTTCAAAACCTGAAAAGGAATGAGATTAATGCACTTAGAATGGAGAGTCATTTATGATGGTAACCCAACTTATAGACTGGAGATCCCAAGAAATAAGTTCAAAGGGTAATAACAAGTCATGAAGTGATATGAGATGTATCATGCTATTTTTCAAATCCCATTCTATATTGTTAGAAGCATGAAGTCCTGAAGTGATAGAAAAAGATGAGTTAATTGTTAAACTCTTAATGAGTTCTATACTCTATGTGGAGTATAGTACATAGCTACAGGAGTACTCTTGATAGACTCACCTATGTGAATGTGGAAGTGTGGCCGCTTCCTATGAAAATATTTTTTGAAAAAATTTACTAAAGCGTTCACTATACTGGGATACACGTGCATGGCCGTAAAGCACGGGCTTTTCGAACTACACCTTGGAAAGGTTGTGTGTGTGATGATTGTTAGAGATAGAGTTCAAAACTACGAGTTACTCTAGTATATTCTAAAACATCAACACTATGCAAAGTTTCAAGTTGATAGACACCTTTTCGCTTATGCACAATCTTATAATTGATCGGTTGCTCGATGAAAATTATTTTTATATAAAATTCAAGTGGGGGATTGTTGGAAAAAGATGAAGTTTATAAAAAAAATGATTGTTGGAAAAGATGAAGTTAATAAAAAATTGTAAAGCCTTGTCCCACATTGCTTTTTTACATTATTTTAAAGAGGTATAAATAGTGAAGAGTTAGCTATTGGGTTTGGGCCCCAAGGGGCACCCACTTTTGTGGAAGGGGAGAGCACCTAGGCAAATGTGATACCATACACGCGGGCATGCACCGCCGCCGCCGTCCGTCCGACCGATTGGCTGTGCCGTGCCAAGCCGAGTCCGAGTGCGTGTGTGTGAGGTGAGGTGAGGTGGTATTTTATTTTTTTTGGAAAAATATTCTTTTTAAGGAAAAATTTTCCACTTACAAAAATGTTTGTTATATATATATTTTTTTTCTTCAGAAAAACGACCGTTATTTTCTTTTATCAAGAATATGACCATTAAATGGCCGTTTGTCTTCTTTATTCAGAAAAAGAGTCGTTACTCTTCATTACTCAGAATGGCCGTTACGCTCTTAATTCCCAAACATTACCGTTTTATCATAATTGCCACACGGTTTCTAAAACCTATAAAAAGAGGGCTTCAGCTCTCAGTTTCAACACAACAATCTGTAATCTCATCTCCCTACGAAAAAAAAATTCTCTCTACAATTTCTAAGCTCTTTTTTAGTTTTCCAAGCAACAAATTTTCAGGTGTAGCATTCCAGTCTTCATCAGTGCAGTGAAGTTTTGAGACAGAGATTAAGATTCTGGGCTGTTTTATCCTGGGGATGACGAGGCTATGTTTGCTTGCACAAACTGGGCAGAGCCGCGAAACATCTTAAAGAGAGCGACCTAGTCCGCGACTCAACCCAAGTAGTTACTTTCAAGTTATCGGTAATATTTTTCCTACATTGTTATTATAAACTTGCTTCAACAAGAACTAGTGAACAAAATGAGGAATTTAAGGCTGAAATTAGGAGAAGTAAATGAGCTTGCACCTCTAAGGATTTTGGGTTTTATTTTTATGCTTATACCTTAGAGGAAGATCCCCAAACCCTTCAAGAAGCCTTATCTTCTTTACATGACAACTTATGGGAAGAAGCCATGAATGATGAAATGGATCTCTTGAGTATAATAAAACTTGGAATTTAGTTGACTTAGCTCCTGGTTACAAAACCATAGGATGTAAATGGATACTAAAGAAGAAATTAAAACCTAATGGTATTATTGAAAAGTACAAAGCTGGTCTTATAGCCAAAGGGTATAGGCAAAGAGAAAATTTATTTGATACCTTTTTACTAGTCACACAAATAACTTCCATACATGTGCTTTTCTCTCTTACTACTATTCATGATTTAGAAGTGCACCAAATGGATGTTAAAATTGCCTTCTTAAATGGTGACTTAGAAGAAGAGATTTATATGGACCATCATGAGGGTTTTATTATCCTAGGTCAAAAAAAGTTTGTAAACTAGATAAATCCCTTTATGGTCTAAAGCAAGTGCCTAAGCAATGACATCAAAATTTGATAATCTAGTTTTCTCACATGAATTCAAAATGAATGAAAGTGACAAATGCATTTATTATAAATCAAAAAATGACATTTTCACTATTATATTTTTATATGTGGATGACATGCTTATTTTTGGGTCAAATATTTATGTTGTGAATAAGATGAAAACTTTGTTGTGTACTAATTGTTATATGAAAGATCTCGAAGAAGCGAGTGTTATCCTTGGTATAAAGATTACTAGGTCTGAAAAAGGGACTTTCTCTAGATCAATCTCATTACATTGAGAAAATCTTAAAGAAATATAAATACCTTAACTTCAAACATGCATATACTCCTTATGATCCTAGTGTAAATTTTTTTAAGAACACTGGAGACGTGTTAGACAAACTAAGTATGCAAGCATCATTGGTAGCTTAGGTTATGCTACTACTACACTAGGCCACACATACACTACTATAAAACGGACTATTAAAGTAGGTTAAAAACTCACTTTAAACTAATTTAAAGTCGGTTCACGGGATGACTTTACACATAAAGTCGGTTCAACCCGTGAACTGACTTTAAAATATTGATTTTATTTTTATTTTTATTTGTTCTCACTTTTCACTCTACTAACCTGTATTCAATATAGCATAAAAAACCAAAATCTATTTGACAAAGTGTAAATAATAATACAAGTAATTGAAAATTTAAATATAATTAATTACTTGATAATTAAATTTATTATAAAAAAATAATGTATATACAATATATATATATAGTTAACTTAAATTACAAATAAAATGATTTCGTCAAAGTGTAATGGATTGCGCAAGCAAACTTGGTTGGCTTCGAATCACCAGCATAGTGACAAGGAAACTGGGCAAAAAGCAGCTGGTCTATATAGCAATTCCTTCCCCTACATATATGAGCACGTAAACAT
This sequence comes from Hippophae gyantsensis, assembly GCA_030763125.1. Lineage (NCBI taxonomy): Eukaryota > Viridiplantae > Streptophyta > Magnoliopsida > Rosales > Elaeagnaceae > Hippophae > Hippophae gyantsensis. The sequence continues at coordinate 35,434,537 of CM061034.1, forward strand.
CCATCAAACAAGCAGTCTAAACTTCAGAGACATATGAATGGAGAAATTAAAGCATTATAAATATTACCATGGTGTTGTCCTATGTTATTCAAGATCATCATATTCTTCTCCTAATGTTATAATTTGAACAAAGTGTTATGTCTGTTCTTCTTATAAATCATCAAAAATATACATTTCATAGCCCCACTTTATTCCAACCAAAGAAATATACGTAATTAAATTAAAAATAAGAATGTAATATTATGAATTCATAAAAAATAACTTATATATGTTAAAAGATTAGTAAAAGAGATTACCACATCGACATCCTAGTGATATAATATAAATCTTATCCCTTCAAACTCATATTAGCACTTTATTAATCATTTGTCTATAAATATAAAGCTATCTGGAATCAAGTTGGTATATTAATGCTATAATAAGCTCTAAATATGAAGTCAGGTGTAACTCCTATTTTGTTACTAGGCTTGGTTGAGTTTTGATGCCCATAAACGTATTACACAATTGTTCCATACGTTTAAGGGCACCAAAACTCAACTTAGCCAAGTAACAAATTAGAGTTACACTTGATTTCATATTTAGAGCTCATTATAGCATTAAAATACCATCTTGATTCCAGATAGCTTCGTATTTATAAACAAAAGATTAATAAAGTGCTACCATGATGTTGTCATAAGGAAAGTAGGCAAGAGAGACGAGATGAAGTTTGGGCAAAAAATAGGTCCATAAAACAATGCATTCCCCTAAATAAATGAGCATATAAACATCCATCAAACAAAATATCCATCAAACAAAGGACTTCATACACAGGAATAAAGCAATTAAATCATTATAAAAATTACCATTATGTTGTCATATGCTATTCAAGATCATCAGAATCTTCTCCTAATTCTTCTATAATTTAAACCATGTGTTCTGCCATTCCTCTCGTAAATCATCAAAAATTTGCTGGTCATAGCTCGTCTTGTTCCAACCAAAGAACTACATGTATTTAAAATAATAATAAAAATGTAATTTCATAAATTGTTAAAAAATAACTCATAAATGTTAAAAACTTTTCTGTATATTGGTAAAAGATATTACCACATCATCAATTGGAGTTTTGATATTTGTGATGATTTTGCTTATAAATTTCATAACATAATAACCACACATGACTCCATTATTTTGTTGTGAAACCTACAAAAAAACAAGTGTATATGATTTTCCATATTTGAACATCTTTATTATTCAATAGTAAAATTAATAAAATTATTAACATTCTCTTGTACATATCATAACTTTATACCATATAAGCTTATGAGATTTTTTATGGGCAATGCCCCTAAACTTGTTCCACAACTTCCATGCCCTATCAAGGTTTAAAACAGTTAGTTTTTTATTAAATATTACAAAGAACAATAGAAGAAAAATAGCTAGCTATAACTCTTACATTTGAACAACTACTTTTGTGGCCAAGGGATTATCAACTTTGATTTTTGTTAAGCGTTAATGGCCTATCACATAATTATTTAGCACTGATGCTAACATCTTTCTCTTGATATTGGTTGACATATGAAGAATCATAGAACATTGCTAAATTTGATGAATGATTATGTTGAAGTTGATAATAACATGCTCTACAAGCTCTGTTACCCGAGGATCCATGAAATATCTACAAACAATGAAGAAATATAAATTAATTGAAAATTTTAGGAACATACATATATATAAATGTCCAAGAGTTATTACAAAAATATATAACATAAATTATGTTTAATTAGGTTGTTGATCATATACATATATTCATTCACAATCACTTCGAGTCCATGACGAAGAATCATCGTCATCAACTAGATCATCACATACATTAGACAATTTGTTTGAGAAATTACTAATATTGGTTAATGTATCAAGCATATGGTCGTCATCTTCTAAAGCATCAAAATGGTAAAACTCTTTTTATAGAGGTGTTAACACAACAGACCATCTTGTGTCAATTTGATCGCTCACATAAAATACTTGTTTTGCATGAAGTGCTAACATGAAAGGATCATTAGTGTGACTTATCTTGGATAAATTTACAAGGGTAAATCCAAAATCATATATTTTGTATCCAACATTGATAACATCTTTGACCCAATCACACAAGAAAACTGTTTCATGGATGACCTCATAATCCAATTCCCAAATCTCTTGAATTATACCATAATATGTTCTATCAGAAAGTACAAGATTACCATCTTTTGAACTAGAAAATTGCGTAGTTTGTGTAACCATCTTCACACTATTATTCTAATTTACTCAGAATTTGTCCCAAGCTTGAGTCGTAAACCTCGATCCATTTATTGTGAAACTAGAAAATGATTTGACATCGAATTTTGAACCATGTGCAAGCCATTCTAAACTTTCGGTTATTTTATGATTGGGTTTCTTGAGTTCTTCTCGAATCTATGTATACAAAAACATGAAATGTATTTAAAGAAAAGTTTTAAAACATTGCATAGAAGTACTAATGAATTCTTGTATATGACCCTTACATGGTTGCGAAACCAATTAATAAGCTCTCTCTTATGTTCATCATACAACCATTTTTCTCCTCCATTTTTTTGTAACGAGGATCGATCTTCAATAAGTTTAAATGCATCCAGTAATGTTATTAAAGATATATAAAGTAGATATCATCATTAATAGTTAAATAAAAAATAATTTTTGCATAAATGGAAAGGTTAAACATCACTTACTCTATGTATGGTTGTGCCTCATTATTATTTACCAAAATGATTCGGTGTGCTTTTTCCCATCGAGTGCGATCAATAAATAATTTCTTACTTCCACCAAGCATAGGGTTACCTACTTGGATCATGTGACATTCTACGAACAACTTGTGCATAGGATTCCCAATTTCAGTGCAACCACTAAAGTATTCAGAACAAAACTCAATGGCCTCTTCAGTAATGTAACGTTCCATCATGCATCCTTCAAGTTGATTTCTATTATTTACATATCCTTTAAGAACTTGCATCTATCTCTCAAAAGGATACATCCATCTTAAGTAAGTAGGACCACACAATTGAACCTCCCGAACTAAATGAACACACAAGTGAATCATTATATCGAAGAAAGAAGGAGGAAAATATTTTTCAATTAGACACAAAGTCTCTACAACATCTTTCTCTAAAGAGTTTACTCACCAATTGATATAAATTTCTTGAATATTGTATTGAAGAATGAACAAAGACAAATTATTGATAATTGAACATGATTTGGAAGAATTGATCTAATAGCAACTGGTAATAACTGTTGCATTAAGATATGACAGTCATGTGATTTCAATTCATAAAGTTTCTTATCGGTGATAGACACAAAATTTCTTAAGCTGGATGAGTAACCATCAAGAACTTTCACACTCGCCAAACATTTACAAAACACATCCTTCTCTTTTTTGGACATTGTATATGATGTTGGTGGCAAGTATGTTCGATTCTTATCATTTTCCACCCTTGGTACCAATTCAGGTCGTATGCCTAGTTTCTTTAAATCCAGTCTTGCTTTAATTCTATCCTTCATTTTTCTAGGTATATTAAGTAATGTACCAAGATGTGATGAATGTGTAGGTCTTTCCAATAAGATAATTCCCAAAATATTGATTTTTTTATTCCAACAACCATGGTCTAGTGATTCTCCTCCTTCTTCATTTCACCCCTTTCATTAGTTGACCTCTTTCGTTTCCCTATCTTAGTGAGTATTATTTTTTTCATCTTTCCATATCATTTGAATGTCATACCATTCAATTGCCTTAATATCTCAACACCTCACAAAGGTCGGAGTGCATGATCATGATCTTCTTCACCATCGAACGGTTTCTTTTGGTATTTAAACTTGTATCCAGATGGAAAGAATATTCTACGTTTTCTATAAGACATCTTTCATCCGTGAACAAGATAAGTTACAGAAGTGCCATCACTACATATAGGGCATCCCTTGTAACCTTTTGTTGCATGTCCTGATAAGTTTCCATAGGTAGGAAATTCATTAATTATCCATAAAAGAACCCCTCTCAAGTTAAAGTGTTCTTCTTTATGTGCATCATAAACATTTACACCATCATTTCATAACGTCTTTAAATCATCTATCAGAGGCTGCAAATATACATCAATATCAACACTGGGTTGTTTCGGTCCTAAGATCAATAATGTTAACATCATAAGTTTTGTTTTTCATACACAACCAAGGAGAAAGGTTGTATGTTACCATAATTACTGGACAATAGCTATATCTACTACTAAGGGAACTATGTGGATTAATTCCATCAGCAGCAATGGCAAGACGAAGATTGCGCGGACCAGATGCAAATTGAGGGTATAAATTATCAACTACTTTCCAATTTGAAGAATCACAATGATGACATAACACCCTATCATTAGATCGATTATCTGAATGCCAAGTCAACATCTTTGATGTCTCGTTACTTTTGAATAACTTTTGAAAGCAAGGAATTAGAGGAAAGTACCAAAGAACCTTTGCGGGCATGCCTTTCTTAGGTGTTGTCTCATTTGTAGCATACTTCCATCTTGATTCTTTACCCATCGGACAATAATCTAATGTCTGATATTCTTTTCTATAAAGAATGCAATCATTTGGACAAGCAGGAATCTTATGATATTCCATACCAAATCGACTAATGTATTTCTTCACTTCATACATTGATGATGGCAACTCAGTTCCCTCAGGAAACATATCGACTAGTAGATTTAGTAATTCTGTGAATCCCTTGTCAGAAAACTATGTTTTGCCTTCACATTGTACAAATTAACCAATCCCGACATTTTAGTGTATTTCTTGCATTTTGGATACAATGGTTTTTTGGCATCTTCTAGAAGTTTTTTAAAGATTTCGGATTCATCCTCACGTAGTTCATCTTCAACACCACAAAACACATTTTCTGTCTGTAATTATGATAATACCAACATTTATAGCTCAAAAGAATACCGCTATGGATAATGTGATACTTACCCTAGTCAATTTCATGAAATTTCTCATTTTTACATTTAACACATGGGCATCGAATCATACTAATTTCAATATTACTATTTCTACAAGCAAATTTCATGAAACTTTCAACTCCAGAAATGTAGTCCTACTCAATTCTACACTTTGACATCCAAGATTTGTCCATTTTCTATTAATAACATTCATGAAGCATATTAATTATGTATCCAATCAATATATTTCAAGTATTATTATATATGAATATCCTAATTATTAGAATATATACCAAAACATACATAATACAAAAATTCATCATTTTAAAATTGTATTACTTTTACTTAATAAAATATAATTATTTATATGTAAATAAATTTATCCACGTAAGATAAATATTATAGTCCCTCAAACCCATAACATCCAGATATTATTTACATAGAAAATCAGCTAAACATTTAATAACAATCATAATACAAAACATACATAAATAAAAAATTTATACGAAAAATAAAGCAAACTGAATAATAAGTGCATAGGATTAATAGAAATACTTATAAGAGTAAATTAAGTGACTAAATAAAGGAAATGAAGAAAAAAATGGGTTTTTTGTAAGTGAGAATAAGTGAGAAAATGGGTATAAAAAATTTCAATATTTCGCTCAAAAAAATAGGGGATCTGAAAGATAATATGGACAGTAAGATAACCCATAAAATGACGTTGGAAATGGTGGTGGAAGGTGGCTGGAAAATAAGAAAGAATGGAGGAGGTTAGCTCAGTTTTGAGGTTTTTTGGTTGCTACGCAAATTGAAAAATACGTTTTGATGAAGAAGAGAAAAGAGAAATGGATTAATATGTGTAGATAGCATCAATTGATGTGTTGAACCGATGCTACACATCTGGATAGCGTCGGTTCTACTTGTCAACCGATGTTACACACGTGGATATCATCAATTGATGTGTAGAACTAACGCTATCCATGTGTGTAGCGTCGGTTCAACTCGTCAACCGACGCTATGTACTACGTGTATTTTTGTATTTTAAAAATGTAGTTTAAAATTGAAATTATATAGTACAAATTTTTTTTATTTTTTTGGTCAATTATTATTTTATTTGAACTCTTTAAAATTGAATTTGGATATATAGTATATATATAATATAATTTTTTTAATCAATTGGTTTTTAAAATTATATAATTTTGTGTATTTATTTGGATACTTAATTTTATGTATGTACATACATGTTTTTCATACTAGTTATTGAATTGGATAGCATGAAAAATATTTGCACAATACAAACAAGTTTTCAAAAATATATATACAAAAGGTTTATAGTTAAAATAAAATAAAATAATAATTGACCAAAAAATTAAAAAATTGTATTATTTAATTTTAATTTTAAACTACAATTTTAAAATTAAAATTAAATAGTACAATTTTTTATTTTATTGGTCAATTATTATTTTATTTGATTTTAACTACAAACCTTTTGTATTTTTTTGAAAACTTTTTTGTATTGTGCAAATATTTTATGTACGTACATAAAATTAAGTATCGAAACAAATATACAAAATTATATAATTTTATAAAACAATTTACTAAAAAAAAAGAAAAATTATACTACATATATCCACGTTCAATTTTAAAGAGTTCAAATAAAATAATAATTGACCAAAAAAATTAAAAAAAATTGTACTATATAATTTCAATTTTAAATTGCATTTTTAAAATAAAAAATTACAGGTAAGACATAACGTCAGTTGATGTGTACAACCTACACTACACATGTGGATAACGTTGGTTCTACACGTCAATTAACGCTATCCTTATGTGTAGCGTCGATTTTTCATTTAATCGACTTTAAATTCATTATAAGTCAATTTTCTCCAAATATTGACTTTACATATCGACTTAAATACCATATTTTGTAGTAGTGATTATGTTGTAGGAATACTATATAACTTTACTAGTAGACCTAGTATAGAGCATTAGAATGCAATTGAAAGGGTCATGAGATACCTTAAGAGAACTATGAACCTTGGATTACATTATAAGAAGATTCTCGCTGTTTTAGAAGGATACAATGATGTTGATTGGAACTCCCTAACTAGTGGCTATATATTTAGCATTGTTGGTGGAGCTATTTCTTGTAAGTTTAAGAAATAGAAAATATTGGCTAAATCTATGATGGAGTCTGAAATGATAACACTAGCTACTACTAGTGAAGAGGCAGGTTAGTTAAGAAGTTTGTTAGCTAAGATCCTTTTATGGGACATACCAATACCAATTTTCCTGATCCACTACGATAGTACTATAGCTATTGAAAAGATTTAGAACCATTATTACAATTGCAAGAGACGATAATATGTTGTAAGCATAGTACTGATAGATAATTTCTCTCTATAGGAGATGTAAGAGTGGATCATGTACGTATTGATGAAAATTTAGCTGAACCTTTCACGAAAGGATTAGAAAGAGAGAGGGTTTTCAAAACCTTGAAAGCAAAGGGACTCATGTCCTTAGATTTAATAGTCACTCATGATGGAAGCCCAACTTATAAACAAGAGATCCCAAGAAATAAGTTCAATGGGTAATAACAAGTCATGAAGTGATATGAGATGAATCATGCTATTTTGAAGTCCCATTCTCTTTTATTAGCATGAAGTCCTAAAACGATATAAAGAGTGAATTAATTATTAACTCTTAATAAGTTCTATACTCTATATGGAGTGGAGTACACAGTTACAAGAGTACTCTTGATAGACTCATCTATGTGAATGCGGAAGTGTGGTCGCTTCCTATGAAGTTTTTGAGAAATAATTATTAGAGCATTCACTATACTTGGATACACTTATATAGTTGTAAAGCATGAGCTTTTCGAAATACACCTTGGAAAGGATGTGTGTGTATAGAGTTCTAAACTACAAGTTACTCTAGTATATTCTAAAGCATCAATACTATGCAAAGGTTCAAGTCGATATACACCTTTTTCTTATGCACAATCTTATACTTTTTATTGATCGGTTGCTCCATGAAAACTATTTTTATATAAAATTCAAATGAGGGATTGTTAGAAATAGTATGAATTTAAATAAAAAAAATGATGAGAATAAGTGCTAAATTTTATTCTCTTAAAATTTAGTGACCGTTATTTTGTGAACATTAACGTTCATATTTTTTCAGCTATAAAAGAGGGCCATAGCTCTAAATTTAAGACACAACTCAAAAATTGTTCTTCATAGCAAACCCAATAAAAGAAGATTCAAATTTTTTTTTCCAGTTTTTTGAGCAACATAAATACTTTTGAAGTGTAGCATTCCCGACTTTATGAGTGCAGTGAAGCTCTGAGATAGAAAAAAGCTTATGGGTTGTTTTATGCTGGGGACGATGATGTTGTGTTTGCTTGCACAAATTTTGGTAGAGTCACAAAAAGTCTTCAAGAGAGTGACTTAGTTTGCGACTCAACCCAAGCTGTATATTTCAGTATATCGGTAACATTGTTCTTATATTATTTTCACATACTTTTTTCCAATAGAAATTACATCATCTTCAGCTCCAAAACTCTACACACCAATCTTTCAAAGAGATCTTTACAGCACCTCTCTTCTTGGCACCCAAGGTTTGGGGGATTACCCCACATGATCTTTAGGTTGTAATAGGACAAGCTTATGAGGTAATTTACTATTTAGAATTGATCTTTTAATAAAATTTAGACTTGATTTTTATAGGTATGGAATATTCAGTTGTTGATGTGCATGAATTGGTTATTAACTTAGTTCTTAAAGAGTAGGTACCTTCTGAACCTTCCTAACACCTCGCAAATGTATCTAGTGAGGTGAAGGTTCTTTGGAATTCCACACCCAAATTAGGTGAACATTCTATACCACCTTTTGGTCTCGAGGATACAACCACTTGTCAAAGTCCATACGCTACATCCTTATCAAAGAAGAGAAAACTCAAATTCCCTTTAGGAGTTCCTTCGCCAATTCAAGTACTTGATATGGAGATATACCATACAAAAAAAGTGCACTTGAAGGATGTTCATATGGATATCATATCTGTAACTCTATTCGAGTAAGGGATTTTTGGGAAATGTAAGGTGCGATGTTGGACCTCTATCAACGCTTTGGGAATGAGGTAGGCATGTCTTGTATCCAAATAGACCTCAAAGATTTGTTTAACATATGAGGAGATGTCTTCCACTTATAAGCTCAAGGTATGTATATTTATAAATTGTTTCTCCTACTCTTTTTTTTTTTACTTAAGTGACTTGTTCTTTTTAGGATATTGCACTCATGAGAAAAGGTGAGATTTCCAATAAAGCATATCGTGCATGGGCTTGTGAGTGGGTTTGGACTTGGGACATGACCTGGTAGATCATACCCAAAAGTTGAAGGCCACCTCTACCTACACTTTGAAACGAGATACTATGGCATAAGAGGCCTTTGAACAGGATAAAGATGTTGAGATACTGGTTGAGTCCCTCAAGAAGGAGGTGACCTTACTTTCAGACCTCGTGAGGAACCTAAAGGTAGATTATGTGAGGGGCTACTATGAAGGGGTTATATGGGCCATGACCAACTTACGAGCTCAAGCCATCAAGATGAACTTGCTAAGTACCTTCCTCAATTATGCTCGAGGTCAACAAAATGCTTAGGCCAAACCCTCTGAAGATGCTGCCCAAACTCCCTCATCTGATAAGGAAAAAGACATCCTAGATAAAGATGTGATCCATCAAGACGAGCCCAAGGAAAAGAGATGAACTTTCTCCCTGTTCTATATTTTGGTCTCATTTGTCTTTAGCCTAGTCGCTTTTGATGTAACCTTGATGTAATTTTTTGGGATTACCAAAGATGAATTTAATTTTTGAAACTTGTAATTAATACCATGGGTAGTTGTTCAAGTATAAATAGAAAGACTTACTTCAAATCTTCATTTTTTTCTTTATGCTTGTTGGGAGGATTTTAGTCTACTACTGTTTTAAGGCCAACCTTAATGTAATTTAGCTTATAGATCATAATTTTCATTTTAATTTGACATGGATTTTTCCAAGGTCAATCTAGATGACCTTGTGTCCAACTTTATTTTGGATAACTTGGGCATGGTTGATTATCCTGGAAAATTCCTCCCTAAACTAGGTGATTCCAATTCCCAAATTGGTGGTCCTACTATTACACCCTTGATTTACTCCGAGGTACCCAAGGAAGATGTAATCCCTATGATTATCAGTCCATTATTGAATGATGAAGATAATAACTACGTCATGAGGCTATCTAATGAGTACCCGAGGGATGAAAGGAATGAAACCAAAGGTACATGATCATTTCCTCCCATTTTTTGATGCAGCCCAAAGCAATCAAGTTTCCCAGTGAGAGTCCTCCTTATGTTAAACAGCCATGGGGTTCTAAATATGGCCGATCCAAAGTTTCTTTACCTATTTTGGATGATGACACTAAAGATGTTCCTTGTATGGTATGTCAAAACAAAAACCTTCCCTTACTATTCAAGAATGGTATTTTTGGTAACAAAAAGGCCCAAAATTATCAGTACCACCATTTTGGCACTCCTAAGGATCATTAATCTATTTCTCAATTAAAACATTAGGATTCACTTTGGCATATGGTTGAGTGGAATTTTCTTGAGGTAAGTACTATTTATGATTTGCTTGGGTTTTTTTTTGTTTATACATATTTAAACATCTTCTTTTCTTTTCATTTGATATCAATTGTTCATGATTTTGAACTATCTTCTCGGCAACTATATGACGTGGGTTGTCATGTAGAGAAGGATCTTGAAGCAAAACATAATACCTACATAGAGGCATCTCAAGAACTTAAGATCTACACAACAAAGTTCATCTCATTTTTGAGGGATGAGATATAATCCTTCAAGACAAACAAAATTTGACTGTTGAAAGAGATGAATTACACCACAAAGTTTCCACAATTAAGCGTAAGATTAGTAAGGACACTGAGGAACACCACACTATACCAAGAGATTGACTACTAGAAGAAAAGTTTATTTAAAAAAAAAAGGTCCTTGGGTGATGTTGAGAGAGATGAGTGATCTTCTACTTGATGTATTTGTATTATGGATATTATCTTTTAATGAATAAGTTGTTTTCTTCTCATTATTATGTCTTCGATCTATTTAGCTTTATTTTAAAGAGTTCTAATATTGTGAATCAACACTCTTTCTTAGGATGGGTGATACCCGCGTCCCAAATGGGGATGACAATTTGGCCTTCTCACTCCATACTTGGAATTTATCACATTATTTTAATTACAAGATAATAGACATAGGCAAATCAAAAATTAAATTCTTCACTTATCTTGTTTATCCCAAAGAGGAGGTTCATGTTTGTGAATTCATAACCCCTTTTATTAGGATGGACAATACACCTCTTGTCTTGGGAACCATTTGGCCTTTACATTCCATACTTGGGGTTTATCACATTATTTCATTCATGGGATAGGAGACATAGACAAGAAATAAAATTCTTCACTTCTCTTGTTTATCCCAAATAGTAGGTTCACGTTTGTAAACTCTCGACCCTTTTTTAGGATGGGTGATGCACCTCTTATACTCACAACCCAAGTAAGAGGGACCATTTGGCCTTCTCACAACATACTTGGGAGTTATCACATTATTTTATTTACGAGATAGGATATTCATATCTTTTAGAGCTTCATTGATTAGTTTAAAATACATGGTGCTCTATTTAAAAATAGTACTTCTTTAATTGTTCGCTATTCTAGATCAAGTATTCTTTCTTTCTGTCACTTTCTATCTTGTAAGACCATCTATGGGTAATATCATAAATCATATAAGGGCTGATGAACAAAATCGACAATGCCAATTTTGCAGATATTTTGGTTTTATATTTGTAAAACTCTCACAAGTGCACAAATCATTTTATAGAAAATGACAAGTATACTCCTAAGGTCAATATAAGGAATAAATATATGTGATTTTTAATTTATTATTCAAACTCTTAAAAATAAAATTAAATCTTAAACATTCTGTCATGATATTTTGGTTTTTTGTTTCCTAATCTAACGATACAAAAAATAAACATAGCTATGGATTCAATAAACAATTATGCAAATTTTTATCATTTATAACAGTGGAGTATTTAAGGATATAATAATTAAGTTAATTATATTTGCTCATACTATTTAGGTTATTAAAGATATAAATTGATATTTATTGATTTTCTCTTTTTGGTACGAAAGTATCCTTAAACGGGGCCCAAATTATTTTATTTAATATTAATTGACTAATATTCTTATGCGAGGCCTATTAATTAATTAAGTATTAAATTTTAGCTTTATTTCTAAGAAAATAGCAAACTATCTAATTATAGCTTTAGGCAGAATCAATTAATTAGACTTTATTCAATGTGTCCAAATTAAATCTAAGAATTTAATTATTTGAGTATTAACTTTCAAGTTTTAAAACCACTACTAAAAATATGTTGTCAATACATTTTTTGAATAATAGTTTTTATTAAAACATATTGAAATAGAGCTTCACTCTAACTACCTGGTGATTGTACCAACAAATAAAAGAACACTACTCTAAATCAGACAGGATAATTAAATCTTAAAATATAATTTTCATATTTAAGTTTGTAATGAAAAATAATATATTTCTTTCTAACATCCTTAATATAAAATCTTGAATAAAAACAAAATCAATTTATTTTATAGAAATGTTTTACCTATTTAATATTTTGCAAGCATAAAGACATTACTATTATATCATATTTACAAACAGCCAACTATGTTAAATTTAATCGCAGACAAATTAAACATAACATATAAGAATAAAACAAAAAAAATAACTATAAAGAATTCATTTTAAAAGTATACCTCAAAAAAATCCTTACAAAATTTGATGTTAATTTTGTTATCGGAAAACCTCCTAATAGATTTTCATTTCCGGTTATTGAATCAAAAACTAGAAATCTACAAGATCATAACTAGTTCTTCTAAAAATTAAATGAACATTAAAAATAAAAACTAAAAAAACTAAGAAAGTTTTCTTGAGAGAGAAAGAGCTTTGAAAATTGTGTGTTTTGAGGGATTCGAGGGATGATTTTTACAGTGGGGAATAGGGTCCTTTTATAGATAAGGGAAAATAAAGGTGGAAAAATATCTCAAAAAATTATTTTGGTCGCATTTGGACAAGCTAGCATGCTTGTTGAGGCGAGGTTTACGGTAGACAAGCATTTATTGGATACAGCGTGGGCGGGTACTGGTTGCTTGCGGGCATGTACTGGGAATTTATTAGGTGTGTGGTGGGAGTGTGGTGGGTGTGTGGTGGGCGTGTGCTGGGCGTGTGTTGGCTTTGTGCGGGGCTTACGTGTAGAAGAGATGTCGATATGAATAGGCACGACTGCGCGCGCGACTTTGTAGTTTTGTCCATTTTTTCATTTTTTTTACTTTTCTTTTTTTTTCTCAACATATTTGTGATATATTGCCTCTAGTATTTTTCTTTGAGTCTTTAAATTATTTTTGAAGTGAAAATACCTGAAAAAAAATATTCATGATTTCGAAAAGATAAATTTATATAGACATATGATAAATTCATATAAATATAAATATGTTCAATCAATTAAATTACATTAAAGTATGGTAACTTTAGTGCTTTTTAAGCACTCATCAACACTCCTTTGACATTTTTGCAAATTTGCCAAATATCGTCTCTATCTTTTTCTGAGGACTTTGTATAGGACACAATCCCCCACTCTAACTTTTTTTGTCTTGAAAAATTTGTTGTAAAATCATTATAATGTTGTTTTTCATGCCTTTATCCATATCAGAGCATTCTCTCTTTTCCCTTGAGATAGGAGTAGATCTTTTTTACGAAGTTCATTGTTGACTTCTTGGGAGAGTTCACAGCATAAAGTTGGTTCTTGTAATTTATAGGAAATGAAAGCTTTTATCATGTATACTAATGAAAATGGTTTATCTCTTACTGTAGTTCTAGGGGTTTTCCTAGTATCCAAAAGAAATTTTGGTAATTCATCAATCCATATTCTCTTTGCTCCATCTAATCGCTTTCATGAAATATTAATTAATGTCTTGTTGAAGGATTTTTCTTGGCCATTGCTTGTGGTATATAAAGGGTAGAATGTGATAGCTTGATGCCTAATTCCTGGCAAAAAGAAAACAAACCTTAGGTAGTAAAAATTCATCCATTATGAGTTATGAATTTATAGATATGCCAAATCTATAGATTATGTTATGTCGAATGAACTTTAGCACTTTGATCTCTTATATTCTTGCCAGTGGTTTAGCTTTTATCCTTTTAGAGAAATAGTTAGTGGCCACATAAAAGAACTTCTTACTCAGAGCAATAGGTAAGAGATCCACTATGTCCAAACCCATATTTGAAAAGGCTTGGGGGCTAATAATGGCTTTCATCTTGCTCGTAGGCTGGTATGGTATGTTGGCATGTATTTGACACTTATCACAATTTTGGATATGATTAATGCATTCCTTCTGTAGGTTAGGCCAATAATAAGCTTTTCATATAACTTGTTGTGAAAGTTTCCTTTCACTTTAGCATGCATCGTACACTCCCTCATGTAGTTCTCTCAGCACGAGTTAGGCTTCATGATCAAGTAAACACTTTAGCCATGGCATGCTATAAATTTTTAATAAAGGATTCCCTGTAGCATAAGGTAGTTATTCAAATTAATTTTAACATTTCATGCATCTTCTTTATTTGTGGGATGGATTCCTTGAATAAGGTACTCCAAGTATGGGTTCAACAATGAAGAGTTAGTTGTGGAATTGGTAAGTATATGCGCAATTGAAGTATTGATGTCTAGTTGCATGTTAGGACTTGACATGCATGATATATGTATTGCTCTCTTCAATTTAGTGTTCACTAGTGATGCTAAACTGGTGAACGAATTAGGATGTGTGTTTCCTCCTCTACTATCTGCTTGATCTCAAATTCTTTGAAAGTATAGATTTCTTTTTTCTTTTTCTTTTTTTTTCTTCTAATTATTTCTTCATTCTCTCCTCTTTTGTTTCAAAGGTTTCATTAGCCTGATTTACTATCAAGGGTGATTCATTGTGTACCAAAACCTTTTTGGCCTCTAATAATCACAATTGATAGAATTCTAATAGAAACGCTTCATACTTTGCTACATTTTTTGTTGCTGCAAAAGTATTGTAGATACACTGTTCTACTAGGCCCCTTGTGGGCATGAATATGGTTATGCCCACCATAGACTCTTTCTAAGTTATAAGTTCCATCCACATATATTATCCACAAGTTCAAAGTAGGTACTTCTATTTATACCACTTCAATGGGTGTATCGCCTAATGCATTAGTGAGTTCTTCCTCTATCCATTAAGTGACAAACTCAACTAGAGCTTAGCCTTTGATGGCTGATTATGGCTTGTATTTTATCTCAAATTCACTCAATTCAATGACTATTTTGGAGAGACAACCTAAATATTTTGATTTATCCAAAATGTACTTTAGAGGGTGAGACATCAAGACCACTATTTTGTGAGTGTTGAAATAATGTCTTAGTTTTGTAAAGGCCATCCTTATGGTGAATGCCACTTTATCAATAGATGAGTACCTTTGTTAGACTCCAATAAAAGAGTGACTCGTATAGTAGACCAGTTGTTGTCCTCCCTCTCTTTCCACCATAAGGACAATATTATCTTCTTTTTCAATAAATGCTAAGTATAAGTACAAAACTTTGCCAACACCCGGATTCATTAAGAGGGGTTCTTCACTCCATACATGCTCTTTATTTTTCTTCAATAGTTGACAAAAGGAAAACACTTTTCTATGGAATAGGAGACAAAACGACTTAATATAGCTATTCATCCATTAAACTATTATACCTCATTTATACACCTTGGTGATCATATATTGACAAGGGTTGCAATCTTTATTAGGATTTTCCTCGATTCCCTTTAGAAGATAACTCTTACCCAAAGAATTTTTCTAATGTAACCACAAAGGCACACTTTTTAGGATTGATATGCATTTTATAGTGTTGTATTATGGTCAAGATTTCTTCAAGATCAATGGCATGATCTTTTGTGGTCTTGATTTTGACCATCATGTTGTCAACATATACCTCCATATTTCTTCTAGATTGATTCTTAAAGTTTTTATTTACAAGTCTTTGATAAGCCATTTTTGCATTTTTCAACCCAAAGGGAATTCTTGTGTAACAATAGGTTTCTTCATTTAAGACGAAATCAATCATTTCCCCATACCTTTAGTGCAATCAGTTTTGGTGATAACTAGAATATGCGTCCATATAACTCATTACTTAAAATCTTGCGGTGGCATCTGCCAATTGATCAATATTTGGTAGAGGAAAGCAGTCCTTTGGGGTTGCGGTGTTGAGGTTGGTGAAATTGATGCACATATGATGGGCACCCCCTTCTTTACTAGCCAATACAACATTCGAAAGCCATGTGGGGTAGTCCACTTATCGTACCTACCCCACTCTCTTGAGAGAATTGACCTTGTTTTTTATAATGTTACTCTTTTCCCTTGTAAATCTTCTTTATCATTTTTGGACTTTCTTCCATGTGAAAACTCTTAAATAATTCTATTAGTAATTCTCTAGTTTCTATAGGAAGTTTGAAGCTAATATTAAATGAATTTTCTACTTCAAAGGTCCAGTTGGGATAACCATATAGTATTTCAGTGCTATTGTCATTATCCTACCATGCATGTAGTGCACATTTATAGGCCTTCAAGTGCAAATTGCCACCCCCTATATAAGAATAAAACATAAAGAATAACCATAAAGAATTCATTTTAAAATTATATCTCAAAATAATTCTTACAGAACTTTTATGCTAATTCTATTGGTCAAAACCTCCCAACGGATTTTCATTTCCGTTTATTGACGCAGAAACTAGAAATCCATAAAATCATAACAAGTTCTTCTCAAAAAGGGAAGAACTTTAAAACAAAAAAAAACTAATAACTAAATAGAGAAAGCTAGAGAGAGAAGTTTGTGATTTTTGGGATTTGAGGGATGATTTTTATAATGGGGGAGAGGGTTCTCTTATATTTGAGGAAAAGGCTAAAAAAAGTGGAAAAATATCTTGAAAATTTATTTTTGACGTGTTTGGATAAGATGGTACGCATGTGAGGGTGAGATTTGCTGCATACGGGCATTGGCGCATAGGGGATAGGGGCATGCGGGTATCACCGGAGGATGTGTTGGCTGCGCACGTGTGTGTGATGCCTTTGTGCTGACTATGCATATGGATGATCATGTGCTAGGCATGTGCTAGCTGTGCACACGAAGCGCGCGAGACTTGGCAATTTTGACACTTTTGATCTTTGATCTATTTTGTCCAATATTTCCAATTTTTGACTTTTTTCTCAACATATTTGTAATGTATTACCTCCAGTATTTTTCTTCTTTAAGTTGTTTTGAATGAAAATACCTAAAAACAATAAAAATACATGTTATTTTGAAAAGACAAAATTATATAAAAATATGATAAAAGCATACAAATATAAATCTATTTAATCAATTAAAATATATTAAATCATGATAATTTTAGTACTTTTTAAACACTTATCATACTTCTCTCATCTTATGGGATCTATGGCCTCCCCAAGATTGCATTGTTGGAGGTGGGTGTATTCAAAATGAAAACAAATTTTGAATGTTGAAATGTACATTTATTCTTAGAATTAATTCATGCGATATTTATTTATTATTATTATTCTATAAATATTTGTATTTATGATTGTATTATTATTCTTCTATAAATATGAGTAACATATTTTTATAAATACCCAATTAGGGTAATGAAATAAAAGCATTTTTGCTATTCTAAATACAATTTGGCATCAAAGCTAGAAAAAGAAAAAAATATCGCTAGCCTACTCCAAGAGAAAGAAAATCTTATCAGGAACCAATACGGTTGTCATTGTGCCATGAAAGGCAGTTGCCACATCCTTTATGCCTCTTTTCGTTATGCCATTGCCTTTATTTTAAGCACTAGTTAAAGTTCCTTACTATCATCAATGTTTGAAGCTCTAGTTGAAGTCCTCAATTGAACTTACCCTTGCCTCAGTCGAAAAAATTGTCTACAACTTAAGCCTTACCCAATTGATGAAGTCCTTTACTACGTGAGCCTTTCAGTTGGAATCCTCCCACTCAATGATATCATATTGTTTCTTTTTAGGTTCTCTCCTCCTAACATAATCATTTTTAAAATAAATCATCCTAATATATCTCTTTCTTACATAATATAACTTTTTGGATTATCTCTTCCTAATATATAGGGGGTGGAAATTTGTGTCGTAACTTGATTGACCAAATAAAACCAAAAGTGAAAATGAATTGAATTAAAATCGGACCAAATTTTGGCCAGTTTAAATAATCCAAAAAAAATCAAGTTGGATTGGGCATGGTTCGATCTAGCTCGTTAGCTCCAAATAATTTTTTTTAAGAAAAGGCTATAATACATAAACGTTACAACTTATAGTTAGGTTAAAAATTTAAAATAGGAGAAACATATTTCATCTTAATTTCTAGTTAACTCAGTCTCACTTCCTCAACTCTCTGCTTCTCTAGCAACTAGCAACAATCACTTCTTCAGCAAAAACTCTACGTCCAACATTGTTTCACTCTTCTCTAGTAGTAGCTCTATGTTTATTGAAGCAGACTAAATTATATTTTGTGCCACCATAAAAAGATTGTTTTTCTTTGTATTATCATTGTATGTTCTACTTGAATATATTAAGAGAGTTTTATATATGTGGTCAACTTGAAGGAAATTCTTCATTAAACTTACCTATATATTTCTTTTTTAAGTGATTAGGAGAAATTCTATTGAGATTTAGAGCTCTTTATTCAAACTAAAAGTTTCCATGAAGATAAGACAATCTCTAACTTTTACATGAGAAAGGTTTGATGCTTTTACCTTTTTCTATAGAAATGAACTTTTTTAATTAAAAATTAGCTTTCTTTAGCTTATATTTACTAGTGTTATTGTTTGTATTTAACTAATTATTGTAACATAACATGAGGAGTTATATTATCTCTTTGGACTTTGTTGTGTGCATTAGTTATTCATTTAAAATTACTTTATCATTTGTTTTAATGACTAGTTGTTGTAATATTATTTCTTTCATTTTTGGTGTTTCATGTAACATTGTTTGGGCTAATGAGGTTTAATTGTTAAATATATTATTAAATTTATAAAAAAAATTCAATTAACTAAAAAAATATGTAATCAACAATTCAAGTTAGTTTGGGTCAACTTATATCTATTTGGTTTGGGTTCGGGCTCACGTTTGCTAGTTCGAGCCAGCTGAAATTGGCATAGCTTTCACAAATTGTCACCCCCTATTATTATATCTCTTATCCTGATTCAAATATTCATAGCTAAAATTATTGCTACTACCATTCACGATAGTTCATCCTCTATTAATATTAAATTGGATGGTACTAAATATAGCATGTGCTCCAAGATTTTGAAAATGTATATTGCTAGTAGGAAGACAAATGGTTATACCATAGGTAGGAAAGTCGCACCAAAGGAGAATGATCCAACTTATAATAAATGGGAAACTAAAAATGACTTAGGAAAATTATGACTTATTCAATTCCATGACAAACAAGTTGATGTCTCACTTTGTTCAATGTGAAATTGCAAAGGAAGTGTGGGATGTAATGAGAAATAGCTGCCTAGATGTTTCTAACTCTTCATAGGTTTATTAGTAAATGAAGAGGTCCTTTCACAATATTATAGTGAGATGAACTCAATCGTCATAGATTTGGATTATTATAGACCCATCCTAAGCCTACGACCAGTCTCTTTAGCAATGGCAAGTTGGTCAACAATGATCATCTCAACATCTACACCAAGTTCAAGAGCCTTATGAATAGTCTTAGCATTATTATGCCTAGGAGGGTTGAAAAGAGTCATAAGTCTAACGAATTCCCATGGATATCCAGCACTTTCCTTGGTCTTCTCTAAAATAGTCTATAAATAAACAGGGCATAAAATTAAAACATTTTGTGCATTATTGGTAAACACTTAAACATTATAAATTTCATTGAGAAAATCTTTCAAGCTTACTAACCTAT
Organism: Hippophae gyantsensis; assembly: GCA_030763125.1. Lineage (NCBI taxonomy): Eukaryota > Viridiplantae > Streptophyta > Magnoliopsida > Rosales > Elaeagnaceae > Hippophae > Hippophae gyantsensis. Next base: position 35,454,616 of record CM061034.1, read on the forward strand.
CGAGAAACCAAGGAAGGAAGACCACATTCAGCATAATTGTTAATGATGATATGAATCTTCTTCCTTTCTTCCCCATTTAGCTTACAAAGGTCAATAATATGAAACACAAGAAAAACATTAGTTATCAACAATAGAAAGATATAAAAGGTTGTAAAGATGAGAAATTGACAACTAAAATGTTGTAGTTTTAAAGGAGGATCATTTACTTGCTCAGGAGCACCCTTGTTATGCTAGTCACCATTGTTGCCAATGTAGTTAATTACAGTATGCTCATTCATGAGGTTGAATGGTAAAAAGTGTACCTTAGTGATTTTTTCTTTTGCCTAAATGAAGCATAAAAATCTTGTAGCAACCAAGATAAGAATGTCTTTATACAAGTTCTTCGAGAACACCTAAAATCCAAAAGCAATAATAATAAGTGATGGTGTGAAATAATGTAAAAACTTTACTTTTTTTCTTTAGCATATAATAAAACAACAATTAATAGTCACCAAAATCAATCAAGAACTTATCCATATTGAGTTTATTGAGGGTAATGATTCCTATCTTATCACTACAAAGAATATCCATTCCTACCAGCTCTTCAATAACTGTCATTCTCTTGATAATGACACCTCATATAAATTAGGGAATGTGAAAGTGAAAGTCAAGAACCAATTCAGATTGCACAAATAAATAATAATGGATTATGGTAAAATAATAGATAACAAGGAAATAAATAGTACACAAAACTTTAAGTAGTTCAATCTTTTAATGTGAAAGCATACTTTATTGGCTACGATATACCGAGAAAAATTTACTAATAATTAAATAGAGATTACAAACACTAATATCCAAAAGCGACTCCAAACCAAACCCCAAATGCACCTAAATCTCTCTCAACAAAGGTGGCAATATAAAGCAAGTATATAACAACAAATCTTGTAAAGAAAAGACCCAAATTGTATACCAGTAGTATATGATCAAAATAGAAAACAAAGATGACTAAAAGATGGCTTGATTAATGAATGTGGCTTCAATATTGTGTCTTCTCAATTTATGGTGATGAACTCTAAAGTGGAAGAGAAGGTAAACATATGTATAAGTGATTTACTTAACTAACAAGTATATTACTTTAACAAGAATTATTACTTAACCACCAAGTATATTAATAGACTAAAATTTCTTATATTAATTGTCAAATCTTAATAATTTAGGAATCTTTAATTAGGAAACTAAATAAATAGTATCCTAATCCAACAATAAAACAACACATTCCATATCTATAATATTATTAGGAACATAATCCTAATTATATCGGACATTTTGAAGCTAACTAAATAAAAAATCTCCACATTGGCTCAAAATGGAACCAAGTTCTTCAAATAAGAATCCTCCAAAGTACAAATATATGTCTCCCTAAAGCCCCAAAGGGAATTACATGTTGTGAACACCAACCAAGTCCAAGAAATACTTGAACTTGTTAACATAAATATGCTTGGTCAATATAATTACTAAAATCTCTGAAGTGGTTATCTTCTTGACAATAATACCACCATAAGACATAATGTCTCCAACAAAGTAATATCTTACAACAAAGTATTTGATCTTCTCATAATACATATTATAGATCAAATGTATCAAACTCTGACAATCATAAAATACAATAGAAATATTCTACTATGAACCCATAATACAAACCAAACATCTAAACAAAAACAATTGTGTTCACTAATTCTGATGCTATCATAAACTTTGATTCTATAGTATACAAACTAATTATAGGCTATAAAGTAGTCTCCCAACTGACAACACAATAAAGAGTGAAGACAAAATTTCAAAAAACATCCAATAAAATTTCTAGTTCAAGCAATGTCCATAAAACCAATAATACCATAGCTTGTGTCAAAACTCCTACCAAAAACCAATCCAAAATTTAAAGTGCGAATCAAATTCCAATTTCACATCTACTAAAAGGAACCTTACAAAAGTTTCTCTTAAAAGAAATGGAAACACAAATCACAAGTGAAATATCATGTCAAGTACAAACTATAACATACATAAAATTTATAATGGCACTAGCATATATAATGTCATATTAAAGAGTAATAAATAAACAAATGAATCAAAGGGAAGCCAATAAAGGTCCCATAATTTCCTTTTACTAAAGACAATACAATAGCTGCTTCATTTTCTCCTTTTCCAAATAATTAGCAGAATAATCAAACTTGTGCATTAAGGTTTGAACATAAGTGCCTACTTGCACTTTACTAGCAGATCCACTCTCAAGCTCCACATGCTTACTGACATCGTTCTGTTTATTTTCCAAAACATACTTATCTTTATCAAACAAAGTGTTCAATAAAAATACATTCAACGAAGACCAATTCACAAAATAAACAAGCATTATAAGCTTCAGTCCAAAAGAATCTAGCCAAAATAACTTGAAAGGGCATGTAATACGCTCTTTTCAAAAGAGTCAAACACAAACGTTCTACAACTCCATGTTGATGTGTTATACTACATATAGTGAAATGTCTCACTATGCCATTTCTTTGATAGAATTCAACAAATTGACTATTCCAAATTACCAAATCATTGTTGAGCCTAAAACACTTGAATTTTTGACCACTAAACAAATAACACATTTTCAAGGTAGACATCCGTGCCTCACTTATAACACAAAATGAGCAATATCTAGCATTGAATAAGATGAGGATGAAATTAAAGCACCATTGACAAATGTACTACCCTGAAGCTCATAGAAGCCATGAAACAATTGTCCTTTCATTACAATGAAAACATCCTTACAAACTCTTAATACTCCACCTTCAGCTAAATATCGATAGCCTACTAAGCCAAGAGTACTTAAAGATATTAAGTTCATCTTCAAATCTAGCACATCATGATCATCTTCTAAAGATCTAAGAATACTACCATGCATCTTAATTCAAATTGTACCAATACCAATAGCCTTACAGGACACATTGATAAGTAGAAAACCAATCCTTATTAAGGCACACATGGTAAGTGTAACCTGAATCAAGAATCCAAATGTCTATAGGAGAACTAGTAGTTATTGACAAAATAACAACATTCTCAAAACCAAAACCATTTACAACACCAATAATATCATTTAGAGTATAAGACCTTGCATCAAGCTTATCTTTATCTTTGAGTTTAGGAAAATTTGGTTTCCAATACTTTTCCTGATGATAATAGCTGTATTTATCATTTTTCTTGGATCTAGCATTATTCCTGACAATTTGAGTTTTACCTCTGACAAAAAAACCACTGCTACTATCATTATTACTTACAGACACCTTCTTCTTCAACACTCTAGAATTCAAAGTTGATCTAACATTATCTAAAGAAATAGTCTCTCATCTCAATAGCATGGTATAGAAAAAATATTCAAAAGAAAGAGGTAAAGAACATAAAATAGCCAAGGCTTGATCCTTATCATCAATTTTAACACCAATGTTATTCATATCATAAATAATTTAAATAAATTTATCAATAGAAGAAAAACCTCAAAATTTTGAAAACAAATCAAATGACCGAAAATTTTGATATCAATTTGTAATAAATTGGAAAATGCACAAGTGAAATCTAGGAACCATTTTGGATTGCACAACTAAATAATAATGTGTTAAGGGAAAATAATATACAATAAGGAAATAAATAGTACACAAAGATTTAAGTGATTTGACCTTTCAATGGGAAAATCCAATGATACATCAAGAAAAATCCACCAATAATCAAATGGATATGTAACAAATAGATATACAAAGCAAGAATGTGACAAAATCTTGCAAAGAAAAGATCCAAATTGTATACCAATAGTAGAATATCAAAAGAGAAAATAAAGATGACTAAAAGATTGCTTAGTTAATGATTGTGGTTTCAATATTGTGGTTTCTCAATTTATGGTGATAAACTCTTAAGTTAGAGAGAAGACCATTATATGTATAAATGATTATCTTGACTAACAAGTATATTAGTTTAACAAGAAGCATTACCTAACCACCCAGTATATTACTTGACAAAGAATTCTGGTACTAATTGTCAAAACCAGATAATATTAGGAATCTTTATTTAGAAAACTAAATAAATAGTATCCTAATCTCATAAGAAAACAAAATATTACATATCTATAATACTATTAGGAATATAATATTAATTATACTAGGATATTTTAAAGCCAACTAAATAATAGCACCTTATGTAGCCATATAGTGAGACCCAATATCCATGGTCACGAGCAAGACAGTTGGCATGGAAATTGGAAAGCTTATGCATAAATTTTACTTGCTTGCAAGTGCACGAATCACTAATAGATTATGATATGTTTACTTTAAGGTTTTTCTCTAGAGAAATTAGTAGGTGTTTTGAAACATTACTTATTTTCTTAATTAGCTAAACAAACAATACTAAATATAATTGGTGAGGCCCCACAAATCTCAAATTAACTAATAACTTCTTGGACCAAGCTTGAAATTAGTTACTTAGCAAACCTAAGGGAAATAAATTAACCATCTATTTAACACAAACTAATACAATTATTTAGACTCTTGTTCATAAATGCACAACCAAACATAGACAATGTGTCTAATGCTTAGTTCTAAAATAATTACATTGCTCATAAATTAGAATGGAAAGTAATAATTAATAAACAAAGATTAAAAAAGTTTTGAGAAAATTCTCTATATTTCTCATACATTCATCTTGAGAGGCAAATACAATATTTATACAAGTAAAGAATCATTTACTTTAAATGACCTCAAACAAAGATTTGACAAGACCACTTTTTGACAAGATTTGACAAGAATCAAATCTTAACACTCCCACTTAAATTGGAGCATGTATATCAAACATGTTCAACTTGCCTATTACCTTTTTAAACACATTTCCTCCTAAGGCCTTGGTGAACACATTAGCAATCTGCATATGAGATGGGAGATACTTGGTGATAATTTGACCATCTTGAATCTTTTCTCTTATGACATGACAATCAAGCTCAATGTTTTGTGCACTCATGATAAATTAGATTTGTAGTGATATGGAGAGTAGCCTAGTTGTCACACAAGAGTTGTGCTGGCCCTATTAAGACTTTCAAGTCATTGAGTAAGAACCTAAGCCACATAAGTTCACAAGTTGTAGCTACCATTGACATGTACTATAATTCAGAAGATGATCCAGAAATAGTTTTTTCTGTTTCTTTGCCTACCATGAGATTAAAGAGTCTCCTAAAAATACATAATAACCCATAGTTGATCTTCTTGTGATAGGATAGTTTCCTCAATTAGCATCGCAATAAGATTTTAAAGTAAGACAATTGTTGGAAGAGAAAAATAATCCAAGTGGATTTCCTAATGAGGCTTTCTTGCAACATGCATAAACTGGCTTAGAATATTCACTGAGTAGGTAATGTCGGGTCTTGTAATAGTGAGATTGATCAGCCGTCCTACTAGTCTTCAATAGTGATGTAGGTTTAGTAAGAGATGGTCATCTGAGTTTGTGAGCTTCAAATTAGACTCCATAGGAAAGTCAATTGGCTAAGCACCTAGAAGGCCAACATCATCAAGAATATCTAAGTTGTACTTTCGTTGAGATATGACAATGCCACTTTTTGATCTTGCAACTTCTAAACCAAGAAATTATTTGAGTTGACTGAGGTCTTTGATTTGAAATCACATATGAAATAACTATTTTAGAATGTGAATGGCCTTTGCATCATTTCCAGTAATAAGATTGAGATTAAATGCATTCAACCCTCTTTATGGCTTCAGAAAACTTCAAGAACCAATTTTGAGGTGCTTGCTTCAATACATAAAGAGACTTGTGCAGTCGAAATAAAAGTTTCACCCCTATCAACAAAGGCCTGGTGGTAAACCTCTTCAACTAAATATTCATGAAGAAAGGCATTTGTGAAATCCATTTGAAATAAAGCCCAGTTTCGAGCAGCACCAATGGCCAGAACACATCAAACATTTGTCAACTTGGTAACAGGGGAAAAGGTCTCATTGTAATCGAGTCCTTCTTGTTGAGAGAATCCTTTGGTGACAAGCCAAGCCTTGTATCGATCCACTATGCCATCAGATTTGTATTTGATATGAAAAACTCATTTTCTCCCAATATCACGATGGCTTATAGTTAGGGAAACTAGGGACCATGTTGGTTGATTTGAGAGAGCTGTAAGTTCAAGTTATATAACTTCACCCCATTTTGGATCTAAAATAGCCTGAGCATAAGATTAGGAAAGGAAATTAGCTAATGGATATTGAGTACTTGACTTTGAGAAATATGATGTACTTAGAGCTATAACTGATGGTACTGTACTAACTTTGCCACAATGAAAATCATGCAAAATAATTGAGGGTTGTCAAGCACGAGTACTACGTCAAAGAACAGGTGAGTTTGGTGACATGGTAGTGTTGAATGGTGAATTTGATTCATTTGGCATAGGAAAAGGATCACATTGTAGAGGCAATGGTAAGATTGTGTCATTATCTTATGTAGAGATAGTGGGTGGTGAGGGATGTTTTAGAGATGTTTTAGAAGTGTGGAAAGGAAAGGTTGTTTCATGGAAAATTACGTCATGACTTGAAAAAAATTGACGAGTATGTAGATCATAAACTTGATAATCTTTTTTCCTATATGGATATCCTACAAAAATGCATTGGTTGCATAAAAAGGCAACTAAATACACGTAAATATGAGTAATTTGGTGGTTCCTTATAAAGTAGTTCATATGGGGACTTTTGTTTCAGTAGTAGGGTAGGAAGCCAGTTGATGAGGTAAACTATAGTGAGTAGAATTTCTCCCCAAAATGTTAAAGGAAGGTTTGCATCAAATCTTAAAGCTCTACCAACATTTAAAAGATGTCTGTATTTTCGCTCAACTACACCATTTTGTTGAGGTATTGAGGGGCATGAACTTTGAATTAAGATGCCAAGGCTCATCAAATAAGGTTTCATGGAGATAAATTTTGATCCATTGTCACTTCTGATACATTTTATTTGGCAATCAAATTGGGTGTTAACAAATGCAATGAATGTTTTTAGTAGACTTTTTGTTTCAAATTTAAAATTCATTAAAAATATCCATATGAAACGTGTGTAATCATTTACAATAGTCAAAAAATAATGTGCACCATGATGTGTTTCTACTTTATAAGGCCCCCAAATATCACAATGAATAAGATCAAAAGAGTGTAACATTTGAATTGAACTTGAAGAAAATGGTAATCGAGTTTGTTTTTCCAAAGGACAAATTTCACATGAATGTTGAGAATCAAATATAAAAGATGGAATTATTGTGCTTAAAATTTGTTGGGAGCTTTGGATGGGTTTTTGAGTCTCTTATGCCAAGTGACAATGGTGGCAGAGGTGACCTGATGAATAGAAGGTTGAACTGGTGCTGGTAATTGTGAGTGTGGTATGAGATAGTACAAACCATTAAGTTGCTTCCCTATTCCAATCATATTCTTCGAAGCTAGGTCTTGCAATATACAAAAGTTAGGATAAAAGTGAATGGAGCAATTTAATGTAGAGGTAAGTTGGCTTACGGAAAATAAATTGACATGAAATGATGGAGCACATAATATATTTTTAACATGCAGATTATTTGAGAGATGTGCTGAAGCAATTCCAATGATTTTTGAGTATGGACCATTTGGTAAAGACACTTTAGAAGGCAAGAGATGAGCAAAAAGGTTTTGATATACTTGAGTAATTTGCATGAATATGGTTGTTACCATGACTAAAGAAGGCTTTGATTTGAGATAGCTCCTTAGGAGTGAATTGAAGTGACTGCTCTGGGTTTTTTTTTCTGTGCATCTTGTGATATCGTTATATTAGTGTGATTTATAGGGGTTTTTGGTTTGATTTGGGGGTTGGACATATTTACCATGTAGTTTGTGGCCAATTGGGAACCCTATCAAGTAAAAGCATCTTTCCACTGTATGTGCATTTCCATTACAGTAGGTACACATTAACATCCTTTTAGGACCTTGTGGTTTTGAATGAAAAGATTCACACTATCTGGATGAATGTTGAGTTTTGAAATTCATAGCATAAACTTGATCATTTCCCTTATTTTCCATCAATCCTCTTTGTTTCTCCTCCTCACATAAGAGTGAATATGCTTTCTTGATAGTTGGTAGGGGCTGCATTAACATGATTTGACCTCTCATAGCAGAATAAGACTCATTGAGTCCCATAAGAAATTATCCTGACCTATCTCTTTCTTCTTTAGCATTTAATTTTTTAAACCACCACATGTACAAGTTATGGACAAACTACAAATTTTGAGTTCATCCCACAATGTTTTTATTTAGTGTAATAGGTAAAAATAGAGTCTTAGTTTTGTTTTAATTCAACGATATACCTTTGTTTTTGATAGTGATGGGAGAAGTCACCTTGTGAGAAACGTTCCTACAAATCGATCCAGATTTCGGAGGGCACCTTAACGTAAAGAACACTATTGGAAAGATCCTCACTTAGAGAGTTGAAAATCTATGACAAAACCATTTCATTACATCGTTGCCAAGCTTGATATTTGGGATCTTTTTTGCCTGGCGTGGCAATGGTGCCCTTGATGAATTCGAGCTTGTTTTTAACACTGAGACTCACTAGCATCGTATGTCTCCACATGGCATAGTTGGTGCCGTCAAGAACCTTGGAAACATATACCATCTCAGGATGATCTAAGGCATGGAGAAATAGAGGATCAGAAGGATCAATTGTTGTGGTAGACATATTAAAAAACTCTTGGTGTGTATTGAATTGTAACTTATAAGAGAATTGGGATCCTCCAAAAAACAATAATGAAAAAAATGTATTTCATAGAGACATTAGGATCAATGCTCTAATACCATGTAAAAAAGTGTTGAGAAAATTCTCTATATTTCTCATATATTCATCTTGAGAGGCAAATACAATATATATACAAGTAAATAATCATTTACTTTAAATGACCTCAAAAAAAGAAGGAAAAAAATTAACTAAATTCCTACAATCAATGATTGTCAACCCTAAAAAAATCAGATTATAAATTAGCAAGAATTGACAAAAATCAAATCTTACAAAAGATATGAAAAGCTATGAATAAGAAATAAATCATTTTATCTAATAAAATCATCAAATTATTCTTTCATTCATGGAAGCAAAACTAATATCTCATACACAAAGTTTAGCTTAACATAATTAAATTAATGAAAATCATATCATTTTCAAAAAATATATTCAGAATATAGAGAAAAATAAGCTTTGACGATAAAGATACCCCATTTTTATCTTCCATATCTAAATCCTTGAATTGATTGATATCCTTCTTTAAAACCTTAGAAAAACTTCACAAATTGGAGTTATCTCTCTAATTTCTATTTTTTGGAATGGTGGAATCGACTAATAGTGGTTAACTCTAGTTTATAAAGGTTTTAGGATGCATTTATAGGTTAGGTTTTGGGGAAGAGTGAGTTAAAACTAGTCACATATGCATACTTGGGATTTCTGGCCATTTAAAACACTCGGACCATGGTACGCATTGTTCTATGTTGCAACGCGATCCAAAAATTCGATCTCCCAATGCAACCTAAAACTCCTAGGTCATAACATACCTATTTATATGCATCAATGTGCATTAAAATTTCTAAATCACCCAATTCAACTTGATTTTTATATGATACTTGAGAATCCCTTGTTGCGACATACTTTTATCTGCACTGCGACGCACATTGATTTAATGATTTTTGATATTATGATTCATTCTAGCTTGTCTGAGTTATCATTTCTCATCCTGTTTGTACTCTTTTTTCTCTTTTTATTCCAAGATTCTTCACTTACAAAATAAGAAATTTCTTTCCAAAACAACATAATTCTAAAATAAAATTTAAATTAATGCTTAAAAATTTAGCAAATTATAAATTAAAAATATGTTTATCAAATGCCTCGATAAGAAGAACGGACAAATTGTCAATAACATCTGTGTATATGCCTATGTTGAATTGGGTACATCACAAGAATCCCAATCACAAATTCAATAGCAATGGAACAAATGCAAAAGTTACCAATGGATGTCAACCTTTATCCAATCAAACCCCTTATTTATAAATTATTTTTGAAAAATTCTAATTATCTACCTTTTGGAAGTGACCAACTTGGTTGGTACTATCAACAAGATAAGCAGCCTTGCCAAAGAAGGTGTGTACAACAGTGGTAATAACCATAGCTTCAATCTCGCCATGTTTGCAAGTAGAACCAGAGAACAACGCACCACGAGGACTCCTAGTGACAGGCAAAGACTCACCAGTCAGAGCAACTTGATCAATTCTAAAGAGGATCTCCTTCCACGAGACACATATCAGCCGGAACTACGTTTCCCAATTTAATGCTGATCACATCTCCTGGTACTAAAATTACTACTTCTTTCTTACTCCACTTTCTGTCCCTCAAAGTCTGATCGTTTTTAGTTCCACAAACACAAATAACTCAATATGCCTAAATTTCTAAATAAAGGTAATGAATACATCAAATATATATATACACACACACAAACCCCTTAGTCTTGGGGGAAATACCACCTTTCAAAGCAGCTGCAGCATTTCCTGTATGAAGCCAATAGTCGAGTTGATGAGCAGCAACACCATAATACCAACGAAGTCTAGCCAGTCTGTGGGTTTACTCTATATTGTATACCATACTATTGTTAATGAATGTCAAGTTATAGATGTAAAGATATAGAGACAGTTTGTTTTTGATTTCTGATTACATACCCCTCCATTACCTAGGACAATGGCCATTATAGATGTGGCTTCCATGACCCATGAGAGAAAATTCAACATAAAACTTAGGAATTTTAGGAGTTTCTTCTCTTTTTTCTCCTCAATCTTCTTTGGACCAAAGATTTGGAGCCATACGTGACCTTCTTGTGTAGTGAGACCCTCTCTTGTATATTTGAGCTTCTCAAAGACGTTCTCGATTTTTTCAACACAATTTATATTTGTAGCTCATATTATATAACTAGGAGTTCAAACTTAGATTAATAATTACGAAAGAAAAAATAAATTTATCTTAACATTTTTGGTGTGGTTTGTTGTCGAAATAAGGAGGACAAACAAGATAATAAACAAGTTTTTGAAGAATAAAGATCAAAATAACATAATTATAAATAACCAGAATAATATAAAATTGAATAGAACCCGAACTATTAAATTAATTTAATATTTAGAAACAAATCTTTGATAAAGTATTTCTTACTTTTTTTAAGACAAATTCATTACCTTATTGTGAGTGTTAAATAATAGCATATGTTTATCTCCCAAGATAAAACGGTAAATAAGTAGCTACCATCTACTAATAAAACTGTTTCGACAAACTAAAAGTATGTATGTATGTATAAACTCCATTACATTGAACCTAGTTTTACTATGAGTATAGCAAAATATCTAGACACGGAAATTTTGAGAGCACTCATTCTTTAAAAAAAACTTTATTCTTTCAGTTTTACAAAGATTAAGAAGCCAATTTATAATAATTCATGCTTGCTAACTTTTTTTTTTCCTTTTCCCATTGTATACAAGCCAATTTTACCCTCAGGGGAATTAATTAGGCTTTCTATGCCAATTCTATAACAAAAATATTCTCTATTGAAATTGATGATGAATTTCCAATTAATCATGACATTGGTCAACAATGTTTTATTGAATTGGGTATATTTGAGATTCAATTTCTTATTCACTTTAATATTTTTTTGAGCATATAAAAATATAATTTTAAAGCTCTTACATAAGCGAATCTCAATTGATACTATTCACTAATAATAAGCTAAATTCATTAAAATTAATGCCCTAAAATGAGATATCATCGTGGGTACATATACTCATTTTTTTGACAATTCCTACATTAATGAAAATTGATGATCTAAATTTTTGATGGTCTAAAACCTGTATAGGATAAGTAGGTGCTATCTTTTGAACCTTCCCTTATGAATGTATAATTACTTTACTGATGAATCTTTCCTAACTCAATTTAATTCTTACTATCATATTCATTTTGACAATGAATATATGTCTGGTTATGTAAAATTTTCTAAATACTTGAGCCTGATAGAATTCTCTTTCAAACAGCATCACTTCTCTCTCACATAAGTGATTTCTTATTGTTAAGAGTAATCCTTAAAGAGTAAACTGTAATACTGATAGGCAGAATCGACATCGCTGATCCTGCCATCGCTTTGGTTTTATGTATTTATAAAACTCTCGCAAGTGCACGAATCATTTAGTAGAAAATGATAAGTATACTCCCAAGGTCTATCTAAGGAAGGAATATATGTGGTTTTTAATTTATTATTCAAACTTTTAAAAACGAAATTAAATCCTAAACATCCTATCACGATATTTTGGGTTTTGTGTTTTTAATCTACTGATATAAAAATAAACATAGATATAGATTCAATAAATATTTATGCAAATTTTATCATTTATAATAGTGGAGTATTTATAGATATAATAACTAAGTTAATTATGCTTGCTCATATTATTTAGGTTATTAAATATATGAATTGATATTTATTGATTCTCTCTTTTTTATATGAATACCACCTTTGGTGGGGTTAGATATTCTTTGTTAACTAAACAAATCAATTAACACCTATGGGTGGGGTTGATAACTAATTTGGTTAATTAAATTAATTCCTTTTTCTAAGAGATTGAAAATGAACCATTTAAATGCCACCTTTGGTGGGGTTAGATAGTTTAAACTTTATTCAAGGTGTCCAAATTAAACCTAAGAATTTAGTTATCCGAGTACTAACTTTCAAGTTTTAAACCACTACTGAAAACATATTGTCAATACATTTTCAGATAATAATTCTTATAAAAACTTTTGAAATAGAGCTTCACTCTAACTACCGGGCGATTGTACCAATAAATAAAAGAGCACTACTCTAAATTAGACCGGATAAATAAACCTTAAAATCTAATTTTCAGATTTAAGTTTGTAATGAAAAATAATATATTTCTCTCTAACATTTTTAATATAAAATCTTGAATAAAAATAAAATCAATTCATTTTAGAGATTTTTACCTATTTAATATTTCGCAAGCATAACAACATTATTATTATATCATGTTTACAAACAGCCAGTAAAGTTAAATTTAATCACAGAAAAATTAAATATAACATGTAAGAATAAAGCATAAAAAATAACTGTAAAGAAAATAAAATCCTTACAATACTTTGATGCTATTCTGGTTGTCGAAAAACCTCCAAATGGAATTTGCACTCCCATTTATTGAATCGAAAAGCAAATAAATTACAAAAATATAACTAGTTCTTCTCAAAAATAGAAGAACTCTAAAACTAAGAAAAACTAACTAAGGAAAAACTAAAAACTAAGAAAGGAGAGAAAGAAAGAGAGAAGAAGATGTGTTTTAGGTGTGTTTAGTTGTGAAGAGAATGGGGGTATTTATAGGTGAAGATGGGAAGAAAAAGTGGGTGAAAAAATGATAAAAAATGGTGGAAACGTGAAGTAGTGAATGATGATGTCATTTGATGACGTCATGCTGATGAGGGGTGGTTGCGCACGGATTGGGGCGCAGATGGGCAGCGGCGCGCGCGGACTGGAGCAAGGTGCGCAGGGGCACGCGTGGAAAGCAGTAGGGGCACGCAGAGGCGCACGCACAAAGCAATAGGAGTGCGCGTGGACAGGAAATGTAGCGCGTGCGGGACCGAGCATGATGGGCGCGCTGCGCGCGGCTGCGTGCGCGATTTCTTCCTTTTTGACCCATTTTGTCCAATTTTTCCATATTTGTTGACTTTTCCTCATTTATTTTTGGATATATTTGTGATGTATTGCCTCCAGTATTCCTCTTTGAGTCTTTAAGTTATGTTTTTAAGCAAAAATACCTGAAAAACAATAAAAATACCCGTGATTCTGAAAAAGATAAATTTATATAAATATATGATAAAATCATATAAATATATATTTTTAATCAATTAATGTGCATAAAATCATGGTAATTTTAGTGCTTTTTGAACACTCATCAAATACTCCATTCGGTATTCTCTTTGTAAAAATCATTAAAAGATTTAGCATAACCTTTACCCTATGGGCTCACTATTTTTCATCATAAGAATGGACTTGATGGTAAACCTATATAGTGATCTCATTAAGTTTTTACTACTAGGTTTTCTATTCGAAGCTTGATCTTGGGATCTACAGTCAACTACATTGGGTTTTCATTGCAAATTCTTATTCATTCATGGGATTTAGTCCTATTACCTTCGATGGAATCTCAACAAACTCTCTACTTAACCTTTAGTTATAAAATTTGATATGTTATTTGACTTCACATAGTCAAAAGAAACAACCTCAATTAAGAATAATTGTCTAATAGGGCTATGCCTATGATGTTTGTGTCATGATTTACCTTTATATATATTGTTTCTTCCCTGCTAATAGTCGATTGACTATCACAATGAAATAAAATTGCATGCACATGCTTTGCCAACATTGGAATATCCTCTAATAAATTGTATAACCATTAAGCCTTTTTGCCAAATTTATCCAAGGTATTGAATTCATACTCCATCATATATTTAGTGATACATTGTTTTAGATGACTTTCACAAAATAGTTGTACCACCCAATGTAAACAAGTATCCACTAGTAGAATTTGAGTCTTTTATATCAAATATCCAACTTGCATCATTGTATCTTTCTAATATGGTTGGATCCATAGCTATATGTACAAAGTATTTAGGTAATCTTATAATACCTTTCCAGTGATCAGATCTTATGTTGTTAGTATATGTACTTAGTTTACTTATAATATAAGCTATGTATAGTCTTGCATGACTCCTTAAGTACATTAAACTTCTTATTACTCTATAATATTTAAGTTGAGACACACTTTTGCCTCTATTCTTGGACAACTATAGATTTACTTCTACTAGTGTTTTGGCAATTCGAAAATTATATTTGTTGAAATTTTTAATTATCTTATCCATATAATGACATTGACTTGATATCATTGATATATTAATTCCTAAAATTATATCAACTAGTCTCATATACTTCATGTCATTCTTAAATTCAACATTTTCTAGATAACTTACATCATTTAATCATTACTATAATAAGCATGACATCAACTTAAAGACACAAGATCACATAATATCCTTGACAAAACCATCTTTTTTTTTACTATCCTCATTCGTAATCTCATAAATTTGTTTAGATAAATTTGATTTCTTTTGAGACTTACAAGAAAATACATGTTAAAAGAACAAAACATTTCTTGATTCCATTATGGTGTTCCTATGTATATCTAGACTTATGCACATGAAACCAATAATCACTTATATGGTTTTCATAGTCAATAAAATACAATTTATTATTTTCATACTAATCTTCACTTTCTTAAGTATAGGTAAAATCATTTTTATAATACAACCTCACACACGTAAGTATTCATAGGAATCCATCATGTCTTTAAATAGCTCATATGATGTTTTTGTGCCTTCCTATGGGTTACTTTTTTTAAAAGGTAATTGGCCAATAAAATGACTTCTTAACAAGTTAGGAAACCCATAACACAATAGCATTGCACCCATCAATTTATATCAAGATGTGATCTTGTTTTAAATGATGGTACTGTAGTTTTATATGATTTCATGTTATGTATGAAACTAATCAAATGGAAATTCATACTCACATTACTTCGCAAAACCTTAACATTCCTATTGAGATTATTCTCAACTTCAGCTATATAAAAAGCATATTTCTCTATAGCTTCATTTTTTCTTTTATTCATGTAAATATAAGAATATTTTATGCTATCATCAACTAAAGTAGTGAAATACTTATAGCCACCCATTTTTTAAATAAATTTCAAATCAAGTAGATAATTATAAATTAAATCAAGAGATTTTATGTTCATTTCATTTAATTGAAAAGATGACCTATCATTTTTACATTTACTTAAGTGTGAGAATTTGGAATCAATTTATAAAAAGAGTATATAATTCATGTTAATCAACCTCCACATATGTCCTTGTCTTCCATTCAACAACTTAGAAGACTTAAGCAAATAAATAGAGATTAATAACATTTGTTTAAAATAAATTAATAACATTATTAATATATAACATTTTTAAAAATTAATAACATTATTAATATATATCTTAAACGTAATTACATCTAGCTTAAAGCTCCCTTATTTACTTATTACAAACATTAAATTCTTAGTCAATATGATCTTATCGAATTTAAAATCCATGAAATCTATACTTGCTAAGCAATGAACTTGAAAAATGATTCTTCCTAATCTCTATTCACTTACAAAAATTTTGTTTAGAGTCAACTTCTTTCTAGAGGTTATTTTTAGGATTACTTTACCTTACCTTTAATCACAAAGATTATAGAGTTCCTCATTCATAACTTCTCCAAATTCTAAAATAGTTTGAAGGATGAGAATAACTTATTATCTGAGCATACATGCCTAGTAGCGTCAATGTCGATCCATTACTCTTTGGAGTTAAACTTGACCAAATTCACCTCAAAACAACCGCCAATATGTTCGTATTAGAACCAACATGGAAAACTCATTAATCACGTTTGTTGTCATCTTTAAAAATCAAATTAATAATCTTAGATGCAAAAATATCCAAAAGGAACTAAAATTAAATTTCATCATATAAAAATATTTCTAAAAATTTAATTTATTATAATTACTCTAAAATTAATTAATTCAGCATTGAAAGTTAATTTTCTCAACAACAATAATTTATTTTTCTTAGAGCCTTGTTCCAATTCGTATTTTAATAAATAAAAAACTCAATAATCCATAGATTATAAAATTTAGTATCACAAAATCAATGATACGAAAATCACTATTTTATAAATAAAAAACTTATTTCTTTTGTGAATGCAAAAGTCACCACTTTTGATATTTTGAAAACAAATTTTTGAAATCCAATATGTCTCGAAGTTGACTACCCATGTATCTCTAAGTTGATCAATCCATGTACCATATGTATCTAAGAGTATGACAATACATTAGGTCTTAGAGGTTGACCACCCATATATCTTGGAGATGATCGCCTATATATCTCGAAATTGATCAATATATATAGATTTTTCATGAAATATATATAGATTTATGATTTGACATAACATATTTTATTATAATTATCTAAGCATGCATTGATTATCTTGAATGTACACCCCGTGGTTCAGGAAGCAAAAAAGTTTAAATATACCTAATTTTTAAATAAAATCTTCCCACACAATATACTATATTCATACTAATATACATGAAATATTTATATCATATATAATGCATCATTTTATCTATTTTGATATATTGCATGGAATAGACTCCTAATGAACTCACAGCAACTCACTCATTTTCCCTATATAATTTCCAAGTGTTTTATGCATGATTTTTAAGTTTTAAATTTATCCTCCTTCGTATGTTGTTTTTTAATTGAAATAGTTTTCAAAATATTGTATGTTTTCAAAACATGGGATATCGTGAACTTTATTATTTTCTTAAAAAAGTACAATTTTTAAACATACAATTTTCTTATCAACATGATTCAACTGGTCATTGTTTTTTTAACCTTTCATACTCATTTTCTTATGCTTGACAATTTAATATCTTTCATAAATTTAAAATTTATTTATTTTGTAAATTATAAAACTAATAAATACAAATTTTTCTTAAATATTTTATTTATTTTGAAACTTGTAATCAAACAATTTTGACAAATACAAATTTTCAAAATTTCATAAATACTAATTTTCATATTTCATAAAAACAAAATCAAATAATTTTTCAATTATAAAATATCACAATTCATCAATTATAAATTCAAAATATATTATCAATTGTGAAATTCTATTATTTTTCAGAATGCAAAAACTTTTAAAAAATAAAAATAAAATTCGAAAAATTTCAATACGAATTCCATCCGCCAAATTAATCTCTACAATGCCAGTTGTAAAATGTGTAACGTCAAGATTTAGTTGAATCACACGTGTTTAAGATTGACATAATACAACGTGTTAGATACGAAATTAAAAATTGTAATAAACTGACTATTAATAAAACCAACAAATATACACTCAAGTTCAACCACACGTATAAAAAAACATAAAAAGGGGTTTAACTTTAATTTGCCAACACTTTAATTGACAAGTAATTATCACTGAAAAAAGATATATTAAAGTTTTTAGACTCATTTTCTTATCTATTATTCAAGTCGAAGAAACATCAAACTTTAATTTTATGTGTTTCAAGTATACACTCATTTCTTATCATATTAGAATTAAATTTATACACATATTTTCTATGGTATATATACTGGTCAATCGATCGAGAATTGATCATGTGCAATCTACCTGCTCTCAGGTTGAAATTCTAATTAAAGAGAATTAATCGAAGTTAGGTTTGATCGATTGAAAGTCTATATCGATTGAGGATTGATCGTGATCGATCTACCTGCTCTCGAGTTATTATCATTGTTGGATTGATTGAAAAGGGTTTTGTTTGATGGATCGATCAAAAAGAGTTTCGATTGATCAATTCTATTTTAGATCGATCAAGATCATAAATTTTTGAACCTATCATCCATTTGTTTACTCAATCTACCTACTTTTGGGTTATTGTTTAATAGTTTCTGGATCGATCAATATCGAAAAGGATTTTGATTGATCGATCATATTTTAAATCAATCGAGTGCGTAAGTTTTAAACATAAAATGCTTTTGTTTACTTGAGCCAAAATTATAAGTTTAAAAACTTATGTGCTTGATCGATCTAAAATAGAATCAATCGATCACAACCCTTTTCATCCTGCTCTATGAAATGTTTTATGGATATAATAATCATTTTATTTTACTTAGCATTAGGGTTTCAATTTTTCTATTTAAACAACCTAGTGCTCTTTGTTTTCAACAACTACACTTATTCTATTCATCTGATTTTTGTGCTTTCTTTTTCAAAACATTTTCTGAAAACTATATCATATTTCTTTAGGCTTATTCTTGATTTAATCTATCAAACATTGTGTAGTTATGTTTGATTCATCCATAAGCCTATTTATTTTTTTGATAATGTGTTTTTAACTTTTTCTCTAAGATTTGCTCGATGATTTAATTTATCGAATATACATCTTGATTATTTTAATTAGGATTTTTTATTATTGAATCTGCTTTAAGACACACTTTGTACTTGTATTATTTAAGCTAACTTTTCAGGTACTCATTGAATGTGTTTGATTACTCGTGCGACTCGAGAGATGAGAACATTGGTTTTGATTTGTGGGCCAGTCTTGTAGAGATATGAAAGAAGCGACAGTTTGTAAGTAAATCACATTAGGACTTTATCTATGAAAGATAGTTTAATACGTTGCTTTGTAATTGAACATTGATTTTCATATTAGATAGTTAGGTAGTTCAATAGACTGGTGGTTTTTCTCTTATGTCATTATTGTGGCTTAGGTTCTTTTCACTTAAAATATCGTGTGTCAAGTTTATCTTTATTTCACTTTATATTATTTACGCATGAATGAATTTCTAGTTGCCAAGTAATTTTTAATTTGACATATTTAGAAAATTACCTATTCATTCTTATAGGTTAATTAGATTTGTAACATTAAACCTTCATTTGTTATCAAAGCGAGCCACTAGATATACTTAGTATTTCCTAGTACCATGTTATGGATAATTTGAGAGAGAGTTCTTCTACAATCTCTGCTTCCTTCTTTGATAGGTCTAACAACCCATACTGGAAGGCTCATATGAGAGCATTTTTACATTCTCTATATGAGAGTGGAGAATTCTATTATTTATGATTGGGAACCACCCATGTTAAACAAACTAAACTTCATATACTAGGCCCTAGATTTGAAAACCTAAGGGTGGAAGAAAATGAGACTTTTTTGAGTTTTATATTAAATTGTGTGATAGTAACAGCTCTTCAAAGCTTGGAGAGAAAACTGATAAACTCCGGATAGTTTAGAAGATTATTTGTTCATTACCAGATCACTTCCATGTTAAAGTCATTGTCATTGATGAAAGCAAAGATGTAGACACCATCAAAATTGAGGAACTCATGATTCACTTCAAACATTTGAGATAAGCTTTCGAACACCTACAAAGGACAAATATATCACATTCCAAATTTCCATGACTGATAATGGTGACAATGAGAATGATAAGGATGGTGCATAATTGGTACTCCTAGCCAAAAGACTCAAGAAAATCTTCAACCAGAAGAACCCACAAAGCAAAGGGCAATCAAGTCATAGAAAGGATCATAAATCAAGAGAAGTTAAACCTATGAGTTCTGAAGATAAAAAATCTAAACCTACTACATCATAATGTTTTGAATACAATTTTTTAGTCACTTTGCAGTTCAGTGTGCCAACAAAAAGAAGAAAATTGAAAGGGATTTCAATGCTACCCTTAGTGATTCAGACAGTGATCATGACAATGCTAGTGACTCAAAAAATGATGACACCAATTACCTAACATTCACTGAACCTATTGATAGACACTCTAGTGAATATAATTATGGCTCAGAAAGTGAGAGAAATGATTCTAAAGTTCTACTCACTAAATTTAATGCTAATAAAATTAAGGAACTTTTTATGAATTTAGTGAATTGTAAGAAAGAAAATGATAGGTTCCTAGCCGAAATAATTAAATTAAATGATAAACTAAAATCCCTTGAATTTAATTCCTCGTTATAGAAAAAGAAAACAATTGAGCTATTGATATTTTGAATTCAACTTTTGTAGATCTTAAACAAGAAAATAAGAATCATACCTAGGAACTGGAATAATCAAAGGAAGCTATGAAGATGTTGACCATTGGAGCTGAAAGGATAAAAAATTATTGACTATGAAAAACTTTTTTGGAGATAAGAAAGGACTAGGCTATGTAGATGAGCACTTTATGCCATCATCCTAAAAAATAAATCGGTTTGTAAAACTCTCTAACCATTCTTCTTCACATGATACATATACAACTTCAATAATAAAGACCACATTTGTAAGGCCTTCTAACTCTTTACCTATTGCCACTAATTACTCACAAAGAATAATTTCACCTTTGGTAGGAAAAATTATTAAATATATATCATTATTGTGGTAGAAAACCTCATATTAGGCCTAATTGTAGATTCTTTTTAACAGTTATTAACTTTATTAATTTCTTTCATGCTCTAAATTCTAGGTCTAATTATCATCATCCTATCATATATGTCATATGAACACGCCAATGAAAGCCAAAATTGTGAAAAGTAAAGGCAAGTCTATGAACACGCCAATGAAAGCCAAAATTGTTGAGTCCCAACCCAAAGACATAGAGAAATCAAACTTTAAAAAAATTTGGATTAGGAAATATTATATCTTTTCGATCACCTGACCATCCTTTATTATTTACCAAGGTATATTTGTTTGAGTGCTTAACTAACTATAAATGAGCACTTTAGTAGAATTGTTTTTTCTTATTTTTATTTTTATTTTTATTTCTTTAGTATAAAAAAGGAGAATAGATTTTTTTAAACTATGAAATAGAATTTACAAAAAAATACTTACTCTTACAACCATGTTTTCCAACTTGACTTATTTTGATTACCATTTAATTGTATGAATAGGCTGACATTTATGACTTGTGCACTTACATACATTTTCATATGTGGTGATTGTTGTTGAAAAAACTTACTAACACACTTATTGAATATATATGTATGTCATGCTTGAAGTTTATATTAATCTTGTTAGATTTTAGGGCTTAAACTAACCTTGACTGTAAAATTGTGTTGAGTTTTACCTTCTACATTCTAAAAAGTTTATTGTATAGGGACACCTAGTTTTGAGAGAGCTACTTACTATTATATGTGTAGCTATCGCAGTAAGCAGAGAAAGCTACCTTACAACTAGTGTGAAAGTTATCATGCTAGGTTATGGCTCATGAGAAAAAGAAGAATAAAAAGCATTTATATACACACACAAAAAGAGCCAAAAGAGGTTACAAATAAATATATGCCTCATTTTTAAAATAAAAAGAAATAAAATTATTAAGTTCTCTCTTTGGTGATATTTTTTACATTGTGAAATTGAAGACTCAATTGCAGTTTACATCATAGGTGATACTTTTCCTTTTAGATTCTTCATAATTGATCATAAATGTGATAATTAACATACTAATGATGTTTAGATATATATTGTACCAGATGTGATTATCAATATATCATTATATGTGTAAGTTTATCTATGTGTCTTATCAAGTTGCTTATGCATTCATAGGTAATCAAAATTTGAACAAAAATAATTTTTAATTAGTTGCTTTGTTTTGCTCATGTTTAAATAAGCCAAATATCCTTATTTTAAAAAATAAAAAATTAATTATTATTTTTTTTATCTTTTGTTTATTTTTCTTAATTAATTGTCAAGTCATAGGACTTAGGGGGAGTAAAAAAAATTGATATTATTGAATATCGATTGATCCATATAAACTACATCATTCAAAGGTAGATTGATCAAAGCTTGAATATTGATCGATCAAAATTATTCTCGATCGATCGAATGTGTTCAATTTAAATACTTTATCTCTTTTTTTCTTTCTCTCTTACTAAATCCAAACCTACTTTTTCACTCTTCTCTTGGATTCCTACTTAAATATCACAAAAACTTCATTTTTATGGTCCTAAATCACTTAGAAATCATTACTTAATTTTTCTCTAGGATCATAAATATAAAACATTCCACTTTTCAGGTGAAATTTGAACCCATCCTTTTCTTTTCTTTTCTATACTTTCCCCCCACCCAAACACATCCTATTGGTCCAACAATATTCATAAATTATTTTCCTCTACATCAACTCAATACCCTTTTTTTCAAATCCTCAACCTTTTAGGCAAGATTCTATTGGTTTCAAGTTTTTGATATCTTAGGGGTAATTTGGTCATTATGTATACTTTCTCATCTTTTTATTGGCTATAAGATGTCGTGAACTTTCTAAGAGTGCACCAACTTACTTTTCTTCCCAATGGTGGAACAAAGACTCTCAAAAGAGGTATAAGAATACTATTTCTAAATGACCTATCTTACTTAAGCATGGTATTGTCTGGCATGATTTGCATGATATAGGAATTACTCAAGCCATTAGGGCTCTTGGCTAGAAATTTATTTTTACACCGTCAAAAGTCTATTGTCCAACCTTGCTCCAAAACCTTTATGCCAATATTGATTCTAAAATTAGTCACTCAGGACCTATGAGTTATAAGATTTTTATTCAAAATAAAACTGATAACATCTTGACTCAAGGGATCAATGCATTTTTATCAATTGCCAAAACTTGGGATGTTGGTCTTGACTTGGACCGATTTAACATATCAAATGAGCAACAATTAATTCCAATTGCTGACCAAATTAACTGCTTCGCCAAATGCTAACCTCAACCTAAAACAACTTTATATCCTGAGTGAATTTACTCATTCCAAAGTATTCCTCTAAAATAGGTTACCAACATGCTAAGATTTTGTATTGTATTGAACAAACCATCACTTTTAATGTTGGAATCATTGTTCAAGATGAAATTATGAACCAAGCTGAGGTTACAAATCTTAGGGTTTGACTACCCTTTGGTTGTCTCTTAACCCAAATGATCCTCTTAGCTAGTGTTCCACCCACAAAAGATCTTGAAACTACTCGTTGTATGAACAATAATGAATGAGTCACAATTTCAAGATCCTTTTCCCAAACTTCTAAGAAACAAAAAAAATCATTGATATTGGAACTAGTGGTGAGACAAGGACTGAATATTTGGTAGTGATGATATGAAAAACATCAATGCTTTCGAACCTTCTCATGAAGATATATTTATGGATGAAGTAAGAATGAGAATGGATGCACTGTCTACCCAAGTGGGAGCTATGCATACACTATGGATGCCTACACCGAAAAGTGATTGACATTGATATGTGTTAAGAGGCCCTATTTTTAATGATAAGTGATATGCATGCATAATACATATCTCAAAACAATTTTCTTCTTGAACAATGATTATCTTTTTAATGTTTATGCACTATGTAAGGCTCTTGAGTTTTTTTCGGAAAACACATTGTTCTTGCACATTTTATTCTGCTTATGATTGTCATTAATATCTATCTAAATGTGTAAGTTATTTTTTATGGAATACATTGCATATTTGCTCATATTGATCATTTATGCTTTAAAGTAAAATTACTTTTTCTGTATGACAAAAATGAAGGAGAATGAATAAAAATGTGAGAGCTTTTTGCAAACAAGGGGACAATTCTTAATGTTTAAGTGTTTTATTTGTAATTGCATATAGGGGAACTTTTATTGTTATTATACATAGGGAGAGAACTTTTAATGTTTAAATATTCTATTTGTTAGTACTCATTGATTATGTCTTTCTTCGCTTTACTATTACCATACACACTAGACTAATAAATAATGAGTTTTTTGAGATAAATTGTGTGCCTATTTATCTGCTTGTTTTTCAATGTACATATGTGCTATCAAGATTGAAGCAAATATGATTGTACTATATCACAGGATAGCTCTATTATGTAAATTTATTTTTTCTATTAGCGTTATATAGTGAGAGAGAGGTTTTATCATACTAATATGCCAAAGGAGGAAATTAAAAGGTTTATGATATTCGTAATATTAGTGAACAAATTTTTTAAATTAAACTAATATCTAGGCGCATTTTCTTGTCCATTACTCAAAGTCAATGGAATCCTAAACCGATCATGTGTGATCTACCTACCCTTGGCTTGAAATTATAATTGAAGTAGATCGATCAAAGTTAGGTTCGATTGATAGAGAGTATAGATGGATTGAGGATCAATCATGATCAATCTACCTACTCTCGGGTTATTGTTTGATCAATTGTTATTTAATTGTTGCTGGATAGATCAAAAATATTTTTGATCAATCGACCTTATTGGTTTGATGGATTGATCATGTTTTAGGTCGATCAAGCATATAAGTTTTTAAACCTAAAAATCTTTTGTTTACACAAGCCAAACTTGTAGATTATCGTATTGCCCTTATTTGTCACTGCTCTATGAAATATGTTATGGATGGAATGGTCATTGTCTTTGACCTATTATTAAGGTTTCAATTTTCATTTAAATGACTTAATGCTATTTGTTTTCAAGAACCACAACTATTCTATTTATCTAATTTTGTGCTTTCTATCTCAAAGCATTTTTTAAAAACTATATCATTTTTTAGGCTTGTTTTTGATTTAATCTATCAATCATTATATGCTTATGTTTTATTGATTCATAAGTCTATTTATTTTTATGATATTGTACTTTTAACTTTTTTTTCTAATATTTATTAGATGATTTAATTTATCTAATTTACATTTTGAATCTTTTAGTTAGATTTGTTTATAATTAAATATGCTCTAAGGTATATTTTACACTTGTGTTATTTGTACTAACTTTTCAGATACTCATTGAATGGGTTCGATTGCTCTTGTGATTCGAGAGATCGAAACGTTGGTTCGCGACGGCTTGTAAGTAGATTACATTGGGGTTTTATCTGTGAAGGGTAGTTTAAGACCTATCTTTGTAATTGAATATTAATTTTTATAGTGGCTGGTTATGTTGTCTGAAAGATCGATAGTTTTCCTCTTAAGTTATTTTTATTTTCGTTTTATATTATTTACACACGATTACATTTCTGATCGTTTGGTAATTTTTTACTAGACATATTTAAAAAGCATTATCTATTTATTCGGTCTAGATTAATTAGATTATAACTTTAAATTTTTAGAATATGAAGCTCTAAATGTCGTATTGTAATACTTGGTGAAAATCTGGAATAATACCGCTTGGACTCAAGCAACTTAATAGTCATTACTCAAACAAAAGTTGAAAAGAAAAGAAAAAAAAATCTAATAAGCTTGCTGACTTAATTTCACAAAAATAACATGCGATTGTATAATCACATATCATACGTGGAATGTAGCAAGCTTTTAATTGTAAATCGAATAACTCCACGTTTTTCCAAAAAATTATTAGAACAGTTGTTATGCTACATAAATTGTAATCAGATAAATACCATAAAACAGTCCAAATGGTATCATTAATCCGATTATCAATTTCCTTTTAAAAAAATTAACTGATGCAAAAAAGCAAAACAATGAAGGTAAACAACCCGAAAAATTACTGCCAAAATTGAGGTAATAAAAAACCAACACCAACGAAAAAAAATTCCAAAATATTATCTTCAGAGTCCGGATAAGTTTCATCAACCTGCTCATCATTTAAAGGAATTTGTTTTGAGATTTTTCTTGAAAATCAAAATAACATAATTATAAATAACTGTTGGAGTCCCACATCGTCCAGGAAAGCCAGCAATGTACTGATTATAAGTCTGGGTAGCCCCTTTCCTAATAAGCGCGTTTTGAGAGAAAGTTTTGGTTGCCTAGCTTTCAATTTGGTATCAAAGCAGGTCCCTGGGGGTCCCAATGTGCCCGCTCCCCTGAGTTCCCCGGTGTCTGGTTACTATGCCGGCCGGGTATCGATCTTTGCGATGTCCCCGTCCGATGTGAGGGGGAGTGTTGGAGTCCCACATCGCCCAGGGAAGCCAACAATGTATTGATTATAAGTCTGGGTAGCTCCTTTCCTAATAAGCGCGTTTTGAGGGAAACATTGGGCTGCTTAAGGGAAGCTAACATTGTGCTGGTTATAAGTCTGGGTAACCCCTTTCCTGATAAGCGCGTTTTGAGGGAAAATTTTGATTGCCCAACTTTTAATTATAACAACAATAATATAAAATACAATACAAGATGAACTATTAAATTAAATTATAATTTAAAAATTGACAATGAATCCCGTATTTCATACCATTTCATTGATATAAATTCATTATATCACCATAGGTGATAGAAAATTGCGAGCGTTTATCTTCTAGAAAAAAACGATATAAGTCGCAAACATACACAATCAAAACTGCTTTAACAGATTGAAAGTATGTCTGAATTTCATCTATTACAATTAACGTACCTCTAGAGTGAGTATAAGAAAATATTATGACACAGAAATTTTGAAAGCGCTTGTTTTTTGAAAAAACTTTCTTTTTGCAATTTTGCAAAGATTAAGAAGCCAATTTATAATCATTCATCTTTGTACTCTTTAGTTTCCAACGTTTTCCCTTCCATTTCCTATTGTGTACGAGCCAATTCTACCCTTAATGGGATTAATTAGGCTTTATGATATAAATTCTACGCTCAAAATGTTCTTTGTTGAAATTTACGATGAATTTTCAATTGATCATGACATTAAACAGTCAACGACGTTTTATTAAATTAAATATAATTAATATTCAATTTCACATTCATCTCAATGTCATTTTAAACATATAAAAATATAATTTTAAAGTTTTTGCATAAGAGAATCCGGATTAACCGATAGGATTTACTAATAACAAGTAGATACCACACAAATTAACACTGAAAATGATATATCACTATGGGTACATATATCCATTAATTTTCAAACATGGTTTTCAATTATATTTATATATTATGTTACAAGATCAGTGCTCTCATTCTTGACATCTTCTAAGGATATATTAGCCATGAAACAAATAAAAACCCAAGAATGAGAATTGACAATAAAATCAACACCTGTAAATGGTACAAGAGTACCATTAGTAGTCATTGATGTAGGGCACAAAGAAACAAAAGATATTGAATCAGAAGACATAGGATGTGAAGCTCCATAATCTAAAACCCATGTTGAAGAGAGGACATACCTCCAGAATCTAAATCTAGACAGGAATTGACCTATCAAAAAAGAGGCAAACATGGAATGTGGTTACGTATTAATAATCTTTTGAAGCTGCTCAAAGAGGGAAACAAGTATAGAATTGAAGGATAAGGCTCCAAATTCAGATGATTTCAATGGAGGTACAGTTGTTGTGGTGCTAAATTGTAGAGGAAGATACGATTATGGTTGCAATTGGTTGTCGAAGTATGGAGGCCTCAATTGATTCTTTTGTTGATATTGTTATGATGCTCGATTCAATAGCTTGGGATACTTAGCTTTCTAGTGACCCTTTTTTTATTGTAAAAGCTGCAATCATTAATCCAGACCTTTGTTTGTTCTCATATGGTGGGTAGGATGTCGAGAAGAAAATGCAAACATAGAAGGATTAAGTGCAGCGAAAATTCATTTTACTACTTGAGACTTAAGTTGCATTTCATCAATCAAAAGCTCAATGGCCACTGAATCAACTAAAGGAAGTGGGCTACAATGCAAAATGGTACCATAAGTCCCTCAAAATTATCATAAAGTGCCATTAAAAATTGAACCAATCGTTGTTCCTTTCTACGAGCAATATCAAGTGAACAAGATTATAGTTTTGCTAATTTTGTTAGAGCTAATTGACCTCAAAGATCTATTATTGTTAAATAGAACTCTTGAATAATCATGTTTTTATATTCATGAGCTCTAATACTTTATTCTAACTGATATTGCTTTGTAAAGTTAGACTGTGTATATGGTCTTGCCAGATGTTCCAAAACTTCCTTTGATGCCTCATAATTTGCTACTTGAGAGTTGATAAGAGTCAAATTATTGCATTTTTGTTATGATTTAAATGTTGATATTTGTGTAAAAATTGCGTTTAATTGATTATTTAATCCACAAATGTCATTTCACGGGTATTTTGTGTTTAAAGTGCAATTTCAGGTAAAATCATAATTTTGGAGAAGTTTGGGACAAATTTCTATGAACGGGATTGAGTGCAAATAAAAAGAAAACAAAATTTCAAAATTTGGAATTTCACCGCCGGCGAAAACCTTATGGAGAATACGTTCAAAATCATGCAGGGAGCACGGATTTTAGCAAAGCAATCTCGCCGCCGGCCAAAGCAATTTTTCCGTCGGCCAAATTAAACTCGCCACCGGCCAAGTGCATCTCGTCGCCGGCCACAATAATCTAGCCGCCGGCGAGATTTAGCGGATCAAAAATCGTAACTTTCTAGAAATCTCGCCGCAGCGAGAACAATGTCGCCGCCGGCGAGTCTCGTCCGAAAACAAATTTTTTATTGTGTTTTGTTCCAAAATTGCCCCCCAAACCCTAGATCTATATATACAATATGATGGAGAAAGAGGGGGACGGCAGAGAGAACAGATCTAAGTCAATTTTGGAGGAAACAAGGCAATTTTGGAGAGAAAGTTTGGAAAAGCTTGAAGGATCATCACCATTGTTGCTACCAAGTCTTCATCTTCAAGAGTTTTTCATCTCTTATCCTTAGCCTTCATATTCTGCATTTTATTCAGATTTGTTATTCATGAATTCAATTGAAATAATGGTTGTTCTTATTTCCGTTATGAACTAATTTGTTTTTGCTAAGGCTATGATGTAGTTGAATCAAGGAAATCTGATTTCTTTTGTTATTGTTATATGAGTTCATTGTTTTCAAGTTGAGTGTTTATTTCCATGCTTAATGCTTTTAAATTTCTGGCCAAGATTTAGATGATTAGTTGCATTATATTGAGACCGAGAGGAGATATGTAATGAATGTTTCTTGTGATAAATACTATATGTTGAATGCGAGTGTGAGAACTAATGCATGATGTATGTGGTTAATCTAGAAATTCCATAAATCTTAATGTGCTTGTTTGTGATTAAATCTTCATAGAAATATAGTTGGTTTTCATAGATAAGTAATTCTAATATAACTCGAGAGAGAGTATTATGTAAATTTGGGTTTTTCAACCATCACTTTTAGCTTTGATTCTCATATAACATGACTTGAAATCGGATTGAATTGATTTAGCGAAATCAAATGCCTTAGCATTTTTAATCATTTGTGAACAACATTAAATTTTGTTATTTGCGTTTAGTTTTATGTTAATTTACTTTTAAAACAATTTCAATAATTCGGTTTTCAAATAAAATTAGGGTTAGTCAATTTCGGTACTTAGTAACGTCATTCCTTGTGGGTTCGATATCCGTACTTTTGTACACTTTATTACTTGAACGATTCGTACACTTGCGAAAATAAGCATCAGGAGTATATTGAGTATTCAACAAAATTGTTTATCCAAATGATGATTTTTGAATTATCTACTTCCTAGTTATCTAGCAAGGTTGCATAATCAGACTTATTTACTATAGGTTTGTTCATAATTCTAGAAACATAACCCCGTATCTTTTTTTTTCAAAACTTTTCATCAAATAAATATAATACATATCATTCTTCTCGTCTAATTTCATAAGCGAATCATCTCTATTATTATTTATTGTAAAAATAAAGCAAACTTTCAAATTATCGAATCAAACGAAACTCTAAAATTACAGTTCGAAAAAAATATCCAAAAATTATTATAATCAAAAGAAAACAACTATATAATACAAAGGACAAGGCTTGTGAAAGATACCGTCAAGAATCTAAATTACCTTTAATAATCCATACTCCGATACCATGATATCCAAAGCTAATATTAAAGAGAAAGACAAGAGAAGAGACAAAAGAGAGGCTAGGGTTTCTTACAAAATTTTAGAATGTAAAAAGTGATTAATACAAAATATAAGGTAAGCCTTTTAAGGGAAAAATTATGAAAAAGACCAAAACAACCTTATATTAGAGAAAATACAAATAATATTATAAGAAATACAAATCATACAAGTAAAAAGGAATCTTATATAAAGAGATTTATTGTATAACTTTTGGAGAATGTTACTTTCAAACTAGAGATAGTATCTCAATTTTAGTAATAAAATGGCATTGATTAAGGTAGAATTGCATGACAAATTTGTGAGGGGTTTAATTTCAAGCATGGCGAGAATCAGTTGGGTGATAAAATTTAAGTTGAAATGTCAATCACCTTGAGAAAAAGAAAAGGAAAAACATTATATTGATACCTAATTGAGGGTTGGAGACATAAAAAGTATAACTTATTGCGTAAGTGGGAGATGCTTACCATATGTAATTAATTATGACACAACCAAACGTCACTTTAGAGTTGAAACCTTCTTTTTGGTCAAAATCTTAATTGAAACTTTGAAATGTGTAACATATGACTCTTCTTTTTTTCTTTTTTCTTTTTTCAAGAAAAACCTTACTTGGAGAAGGGATGATTGCCACGTTTAACCTCAAGATCATCGATCTATATAGAATACCAACAATAGCTACTAAAGGGCACTCATTTGAATGAATTTAATGAGTTCTATTAACTTTGAAATGTTTAATCTTTTCATTAACCCTTTTAAGGTATTTATACAAATATTCTAATCCTATTTAAGGAAAAATAATGAATACAATTATAAATATAAATATTTACAAAATAATAATAAATAAATATCCTTAGCATGATTCTAAAAATAAATGTATATTTAAATTCTCCCTCTCAACTTGGAGCATAGATATCATACATGCCCAACTTGGATATTGATGTATGGAAGGAACTTCCTACAACAACATGAGTAATAATGTTAGTTAATTGATTAACACTCTTGATATATGGGACTTTAATGATGTCATCATCCAAATTTTTTTTAATATACTTTCTGTCAAGTTCAATGTACTTAGTTTGGTCCTATTGCATCTAATTATTCGTAATCTCAATTGCTACAGTATTATCACAAAATAAAGTTAGAGAATTTTTAGAACCAAAACCAATCTTACTCAACAAAATCTTTAACAAATAAACCTTTTTAATACCATAATCAAGAGAGAGGTACTCGACTTCTACATTAGACAACGATGTCATATTATGTTTTATACTCCTCCAAATTATCAAATTTTCTCCAATAAATGTAAAGTACCTTGAAGTATACTTTCTATCCATCTTGGAATACATGAAGTCATAATCAGTGTAACTCATAATGTTTAGATATTTATATTTTGAAAAAAAATGCACTTTCTTGGGGAGGACTTCAAATATGCTAAAATCTAGTTCATGGCTTCCATATGTTGTTCACTCGGATTATGCATGAACTGGCTTATCATACTCACAACATAAGATAAACTAGGTAGAGTATGATCCAAGTGAATGAATTTTCCTATTAATCTTTGATACCTCTCCTTATTAGTGAAAATATGATCAAGGTAAATAGCTAAACCATGATTTTATCTCAATAGGTGTGTCTATAGGAGTACAAGCATAATTACCAGTTTCAGTCAAGAGATCTAGTGTATATATATAAGTTGGGAGAGAAATAGTCCTTGCTTAGATTTAGAAACTTTAATACCTAAGAAATATTTCAGATTTCCTAAATTGTTTATATCAATTTCTTTGGCCAAATAACTACATAATCTTTCTATCTCACCAGTAGTACTACCTGTAACAATTATATCAATACAAACCAAAAGTGAGCTAACATCAACACTAATTCTTTTATAAAATATAGTGTGATATGTACGTGCTTATTTAAAACTATATCCATTTATTGCACAACTCAACTTTCCAAATCATACTCTAGATGAGTGTTTCAACGTGTACAAAGATATCTTCAACCTAGATACCTTCCCATCTTCAGTTGGGAACCTAGGAGGAGGATCTATATACACCTCCTTTGATAGATCCTCATGGAGAAATGCATTCTTTAAATTGAATTGAAGTAACAGCTATTCTAGATTCATAGCAATAGAAAGTACAACTCAAATAGTACTCATCTTTACTATCATAGCAAATGTCTCTTGATAATCAATTCTATAAGTTTGAGTATATTCTTTAGCCATTACTCTGGCCTTATTTCTTTCTCACATCTCATCTGTATGAAACTTGATAGAAAACACCAACTTAACCTATAGTCTTCTTCCCCTTAGGTTACTCGATTAACTCCCAAGTACAAATCTTTTGGAGGGTATTTATTTCTTCTACCAAGGTCCTTCTCCACCTAGGGCTGTCAAGAGCTTCCTAAATATGACTAGGAATATAGAAAAAATAAATCTAATGAGGTTTAGATAAGTGGTGATAACAAACATAATCAGAAATTGGATAAACAATATTAGATGAAGGCTTAGAGAAACTCAACTTATTAGGTTATTTACAAGCCCAAAGAGGATACCTTCTACCTTGTTCATTTATTGTTGAACCCAAGATAGTAGGTATTGACACTATAGAGTCAAAAGGTATTTCAGAATAGATATATCAGAAGTAATAGGTAAAGGAGAATATATACCTCAGAATAAATCTCAGAAGAATAGTTTGAAGGCATGGTAGTATTATCAAGAGGAGCATCTAAATAAGAAGGTAGGGACATATAAGGAGGCCTCAACAAGCTAAATGGTCTTTCAGGTTTAGGTTCTCCAAAAGGATGAGAAGGCTTGATTGAGACATCACATGTTTAAGGTGAAGAATACTCCCCTTCAATAGAAATCAAACTCTTTTTTTCATTCCAATCATAAATTTTCCTCTTTTTTACTACTATTTCCTCTTGAATAGGAGTTACCGAGATGTATTCATAAAAATAAGACTAATACTCACATAATCAAACATCCATAGTCATATAATATTACATATATGTGGGTGAATGCATTTATACCCCTTCTGTGTGTTAGAGTACCCTAGAAAGACGCACTTAAGGGCATAGGGAACACACCTGTCTCTATAAAATGCATGAACATAGATATAACAAACACATCCAAACACTTTAAGACATAGATTAAGTGTAGAATGTATAGTGTAAAAAATGGAGAGAGCGTGTAATGGTGTCTAATAGTCAATAATATGAGTAGGCATTCTATTAATAAGAAATGTAGCAGTCATTACAGCCTCAACCCAACAGCATTTAGAAACTTGCATAATGAATCAAGGAGCATGTACCACCTCAACAAGGTGACAATTCTTACGTTATACTACACCATTTTGTTGTGGCATATACACACACATTGTCTGGTGGATGATTCCATGAGTTTGTAAAAATTTAGTTAAAGATTGAATCACAAACTCATAACCATTATCAAAATGAAAAACCTAAACTCGTGTATGAAATTAAGTAAGAATCATATCAAAAAATTGAGGGATAACACGAATAACATCACTCTTATATTGCAATAGATAGATACAAGTGACTCTAATACAATCACTAATAAAGGAAACAAAATATTCATGACCAAAAGTAGTAGGGGTAGAGAAAAGGCCCCAGATATCAATATAAACACATGTAAAAAGAACTAAATTTTATTAGAACTAATTTTGAAAGAAGCACGATATTGTTTAGCAAAAATAAATTGTTCACATATTAAGCTAGAAGCATAAATATTAGAAAATAAGTTAGGGGAAAAAGGATACAAATAAGAGAAATCTGGATGTCATATACGAAAATTCCATAACATAATCCTTACTCTCTTAGTGTCCCTACCTACCAAAAAGCCACAACTAAGATTCTCAACCCCTTCTCAAAGTAGTATAGACCTCATTTCTTTCTACTAGTATTAATCATCATCTTCGTTTCATTGTCCTGAAACACAGAATAAGTAGAATAAAAGGCTATAGAAGAATCAAGATTTTTGGTGAGTTGACTTATCGACAAAAGGTTATTATTGAGAGTTGGTGCAAGTAAAACAAAAGACATGGAGAATGAAGTTGATAATGAAACATTGCCAATGCCCACTATTTGGTGCCCATTGGCAACCAAAAAAACTTAACATGAAAGGAAGTTAGAGAATCAAAAATAGAGAAATCACTACTCATAAAGTCAATAGCTCCTGAGTCAATTACCAATATTCAGAGGCAGCATAAATAAATATTGACCCAAATTTTCCTCTTGGATTAGTCATCTGAGAAACCTAAGATATCGAAGATGAAGGAGTGCTAGCAATAGTAACTTGAGAGGGTTTCTTTTTCCACTCAACTTGTTTAAGTTTGAACCACTCTAGATAAATATGATTCTTTCAAAAAACATCAATAGTATGTCCAAGATTATTACAATATGTACAAAAATGAGGACCAGAGTCAAGGAAGGGAGGATCTAAACATGGCCTATTCCCCTAGACAATAAGAGTCAATTGCTCAGGATGATTCTCAATACCTATGGTGGCTTGTCTCTGTACTTCACAATAGGCTTGAGAATAGGCTTATTCTAGGCTCGGTAAATAAAAGGTAGTCAAAACCTGATTGCTAACTGATGCTTATTTTTGCAAGTGTACGAATCGTTCAAGTAATAAAGTGTACAAAAGTACGGATATCGAACCCACAAGGAATGGCGTTACTAAGTACCGAAATTGACTAACCCTAATTTTATTTGAAAACGGAATTGTTGAAATTGTTTTAAAAGCAAATTAACATGCAACTAAACGCAAATAACAAAATTTAATGTTGTTCACAAATGATTAAAAACGCTAAGGCATTTGATTTCGCTAAATCAATTCAATCCGATTTCAAGTCATGTTATATGAGAATCAAAGCTAAAAGTGATGGTTGAAAAAACCCAAACTTATCTAATACTCTTTCTCAAGTTATATTAGAATTACTTATCTATGAAAACCAACTATATTTCTATGAAGATTTAATCACAAATAAGCACATTACGATTTATGGAATTTCTAGAATAACCACATACATCATGCATTAGGTGTCAAACTCGCATTCAACATACGGTATTTATCACAAGAAGCATTCATTACACATCTCCTCTCGGTCTCAATATAATGCAACAAATCATCTAAATCTTGATCAGAAATTTAAAAGCATTAAGCATGGAAATAAATACTCGACTTGAAAACAATGAATTCATATAACCATAACAAAAGAAATCAGATTTCCTTGATCTAACTACATCATAGCCTTAGCAAAACCAAATTAGTTCATAACGGAAATAAGAACAACCATTATTTCAATTGAATCCATGAATAACAAATATGAATAAACTGCAGAAAATAAAAACTAAGGAGAAGAGATAAAAAAACCTCTAGAAGATGAAGGCTTGGTAGCAACAATGGTGAAGATCCTTCAAGTTTCTCCAAAATTTCCTTCTCTTCTCCAAAAATGCCTTTGAACTCTGCTTTCTGCCGTCCCCTCCTTCTCCATCATAATGTATATATAGATCTAGGGTTTTGGAGGGCAATTTTGGAACAAAACAGCATAAAAATGTGTTTTCGAACGAAACTCGCCGGCGACGAAGTTATTCTCGCCGCGGCGAGATTTCTGGAAAACTTACGATTTCGGTTCCGCTAAATCTCGCCGTGGCGAGATTATTAATGGGGCGGCGAGATGCACTTGGCCGTGGCGATATGTATTTGGCCGTGGCGAGATGTACTGGCCGGTGGCGATATGTATTTGGCCGTGGCGAGATGTACTTGGCCAAGCGAGATTGCTTTGCCAAAATCCGTGCTCCCCGCACGATTTTCAACATTTTCTCGATGGGTTTTCGCCGGCGGCGGAATATTCTCGCCGGCGAACTTCCAAATTTTGAAATTTTGTTTTCTTTTTATTTGCACTCAATCCCGGTCATTGAAATTTGCCCCAAACTTCTCCATAATTATGATTTTACCTGCAATTGCACTTTAAACACGAAATACCTGTGAAATGACATTTGTGGATTAAATAATAAAATAAAACGCAATTTTCACACAAATATCAACCTTTAAATCATAACAAAAATGCAATAATTTGACTCCTATCAACAACCCCCAACCAGCTTCTTGCTAGTCTCTAGCAAGAAAAGCGATCTATGAATAATTTCAAAGGAGACATTAAAAGAAAAATTCAAAGCAAATTTATTCAAAGGAGACATTAAAAGAAAAATTCAAAGGAAATTTATTCTTTTTACAACATTACATTA
The DNA here is from genome assembly GCA_030763125.1 of Hippophae gyantsensis. Classification (NCBI taxonomy): domain Eukaryota; kingdom Viridiplantae; phylum Streptophyta; class Magnoliopsida; order Rosales; family Elaeagnaceae; genus Hippophae; species Hippophae gyantsensis. Next base: position 35,491,402 of record CM061034.1, read on the forward strand.
AGCGTATGTAATAAGCCTTTAAACCCTTAGGCGGCCCTAGTAGGACGAGTTGTAGTCTCGTGAGGGCTTCCAGTGATGACACCCATAAACATCTTACCTATAACTATCCTAACTTAAAACAATAAAATCACATAACAAATAATTTGCACAAATGTCTCAAAAATTGTAAATAACACCCAACATATAGAATAATTAAATGTCACCTAAGCTTTAAGAAATCTCAAATGCCAATTTCACTTTTATTATTGACTCTTAAACATCCATCAAACCACAAACCAATAGCCATACTACCCGGATAATATTATGCATAACATCCACAAACAAAAAGGTGAAATCTCGAACTCCATAGGCTCACTTTTCAAACCTCTCTCCACTAATGAAGGAAAATACACCACTTTGGATCAATAGGACTTTATGAGGCTTGTAATGTTAGGCTTAGGTATTTGGTTAAGAAAGAACGGGAAGTGTCAAAATACAAATAAGGGCACTTATTAGATTAAACACAACCAATTAAGTAAAAGAATAACACCATTTAACCCAAATTGTTTCTTCCGATCATAACCCATTTTTCCATAGATAAACAAAGTTCTTCCTCAATCTTTCACCTTAGTACATCCATCACTAACACTCTTTTATTTACTAGAATGTGAAGGTTTTCTTCTTCTTCTTTTTCTTCTTCTTTTTTTTCTCTTTTTTTTCTTTTTTTTTTCTTTTCTCTTTTTTTTTTTTTACTCAATTGCTCTTTGAAAAGCCAACTACTTTCTTCCAATATATATGAATTTTTTTTTTCTTTTTTTTTTCATCACCCTTACTCTAATTGTTCTTGAAAGGACATAACCCCCAACCAATTTCTTCCAATATATGTGGAAGATTTCTCCAATTGCTCTTGCAAAGTTTGTGTTCAAAATGAAGTGGTCTTAACAAATAAGGTAGGAATTATATATATATATATATATTTTTTATTTTTTTTGGCTCAATAAAAGGTAGGTTATAGAAGGCAAAAAGAAAGAAAAGTAAGGCTAACAATACATTTAAATAGGCTCAAAGAGGTAACTAGTGATATAAAGATAACAAGGTAGGCTTAAAATGGCACAATCGATCCAAAAATGGCCTACATCATATCCTACATAGTGCAATTCCAAATTATTTCGCCTCAAGAGGTTTTCAAATGAGTTCTAGAGTTTGTTAAAATCACAAAAATGTCCATGCAAAATTCACACATAAGACTTCTCTAAGCATTTAGACTAATCAACCAAATCATACCACATACCAAAAGAGTCGCCAACTAGGTAAAATCAACATTTGAAATTCTCTTTAAACCAAAGCAAAATTTAATGTCTTCTAACAGCTACTTGTTATCACAATCACATTATTATCATCAACGTGCAAATTAAAACAAGTAAAATGCAAATAAAATAAAAATAATAATAATAACAATAATAATAATAAAATAAGACAATAAAGAAATAAAATTAAATCAAAATTAAATCAAAATGCAGAAAAATAAATGGAAAATCAAAATTAAACACAACTAAACACACAAACAAAACTACTAAAAATGAAGGGGAGAAAAGATTTACCGTTTACCGCACACCCCCAACCAAAACCTTACATTGTCCTCAATGTAAGAAAGGAAAGAGAGATCTCCTTTCCGCCGGTGGTGAAACTGCCCTCGTCGACGGTGAACGTAAGATTTTTTTTTTGTTTCTTAGATGGTATGGCATTGGCTTTAGCTCAATCTTGCTGGCTCCATTCTTTACCACTGAGGTTGAAGTTTCATTTGTTCCCAACTCCTTAAATTTTTCATCACTGCACAAATATTCATTAGGTGCTGCCAGTAATTCGGAACATTGTCTCATCCCCTTATCTTCCTCCTCAATTGTTGCAGATTTCACAAGGCAAGCTTCTAGTGGTAGCAATGGAGTTCTCTCCTCAAAAGTTTCCGAGATTAACCCGTCAAGAGTGTTAATTTGAAAACAAGAATGTACATCACTTGGAAATTTTATTTCTTCAAAAACATCAAAAGTTACTTGTTCATCTTGCACCCGTAGAATGAGCTTTCCTTGCTGAACATCAATCAATTCTCTTCCAGTTGCAAGGAATGGTCTCCCCAATATCAACGGTATCTCTCTATCTTCCTCCATGTCAAGCACCACGAAATCTACAGGGAAAATAAATTTGTCGACTTTAATTAAAACATCCTCAATTACCCCTAGAGGATATTTCACCGATCGATCCGCTAATTGTAAAGAGATTGAAGTGGGCTTCACTTCTCCCAGGCCTAGTTTCCTGAAAACAGAAAGTGGCATCAAATTAATGCTTGCTCCTAAATCACATAGGACTTTATCAAAATTGCAACTCCCTATAGTACAAGGTATAGTAAAACTCCCTGGGTCTTTCAATTCTTGTGGCAGTTTTCTTTGAAGAACTGCACTGCACTCCTCATTTAGCATGACAGTTTCATAATCTCCCAGCTTCCTCTTCTTTGATAGAATTTCCTTCATGAATTTTGCATACTTCGGCATTTGTTCCAACATCTCTGCAAAAGGAATGTTAATATGCAATTTCTTAAAAATATCCAAAAATTTATCAAATTGATTATCAAGCTTTTTCTTATTCAATCTTTGAGGATATGGGATAGGAGGCTCATATTTCGCATATGGGGAAGGTTGAATATCTTGGGATCTTGATGGATTTTCTTTAGATTTTTCCATCTTTTTCTCCGATTTCCTCTGCCTTTCAAGTTCTTTACCACTTCTCAATGTGATAGCCTTTGCATGTTCTGTGGGATTTATTGTGTCACTAGGTAGTGATCCTTGAGACCTTTCTGCAATCTGCTTTGAAAGCTACCCTAGTTGGTTTTGGATGTCCCTGTTGATTGCCTCTTGATTTCTGAAATTTGCTCTTGTCTCCTCAATGAATTTTCCCAAAATTTCTTCCAAATTTGTTTGTTTCTTCTCTTGGGGTTGGTAGGAAGATGATGACGGTTTGAATCCCCCTTGGTTATTTCCCCATGACAAATTTGGATGATTTCTCCAACCTGGATTATAGGTGTTCGAATATGGGTTATGTTGAGGTTTTTGGAAATTTGAAACATAATTTGCTTGCTCAGCATTTGGTGAAGCAAATGGATTTCCAACTTGGCACTCGATGCTAGCATGATTTCCACCACATAAATCACATTGTGTAGTTGGTTTGGATTCGAATTTGGATGACAAAGAATCCATCTTTCTTGAAAGAACAGCAACTTGAGCCGACAAAGCATTCACTGAATCAATTTCATGCACTACTGCTGGTCTTTTTGCAATTACCCGCTCTGAATGCCATTGATTGTTGTTTTCTGCCATAACCTCTAACAACTCATGAGCATCCTCCGGTGTTTTTCCCATTAAAGATCCTCCAACTGCAGCATCAATCATTGCACGATAGTTTGAAACCAACCCATTATAAAATGTAGAGACTTGCAGCCAAATTGGTATACCATGATGTGGGCATTTCCTCAATATTTCTTTGAATCTTTCCCAAGCTTCATACAATGATTCTTGGTCATACTGTGTAAAAGATGTGATTTCATTCCTCAATTTTGCTGTCTTAGCAGGAGGAAAGAACTTGGATAAGAATTTCTGAACCAATTCATTCCATGTTGTAATTGATCCTGGTGGTAATGAGTTTAGCCACTCCTTGGCTTTATCCCGAAGTGAAAAAGGAAACACCCTCAATCTTACAGCATCTTCGGACACACCATTTATCTTGTAAAGATCACACACCTCCAGAAAGTAAGCAATATGTGCATTTGGATCATCCTTTGACATTCCCCGAAACTGATTTGATTGAACCATTTGGATAAAGGATGGTTTTATCTCAAAGTTATTGGCTTGAATAGTTGGCCTCCTTATACCCAAAATAGTTCCAGCAACATTAGGCGCAGCATAATCCCTCAAAGCTCTACGATTTCCACCTCCCTCAACAAATGGTGGATCCATGGCTATTTGTCTATTAGGAGCTGAAGTTGAACATCTTCTCTCTCGTTTTAGACGCCTATATGTTCTATCAATCTCCGGATCAAATGGAAGAAGATTAAGGCTTCTTGTACGTCTCATACAAAAATCCTGCAACCAGAAAATCAACTAACACAAAAACAACACAAAGTTACTTTTTTTTATATTTATAAAATAAAACAGCAAAATAAACAAAATTAAAAATGAAAGAAAGATAAAGGAAATTAACTTCAAATTAAAACTAAGATTAGGTAGTATCGATATTAATAAAAACAAACCATACCCCGGCAACGGCGCCAAAAACTTGATGCTTATTTTCGCAAGTGTACGAATCGTTCAAGTAATAAAGTGTACAAAAGTACGGATATCGAACCCACAAGGAATGGCGTTACTAAGTACCGAAATTGACTAACCCTAATTTTATTTGAAAACGGAATTGTTGAAATTGTTTTAAAAGCAAATTAACATGCAACTAAATGCAAATAACAAAATTTAATGTTGTTCACAAATGATTAAAAACGCTAAGGCAATTGATTTCGCTAAATCAATTCAATCCGATTTCAAGTCATGTTATATGAGAATCAAAGCTAAAAGTGATGGTTGAAAAAACCAAACTTATCTAATACTCTTTCTCAAGTTATATTAGAATTACTTATCTATGAAAACCAACTATATTTCTATAAAGATTTAATCACAAATAAGCACATTACGATTTATGGAATTTCTAGAATAATCACATACATCATGCATTAGGTGTCAAACTCGCATTCAACATACGGTATTTATCACAAGAAGCATTCATTACACATCTCCTCTCGGTCTCAATATAATGCAAAAAATCATCTAAATCTTGATTAGAAATTTAAAAGCATTAAGCATGGAAATAAATACTCGACTTGAAAACAATGAATTCATATAACCATAACAAAAGAAATCAGATTTCCTTGATCTAACTACATCATAGCCTTAGCAAAACCAAATTAGTTCATAACGGAAATAAGAACAACCATTATTTCAATTGAATCCATGAATAACAAATATGAATAAACTGCAGAAAATAAAAACTAAGGAGAAGAGATAAAAAACTCTAGAAGATGAAGGCTTGGTAGCAACAATGGTGAAGATCCTTCAAGTTTCTCCAAAATTTCCTTCTCTTCTCCAAAAATGCCTTTGAACTCTGCTTTCTGCCGTCCCCTCCTTCTCCATCATAATGTATATATAGATCTAGGGTTTTGGAGGGCAATTTTGGAACAAAATAGCATAAAAATGTGTTTTCGAACGAAACTCGCCGGCGGCGAAGTTATTCTCGCCGCGGCGAGATTTCTGGAAAACTTACGATTTCGGTTCCGCTAAATCTCGCCGGCGGCGGGATTATTGTGGCCGGCGGCGAGATGCACTTGGCCGGCGGCGATATGTATTTGATGTACTTGGCCAGCGGCGAGATTGATTTGGCCGGTGGCGAGATTGTTTTGCCAAAATCCGTGCTCCCTGCATGATTTTCAACATTTTCTCAGTAAGGTTTTCGCCAACGGCGGGAATATTCTCGCCGGCGGCGAACTTCCAAATTTTGAAATTTTGTTTTCTTTTTATTTGCACTCAATCCCGGTCATTGAAATTTGTCCCAAACTTCTCCATAATTATGATTTTACCTGCAATTGCACTTTAAACACGAAATACCCGTGAAATGACATTTGTGGATTAAATAATAAAATAAAACGCAATTTTCACACAAATATCAACCTTTAAATCATAACAAAAATGCAATAATTTGACTCCTATCACTAACCATAACCAAACTTAGATTTAAACCTACTAGACACATTTAAACTTGATCCTCTATAGTGCTCTTTTTCAACTTCTTACTATCAATAATAAATGTCATATCATACGTTAGAGATAATCTAATTTGATGAAAATAAAATTTAAATCATTACAAAACTTAGCAAGAGATTAACCACCTTGATGGAGCTAAAAGGACCTATTCATCAATTCATATACCTATGAAGAGTCAAAAAACATCGAGGTAGTTTTTTCTTACTGCATTCCACACCTTTTTTATAATTTCAGTTGGAGAAATTGAGACATTAACTTGTATGTCATAGAGTTGATAAGCCATGTCTTTACTAGAGAATCTTTAAATTTCCATTTATCATAAACGAGATTATAAATTTTTTACTGAACCGACTTTAAATCATAAATTTTTATTGAATCGACTTTAAATTTACCTTATTTTTTTTATTTTTATTCTCATTTTTCGTATTATTCAATATATATAGCATAAAAAAACTAAAATTTAAATAATACTACAAATAATTAAAAATTTAAATATATTTAATTACTTGATAATTAAATTTATTACAAATAAAATAATGTCGTCAAAGTGTAATTATCCGATCAAGTAAGCTTGGTTGGCTTAGAATCTTGATTGGCCTTCACAAGCATTATGACAAAAAAATACCTGATCCATATAACAATTCATATTCCCCTACATACACATGAGCACATAAAACATCCATCAAACAAGCAGTCTAAACTTCAGACATACGAATAAAGAAATTAAATCATTATAAATATTACCATCAAAAAGAGATTACCACGTACAACGACATTCGATGAACTCATATTAGCACTTTATTAATCATTTGTCTATATATATGAAGTTATCTGGAATCTCTACTAGTATTTTTAAATGATATATATAATGAACTCCAAATATCAAATCAAGTGTAACTCCGATTTCTTACTTGGCTTGTGTGAGTTTTGGTGCCCATAAACGTGCCCTTAAACATATGGAACACGTTCATGGGCACCAAAACTCATACAAACCAAGAAACAAATCGGAATTACGTACACTTGATTTGTCCATTTAGAGCTCATTATAGCATTAAAAATACTAGCAGAGATTCCAGATAAATTCATATTTATAAACAAATAATTAATAAAGTGCTAATATGAGTTCGTAAGAAATATTAGGAAAGAGATATGAGATGTAGTTTGGGCCAAAAATAGGTCCATAAAACAATGCATCCCCCTAAATACATGAGCATATAATCATCAATCAAACAAGTGATTTCAGACATAGGAATAGATAGAGAAATTAAATCATTAAAATATTTACTGTTATGTTGTTATATGCTATTCAAGATCATCAGAATCTTCTCCTGATTCTTCTTGTGATGATATAATTTGAAGCATGTGTTCTGCCCATTCCTCTCGTAAATCATCAAAAATTTGTTGATCGTAGTCTATCTTGTTCCAACCAAAGAACTACATGTATTTAAAATCAAAATAAGAATATAATTTCATTTATTTACAAAAAAAACTCAAATATGTTAAAAAAATTATGTATATGGGTAAAAGATATTACCACATCATCAATTGGAATTTTGATATTTGTGATGATTTCGCTCATAAACTTCATGACATAATAACCACACATGACTCCATTATTTTGTTGTGGAACCTACAAAAAACAAGTGTACATGAATTTTCATATTCGAACATCTTTATTATTCAATTGTAAAATTAATAAAATTATTAATATTGACTTGTACATACCATAACTTTTGTCCATATAAGCTTATGAGATTTTTTTAGGGCAATGCCTCGAAACTTGTTCCACAACTTCCATACCCTATCAAGGTTTAAAACAATTAGTTTTTATTAAATATTACAAAAAATAATAGAAGAAACTAATATGTAACTATAACTCTTACATTTCAACAACTATTTTTGTATCTTTACTCAATTCTATAGAAGCTGAGTCACAATACCAAGCATGATTATTAAACAGATCAATGATGACCAACATCCAATGATCTTGGCCTTGTTCAAACCTTAATGGCCAAGGGATTATCAACTTTTGATTTCTGTTAAGCGTTAATGCTCTATCACATAATTGTTTAGCTCTGATGCTAACATCCTTCTCTTGATATTGATTGACATATGAAGAATCATAGAACATTGCTAAATGTGATGAATGATTATGTTGAAGTCGATAATAACACGCCCTATATAAAAGATATATATATAATTAGATAATATAAATATAATTATATATGTTCTACATAAATAAAAGAAAAATAAATAGATTGAGGACTCACCTTGTCCACACTTGAATTATACTTAAATCGATCATTTGATATTCAAATAGTTGCAATAAGCACTCGATCGATATATACGTTTGGCAGAGATCTACACCAAAAATTTCTATAGGAAGTGGCACAGTCCATCCATCATTTATGCTAGATGCCCTCCCAACAATAGTCATCAAAGTGCCAAGATTTCTACTGAAGTTTAACGCATAAATATGACTATACTTTTTCCAAGGCTTCTTCTTGAATGACTTGGTGTGCAATGATTGGCCACTAGACATAGATTTAGCACGAGATACTTGCTTCGTATCTCTTAAATGTGCCGCATTTAAGAGATCTGGTATAATAAACTAAAAAAAAGTATTATATATGTATTTTTTAGTAACAATATAAGATATAATAAAATAATAGTAGTAAACAAGTGTTATCTTTTAAGTTAAAAAATAGTACCACGTCAAAATTTAGAACTACTTGAATTGACGGCCAAGCCACATACTGTCCAACCGCCTCTTGGACTGTGGTAGCATCAGAAGGCACAAGTAGTGGACAATCATGAAACAATGATTGATCAATTACTATTAGCCAATGATTAGGAAAATATTGATTATGAATCATCCGATCATCGCTCAATTGTTATACCGTTCCAATAGCAACATAGTCCGTTGACGAAGAATGTTTCAACAAACATTTCATATTCTGTAAAAATTTTAAGTGTTATATATAAAAAATAAAACATATAATAAGAATTTAAAAATAATAGATTATATACAACAGAAATTAAAATCTTACCACATATGATTCATCAAATAAAAGAGGACTCTCATGTGGGGTAGCTACTACATGTACATTCTCACCAAAATGTTCATCTTGGTTTGATTTATGGTAAGAATGTGCAGATTACATTGGAGAAAATGAACCACTACTTGATTGCATATGCATTCCTGGCATATAGTGAGGTCCAATAGGATGGCTATATCCCATACTGGATGTAGTTTGAGCGCAATGAGATTGCGTGGGTGGCATGCCTGGCATGGATGGTGGCATGCCTGTCATGTATGGTGGCATGCTTGGCATGAATTGTGGCATGCCTGGCGTGGAAGGTGGTATGCCTGGCATGGATGGTTGCATGCTTGGCCAATATGGCATGCCCTGGTTGTAGCATGATGCCATGGCTGACATTTGTTGTGATTGATGTTCTTTTAGAGTGGCAATCTCACTCATCACTGAAGCCTTAAAGGAGTTGAATTCTTCTTCAATTTTAGTATACTTCTCCTTACTTACCGTCTGAGGCTTTTGTTTTGGAATGTTAAAATACTCCATAGAACCATCATATTGGCTACCTCCCCTAACACGACCAGGATGCTCGCGGCCGAATGCATGATATAAAGCATCTCTCCCAGGCTCTTCGATTATTTCACCCCTGGATATTTTTTCTTGAACGGCTCTCTACAAATAATAAAGCCATCAAACATATCATTCATTATTACATCAATTATTAAATATCATTAAGACTTTTTATCAACCAAAATTACTAACCAACTTATTTAATTGTTCTTCTCCTCGTTGAGTCATCGGTCTTGAATTCTTCATTTTGGGAGTCTTTGTTTCTATGTATAATTCAGTTCGGGTAACAGGTCTACCCAATTCAGCTTCCTACATAAATTATGAAAATTTTATTAACAATGACATGAAATTAAATTGAGGAAAATAAATATAAAAATATTTATAAATTAAGACAAATTAATAATACCATTCTATATCTAACTTCAGGATTTGAAGACCTCTCAGTACGGTTAGGAAGAATGTTATGCATTTGTACATTCTGATGATCTTTTCTAATAATTTGAAATTCATCTGAACGTCTATAATCCACAAATTCTTTCCAAACTTGAGGTGTAATCCAGGGGTGTCCTTCAGGAATTTTGTAGATTTCATTCTCATCAAGTGTTTCCAAATATGGAAACACATAATTTCTTGCCAATCTGGAAGTCTTGTATTCCTTCCACGCCTTATTTGCAATTTTATAACATTTGCCCTTCCAACTGTCATCGACTTTGTAACGATTCTCAGAAAACACAAGACAAAAGATTAGATATACACCTAATATAATATATATATTGATTATAAAATATAAGAGACTTACACAAATGGTTATCCATATTTTGAACTTTTCTGCTTCGTCAACCTCAGACCAATCATTTATATTGATTGGTATACTGGACTTTGTAAGTCGACCAATAGAAGATTTCAATTGTTGATCATTTTCTCCTATTGGATTACCAGTAGCATCAAATAGAACAGGTATTCTATCATTTGGGTTAAGTGGAGCATCAGGTATATTCGCCCAACCCCTTCTTTTCAAATACCCTAATGGATCATTTGGATCTACAATCTCTGTTATCCGAATATCCATGAAATATCTGCAAACAATGAAGAAATATAAATTAATTAACAATTTTAGGAACATACATATATATAAGAGTTATTACAACAATATAGAACATATGTTATGTTTAATTAGGTTGTTGATCATATACATATATTCCTTCACAATCATTTCGAGCCCATGACGAAGAATCATCATCATCATCAATTAGATCATCACATACATTAGGCAATTTATTTGAGAAATTACTAATATTGGTTAATGTATCAAGCATAGAGTCATCATCTTCTACAACATCACAATGGTAAAACTCTTTTTGTGGAGGCGTTAACACAACAGACCATCTTGAATCAATCTGATCGCTCACATAAAATACTTGTTTTGCATGAAGTGCTAACGTGAAAGGGTCATCAGTGTGACTTATCCTGGATAAATTTACAAGGGTAAATCCAAACTCATCTATTTTATATCCAACATTGATAACATCTTCGACCCAATCACACAAGAAAACTGTTTCATGGAAGACCTCATAATCCAATTCCCAAATCTCTTGTATTATACCATAATATGTTCTATCAGAAAGTACATGATTAGCATCTTTTGAACTGGAAAATTGCATAGTTTGTGCAACCATCTTCACCCCACTATTTTGATTTACTCGGAATTTGTCCCTAGCTTGAGCTGTAAACCTCGATCCATTTATTGTGAAACTATAAAATGATTTGACATCAAATTTTGGCCCATGTGCAAGCCATTGTAAACTTTCTGATATTTTATGATTGGGTTTCTTGAGTTCATCTCGAATCTATGTATACAAAAACATAAAATGTGTTTAGCGCAAAGTTTTAAAACATTGAATAGATCTAGGAAGATACATGCATGAATTTTTGTTTGTGATACTTACGTGGTTGCGAAACCAATTAATAAGCTCTCGCTTATGTTCATCATACAACCATTTTTCTCCTCCTTTTTTTTTATAACGAGGATCGATCTTCAATAAGTTTAAATGCATCCTGTAATGTTATTAAATATATATTAAATTATATATCATCATTAATAGTTAAATAAAAAATGAACACATAATCATGAAACAATGAACATCACTTACTCTATGTACGGTTGTGCCTCATTATTATTAACCAAAATGATTCGGTGTGCTTTTTCCCATCGAGTGTGATCAATAAATAATTTCTTACTTCCACCAAGCATAGGGTTACCTACTTGGATCATGTGACGTTCTAAGAATAACTTGTGCGTAGGATTCCCAATTTCAGTGCAACCACTAAAGTATTCAGAACAAAACTCAATGGCCTCTTCAGCAATGTAGCGTTCCACCATACATCCTTCAGGTCGATTTCTATTATTTACATATCCTTTAAGGACTTGCATATATCTCTCAAAAGGATACATCCACCTTAAGTAAGTAGGACCACACAATTGAACCTCTCGAACTAAATGAACACATAAGTGAATCATTATATCGAAGAAAGAAGGAGGAAAATATTTTTCAATTAGACACAAAGTCTCTACAATTTCTTTCTATAAAGAATTTAACTCGCCAACTGATATATAGATTTCTCGCCAACTGATATATAGATTTCTTAAGTTAGATGAGTAACCATCAGGAACTTTCACACCCTCCAAACATTTACAAAACACATCCTTCTCTTTTGTTGACATTTTATATGATGTTGGTGGTAAGTATGTTCGATTCTTATCATTTTCCACTCTTAGTTCCAATTCAGGTCGTATGCCTAGTTTCTTTAAATCCAATCTTGCTTTAATTCCATCCTTTGTTTTTCCAGGTATATTAAGTAAAGTACCAATCACGCTCTCACATACATTCTTCTCAATGTGCATGACATAAGATGTGACGAATGTGTCGGTTTTTTCAATAAGGTAATTCCCAAAATATTGATTTTTTTTTCAACAACCATGGTAAGTCGGTTCAAACTCTTTTTCATTTTCACCCATTTCATTAGTTGACCTCTTTCGTTTCCCTACCTTAGTGAGTTTTTTTTTCATCTTTCCATATCGTTTGAATGTCATCCCATTCAATTGCCTTAATATCTCAATACCTCGCAAAGGTCGAGTTGCATGATCATGATCTTCTTCACCATCGAACGATTTCTTTTGGTATCTAAACTTGTGTCCAGATGGAAAAAATCTTCTATGTCTTCTATAAGACATCTTTCGTCCGTGAACAAGATAAGTTGCAGAAGTTCCATCACTACATATAGGACATCCCTTGTAACCTTTTGTTGCATCTCGTGATAAGTTTCCATAGGCAGGAAAATCATTAATTGTCCATAAAAGGACCCCCTTCAAGTTAAAGTATTCTTCTTTATGTGCATCGTAAACATTTACACCATCATTCCACAACGTCTTTAAATCATCTATCAGAGGATGCAAATATACATCAATATCAACACCGGGTTGTTTCGGTCCTGAGATCAATAATGTTAACATCATGAATTTTCTTTTCATACACAACCAGGGAGGAAGGTTGTATGTTACCATAATTACTAGCCAACAGCTATATCTACTACTGAGGAAACTATGTGGATTAATTCCATCAACAGCAATAGCAAGACGAAGATTGCGCGGATCAGATGAAAATTGAGGAGATAAATTATCTACTACTTTCCAATTTGGAGAATCACAAGGATGACGTAGCACCCCATCATTAGATCGATTATCTGAATGCCAAGTCAACATCTTTGATGTATATTTACTATTGAACAACCTTTGAAAGCGAGGAATCGGAAGAAAGTACCAAAGAACCTTTGCAGGCATGCCTTTCTTATGTGTTGTACTCTCATTTGTACCATGTTTCCATCTCGATTCTTTACACATAGGACAATCATGTAATATCTCATATTCTTTTCTATAAAGAATGCAATCATTAGGACAAGCGTGAATCTTATGATATTCCATGCCAAATCGACTAAGAGATTTCTTCACTTCATACATTGAATATGGCAATTCAATACCTTCAGGAAACAAATCGACTAGTAGATTTAGTAATTCTGTGAATCCCTTGTCAGAAAAACCATGTTTTGCCTTCACATTGTACAAATGAACCAATCCCGACATTTTAGTGTATTTTTTGTATTTTGGATACAATGGTTTTTCGGCATCTTCTATAAGTTTATTAAAGGTTTCGGGATCATCCTCTCGTAATTCATCTTCAACATCATGAAACATATTTTCTGTCTGTACATTATGATAAGATGTATGTAATCCACTCACATTCTTATTTATCTTTTTTACATGAATATTATCAATATTTTCTCCATGATAATACCAACATTTATAGCTCAATAGAATACCATTACAGATAAGGTGATATTTAACCTCATCAAATTCATGAAATCGCTCATTTTTACATTTAACGCATGGGCATCGAATCATACTAGTTCCAGTATTACTATTTCTACAAGAAAATTCCATGAAACTTTCAACTCTAGAAATATAGTCTTGCTCAATTCTACACTTTGACATCCAAGATTTGTCCATTTTCTATTAATGACATCAGATAAACATATTACTTAATTATGTATACAATGAATATATTTGAAGTATTATTATATATAAATTTCCTAATTATTAGAATATATATCAAAACATACATAATGCAGAACAGCTATCATTTTAATCATTTTACAAAACCATTTCTATACAAATTAAAAAATAAGCAACATGTTAGCATGAATATATAAAAACAAATCACGTAATTTGTGGTTGATTCTAATTTCTATGCATGTTACTATATCATAATTAAAAAATAATATTAATTAAACGTATATAACATTCTATAGAAGTATATAGGCACTACTATATATAGTAACATATTTGTAACATTTTAACACATAAGTAGCATATATAAATAATAATAATAATAATAATACTTAGTTTTTAGTTATTAATTGATTTTTATTAATATATATATATATATATTTATAATTTTTTTAAGAGTCAATAGATAACATGTATAACTTTTATACCAATATAATTTCTTACAAATTTAAAAAAACATATATTTTTCCTCTATTCACTACTTAATAAAATATAATTATTTATATATAAATAAATTTATCCACGCATAGTAAACACATAACATTTTAGATATTATTTTCACATAAAATAAGTCAAACATAATAACAAGCAAAATAAAAAACATACCTACATCAAAAATTTATACAAAATATAAAACAAACTGAATAATATAAGCTGCAAAATTCTACTTAATAAAATATAATTATTTATAATATATAAATAAATTTATCCATGCACAGTAAATCAAACCCACAAAATTTCTTATGTGCTTTCCACATAAAATAAGTCAAACATAATAACAAGCAAAATAAAAAACATACCTATGTCAAAAATTTATACAAAATATAAAACTAATTGAATAATAAACTGTAAAATTCTACTATAATTATTTATTATCCACACACAGTAAATATATATAATCCATCAAAACCACAACATTTTAGTTATTATTTCCACATAAAATAAGTCAAACAAAATAAAAAATATACCTAAATCAAAAATTTATATAGAATAATAAACTGCAAAATTCTACTATAATTATTTATTATCCACGTACAATAAATATAATCCATCAAAATCACAACATTTCAGATATTATTTCCACATAAAATAAGTCAAACAAAATAAAAAACATATCTACATCAAAAATTTATACAGAAAATGGGTATAAATGTTTTTTAATATTTCGCTCAAAAAAATAGTAGATCTGAAAGATAATGAGAAGAGGAATATAACTTACAAAACGACGTTACAAATGGTGGTCGGAGTGGCCGGAAATTTAGAAAGAAGGTGGCGCGCAGTGTAGGAAAATGGAGGAGAGAGAGGAAGAAATTGGAGGAGAGAGGAAGGAAAATGTGGTTCTGCGTAAAAATTTGCCCGAAAGTGGATATATTACGTGGGTAGCGTCGGTTCTCCACCGAACCGACTTTAAATTCATTATAAGTCGGTTTTTTCCAAAAACTGACTTTACACAGCGACATAAATACCTTTTTTTGTAGTAGTGACGCATCTCCAAAATTTCAAACCAAGTACGATAATTAGTTCCATCTAATTCAATATTAAAACAAGACTAGCATATTGATATTCCTATACTAAACGAGTACTTTAGAATAAGACTAATCCAGCTATATTATCTATCTTTAGACGAGTACTCTAGCAATTTTATAGTAGGATTAGCCTAAAGATATTTCTCTATATTACAGATAAGAGGATTTCAACTTCTAAACTAAAGAAATAAGAATTGTTCCTAAGATATTATGAATAAAAAGGGAAAAAAGAAGAAGATAAGTTTTTTAATATTTAGTAATGTATTTTTTTAAAATGTTTTATACATGCAAAGGACATGGTTATTTATAGCTCAAAAATTCCTAGAATGGTTCGAAAAAATTCAATGTGGGAGTCTAATCGCCACACATATTATGTGTGCAATGAATACTCAAGTATACGTATCATAACAAGTAATATAATGATAAGTAAATATCGTTCTCACAGAAATTATTTTATTAGAAACTAATTTTTAAAACTAAAAATAATAAAAATCAATTTTTTTTGGTGTTTTTATATTTTAAGGAAGCAAAATTAAAATAACCAAAAGTAAATAACAATAATTAATTAAATTAAATTTTGTGACTAAAAAGATATATGAGAAAATATCTAGGAATACTTAATCCCCCAATTTTCTAAACATGCGAATTACTAAAATCTCCCCAATATAATTATCAATTAATTAAATGATCAATTGAATCTAATCTAGCATGTATTCTTCTCTCAAGTAAACTACACACCATATATTAATTAATTTAATCACACTCTCATGCTAATTAAATTGCATACTACTCATTAAGTTCATCAATTATGGATCACATATATAAGAATCATACATCTCTGCCTAGAAACTATGTATGTTAATTAATTAAGACAAACAATTAAATAATTCTCTCAAATCTATTTAATTGCCTCTATAGATAAATTGTTGACAAAGTAATTAATAGTATACAAATCAGATTAAATAATATAATTAAATTATAATTATAATTAGGATAAAATATTAAATCATCACATGGTGAAAATTGGGTTCATAAGATCACTAGATTAATAAATTAATTACATATAATTGTGTTCATAAATCTCATATTTTTCATAAAGAAATACATAAAATTGATTAAAAAAAGAGTAGAAAAAGAAATACAATTAATCTCTTGGATTGTAGTATTAATCTCCTCTTGAATCTCCACTAAAATTGTGTCATCTCTTGAATTTTTCTGTATTTTTCTCTCTTTTTAGCTCCAAATAATTACCAAAATTATTCTAATGGAGGCCAATTAGGGTTTATGGACTGATTAAGGGCTTAAATAAAGCTCAGGTGTAATCTAGACCATCAGATCAGCTTCAGATCAAGGGCTACGATCAAAACAAGCAAAACTAACAATTTTAGCCAATCACTACCCGACATGTGACCGGGGAAATTCACTGGGCAAATAAGGGAGCACGCGTGGTAGGGGAGACCTGTTAGTGTCAACGCTCACTGAGTCAGCGATAGGTGGTGCAACATGATTTGCCAAAATGGATGGTGTGGCGCACGAGTGGAACGAATAGAGCAATGGCATAGCGAAACATGGCATGGCGCGTTGATCGATTTCCAAACTCAAATTGAAGGCCTTGTTGACACGTGGCATGTGTTTCATCCTCCTCACATGCTACATGACGTGATTTACTCTTCGTGCTTGCGTGGCTTGCTCAATTAGCTCCTCTGCTTGTGTGGCATGCCACGTGGGAGCTCCTGATTAGTCCTGCTTAAAAATTCCGAAAAATCCCAAAAAAATTCAAAAATTATATTTTCACCCATTTTCACTAAAAAGTTTATATTTTAATTTTTTAGCCATAAAAATATTATTTATTAAATAAAACAAGTAAATATTAAGTAAAAAAGTGCGTGAATGACTCTATTTTCATAGAGACATCACACCCCCAAACTTAACTCTTTGCTTGTCCTCAAGTAAAGCCAAGTATAACTAAATAAAAAATTTAGGTAGTATATTCATAAATATACTTCTATTAGTACATGCATATTTCATGAAAACTGTCCCTCTCAAAAGTCATACAATTCTATGATATAGAGGTTCACATATTCATCAATCAACATTCCATCAATACAAGGATATGAAAGATTTTTGACAAATTGATTCGTGTGGGGTGCTGCACATGATATCATCTAATGCACTCATGAAATCAACCTATATGAGCATGCTAATCAATTCAATCTTAGAACAAGTCTCATAAGTCTATTTTCACATCCCTCTCCACTAATATAATTATGCACTTAACTCAAGATCAATAAGAGCTTTACATGCATGTAATATAAGGCTTAGATGGGGGGTCGATTAATGAAGACATTTAGGCTATTTTCACACCTTATCTTTTTTTATCATATACTTTTTAACTACAAATGAGCTTTTATTTGATATTTTAGTGCACCCTCTTTTGTCAATTTTTTTTCATATTATTTTGTTCCACATCTCTTTTCTCTTCTTTTTTGTAACTTCACAACACCCCCAAACTTATTTTCAATTCTATTTTCTTTTTTTTTTCAGAGCGATAATTGTGTTGTGATTTTTGCTTCTTCTTTTTCTTTTTTTATAGGGTGCATTACATTTCACCTTACTCTAAAAGCACAACACATGATTGCATTTTTTTGCTTTTCATACAAGCTAAAGGTGCAAAGATAAAGGTAATACTTATTATGTAGGCATTAAAATATGGCTTATAGATATGAAAGGTTCTTTGTTAGGCTCAAATGGGTGACTAAAGATATTAACAATGGTTAGCTTGAAAGGCTCAATCGATCCAAATAAGACCTAAATCATTTATTTTGCTAAATATTATTTAGGATTTTGCCTCAAGGTATGATCAAATAGATTCTAAAACTTGGTGTATCTCATCAACTCGTATAACTCACTACAAGTCTTCTCTCAATAAGCACACCAAAATCAATCATGAACATGTGCGTAAGAATTTAAATCAATCCAATGAAAACTAGTAAGCATATCACATGATTAATGTAAATATCATAACAAATATGTTACATTCCTTATCTTAGTCATGAAAACCAATTTTTATCATTGAGTTTATATGTTTCATATCAAGCATACATGAATTTAGTTTCCATATATTTATCAAGTTCTACCCAAATCATGATTAAAAACAACCTAAAAATTAAAAACAATTCCTAAAAATTCAAAATGTATACTAAATACGAATGTAGAGAATGAAGTTCTCTCCCCCAAACTTAAATTACACACTCTCCCCAATGTGCACATATAAATATGAAAAAGCAAAAGGAAAGAAAACTCTCTTAGTCATGGCATACCATATCTGTCACTGAAATGCTCATTCTTGTTGCACCATTACTTTCCACATTTATTCACCTACAAAACAAAAACAATAAAAATATAAGTAAAATAACATTGGGTTGCCTCCCAACCAGCGTCACGTTTAATGTCCTTTACTATACGGTCCTATCAAGTCCTAAGGCACATCCCTTTGTATCCATTTACTTTTGATTTTGCCTAGAAACAGTTTAAGTCTTGATTTTTCCAATGATACCTTATGCTCTGGTTCACAAACATGGTGCTTAATTCTCTTCTCATGCCCTTTTTTTCTTTTGTAACTTTTTGGCATTCTTATAAGCACCCCATCGTAACTCATCCAATTTATGTATTTCCAACATCTTTTTCACCTATCCATTGAACTCTTTCACTTTCATACTTGATTGGGGATAGGAGGGTAGAAGTGCGGGGTCTAAACTTGGTGGCTCTTCAATTGATAGTTTGAGTTTAGATCCTATTTCAAAATTTTCCATAATCGCCTTTGATACATTCATGAGAGATGTGTACTCCAAAAAGTTCACACAGTCCACAATATGAACCTCTGATGCCATACTTTCAAATTTATAATAGGTTGTTTTCTAGTGAGCTTATGTCTTTGTTTACAGCAGCATGTGTTAAAGTCTTAAGTTTGGGAAACTCAATAGATTCTTTTAAGCTATTCCCACAATCAGTAACATTTGTTGTTAAACATTCATTAGCATTATCAATATCAGGGGGTTCAGATTCTTTACAAACTTTAAATATTCCTTGTTCATCTTGCACTCTCATTATAAGTTCACCTTTTTGTACATCAATGAGTGCCATTCCAGTTGCTAATAATGGATGACCAAGTATGATAGGAATGCTATGGTCCTCTTCCATGTCTAGCACAATGAAGTCCGATGGAAAGATGAATTTAAATACTTTTACTAACAAATCTTCTACCACACCCCAAGGTCTCTTAATCAATTTATCTACCATTTGTAAAGTTACCAAAGTGGGTTTTGATTTACCAACCCTCAATCTCTTGAAGACCGATAATGGCATGAGGTTAATGCTAGAACCCAAGTCACATAGTGCCATGCCAAAATGGATGTTCCCAATAGTGTAAGGGATGTCAAAACTACATGGATCTTTCAATTTTTATGGTAGTTTTCTATTAAAGATGGCACTACAACCTTCAGTCGAGGTTATTGTTTCATAATCTCCAAGCCACCCTTTCTTTGATAGTATATCCTTCATGAATTTGGCATAAGAAGGAATTTGTTCAAGTGCCTCTACAAATGGTATGTTTATGTGTAGCTTCTTGAAGACTTCTAGAAATTTTAAAAACTATGTATCTGACTTTTGCTTTTGCAGTCTTTGAGGGAAAGGAATAATGGGTTTGTAGAGGTTTCTCTTTTTTGGCTGAATTATTCCTTTCCATTACTCTTTTTATCGACTAATTCCTCATCCTCCATTTTATTTTGTGGTTCCTCCTTATTAGTTTGTGGTTCCTCCTTATCTTTTTAATTTCATGTTTCTCCTTATCTTTTTCTATATTATGTTCTTGTTCTAAAGTTTTACCACCCCTCAAGGCTATGGCGTTGCATTAGTCCTTACCTTTTCTTATTGGGTTTACAATTGTGTCACTTAGAAGGTTATCTTGAGGCCTTTGACTTATAGCTTGAGAAAGTTTCCCCATTTGGTTCTCCAAATTTTGAATTGAAGCCTCTTGAGTTGGCACTTTTGTATTCATTGATTGGATGAAGTCTTTCATCATCCTCATTAAAGCACTTTTATTGTCCTCAATAGGTGGCTTCTTCTCTTGGGCTTGTGATTACTGTGGATGTTGAAAACTAGGTGGTGGAAATTATTTATGGTTGAATTGATTACCACCTTGAATGCTGTTATTACTCCAAGAGAAATTTGGATGTTGTCTCTATCCTAGGTTATATGTGGTTGAGTATGGATTATTGTTTCGATTCACATTACCCACATAGTAAATGGATTCATGATTATTTGGATAATTATCAAACAAATGAACTCCTCCACAAAACATACATGAAACTCATGATCTTGGACCTAGTTTAGACTCGTTGTCTAGTTTTGAGCCTTCAAAAGATTAACCAAAGATGAAACTTGAGCTGTAAGTGCTGTGATATCATTTACCTCATGCATTCCTGCTACTCTTCTTGTGGTTTTCATTCTGTCCATTGGCCATTGATAATTCTTTCTAACCATTTTCTCAAGTAAATCATAAGCTTGATTATTGGATTTGGCTAGCAAAGCTTCATTAGTAGATGTATCAACAATATTTCTTGTGTGAGCATTGAGACCATTATAAAAAGTCTCCATTTGAATCCAAGAAGGAATAGCATGATGAGGACACTTCCTTAGCAATTCCTTGTATCTTTCCTATGCTTCATATAGAGATTCTCCTTTGTGTTGTTGGTAGGAAGTAATGTCATTCCTAAGCTTGGAATTCTTTGTTGGTTGGAAGTATTTCATCAAGAATTTCTCTACCAAACCATTCCATGTTGTAATGCAATCAGGTGGTAAAGATTTTAGCCAAGCTCGAGCATGGTCTCGTAAAGACTAAGGGAATAATTTAAGCCTAAATGCCTCCTCTGTCACTCCATTAAGCTTAAATGAATTTACAACTTCAATAAACAATATGAGATGAAGATGAGGATCATCTGTTGGTAATCCGCTGAATTATCCAATTGTTTGTAGCATTTGAAACATCACTGGCTTTAGTTCAAACTGATTAGCTTGAATATTTGGCCTTGTAATACTTGGATTCACCCCTTCCAACGTAGATATTGCATATTCATTCATAGCTCTATCTCTATTATCCATAAAAAGTATTTGATTGTTTAAGTTTAGCTCATTGTTGTTTATTTGTAATGGATTAGCCATTTTTTTCGTCCTGGGTTACTTGTTGTTTTCTAATTGATCTCAAAGTACGCTTAATTTCATGATCTAAAGGTAAGATTTCTCCCTCACTAACTCTGCTTATGCAATAAACTCACTATGTTTCTACAATACTAAAGGAGAAGTCTAACTAAAAACTAAATAAATAAATAAACAACTAAATAAATTAATTAATTAAAATTTTAAAAAAATGAAATAAATTAACTAAAATAAATAAATAAATAAGTTAATAAAAGAAAATAATTAAAAAAAATAAATTAAAAATAACTAAAATAAATAAATAAATAAAAATAATATTAATAAAAATTATTAATATATAATATTTATAATTCCTGGCAAAGGCGCCAAAAACTTGATCGTCACACACGAAGTGTATGCAATGAATATGCAAGTATATGTATCGTAACACACAATATAATGATAAGTAAATATCTTTCTCACGGAGATTATTTTATTAGAAACTAATGTTTAAAACTAAAAATAATAAAAATCAAATTTTTTTGGTGTTTTTATATTTTAAGGAAGCAAAATTAAAATAACCAAAAGTAAATAACAATAATTAATTAAATTAAATTTTGTGACTAAAAAGATATATGAGAAAATATCTAGGAATACTTAATCCCCCAATTTTCTAAACATGCGAATTGCTAAAATTTCCCCAATATAATTATCAATTAATTAAATGATCAATTGAATCTAATTTAGCATGTATTCTTCTCTCAAGTAAACTACACACCATATATTAATTAATTTAATCACACTCATGCTAATTAAATTGCATACTACTCATTAAGTTTATCAATTATGGATCACATACATAAGAATCATACATCTCTGCCTAGAAACTATGCATGTTAATTAATCAAGACAAACAATTAAATAATTCTCTCAAATCTATTTAATTGCTTCTATAGATAAATTGTTGGAAAACAATTAATAGCATACAAATCAGATTAAATAATATAATTAAATTAAAAAATATTAAATCATCACATGGTGAAAATTGGGCTTATAACATCCCTAGATTAATAAATTAATTACACATAATTGTGTCCATAAAGCTCATATTTTTCATAAATAAAGACATAAAATTGATAAAAAAAAGAGTAGAAAAATAAATACAATCAATCTCTTAGATTGTAGTATTAATCTCCTCTTGAATCTCCACCAAAATTGTGTCGTCTCTTGAATTTTTTTGTATTTTTCTCACTTTTTAGCTCCAAACAATGACCAAAATTATGGTAATGGAGGCCAATTAGGATTTATAGAGTGATTAAGGGCTTAAATAAAGCTTAGATGCGATCTGGACTGTTAGATCAACTTTAGATCAAGGGCTACGATCAAAACAAGAAAAACTGATAGTTTCAGCCAATCATAATGCGACACGTGGTAGGGTAAATTCATTGGGTGAATCAGGGAGTGATGCTTGGTAGGGGAGACCAGTCAATGACACGTGGTGCAACATGATTCACAGAAATTGATGATGTGGAACACTGGTGGAATGAGTGTAGCAATGGCGTAATGACATATGGCATGGCAAATTGACCGATTTCTGAACTCGGATTGAACGTGGTGTTTGTTTCATCCTCCTCACACGCGGCGTGACGTGATTCACTCTCCGTGCTTGCATGGCATCCGCGTGGCTTTCCCAGTCAGCTCATCTGCTTACGTTGCATGCCACATGGGAGCTTCTCATTGGTCATGCATTAAAAATTCATAAAAATTTCAGAAAATTCCCAAATATTTCCAAAAATTATATTTTCACCTATTTTCACTAAAAAGTTTATATTTTAATTTTTTTTTTGCCATTAAAATTATATTTATTAAATAAATAAATAAATATAAAGTAAAAAAGTACATTAATGGCTCTATTTTTATAGAGTCATCAGAGTCTAGTAAAATAATTAAAACAAAGTCTTTTTTCCTACTACCCATTCGGTATTAGTCTATTCCCTTTTTTTTAAACTCGTCTCGAGTTTTCTTCTCATTAAAGTGATTTTGGTAAATTATAGTCATAAATATCTGACACATTAAATGCTGATAAGATTATCATATCTTTGGATAAGTTCACTATGTATGCATTGTCATTGATCCTTTTTCAATATTTGTGTCCATATTTTTTGTCCAACTTTTTGTACGTAGCAATAGGAAGTCGCTCTTTTCGTAAAATAAACCATCACCATGTCTTCTTTTTGATACACTTTCTTATGTGTTTGTCGAATGCTACTTTGTATTTGGCATTAGACTCTGTAAGTTTTTCATCATTTTTGAATGAATAGTTTGGATCATATCAACCATTTCTTTGGCATCCTTGTTTTTCCAAGAATCATCAGATGATAAACCAAATCCAATGTATGCTTAAGGGCTTTTACATACATAATCTAAATGGAGTTGCTCCAATTAAACTGTGCATAGTGCTATTGAAAGAAAACTCAGCTTGTGAAAGAATAGGGTTTCACTATTTTGGATTTTCATTATAAAGATTACAAATCATATTGCCAAGTATTAGATTCATTACTTCAATTGGATCATCAAATTAAAGTGGTACAATACTATTGAAGTTGAGCGATGTATCAAAGTGTAACCTTAATATCTTTCCAAAATGAGAAAGAAACTTTATGTCTCGATTTGAAGTGATTGATTGTGGAACTCTATGTAGACAAATCTCTTTGAAAAAGAGTTTAGCAACATTTGACACATTTACAGTTTTGTAATAAGGGAAAAATGAATCATTTTGGAGAACCTATCAACAACAAAAAAAATGACTTTACACCCCACTGAGTTCTTGAAAGTCCTAATGCTAAATTCATGGATAAGCCTTCCCAAATAATTTTAGGGCTAGGTAAAGACATATGCAATCTAGTATTTTGAGTTTGTCCTTTGGATATTTAGCACATATAACACCTTTGAATAAACTTTCTAACTCACTTTTTAGCTTAGGTCGTAAGTACCTTTCTTCCACGAGTGCATGTAAGTCTCGAATGATTTTCTCCCTTAGTGAAGTCATAAGGATACAAAGTTGAGCACCTCAAAAAAAGTATATCTCATGTATATGCAAGTCACCTGCATTTTATTTTAGTTGACACCTTTCTCAAACCCTACAACTTACGTGCCTAAATGACCAATAGGGTTTCTTTACAACTTAGTACATCATTTACTTTATTTTATTGATCAGACTTGTCTTTGAGAGCAAAAGGAAACTTTTACAAGTAGGAAATTAACTTGGCATATGTCCTGCTGGGCTTTGTGTGACAGATGATAAACTTTGGTGCCTCATGATCCATAAACAAGATGAACTCCCTTTGAATGAGGTAATGTTCCCAATATTTCAAAGTATAAAATACTGCATATAACTCAAGTTCATATGTAGTCCACTTTCATCCTATTTCATTGAGCTTTTAACTAAAGAAAGCCCCTGCTCGCCCTTCTTGAGATAGAAAAAACTTGAGATAGAAAAACTTTGATTCCTACTATTGAGGCATCACACTCCACTTGAAAGAACTTATCAAAGTCTAGCAATGTTAACACTAGTGCAGAAGTTAACTTTTCTTTCAATAATTGGAAACTTTTTTCAACTTCTTCTCCCAGTTGTGACAATAGTGTTAAAGTTTTTAATGAAATTTTGATAGAAGGTTGCTAATCTATGGAAGCTTCAAACTTTGATTATAACTTTAAGAGTTGGCCAATCTTGAATAACCTGTACTTTTTCCTCAACAAATTTGATATCAATGGCAGTGATGACAAACCCAAGAACATCAATTAGTTAGTCAAGATACTGTATTTCTTAAAATTAAGGTACAATTCATTCTCCTTTAAAACTATGAGTACTTTTCTTAAATGCTTCATATGTTCTTGGGTACGACTATAAATTAAGATGCCATCGAAGTAAATGAATACAAACTTACCAATATAAGGCTTCAAGACGTGGTTCATGAGCCACATGAACGTGCTAGATGCATTTGATCTTCTAAAATCATGACTAGCCAATCGTACAATCCTTCTTTTGTCTTGAATGTAATCTTTAACTCGTCTTCAAGTTTGATTTGAATTTGATGATGTTTACTATGAAAATCAATCTTGGAGAATATGGTTGTTCCAGAAAGCATATCAAGTATGTTATCAAGTTGCAATATTGGAAACCTATATTTTATTGTTATCTTGTTGATAGCTCAACTATCGACACATGTGTACCAATGCCCATCCTTCTTTAGAGCTAATGAGGTTAGTACGGCATAAGGACTTATATTTTCTTAAATCAGTCCTTTGCAAATTAACTCCTCAATCTTTTGATGGAAAATATTTCTATCTTTTGAACTCAAGCAATAATGAGGGAGGTTGGACAAGCTTGCTCCTAAAAAGAGATCAATGTGATGTTCGATATCCCATATTGGTGATAACCCAATTGGAAGTTATTCTGACATGATTTATTTAAACTTGTCAATGATCATTTATAAATAGGCAAGAATGGTTGAAGTCGATACGTCTTCTCCTTTTACTACCAAGGAAAATATATTTTTTACTCTGTTTCACTTCTACAAAGAATGAAGCTTGGGGAATTGCAGGGAATGATTTTCCTTCCACTTTAGAAGCTTTGGGTATGTCTTATTTTACAAGTAAAGGAGATAAAGGAATCTTCTTTTCTCTCCCATTGGAATAGATAAATGTGATAATCATTCATATAATTAACATTGCATAAAATTTTAACCATGTATAATTTTCTAATGGAAAATAGGATTCAACATATGTGATTTACTTCTATTTCTCCTCCTTTTTTGATCCATCCAATTCGATACAATGATAGATGTAGTTCAGTTTTTAATTTGAGTGCCTTCATAAGAGCTTTAGAAACAATACTTTCGCTACTGTTACTATTAATATACACATCACATAGTTTATTATTGATCAAGCAGTGAGTGTGGAACATATTGTACCTTTATGTGCCTTGCTTTCATGACAAAAGAAATCGACAAACCATACAATTGACATGTTTCCCTTCATCCATTTTAGCAAACTCGAAATCTTTATAGTTATCATAGTTTAGTTCTTTCTTATGATCTTCATATTTTTGCTCCACCAGATTTACTACTTCTCTTCTTGGGTATTTATTAGAACGATGACCAACTTATTCACATATATAACATTTTTTTATGTTGGGCAACCTTAAAGTTTCGGTTGAGGATTGCAAACAGTATTTTCCTCTGCTTGAGTTTGCTTTGTTACTAATGTTGTATGTTAGCCTAGTTGTTTCAACTAATGGCATTGGCATATCTTGTGATCTTGTAATTGATGTTACCCTGGCTAACAAGTTCTCCATTTTAAGGTCCATGTTATAGGCATTAGTGACGATTCATACTAGATGTAATGATACATGATCTTATATTGGTGGACTTTCAAAATTGTGTCCAACTTGTATTGCTTCGAATTTTACCAAATTATTTAGAGCAAATAAATGGTAGAATACTATAGTATACTCTGGAACTAAACAATTCTCTTGTTTGCAATTTTTATATTGTTAAAATAATATTTACTCATAATCAGAGGGAAGAAACATATGCATTACATAACGCTTCATCTGAGACCATATTATGATCAAAGCTTTCTTTTGCCTCAATATGTTCTTTTGAGTTGGTCCAACCATGTTGAAGCTTATCCTTTAAGTCTATATGCTACCAACTTGACTTGTTTTTCGTCCAGGATGTCCATAATATCAAAGAATCATTTCACCTCTTAGATCCAATCAAGAAATTCTTTCATATTCATGTTACCGTAGAAAATTGTAAGATTAACTTTGAGATAATAATCTTGTGGTTTTTGGTCTCTTTGGCGATATCTTCCCTTAACTTGACCAACAAAATATTCTTTTTCTAGATCTTTATTACTAGAACTATCGATGAGGGTACCATATCTTCTTAGGGGTATTAAAGCAATAAGTCTTCTTAGGAGTATTGGATCAACGAGTATTCTTAAAGATAATCCTTCAAGTTATCTTCTGGGCAATATTGATTCGATCCTATCTTCATTTGAACCATCTACTTCTTGAGCTTGAGGTATATATGCATGATGAACTATATCCCTTCTCAATGCTAGTTAAGCACTAGTCACAACTCTTCTAGTTTTTGTTGCATCTCTTTACAAATTGTTGAAAATCTTCTCATGTTACTTGATTACATTCCTCCATTTTCTCAAGTAAGCCTTGCTTTGATATCATGTGACACATAATAAAAGCATAAATATATCGATAATATGAAAGCACTTAAAAAACAAAAAATAGGTAAATAAAATTTAGATTAATTAAATTTATTCACTTTTTGGCAAAAAAATTTCGTATTTGTATTATATAACAAGTATATAATGTTAAGTAAAACTAACTTAAAAATATTTCTCTATCCTATTGATAATAATATTTCAACTTCTAAAAAATAAAAAACAAATTATTCATAAAATATTAAGAATAAAAAGAAAAAAAAAAGTTTATTATTTAGTAATCTATTTTTTTATGGTGCTTTATACAATCACCGGATTTGCTATTTATATAACCAAAACTTGCCTTTTTGTTCCTACTACCCATTCGACGTTAACATATAGCATCAATCACAATACTAACTAGACTATCCCAACCAATCCACTTCATGCATAAAGGATCTTTTGTCTACCCACCACCTTAAGTACGGTATTTTTAAATAAATTTTATCAAACCAACTTTTATAAATACCTCTATCATCCAAAACTTCTAGCAAATTTTTCAATTTTAAAAATTCATTAAAAAAAGGAACGTGACATTATCAATAATGAGGAAAATATAGGTGACTAGGAACCTATTTTTGATTTTTCCTCAATTTTTTTAAATACTTTTTTGCTTCTTTATTAATAAACATAAGGTTAATATATATTAACTTAATGGTCTTCATAACACAAAAAACACAATTGCATGCAAGAGAAAAACCTCATAAGGTTAGGCAAAAATAACCTTCAAAAATAAGTACTACCAACGTGCCACAATAATATTACCACAATGATTGTCACAATAAAAATTTATGAACTTTTTTTCTTGCTCATAATTAATAAAAAAAATTATACTATTATTATTGAATAATATTATTAATAAAAGGTTAGGGTGAGAAAAGGGAACTATTCAAATTGGCTTAATACGGTGGCAACCAATTAATATTAGTAGCTGAAGTGTCCCATTTGAGAATTACAACCATATGAAATACCAAAGAAATGGTATATTTGAAAGGCGACGACGACCAAGAATGTGAACTAACAGTTAACTAGTACGCAACATAAGAACACCCATCACTATTATATTGGTTAAAGGCAGTACCTGCAAGGAATCAGATACAATGTTATACTGGAAAGCTTGAGATTGTATCTTATGTATAGAAATAAAATTGACTTGGTTCAAAAGGTGAAGTTGCGTGACATAGGTGATGGGGTTGATTTCTGGCATGGCGGAAACCTTGAGTGCTGTGAAATTTAAGTTGAAATGTCACACCATGATCAAATCTCTTACATTATTTTGTTTAAATGATAAATTATTGGCCTTAAAATGAAGTATCTAATAAATGCAAACTACAAGCCATGTAAGAAAAGTACCAGGCAATACAACATTAACCTACAACAGTCCTACGACAAATACAACTTTATTTGGTCTCCTCTATACACCACCATCCTAGGCGGTGCATCTGCACAGGTGTGTCCACACCCGACCTCTGAGTGGACAAGAAAGAGGGGAGCGGCTTTCTTGTGGTAGTAATTGCGAACAGAACAGATTCACTAGGCATTCGAAATTCTTAAATCCAAAGAAAAGAGTAGACTTTCTCCCTTTCGAGGCATACTACTATCTCAATTTTGGCTGGAGTGAGATCGATAGTTGGAAATAGATGGACTACACTCGCCGGCCTAAAACCATTACAGGCTTTGCAAATAAAGTGCATCACAAATTTTAGCTAAAGTATGACCTCTATCACATAAGTACAAACAACAAAATTTAAAAATCCTGGTTCATAACAATAACAATTTTCCTTTAACATCCTATCTTTGTTGTTCGCACAGATCAACCTCCCTCATTATTGACATCAAAACTAACGACTCATGAAGAGGGAAGCAAGGAAGCCAGGGTAAAATTATACACTACAGACATACTTAGACCCATTTAGATGTGTGCTTATTTTAAAAGAGATTTCAAGATAAATGGTTTGGTCAAAAGTAATTTTAAGGGATGCTTTTAGGTGTTGGAAAGAAAAATGCTAGTGCTTTTGAGTGGCAATTCAGTAATTATTTTAAGGGAACATGCTTACAAAACTACTTCTCATAACAGTTGTCCTAAAAGCATTATTAAATCTTTTCAAAATTTTGGAAGCACTTCTGTAAGAGATTGCAAAACAGCTAAGAGAAGTGATTTGGCAATTATGGACACTTTCTACCAAAAGGAGAAAAATGCCCAACACCTAGGTTGGTTTCAAAGAAATCCCCTTAATATTACTCAATATTTTTCTTCATGAGACACGTAAAAATTCACGTATTCAAATCAGAAGCATGCAAATGCTTTCGAACAAGCGAATACTTCAATTGAGGTAATAAGCAACAGAAGGCAATATAAGATAACGAGAATAACCATACTCGAAAAAGAGATTAAATCAAATTTTACAACGAAACGACAACTAATTTAAATGGGAAAATCCATTACTTTAAATACAAACTTAAGTATTAATCAAACATTAAGATGTCAAAATCTCACCAAACAACATCTTCTGAGTTTTTGATAAATAGAAAGAACAATTCCCAAGTCTTGTTTTATAAAATGAAATAAATGCTAAAGGCAAAGTAAATATTCAAAAAGCCATCCACCTTAAAAACCAAGCTTTGTACGGCGCCAGTGCCTCCGTTTGGCATTGTAACTGCAAAGAAAGCAACACCGTATTTTTCATCACTCTCTTTCACTTTATACTCTAGAAAAAAAAGTAAAGTCCAAAAAGACGGATAATACAGAGTATAAGAGAAACAAACCGTATAGTATTATCGGTCCTCATCCGGATCCAGTGTGGAATAGACCTGTTTTGTCTCATCTTCTTCGCCAACTTCTTCTTGATCATGAAGCTCTTGTGTGACGGCTGTCAATCGAAAATAATGGAGATAAGTAAAATCAGAATCCAATGGACCTAAATCACATGAAAGATCGACTCTGTGTAGAAACAGAAAAAGCAGAGACACACACAGAGATAGAGATAGAGAGAGAGAACTTGCCATCTTCACTATGGTAGCCGGAACAGAGAGATGCTGCAGAGAAACCCTAGCTTTACAGAAGCCCTATAGTGAAGTCATGAATTTTATTGTAAAGTGAATCGATCAGAGCCAGAGCGGGCTATCAAGTCTGCTACTTAGGGCCAGGCCCAAGGGCCTTTTGAAAATATTCTTAAACGTGAAATTCTAAATTTGAGAGCTACTAAGAACACCCACCACTTATGATTAATATTTTGTATCTTTTGAAAAATTTATAAAACTAAAAGGCAATAATTTTGTAGGTACTTACAAAATAAAAAAAAATTATAAATATTATAAATAAATTATTTTTTAATATTATCTTTAAAATGATAAAAATAATAGAAAATCAAGATATCTTAAAATATTTTTCATAAGAAATTATAATTAGCAAAAAGAAATTTGAAGAAATACAAAAAAATAATATTTAATTTGAGATAAATTTAAAATTCATCATTCTTAATATTAAAAAAATATTTTCAAGAAAAGATAAAACTTATTATGAAATAAAAAAAATAGTATTAATATTATAGACGGAAAATGAATATATAATATACTATAATTAACAAATAATCATTATAGATAAACTATCAAAGATCATTCGTAAAGAAAGAAAAAAAATTAGATGCATCTATATAGGAGTACTCTAAATATTAATAAAAGTATATTTTAGAGAAAAAAAAAATTGATACATTAATAAAACTAACACTGTTATATAATAGAATAATAAATAAAAAATATGTTTTATTAGAAATAATCCATGAAAACTTAAGATATCAAAAATTAAAATTCCCTTAATATCTTAGGTTTATCTTTAACATTAATGATAAAAATTTAAACCAAGTATTAAATTTAACCTATGAATTTGAAAGAGATATTTATAAAAAAAGGAAAACATTTATTTTCAATATAGTAAAAAGTAGGATATTTATTAACAAATAGTCATAATAGTTCAATATATGCATAAAATAAATTCCTAGAAATAGGCAAAACTTTGCAAGAAATTTGATAAATAATAAAATTAGAAATATTAATTGATTATGAAATGCCAAAGGAATGAAATTTAGATGTAATAAAAAAAATTTCTAATATAAAAAAGAAGAGTAATTCAGTAGGAAAAAGTATTATATCAAGGTTGATGTTTGACCGTCACACACGAAGTGTGTGCAATGAATACGTAAATATATGTATCGCAACAAGTAATATAATAATAAGAAAATATCGTTCCCACGAAAATTATTTTATTAGAAACTAATTTTTAAAACTAAAAATAATAAAAATCAATTTTTTGTGTTTTTACATTTTAATGAAACAAAATTAAAATAACTAAAATTAAATAGCAATAATTAATTAAATCAAATTTGATAACTAAAAAGATATATGAGAAAATATTTAGGAATACTTAATCCACCACTTTTCTAAACATGCGAATCGCTAAAATCCCTCCAGTATAATATTAATTAATTACATGATCAATTGAATCTAATCTAGCATGTATTCCTCTCTCAAGTAAACTACACACCATACAGTAATTAATTTAATCACACTTTCATGCCAATTAAATTGCATACTACTCATTAAGTTCATCAATTATGGATCACATACATAAAAATCATACATCTCTGCCTAGAAACTATGCATGTTATTTAATCAAGACAAACAATTAAATAATCCTCTCAAATCTATTTAATTATATCTATAGATAAATTATTAGTCAAACAATTAATAGCATAAAAATCAGATTAAATAATATAATTAAATTAATATTATAATTGGGAAAAAAATATTAGATCATCACATGGTAAAAATTGGGTTCATAAGATTCCTAGATTAATAAATTAATTACACATAATTATGTTCATATAACTCATATTTTTCATAAAGAAAGACATAAAATTGATAAAAAAAAGAGTAGAAAGGAAATACAATCAATCTCTCGAATTGTAGTATAAATTTCCTCTTTAATCTTCACTAAAATTATGTTTTTTCTTGAATATTTTTGTATTTTTCTCTTTTTTAAGCTCCAAAAAATGACCAAAATTATGCTAATGTAGGTAAATTAGGTTTTATGGAGTGATTAGAGGCTTAAATAATGCTCAGGTGCAATCTAGATCGTCAGATCAACTTCAGATTAAGGACTACGATCAAAACAAGCCAAACTAACAGTTTCAGCCAATCACAACGTGACACGTGGTAGGGAAAATTCAATGGGTGAATCAGGGAGTGACGTGTGGCAGGGAAGACCGGTTAGAGTCAACAACATACGGCACGACTTGATTCACAAAGACGGATGGCTTAGCGCACAGGTGGAACGTGTGAAGCAATGGCGTGGTGACACATGGCGATGATGGTTGACCTATTTCCGAACTTTGATTGAATGCAATGCTGACAAGTGGCACGTGATTCATCCTCCTCCACATGGCGTGACATGATTTGCTCTCCGTGATTACCTAGCATCTACATGGCTTGCCTAGTTAGCTCCTCTGTTTGCGTGGCATGACACATGGCAACTCCTAATTGGTCCTACGTTAAAATTCATAAAAAATTCAAAAAAATCCCAAAAATTTCAAAAATTATATTTTCACCCTTTTTCATTAAAAAGTTTATATTTTAATATTTTTGACCCAAAAATACTATTTATTGAATAAAACAAGTAAATATTAAGTAAAAAAGTACGCTAATGACTCTATTTTCATAGAGTCATCAACATTTATAGATCTTGAAGAAGTGACCTCTCACAAATAAAAAGAGATAACAGATTTTAAACAACGAGTTAAAATAATGAAAGCATTAATCCATGACGTAATATTAGAAAGAAAATAATATCAATATTTTTCCAATAATGTTCAAAAATAAACTACAGAATATAGAATTAAATTTTGATAGAAGCCTAATAGGCATATCAAAAAACAAAATAACAATAATGAAAGCTTTAATTTTTTTGCAGAAGAACTGTATATAATATAAGAATCAAACATCAAGTCCACACAAGGCATAAATGAAAGACAAAAAGAACTCCTAAAAGAAATAAAAAAATATGGTTATAATAAAAAATTACAAAAAGACATACATAAGGAATTTGCAGAATTAAGAAGGGATGTAAATAACATAATAGGGACAATTAAATCAATGGTTACAAATTTGATCCATTTGTAGGATTAAAAGAAGAACAAACTAGAAAATCAGATGTATTGATACCTAGGAATGAGAAGATATAAGAAAGAGGAAAAAACACAAAAATAAAGAAGAAACTATAATTCTAATTTAATGGAATATAAAAAAAATTAAAAGAACAATCTATAAGTCTTGAAAATAGGGACATAGAAAAATTTGTTAGTCTATTAACCTTAATAGATGAAGAACTAAGAAAATATGATGAAGAAAAACTTTGTACAAATAAAAAAGAAGATGATATGACAATAGTTAGTGAAATTGATTCTGAACTAGAAAATATAACCCCAAAAACCAAATGAAACCTATTTCATTACCAATCTCTTATCAAGAAGGAACATTTTCCCCATATAGGGAAGAAAGAAATAGAAAAAGATTAGAAGAACTTGATCTTCCTTTTAGAAGGAAACAACAACCCAAAATGAAAGAGGGATTATATTATGAAACTAGAGGTAATATTCTACTAGAATTTAAACTTTATGAAAATTATATATATGATCTTTTAAATTTAGATTGTATAAAAGATAGGAAAAAAACTTTAGATGAATGGTCTAATGGTATGAGTGTAATCATACAAACTTCTCCAACCATACAATCAAACCTTTTAACTTGTAAAGTTTTAGTGACTCACAAAATAACAAAAAATGTTAAAAATTAGTTTATAAATTTAACAAAACAACAACATTTAAAAATGCAGAGAATGCTTCCATAGGTAGGGAATGCTTAGATACTATAGTAAATGAAATATTCAAGGGATTTATTGAAGAAGATAAAGGTAGACATATTACTGAATCCAGTAAGAATGAAATTGAGGAGTCAAATACTAATTAACAAATATGAAAATATGTGATATGTGATATGTAGATATTTTTATTTGTAAATATGAAATATATTATCACAAGTTATCACCATTTATATAAGAAACTTATAAAGAAATATTTTTCCAGAAATTACCTAGAATAGTACATAAAACAATAATAAAATGATGGAATAAAAGGAATAGAGAAACTATACCAGACACTTTAGGATGAAGAGTACAAAGTTTCAAGAACTGGATAATTATTAAATTTCAAGAAAGACAATAATATAAATAAATAAGAAAAATGATAAAATATGTTGTGATTTAAGAGATTTTAGGATGCTAGAAAAATATGAATGTAACATAAAATCTTATAAATAAAAGTATAAAAAATATAAAAAAATACAAAAAATTAAAAATATATAAATATAGGAAATAAGACATTCAAAAATATAAGAGAATGTATAACATAAAACCTTATAAAAAAGATACTTTGGGGAAAAAACATATATAAGACACCATAAAAGAAAAATTAGTCCATGAAGAAAAAAGAAAGGTTGATGCTCGATTTGTAACGAGGAAGGTCATAATGCAAATGAATACCCAAATAGGTGATCGGTGTAAAACTGTAAGTGTACAATATCATAATTTTATAGTAAAGTGATAAGAAGAGTATTGTCATCAGGGATTAGTAACTTACTTTTGACAAATCCCAAAATTATGCTAATCTTAATTTTATCTAGAGAAGTCATTAATGTTGTTGTAATTGGAATTTAAAATAAAATCAATTTAAAAAAAATGCGTAAAATAAAAGAAAGTTGTTGTTTAAAGATTAAATTAATATAATTTAATTCTCTTTGTTTGTTAACAATATTCACAAAAACATCAAAAAAGCCTCTTTCGATAGGCAATTGAAAATATTGTTCATTAATTTACACAATTGTATGGAATTTAAAAAAATAAGAAAACATTAAGACCAATTATTTTAAAACTACACAAGTTCATACAAGTCTTTCGATTTCTATATTTATCTATACTGAAATATATCAAATTTATCTTTTAATTCTCTCTTTCGATAGTAAATCATAAGATTAAAATCATCTAATTAATGATAAGTTAATTAGAAGTAATAAACTTAGAATAAATTAGATAAATATGAAGATAAATAATTCAAATTAACATAAAAAAATAAAACATAGTTTAAAAATAAATTATATTTTTTTCCTAATATAAAAAATTTAATTCATACTAAAAATTGATAAACAAATTTATCGTGATTTTTCTAAAAAAAATTGAAAGGAAAAGAAACTGCTTTCGTGTTTTTCTGTTACGTTCACAGCCTTCTTTTCTGCACCAAAATCTATTTTTTTTTCTGTTCTCCTTCTATCTTTGGCGGCGCTGTTTATTTTTTTCTTTTTTTGTTCAGCCTTGTGCTGCTATTTTTTCTTTTTCTTTTCTTTTTTTCCTTGTTTTTTCTCTGCGCCGTTTCGTACTTATTCTCTATGCAAGCCGTGTTTTTTTTGTTGCCTCCTGTTATGCTTTTTCTTTATTCTTTTCCTAAGTGGTATTCGTGTTATATATATACACGTGTATTTAAATAATAATAATAAAATTTAAAATTAATAAAAATTAAATAAAATTATAATAAAATTAAAATTAAGAAGTGATAAATTATGTCATATTATACAAATCATCGATAAATTTCAACATAAAGAAGAATTTAAAAAAAAAATTCACATATGAAAAAAATCTTAAAAGAAGCTTTTAAAATAGAATTATAACCAATAAAAAAATTAGATATAAATGATACTTATTGTATTTATCTATTAGAGGAAACTATTAAAAAAATAACTGACTTAGAATTTGAATATTCTTAATCAAATGATGAATAATTTGTATAATGTTACAAATTTATATAATACTTATATTAAAATAAGATTAAAATTTATAGGTTATACATATTACCATTTACATATAAGTATTCCCAAAAGAACTATAAACACAAGCAACAAAATATTTAATTGTAAGAATTGTTAATAATACTATAATAAAGTCTTAAAAGATAGAGATATAATAATAAGAGGAGAAAAATTTTATATTCCTACCATATATTAACAAGAAATATGAGTTGATTTATTAATAGAAAATAACTTCCTAAATCTTTACTAACTAGTTACTCAATATTTAGAAGAGTTTAACAACACCATATGGTGAAAGAAGTTATGTGTCAAAAATAATAAAAACTTTGATAGTATCAAACCCAAACTTTATGCAACAACATAAAAACAAAAATATAATGAGATAGATACAAAGCAATAACCTTACTTAGAAAATATTACATTAAACGTAGAAGAGAAAAAAAGTCATTTCTTAATGAAATACAAAAACATAAAGCCTTACCTAAAATAAAAAAAATTGTTACAAAAAATAAGTTTAGAAAACCCTTTAGATTTTAAAATTAATAATTTTAAAATAATAGCAACCATAAAACTTAAAGACCTTAACAAAGTTATAAGAGTAAAACCAATTATTTATACCCTAGAAGACAGAGATGAATTTGGAAAACAAAATCAAGAACTTTTGGGATTATAAGTCATAATACCAATAATTTACTTTACTAAGTCCTGCATTTTTAGTTAAGAAATAAGCTGAAAAAGGAAAAGGAAAAAAATAATGGTAATGAACTTTGAAACTTTGAATAAAGAAACTATTAATGAGGGATATTTATTCCAAAGAAAGAAGAATTACTATCACTAATAAAAGAAAAGAAATATTTCTCAAGTTTTGATTGTAATAGTGAATTTTGGAAAATAAGACTTGGTAAAATTCACATAAATTAACAGTATTTAGTTACCTATAAGGAAACTTTCAATGAACAAATATATTATTTAGATTAAAACAAGCACTAGGTATTTTTCAAAGACATATGGATAATATCTTTAAAAAACTACATAACATTTGTTGTGTATACATTGATGACATTTTAGTATTTAGTAATGACTTGAATAAACATTCTTTAGATATTATTAATATCTTACAAGAATGTAAAAAAAATGACTTGTTCTATTAGAAGGAAAGGTTGTAATAACACAACAAACAATTAAATATTTAGGATTAAAAATATAAGATGAAAAACACCGTTTCCAACCTCATAAATAGTATACAAGGATTTTCAAGTTAAATCAAATATAAAAATCAATTACAAATATTTTTAAGATGTTTAACTTGTATAAGTATATATCAAAAGATTAACAAAAATGCAAAAAATTATTAAAAACTAAACTTTAAAAAAAATTATATTTGGAAAGGGACAGAACATGATACACGATAGATGGACAAGGTAAAAACACAAGTAAAAAAACTTGTCAATTAACTTTATACCACTCAGGTCCAATTGATAAAATAATAATAAAAATAGATGCTTCACATGAACATTAGAAAACAGTTCTAAATGCAAAGTTAGATGACAAAGATAAATATCTTTGTAGATACACATCTGGATCTTATCAAGGTCAAAATTAAATTATCATAGTAATGAAAATGAATATTTAGCTATTAAAAATCTATAAACAAATTTACAATATATGTTATGAGTTCAAGGTTTATTGTCAAAAAAGATAATAAAAACTTTGGGTATTTCTTAAGGACTAGTATTGCAAGTGATTATAAGTAAGGTTGATTAATCAGATAATAACAATAGTTCAACCATTATAAGTTTGACGTTTAACAATTACTAGGAAATAAAAATATTTAGTTGGTATATGAACTAGAAAATTAGTTCTTTTAATAATTTTTTATTTATTAGAAATGAATCCTCTTGACATAGGCATCAAGATCAAAGAAAAATAAATCACAATCCTACAAGACCACTTCAGATTTTATATCTTAAGAAATCCTTAAAGGATAACATCAAAGAAGTTAACTTTTCAGTTAACCAAGAAGAACTTAAATATTCAAATTACAAAAATGATGAGATTATCTTAGATGAATAGAAAGGAATCAAAATTCCCAAAATAAGTGAAGAAAAAACAATCTCTCTATAGAGAAAAAGAAATAAAAACTCAATTGGACAAATGAAATAAAAAATGAAGAAACTTCAAAGACTAAGCTTTATGTAGTCTATAATGACCCAAAATAAGGAATTTATACTTGTTGGCTAGAAACTAGCAAAATCATAATAATCTTCAGTGGAATAATGCACAGGTCATTTATCAATATAATAGAAGTAGAAGGATGTTTTGCACGCCAAAACTATTAACTCTTTTGCACGCAATTAAGAACTATTTACAAAGTAGTACAACAAACAATCAATCTTAGTAGATTAAAGACACTCAAAAGGATACCTAGACCGATGCTATTCAGAGAAGTAACCAACAACTCTCTTATTTCATAAGAAGAAAGAGATCAGGACATGAACCTTACAAGACAACAATGGTTTAAGTTTGTATAACTTAGCCAAAAAATCTATAAGA
This sequence comes from Hippophae gyantsensis, assembly GCA_030763125.1. NCBI lineage: Eukaryota > Viridiplantae > Streptophyta > Magnoliopsida > Rosales > Elaeagnaceae > Hippophae > Hippophae gyantsensis. Next base: position 35,530,922 of record CM061034.1, read on the forward strand.
CAGTAATGGTGATTATACTCTTGATGACATAAAGTTCTATACTTTTGAGAAAGAATTTCCCACAATTAGTAAATTCAATATTCGAGAAGAAGCATATCCAGTGTTTATATACAAAGCATTTCACGTTGGGTTAATAGAACACTAGTGTCTAGGAAATAATTTAAGTGAGTTAAATTACTTTTCTGAAAATTTCTAGAAATCCATTAAAAAATTTAGAAAGAAAATTAAAGCTATAGATAAGCCTATTTATTTAAGATTTTTCAGTTCAATTATGGTTTGGAACCAAGAAATTTCAGTAAGTCTATATCATTTCATTAAGCTTGGACTTGCCAACACCAAAAGAGAATTTAATCATCCCTAAGCGATAACTCTATGAAGATTCATAAGTGCACTTTTTACTTAATATTTATTCAATAAGTAGTACTTTTTAGGGTTAAAAATATTAAAATATGAAATTTCTAGGGAAAGAGGATGAAAATATATTTTTTGAGAATTTTCTAAAAAACATTCAAATTTTTATTGAATTTTATGAATTTTTTAGTGTAGAACCAATCAGAACGGGACACGTGGATGATATGCAAGCAAAAAACAGCCAATCATAGCACGTCGTATGTATTAGTTAACCAATCATTTCCACACGAATGCCACACTAGCAAAGAGAAGCCAATCGTTGTGCACTATGTGCACCAGTTGATGCAGGTGTTGCCATGGTGTTCACTTCGAGTTGTTGAATAGTCAACGAGTATGCCACACATCATCATGGGATTCATATGTCCTTTCCATTAGAGTACCACACAATCTGGATCAGCAAATTAGCACACAACACTTATCATTGACTCAGTCTACATAGACCACCACCAGTTTGCCTCACCACGTGTCACATGCTGAATCATCCCTTGTCCCTCACTAGCCATATTCCGCATTCCTATTAGCCGATGTTGTTTAATATTCCTTTTTTCATCTCAACTTTTGATCTAGTGTTGATTTGACAGTCCATATTTCATCTAAGCTTAATCTATCCCTTTAATTGCAACAAAAACCCTAATAACCAAATTTCAAAATATTTATTAGTTTTTGGTGTAAAAAAAGATAGAGAATTTCAAGAGGAGATACAATTTTTGTAGAGGTTCAAAAGAAGATTAATTATATTATTCAAGAAATTGATTATATTTATTCTTTCTCTCATTTTTTAATTAATTTATATGTCTTTCTTATTGAAAAATATGATATTTATGAACCCAATCATGTCTAGCTAATTTATTAATCTAGGGTTCTTATGAACCCATTTTCTATATGTGATGATCTAATATTTTATCCAATTATGATTTCAATTTAATTATATTATTTAATCTGATTTTTATGCTATTAATTATTTAACCACAATTGTTATATAGAGGTAATTAAATAGATTTGAGAGAATTATTTAATTGTTTATCTCGATTAAATAACATGCATAGCTTTCGGGTAGAAATCTATAATTCCTATAAATGTGATATGAACTTAATGAGTAGTATGCAATTTAATTGACATGAGAGTTTGATTAGGTTAATTACTATATGGTGTGCACTTTACTTAACTTAGGAATACATGCTAAGTTAGATTCAATTAATCATGTAATTGATTGGTATTATATTGGGGGGATTTAGTGATTCACATGTTTAGAAAATTGAGGGATTTAGTATTCTTAGATATTTTCTCATATATATTTTTACCTACTAAGTTTGAGTTAATTTATTGTTGCTATTTATTTTTAGTTCTTTTAATTTTTCTTTATCAAAACACAAAAAATGATCATTACTTTTTAGTTTTAAAAATTAGTTTTTAATAACATAATCTCTATGAAAATGATCTTTTTTTATCATTATATTACTTGTTTGTGATATGTATACTTGAGTACTTATTGCACACAATTCGTGTCGATCACAAAGCTTTGCTAGAAAAGGAATTTGATCCAAGAAATTAAGTATAAAATGTTGCCAAATGCTAAGCCAAATCTATTATGAACTAAGAAAAATTAACAACTCTTTTGAAGTTGAAGTTAATTATTCTACCAAAAAATGATTATCACCTCACAAAGTAATCTACCTATCACTAAGGAAGATGGTTAAAAGATCAGTAAATATGAAGCTACTTTCAATTGTAATGAATTGAAAGTAAATGTAGAAAGTAAGAAGGTATTCTACCATTATGCTAATAAAGGACTATAAATACATTTATTGCATTGAAGATATGGAAGAAGACATGGAGATTTCATTTTCACAAAAGTTAGTGTCGATGAATGACTCTACATAAATATAGGTTACCTACATAGTAAATTGGCGCCTCAACGTCAATAATGTAGATGTTAACTAGAAAAGTTAGGTGAAATAGTGAAATCTACCTATGTAAAAGATAACTCTTATGTCTATAAAAGGAAAGTCTTATTCTAAAAGAGTACACACCTCTCACATTTTCTAAGAAAGTTGTTCACTTAACTCTTATCTTTCTATCTTTTGTAATATTTTATCTAAAAATAAGTAATTAAAACCTTCTTCAAGGTTCTTAGTATTCTAGTTGTAATAAACTATTATAATAAATAAAATTCCAACTTAAACAGAAACTCTTATTTGTTATTCTAACCTTAAAAGGAACGTATGGATACTAAAGATCTCCATAAGTCAAGAAAGACATAGGGTTAGATCTAGTTGAGGCGTTATCTTAAGGAAAAAGAAGGAGACATCACGAATCAAAAGATCGTGATGGAACCATATTTATCTGGCTAGTTGCAATTATGTACTCAGGATAATAACAATATTAAATGTTTATTAATTTATTTATCACTTATTTAATAATTTTCTTAAAATATGAAAGTAAAATATAATGAAGAAAAGAAATCAAGAATAAATAAATTTATATAGAAGTAAAATAAAAGGAAAAACAAGAAATCGAAGTAAGTTTAAAAGTTGTTATATATCTTAAAGCATGACGTAATCTAGTAACAAGAGATAATAACAATTTATAAATCTAGAAACCATTTTAGACATAATTATATCAGATATTGAATAAAATAATGAAATGCAAGAATTAAGTTATTGGTTAGATAATGAATTTAGTACATAAAAATTGAATTAAGTTCAATATATAATTAACTATAATTAAAAGAGTCTAGCCATAATTTGGTATCAGAGTCATTTTTGTCATAATAAAGAAAATAAAAAACATATCATGATTTTTATAAGCCTTACAAAAATGAATAAAAGGTTGGTAAACCTTACATCAAGAAAAATAAATAAAAGGTATGTATAAAGAGATATATGTGTAGTAGAATTTTTTCACAACTTTTTTTTATCTATAAACATTAGACACATTTTTGTGATAAAATTTTATTACAAAAAAAATAATCTACAATTATGTCCATAAATTTTATTGTAATCAAGACTAATTTTGGTGAAAATTTATAATTTAGTTTGAGTTATATATATTTCGCAATAAAAATTTTCAATTTTTTTATACATATGTGTAATGTGATTATTTGATTGCGTAAATAATTTAAAAAATCTTGATTACGAAATAAACCTTATACAAATTATATTATAAATATTTAAAAAACTCGTTAAACAATGAATTTCCCTAATGGACACAAACACAAGCTTAATTTATTAAACTTATAGAAAAGTATAACTTGCAATTATGTGAGATCTTTGTATCACCTATGGATGTTAAGTGGTTATTAAAATAAATATTTTATTTTTTTAAATAATCTTAGTGATAGAAGTTAACTCATGTAAATTTGAAGATACAAAGTATTATTATGATTCATATGATTCATCTAATGTGCAACTTAAGAAATGTAACTTGTGAGTGATACACACAAACAATTCCAAACAACCAATAAAATCATTTTATATTGAGAAATTATTTATTATTTTTAAAGTATGTAATACTACACATCAATGAAACAATATTATTCAACTTTTTTTTGAAATATACAAGTATCCAACACTTGATATAGATGATAAGCAATGTGATTGATTGAGAATATATGAATAACATATCTTTTCATTGTGGTATTTACACCTCCCCACCTTCTTCTACTTCAGTGCACAATAAATGAGATCTCATGAGATAAGAAACCAATTAAAGAGTAAGGCAAGAGTGATCGATATGGAAAATACAAGGAAAAAGGAAATAAGATCATGAAAAGAAGTATTATTAACTAACATTACTATATATATTGATCTTGTTTGCATTAGAATGAATAGATAATTGTAGAAAGATATAAGCCACAATAGAAATAATTGGATATTTTAGTGAGCGTCACTCATAAGTCCCTCATTAGATCGCTACTGTGTAATTTATAGAAGTAAATTAGTATTCTGTAAAATCTTCAAGCAATTGAAAATATTTCTTTACAATGCATAAAGATTGAATATGTCTTCTTAGAGATAGAGAATGAATGCTTTGTTCTTGAATTCTCATTTGTGAAACTTGTTCAATAATACACTTAGGTACATGAGTTTTTTTATATTACTCATATATGGTACAATTTGTTAACATAAAAAACTAACACTCTTGGCAACTAATGAAATACAATAACAAACTTACAAACTCCTAATGCATTCACACTTTGATTTCTAGCCTATATAGCATATGAGCCTTGCATGTTGGTAAGTCACTTAACATCTTGATCAACTAGATCATTCTTGAGGTCTTGGATTGCTAGTACAATAATTCACACTCTAACATGTCACATGCTCACTTCCTTCAACACCCTTTTCTAGGAACCTTGTCATTCATATATGCATCCTTAAACATCCTTGCCATTCTCATATGTATTGGAACTAGAAATCTTAACATCTCTTAAAATCTCAATGGCATGATCATGACACCGAGTTTACTTTTTAACAAATAAATTGAGACTGAGAAAGTGGTTCTATGAGAACATATGTTATATGTTCCTCAAAAGGAAAATGATGAACCATAAATAGCCCAGACAAGACTTTTTCCATAACAAAGTGTAGGTCTAACTTAACATGCTTCCTTCATGCATAAAGCACTAGATTAGTAGCCGAAGTAATAGAACTTAAGTTATCACACCATTAAGTTAGAGGTGCCAGCAAGGGAAGATGAAGTTTAAATAAAGAGAAACGTGACCTATAAAATCTCATAAGCTGCATTGGTGAGTGCCCTATACTTAACATTTGAACTTGAATTAGAAACAATTGCATGTCACCTTGAACAACACATAATAGGATTAGCACCATAGAAAAGTATAATAATAAAAGTTGTTCTATGATCATCAGAAAACAATGCCCAATATGTATTAATGAATCCTTGAAGTAAAAGTTTAGATGTAGGTCGAAACACCACACTATATGTCATTGTCCCTTAAAGATACCTTAAAAACCTTGTGATATCATGCCAATGAAACTAAAAGGCTTTGAAAAAAATTGACATACCTTGTTGATAGCAAAGGACTTGTAAGGCCTTGTTAAAGACACATACAGAAGAGCACCAATAATACTTTGTAAAATGAAGGATTGTTAAACACTTCCCCATCAAAATCAGAAAGTGCCGCATTAGTCACCACAAGTGTATGCATTGGCTTAGAGGTTTTCATTTAGGATTTTAATAGCAGTTTCCTTACATACTTCCCTTAACTAAGAATTAAATCACCATTTGGTACTATGTGCACCTCAATGCTCAGAAAGTGGCTCAACAAACACAGATACTTATGAGAAAATGTTGTGTTGAGCATAGAGATGCGACTTTTCACTTTATTGTTAGTACTTCAAGAGGTGATAATATCATTTACTTATACCAACAGGTAAACTATAGAAGAGATAGTGATCTTGAAAGAAAGAAAGAAATATCAAATTTAGATTGATTAAACCCCATGGAGATAAGAGTGAATTTAAGTGTGCAAAACCAAGCTCTAGGGGCCTGTTGCAATCCATAGATAACATTCTTCAAATGATAGACATAGCCAGGGAAATTAGGATCTTGAAATCCTAGAAATTGTGACATAATCACTTCTTTAGTAAAATCACCATTTAGAAATGCATTATTAATATCCAATTGATAAAGTAACCAACCTCTAGATAATATTAAAGTGATTATGATCATGGCAGTGACCTATTTAATGATTGAATTGAATGTCTTAATAAAGTCAAATCTTGGTTACTAATGGAAATCCTTTGCCACAACACGTGACTTAAGCTTCTTTAGTAAGCTAGATTGAAGTTTCTTGACTCTTCAAACCCATTTACAACCTATTATTTTCTGTTATGATGAGATGGAACTATAATCCAAGTTTTGTTCTTATCAGGGCATCAAATTCATCCTACATAGACATCTTGCACCTAGGATGAGATAGGGCTTGTTTAACACTTGTTGGTTCACAAAAAGATAAATCAAGTGATAGTATCCATAACACAAGGCTTATGAATCTCAGTTTTAAACCTAGTTACTATATAATGTGTGTTGGTTAAAGGAACAAGAGTATTAGTTACTTGAAATGGTACCACAGGGACAATTTAGGAAGTAGTTTGCACATAATAAATATGAGAAATCGGTAAAGAAATAAAAGAATTGTTGAAAGTATTAGAGAAAAAAATTGGTGCAACAAAGTTCTTAGTAAAACCAGATGAAAATCAAAGTTAGAAGGATAGTTTGACATATTACCAACTAGAGAAGTAATCATATGAGCAGAAACAATGACAGATGAAGCACAAGATAAATCACTTAAAGCTCTTATCCCCATCAATGGTAGAGACTTGGACATTTCAATATTAGTAGAGGTCAGAATAGGCAAAACAATCCTATAAGAAGTATAAACAGAAGTACAACCATTAGGTATACTAGAGGATAAAACATGGAAAGGGAAAACAGTTTCCACAAAGACCACACTCATGATAATATAAAGCCTACCACTAATTGACAAAACCTTTAACCTTACAGCCATTAAGATCAAGTTTATTAGATCTATACTCACATGAAAGTCGATAACATAAGCATTCAAAGATTCTTAAAAAATGATAGCCTGAATTTGTATGAAAAATAACCTCTAGAGGTGTCCTAAAGCCAATATATAAAATTGGCAATCCATTAATTATATAACAACTAGAGAAAAATGTCTTATCCGAGAAGACATGGACGTATGAGTAAGCATAGACATACCTAATTCAACAATATGCCTTTGCTTCCTCTCAGGATGACCATTTTGTTGGGGAATGTGAGGATAAGATGTGATATAAAAAATTCTAGAAGCAATCAACACACTAATTAAAGCCTAAAACTCTCCACCTTATTCAAGTTATAACGTTTTAACTTTTAACCTAGTTTGCAACTCTTCTTGTTTTTTGAACTAAAGTATTGCTTGACAAGCAACACTTTTATTCTTTAAAAAGTAGGCCTATGTAAATTTTGAAAAATCATATATAAAATTAACGTAATATGTAAAACCATTTTTGGAAAGAATATGCGATGTCCAAAGATTACAATGCATTAATTGAAGAGGTTGAGTAAGCATTAATAAAAGATACATAAAGGGTAAAGTATGACTTTTGGCCATTTGACATGCTTTACAAACATGTGTGGTAGTTTTATTAACATGAGAACAAGAAATTTTACATTGTAAGATAGCATGCGTTACAATAAGAAATAAAGAATTCCCTAATCTATGATGCCAAAGTAACAAATCTTTGATAGTATTATTAGAAGTAGCAAGAATAGTAGAAGTAGAATGTGATTGAGTAGAAAGAATGGTATCAGTAGACAACATAGAGAAAGTGGTTTAAGATAAAGAAACTGAAACACTTGGATTGAATTGTAAATCAAAGGCATATAAGCCATTATGTAGCTTGACCCTTGACAACAATACAACACATAAAATTTAAAACAAACATTGTTATGAGATCCAAATTTTGACACACTTATTAAATTCTTTGAAATAAATGGAACAAGTAAAACGTTATCTAAAATAAAAGATTTATAACTAGATCAAAACTTATTTGAACCAACATGAGTAATCTTTACACTCTTACCATCCTCATTCATTAAATTGCTAGTATTAGAATAAGGTTGAATCACAACAAATGTTTTGGATCATCTGTTATGTGGTTACACCAGAATCAATATACCAAAAGGGATTATAAGTGACCTATGAGGTAATAGGCATTAGAGCAGCTAGTGAAGGAAAATATGGATAGGAATATGGTGGATAGACCAGTAGACAAAAGTACTATTTTGAGACATATTAGAACTGGAGTGTACCATAACTTGATGGATAATTTGGATGGATGAAGATGATTGAATACGAGGTCTAGGAACTAAGTTCAATTACCCTGATGGCACAAAAGATGCCTAAGAATACACATTGGAATTAGTAGAAGGCTTGAAATTAAAATTTCCACCTCTACCTTATGAAGGAAAAAAATGGGTTAGATGCTTACAAGAATCACCATTTTGATTCTCAAAATTTCCAAACTATCCACCATATGGAATAAATGATGATTGAGAGCTAAGATTGACATACCTCATTTGATTGTTCATACTCTTCATATGTCTTGGATCAAGACTAGGTAGTTCTCTCACATTTGAACTGTTGGACATTCTAGACCCCATTTCTTGAGTTTTGAAACTTACATTTATAGAAGGAAAATGAGATATTGACATACTTCCTTAACTTTCCTGTCTACTTTCATTGTTTAATATTAGAGACTCCACATTATCAATTGTAACTTCCACTCAACATCTTCTGGGTTACAGTGGTAAACACATTATCAAAGATTTCATAAAGACCTCCACGCACATACATGAATCTTTCTTCCTCAGTTATATGTCATTCATCATATTGAAGCTCATATGTTAACAATTTAATCTTCAAAATATACTTATTCACCATAAGATTTCTTTTCACGAGATTCTACAATTCATATTTCAATTGAATCATTTTAGATCTTCACTTAGATGCAAACATTTTCTTAGTCTTTATCCCTATTTATCGAAATATATCAAAACCAATTATTTGTTTCAACATTTCATCATTTATACAAGACATTAACCAATAACCCAAAACAAAATTTAAACCATCAAGCTTTATTGTAACAAGCAAATTATGAAAAGAAAGGAACTCACATGAAAATTGATTTGTTTCTTGAGCAACTAATGGTGGTGATGGATTATTAAATTTTCATGAGGATTAGTTTATTGAATCTTGAAGCTCTCTTAAGCTTCAAAGCTCTGATACTATGTGTAAAATCTTCAAGCAATTAAAAACATTTATTTATAATACACAAATATTGAATATGACTTCTTGGAAAGAAAGAAATTTGCTCTTGTATTCTCATTATTGAAACTTGTTCAACAATACATTTAGTTACAAGAGTTGTTTTGTTACTACTCACATAGGGTATAATCTATTAACATAAAAAACTAACAGTCTTGGCAAGTACTCAAATACACTAACAAACTACTCCTAATGCATTCATAATTTGATCTCTAGCCTATACACCATCTGAGCCGTGTGTGTTGCCATGTCACTTAGCTTCTTGAACTACTAGATCACTCTCTAGTCTTGGATTGCCAGCACAACACTTCACACTCTAACCTACCATATGCGCACTTCCTTCAACACCCTTGTAAGTAACCTTGCCATGTAGATCTACATTTGCACTTGCATCCTTAACACCTTCAATGACTTAACACTCTCATTTTTACAGGAACCTAGCACCCTTAACAAGTATGGATTGAAACTCATCTATATATTTTAACTGGTGATCAGCCACACAAATTGTGTGCAATGAATATGCAAGTATACGTATCGCAATAAGTAATATAATGATAAGAAAATATCGTTCCCACAGAGATTATTTTATTAAAAAATAATTTTTAAAACTTAAAAAAATAAAAATCAATTTTTTATGTTTTTATATTTTAATGAAGCAAAATTAAAATAACTAAAAGTAAATAGCAATAATTAATTAAATCAGATTTTGTGACTAAAAAGATATATGAGAAAATATCTAGAAATCCTTAATCTCCTAATTTTCTAAACATGAGAATCGTTAAAATCCCCCCAATATAATAACAATTAATTAAATGATCAGTTGAATCTAACCTAGCGTGTATTCCTCTCTCATGTAAACTATACATCATATAGTAATTAATTTAATCACACTCTCATGCCAATTAAATTACATATTGCTCATTAAGTTCATCAATTATGGATCATATACATAAGAATCATACATTTCTGCCAAAAAACTATGCATGTTATTTAATCAAGACAAACAATTAATAATTCTCTCAAATCTATTTAATTTTCTCTAAAGATAAATTTTTGGCCAAACAATTAATAACATAAAAATCAGATTAAATAATATAATTAAATTATAATTATAATTAGGGTAAAATTTTAGATCATCACATGGTGAAAACTGGGTTCATAAGATCCTTAGATTAATAAATTAATTACACATAATTGTGTTCATAAAACTCATATTTTTCATAAAGAAAGACATAAATTTGATAAAAAAAAAGAGTAGAAAAAGAAATACAATCAATATCTTGAATTGTAGTATTAATCTCCTCTTGAATCTCCACCAAAATTGTGTTTTCTCTTGAATTGTTTTGTATTTTTCTCTCTTTTTAGCTCCAAAAATTGACCAGAATTATGCTAGTAGAGGAAAATTAGGGTTTATGGAGTGATTGGGGGCTTAAATAAAGCTCAGGTATAATTTGGACCGTCCGATAAGCTTCAGATCAAGGGCTATAATCAAAACAAGCAAAATTGATAGTTTCAGCCAATCATAGTGCAACACGTGGTAGGGGAAATTCATTGGACAAATTAGGGAGCAACACGTGGTAGGGGAGACCGGTTAGAGTCAACGCTTGTTGAGTCAGGGACACGTGATGAGAAGTGATTCGTGGAAATGGATGGCGTGGCACATGGGTAGAATATGTGGAGCAATGGCGTGGTGACAAGTGGCATGACGCGTTGACCAATTTTCGAATTTGGATTGAACGCCGTGTTGACACGTGGCACGTGTTCAGTCCTCCTCACATGCGATGCGACATGATTCTCTTTCTGTGTTTACGTAGTGTCTGCATGGCTTACCCAGGCAGCTCTTCTGCTTGCTTGGCATGTCAAATGGAAACTTCTGATTGGTCTTGGGTTTAAAAATTCATTAAAAAATCCCAAAAAAATTCCAAAAATTATATTTTCTTCCATTTTCACTAAAAAATTTATATTTTAATTTTTTTGCTATAAAAATACTATTTATTGAATTAAATAAGTAAATATTAAATAAAAAAGTGCGCTAATAACTTTATTTTCATACAGTCATCAACTAGGTTCGAGACTTGACACGTTTTTAGCCTTTTAAAGGGTACATTAAGTTACTTTATTTTTAGGTGGTATAATATTGGTACCTTAGTAATTTCAATTGAATTTATCGTGATCAAACAAAAAATTAAAATTTTAACATGAAAATTACACAAATTTTTAAAGAGAAAAATTGATTATTTGGTTATTTAATGAAACAACAATAATAATTATAATAATAATATTTTGTCTACGAGGTAAAGATGATTTTGCAAAAAGTTTACTTTTATAATAAAATTGTTTTGACATTTGAGGTTGAAATGATTCGTAAATTTTTTTCCTTAGAAAGTAATTTTGCAAAAATATTTTTATAATAAAATTGTTATGACATATGAGACAAAAGTGATTTTAAAAGAAACTTGTAATTAAAAAAAAAACTAAACATATATATTTTATTGAGTTGATGATGTTTATGCGTATTGTGGAGTGATGAGGTTGATTTGTCTATTCGACTTTCACCTTCTTATTTTATTGAGTTCCATGTTTTTGGAAGTGACTAAAGCTTATTTTGGGTAGGATTTGGCATGTAGACTAGCTACAATGATATTATACGACGAGATCAACTAAGGGATCTATGCAATGTGTGCGGCTTAGCAAGACGATATTATTGATCGGTGATTTTAATGACATTATTTCAATTAATGAAAAATTAGGTGAATGTGTACGATCTTGAACTGCTATGGATGATTTTTGGGGCTTTATCAAATATGCTGAATTGGTGGATTTCGGATTCATAAAGCCGCTAATAACTTAGAGTAATAAAAGGAGTTACGAAGATTGGGTTCAACAACATAATAATAGAAGGATGACAACTGTGTGAATTTTTCCAAATGCACGTGTTCTCCACTTGGATGTCACCGAATCTAACCATAAAGCTTTCTATTATATTCTTTTCAACAACTACCACAAGTGATATATGATGATTCTATGAAAATAGACATTTTTACTTAATATTTACTCATTTATTCAACAAGTAGTATTTTTATGGTTAAAAATATTAAAATATAAACTTTATAGAAAAAATAGGTCAAAATATAATTTTTGGGAATTGTTTTGGATTGTTTTATGAATGTTTTTGTACATGACTAGTTGGAAGCTACCACATTGATGTCACACATGTAGAGAAGCTGAAACATAAGCCACGTGGATGCCATGTAAGGGGAGAGGGCCAAACTTGCATTGCTGCATGTACTATTTGATGCAGCACCATGCCACGTGTCAACACAATGTTCATTTCGATTTTTGCCTCTTGGTCAACGCGCTCGCCATGCATCTGATTCATCCATTCTTTCCACCTGTGCGCCACACAAGCCGTAACTATGAATCACAGATTGCCATATGGTGTTGAGTCAGAGTACATTGATTGAGACCAATATCCTATTCCATGCGCCACACACTGATTGGTTCCACCTTTTCTCTATGCCATATAGTGCACTCCTATTGGTTGACACCGTTAATTTTTCCTTTTTTCATCTCAATCCTTGATCTGAAGCTGATCTGACGGTCCATATTTCACCTAAGCCTAATTTAACCTCTTAATTTCCTTATAAACCCTAATGAGTCGAAGTTAACGTAATTTTTATCAGTTTTTGGAGCCAAAAAGAGAGGAAATACAGAAAAATTTAAAGGAGATACAATTTTAGTATAGATTCAAGAAGATATTAGTGCTACAATTGAAAGATTGATTGTATTTCTTCTTTTTCTCCTTTCCTTATCAATTTTTATGTCTAGCTAATTTATTAATCTAGGGGTCTTATGAACTCAATTTTCAACATGTGATGATCTAATATTGTACTCCAATTATGATTTTAATTTAATTATATTATTTAATTTGATTTTTATGCTATTAATTATTTGGCCAACAATTGATCTATAGAGACAATTAAATAAATTTGAGAGAATTATTTAGTTGTTTGTCTTGATTAAATAACATGCATAGTTTCTAGGTAGAGATGTATAGTTCTTATGTATATGATCAATAATCGATGAATTTATTGAGTAGTATACAATTTAATTGACACGAGAGTATAATTAGGTTAATTACTATATGATGTGTAGTTTATTTAAGAGAAGAATACATGTTAGTTTAGATTCAATTGATAATGTAATTGATTGATAATTATATTGGGGAGATTTTAGTAATTTATATGTTTAGAAAATTGAGGAATTCCTAGATATTTTCTCATTTATCTTCTTAGCTGTCAAACTTGATTTAATTAATTATTGATATTTATTTTTATTCTTTTAATTTTTCTTTCTTAAAATATAAAAACACAAAAAAATTAATTTTTATTTTTTAATTTTAAAAATTAGTTTAAAATAATATAATCTCTATGGGAACAATCGTTTCTTATCATTATATTTCTTGTTACGGTTTGTATATTCATTACACACAATTCGTTGGGCTAACATCTCAACATATAAGGAAGTGGTTCGAATTCATAATCTTATAATTTTTTAAGATTTGTTTGGTATCAAATCAAACTAAAAATAATCCAATGTCAATGCAACTCAACTTCCTCGAAATGTGACACCAATTATAATACTCAATGGAGGTATTAGGATTTGCAAAATTCATTAACAACATTCGAGCAGCAAGATAGATAGGAACTGAGGATTTTGTTGCAATATATTTAACATTTTATTGTGTATATGTTCAAGAAGAGAGTATTGGCATGAGAAAGCTCGAGTGCAATTGTAGGGTTAGGAGACAAAAACACAACCTTCTTCCATACAATAATTACTCAGCATCATTTAAGGGATTTTATTTATGGTTTGGAGGAAAAACATGATGTGTGGCAAACTGGTAAGTAAGTTTTGGGTAGATTAATAGTTGAGTTATTTCAGTCCTAGGTAGCTATGGTGGGATCTATTTTGTTGGGTATGTTTGTTTCAAGACAGGTGACGAGGGCCAAAAATAAGCATCTCGTTAAACCAATGTCTCACGTCGAGATTTGCTATGCAATTTTTCAAATTAAAGCATCCAAAGCACAATATTAGACAATATATCACTACTACAAAATGGATCTTTAAAGTCGGTTATTAACTGACTTTAAATAAATTTAAAGTCGGTTATGACTTAAAATATAAAGTCGGTTCACACGTTGAACCGACTTTAATTTTTTTTTACAAAATTTACTCATTTTCTATTATATTCAAATTAAAACCTGTATTCGATCATTACATAATAGTAGAAAAAAAACCAAAATCAGTTTAACAAATAGTTTAAATAATACAAATAATTGAAAAAAATAGTAGAAAAATTACCATGGTGTTGTCCTATGTTATTCAAGATCATCATATTCTTCTCTTGATGTTATAATATAAAACATACATATATAATACAAAAATTTATACACATAAATAATAACACATAATAGTAGAAAAAATATGAATAATAACGAGTATGATTAATAGAAATATTTACAAGAGTAAATGAAGGAAATGAAGAAAAAATGGTGTTTTGTAAGTCAGAAATGGGTATAAAAATTTGAGTATTTTGTTAAAAAAATAGGGGATCTAAAAGATAAGTTAGAGAAGAAGAAAACTGACTAACTAGTGCTGGAATTGGTAGTCGTAGGTGGCCAGAAAATGAGAAAGAGTGGAGGAGAAGTGGAGGAGATTTTGGGTTTTTGAGAGTTATGCAGCGCTTGGAATAGTTTCTGTCTGGGGAAGAAAGAAGAGAAAAAAAAATATCCACCTGTATAGCATCGGTTCTATGTGTCAACCGACGCTATCCATGTAGTTTGTAGTATCGGTTAACGTGTCAACTGACGCTATCCATGTAGTTTGTAGTGTCGGTTAACGTGTCAAACCGACGCTACATGTTGACGTAGCGTTAGTTCTACATGTCAACTGACGCTATGTGTAGAGTGGGTTCTACACCGAACTGACTTTAAATTCATTAGAAGTCAATTTTTTCCAAAAAAAATTACATATCGACTTAAATATCCCTTTTTATATTTGCGTGTATTCTATATTATTTTTTCAAAAATAGTGATATATTATTTTAGATGATATAGTGAATTTTTGAAATGTTTTTTTATGGTACTTTAGCATCTTGGGTGAATTTCAATCATATTGTGTCATTGCCTAAAGTAGCCACACTAAGTCATATGTCTTAACTTATATCAATAAGCTTGCGCAATATGTTGTGTAAGATTATTACTAAAATCTTAAATAATCATTTAAGCAAAGTGATGTTAGATATAATTAGTCTTACCCAAAGCACGTTCATTCCTAAAAAAACTCATCAAAGATAATATTCTGGTTGACAATGAATTGTTACATGCTTTGAAAAATAGAAGAAGGGATAATCGGCCATACATGTGTAAAACCATGAAAATCTTTAATAAATTATAAAAGTTTCGTAAAGGATTTTTTAATAATATTTTTATATGTAGGGACGTATAAAAAAAATTGTGTGAAAAATCAGATCAACATAAAAAATTGGCAAAAACTTTACTGAAGCTTGTTGGGGCCTCACTAAGATGAGCCACCAACAACGAAGGGTCGACGAGGAAATATAATAGTTGTTGAGCCTCAACATGACCTCACTAAGACGAGCCACCAACGAGGGTGATTGACGAGGGTCAATTTGGGCTATAAATAGGCACGTGGGTAGCTCATTTTTCTCACTCTAACTTTCTCTCTTCTCCCTTTAAAATTTTCTTTCTCTAAAATTGTTCTAGTTTTTGGTATATTGTAGAGCACGTTTTGGGGATAAGATATCATGGAGCTCGGGTTCAAAATAATAACAGTGAAATAAATTTTTAGGTAGAGGTTTCTACTCTAAACTTTTTATTTCATGCATTATTTTTTCACAAAATTGTCATGCATCATATATTAAAAAGAAAAATAAAAAGCAGATGTCATGATTTTTATAACAAATTTTTTAGATGTTGTTTAAATGAAATACTTATTATGAACATTTTTATATATGTATACATGAATTTTTTTTTATATAAAATGAGTATTAAAGTTTGATATGAAATGAATATTAAAGCTTTATAAATATGGCATCTGAGATGTTATACATGCATCATGCAAATAATTTTGTGGGAAGTATATCTGTATGTATGTCTTGTAGAGTATGGCTTCCATTGGCTATTGGTTACAACAGACTATTTTCGATGAATTATATGTATGCATCGCATTCACATGTATTCTTGGTGTTTGTCCATTTATAGGTCTTGGATTCTTGACCACACACGAGCCTCATAGTTAGACCTCTCGTTATGTCTCGAAGTTTACCGTCTATTGAGTCTCAGAGTTTGACTACACATGGGGCTTGGAATTGGATCCCCCATTGTGTTTTGGAGTAGACCACCCATAAATAAGGGCCTTTTTGATACTGATGTTTACCAATACATGTGCCACATGTATTTTGAATTATGACCTTACATGGGGTTGAAGGCAGATTCACATGAATCTCAAAGGTTGACTGTGTATATGCCACTGTATTTTGGTGGACCAATACATATGAGATTGCATATCATGCATTGAATTATATTTGCATTGCATATTTTATATTATATTTTCATGCATTAGAATACCTAGAATGTACACTTTTCTATTTTTCGAAGTGAAGAAGTATAGGTATACACAAATTTTGTAAATAAAATCTTCTCACAATGTATATTGATTATTATTAATTCCATTCATGGATTTTATTATAAGAATCATGCATCATGAATATTTGTCTATTATAATAGTATTTTAAAATAGACTTCTATTGAGTTATAAGCTCACCCTTACTCTTCCCTCATCTTTTAACTACATTATTTGAGATAGTTAAAGTAAAGACATGAAGATCTTTCACAGAGGTTTCAAACGTTAAAAGATTTGACCTAAAATCTTATTTATTTATTGGTTATTGTAATTTACGTTTAGGTAGGTTAAGACCACTTTGATTTAATGAATTTTAATTTGATTTTATAAATGTTTTAAATTTAAGTTTATGAAATTATATTGAATTTTTCCTTTTAAATATATAATCTTTTAAGGTACTTAAATTGTTTATAAAGAACTAATTTTTTATTTTTTTAATGATTATTTAAGAAATTTTCCTTTAATATATTTCTCTTCTCAAAATTCTTGAATCCTAATTTTCGGGGCGTGACAACATGGCTTTGAAACTGGATATCAACAAAGTTTATGATAAACTGAAATATGTTTCTTTTAAGTAATGATGCACCAATTTGGGTTTTTTGATCGGTGAATTTTTTGGATAATGACTTTATGTCTCAACCATTTCTCGTTCATGTGTGATAAATGGGGAGCTAATGTGATTTTTTAAGACCAAAAAGGGGTTTGTGATAGGGTGACAAGTTATTGCTTTTTTTTTTGTTCCTTATATGTGTCGAGATTCTCTCTTATCTCTTGCAAAGGGAAGAAAATGCTAGTAGAATTATTGGGCTAAAAGTAATTAAGTAGAAAAATTCCTCCAATAATATCCTATCTTTTCTTTACGGATAACTCTTTCATTTTCTATAAAAGTGCTATTAGCAAGGTGAATGCTTGAAAGAAGTTCTCAGGGAATACAAATTGGTTTCTAGCCCGACAATCAATTTCCAAAAGTCAAGCATTTTCTTTTATAATCCTCCTAACAACGATACTTATAATAAGGAGTTAATTCAACGATGTTTGGGCATTAGGTGCAATTTGAGGTTTGAAATATATATATGGGTCTCCGGCTTTATATGGATAAGAAATAGGGTAGTTAATTATAGTTTGGATAGGGTGTATCAGGAAATTATTAATTGGACATGCTAGCTAGTCATTGTTGCTATCAAGAAAAGATGCCCTTTTGAAATTAGTGCGTGTGTTATGCCTAATTATGTCATGCAATTTTTTGCTTTTCCTGTTGGTTTGTGTAGTGATATTGAGGCTATTATGCAAAAATATTTGTTGGGGTTCTTCAGCTGATTCTAGAAAATTTATTGGTTGAGTTGGAAGAAATTATATGAGGTTCGTGATTCTGGAGGTTTGGGATTTAAAGATGTTTTTTAAATTAGTGATGGTGGCAAAATATTGTTGACATATTCTCAAACATCTAAATTCTTTACTAACTCAGATTTATAAGACAAGAAGCTTACTCACTGTTGGAATGGGTTACTACCATTCTTGAGCTTGATGGGGTTTTATGGAGGCACAACGTGTATGATTGGAGGGTCTCTGTTGGGAGGTTCATTTTGATAGATCTATTAATATATGGGAGGATCTTGGCTTCCTAATCAACCTAGTTTCACACCACATTCTCCTTGAGTTCTAGGATTAAATTGGGTGAGAGATCTCTTAGATGCCAATCATGGATTATGAGATGAAATTAGGATTAGTCAACCTTTTGCAAACAATGAGGCTAATTGTATTTTGTCTACCCCAGTGGTGACATGGGCTTGTGCGTCTTGCTTGTACTAGTAACTCTTTTGATCGTTTACTTTGGAAATTGGTTTGGAAAATCAAGACGGCCCTTGAGGTTCGTCATTTTATATGGAAATGCCTTCGTGATGTTATAATAGTCAAACAATCTCTTATTAAGCATAGATTTTCTATCCAGGTCGGGTCATGTCTTCTCTTTAGTTCTTACTATGAAATTATTGCACATTTTTTGGTTGGATGCTGTAATGTTAGCACTATCTTAATTGCAATATGTCATTCTCCTTACTAACATTTTAACCTAGATATTGTACTTCACTTATACACTACTACAATACATACATATAGTCTTAAAAATTTAGCTTTGTTTTTTTTAAACCGAGTCCATTGACATATCCTATCATTTTTTTTTCTCTTTTACACCATATTCCAAATTTATGTACCAAAATTTTTATTTTTCTCTCCCAATTTTTTCCTTTTCCCTCTCTCTCCTTTTCTTTTCACTCTTTTTTTTCTTTTTCCCTCTCTCTCTTTTTCTTTTCCCTTTTCCCTTGATCACCAGCACCTCTCTCTCTCTCTCTCTCTTTTTCCTTTTCGTGACCCAACTTTGGAGTACCACTCATCCTTTTTGTCACTTTACGTGTGTCACTGTCAACGTAAATGGCATTGACCTTTCACTTCTTGAAGTAGTTGAGAAATCCCAAAATGTAGTGAATATTATCGACCTACTAACCCTAAAGAAGCTCGTGCTTTACTTCAAATCTATTGCAATTTTTTGCCGAAGAAGTCACAAAGATGGGGATAAATGAAAGAGGTTACATGTTATACCAGAATAGAGGCCTATTGTGTCATCCAACAAAACCCTATTTTGGGTACTCCTACCACTTGTTGGAAATTGGAGGTGATGAATAATCTCTAATGATTTTGCTTTTTTCTACAGTCGGTCTAATGGAAATGTTGCATTTTAGGGTGTTTGATGTTATTTTGGTACAACTTCTATACCCTTTTTATGATTTATGTGATGCAATAACCTTCAGGTTGCTTTCTATGGATTTTTGGTTTTTGTTTAACTCATGATCCTATTTTAAATGCTAATCGAGTGTGTCATGCTCATGTCATGTAGGTTAATTGGTCTTATGTAGTTTTTCCATCGTTGTGACTTCTTCTTCTTTCCTCTTACTGCACATTTGCTTAAATTCCTGTATTGAATTTATGCTTAGAAAGGGATCTATATAGTCCTAATAGAATAGAAAACTAACTAATGTGTTTGTAACCACTGACTGCAAAATATGTTATGATGCATAATCTCACATATACTCTATGCAGGTCGCAGTAGCAATTTTGGTTTCATGAATGATATTCCAGAACCCAATTTCACCATTGAATGCCATTGGATATAGAGTGACACTTGTGGGATGCATATTTTGTGGTTTTCTAGAACCTAATTTCACCACTGATTGAATAACACAATGATAAACTGGCAGCACTTGAGACATGGGATAATGGCAAGACATATGAACAGACTACTAAGACTGATTTACTAATGATTGCATGTTTCTTTTGCTACTATGCTGGTATGCCTTATATTATATGGTTGAATTCTCCTATTATTAGGTACATATCTATTAACATTCTAGGGATTATATGCTCAGGTTGGGTGGACAAGATTCATGGACTCACGGTTCCAGCTAATGGAGAGTATCATATGCAAGCTTGGATTAGGTTAGCAGATAGTGGCAAAACTAATGGCATCAACATTTTTGCACCAAGTCCAAAAAGGTCATTTAAGTCTATTATATGATGTTCATATGAAATGTCACACTATTACATTTTTTCATGCATAGACTAAAAAATGGTATTGCATTTTCAATGGCTGCGTTTATGTAACATCTCTTATTTTTTATAATTATTTGGACACACTTCTATTAACATGCTAAGAAATGTATAACCAGCTTAATTTCCATGGTTTTTCTAGATACCATTGTTATGAGCTATAATGGCAGGTTGAAAGGATAGATTTACAAATTTTGCAAGGGAATCTCTAATCTGAATGCTTCTTGTTACGCACTTGTTGGCATTACGTATCCTTCATAATGTTCATGTCAAATGTCTTACATCGTACCACTGGTGTTGTCATTGCAGGTTTTATTATAGGTTCTTTTTGTTTTTGTTTTAACAATGTGAGCTTTCAAATGTTGTGTGAACTGTAGAAAGGTGATATAGTTGCATATTGATTGATTGAATTATCATCTTCTTGGACACTTGAGCTTTCATCCTTTCATGTACAACTATTTTTTTCTATATACTTTAAAACTCATCATGGCCATAAAATGTACCATATGATGGGTTTCACTTTTTGTAGGTAGGAAAACTATCAAGGTGCGATCCTGCTTCTGATAAAGTTGTGCTAATGCAAGTTCCAGAGCATCCAATTGTTTTAGAGAAAGATGATGATGAGGAATGTGCTATACAACCAGTTACGTCCTTCTATGGTGAAGATGGCTCTTTAGAGGTACTAGGTGATATATGATATCTAACAATGTGATTGATAATTGATATATCTTTTGTTTGATATGGTTTTGGTTTTGTATAGATTAATATATGTTATAAGGATTCTTATAATATCTAATTTGCAAGTTGCATTAGTTCCGTATTTAAGCATATATAGAATAAGTTTAAACATGAAATAATATACCTACCATATTGTCAAATATTTGGAATTATGGCACTCTAAATCCTTGCAAAAATAAAGAAAGAAAAAAAGAGAGGCAGTTTATTGTTGCTTATTCTTTATTGCAATGGTCTAAAGAGTTTCCTAGGCAGATTCATTATCTATCACTAGTTAATGTCTGGATTATCAAGCATATCAACTTGAACAAAGTAAAATCAACTAATGGTGGAGGCAATGAAGTTATTAAGTGATACACAAATCCTACATCAGTTGTATGGTATTCAAACTCTTTTTAGTCTATGCTCAAGCTTAAGTTAAAGTTGGAATTTTGTTGGCTCTTTTGTTTGTTTTCTTTTCAGATAGTATTGACAAGCTACCTAAATTGGTAGAAGATATAGTTTAGACATCAATAGATATAGGTCCTCATGGATGTATTATTAATGTTTTCTTTGTACTGCAAATTCATTTAATCCTTACTTTGCTCTGTACTAACATGGTCTCTATTTTGTTTGTACTCTTTGGTATTCTTTTTTATTGTAGTTAACTGGTGAGACAGTAGAGGAAGTGAAGGTAGTTGAAGATATGCACCAAACGAAAGTAGAGATGGCTAGGCATTTAGGATGCCTTAAGCAGGCACTAGCAAGCACAACCATAAGCACCAAACGTACTAGGTGCACTAGCGCACCAGCGTACCATCCTACTAGCACACTAGTGCACCAGCCTACTATCGCATTAGGCACTTGGCGCACCACCACTATGTAACATGTATTTATACTAGACAATCTTAGTGCATGTATTAAGTTTTTTACATGTATTTCATATTTTGGAATATTTTAATTAGCTAACTATAGTAAGGATTTATTATGTTTTAGTGCATATAAAAATTCTTAAATGTAATTGCATTCTTAATTTTAATATAACAATTTTAATTTTTCTCAATTTCTCAATTTATTTTACTTTATATTGAAAAATGAGGTTAAATGATATGTCTATGACCTCGGTTAAAAAATTGAGACCATAGGTAACAATCTATGATCTCTCTTACTTAGGCCTTGGTTCTTATAACCTTGGTCATAGACCTACGATAACGGTTAAATATTGAGGCCATATCTATGTATTGTAGTAGTGATACTACATTTGTATTACATTACTTCACTTATACTACTAGTTACAACCCTATAAATAGGGTTCCCTATGTACATTATAGAGCATACCAATTATAATAATAAATCAGTATTTTTTATCTCTCTATACTCTTAACATTAAAAGTAATTTTTTTAAAATTACTTAAGACTAAATCCCTTTTAATAAAAACACAAGCTAATTAACAAACTATGAATCTGCATTTAATACTTCATATTTCAATAATATCAAACTTCAAAAACTGCAAAAGTTGGCCTTATTTTTTTTTCCATAAATGGTACATGGCATGAGGGATTTTCTATATCTATGGGAAACCACTAGGGAAATTTTAACCTCATTAAACTAAACACGTCCTCGCTGAATTGTGGATTTGTTTTTCAAAGAGAGAGCTAAATTTCTATTATCAATAAAAAGAGTTCCAACAAAAAGGCCTTTACTCTAAATTTTATCATTGTTGATCCTACTCTAGCCCAGGCAGAATGGGGAAGAAGATTTCTAAAATCACCACTTAAACTATTTCATTTTGAGGGAAAGAGAGAAAAATTAAAAATTATGCATCACACATGATGCTAGTAGATAAGGCTCAAACTATGACTTCTTTGGTGTGGGATACCCTAGTTAACAACTCAACCAAGTGGTTGGGGGCTATTCCTTTGTGTTCTTTATAATGGAGAAAAAGGTATGAGAAACAGTTTGAGATAATTATCTACCAGTTCCAACCATCTAACCTATATTTTCTTCAGCTACTTTACTTTCTTTATTTTTCAATTAGTAATATGAATGTTTGGACTAGTAATCTCATTACTATATGGCATTTGTACTTTGGGGAATAATTTATTACACTTTTAATTAAGTTTGAAGTAAACAATCTTATCTCGTACCATAGTTTGACAAAGGAGCTTTAAGAAACCTTAAATAATCAAGTAATTAGAGTTGATCCATACACACAAAAGCTTTTTTCTAATATTTGAAATAAGGACAGCTCTAAAGTCCCCCCCCCCCACACACACATATATATATATATATATGCATGCAAAAATTCCAAAACTTGGTCCATAACTAATGAGAGATGAAACAGACACCTTGCTAGGAGACAATACAAAAGTAGAACAACTGAAATCAAAAGAATTTTCTCAAAACTTAACTCCATAAGTCTAATTTTTAGAAATTCATTCCACTAATGTAATCAAATACTAAAATCAGAGATCAAAAGGTTTTTAATTAAGGTTGTAATGATAGGCTATAGGGTGAAGGCCAAGAAAGAAATGGATATGGAAAATCAAAACAAACTGGAAAAATACTTGGTAGAAAGAAGCAATAAAAAGAATATCCACGAGATTCATACTATAGCTCTTTCTCGACAATATGCTCATACTGATGACAATATTTTTTCCATACTCAATAAGTAGAGTGCTTTTTTTTTTGAAGATGTGGTTGTTGCAATACTCATAGTCTTTACTAATTTCAAGCACTTTAACCCTTTTTCGATTCTTGCCTTTCACTTTCTTTCTTTTTCTCTCTCTTTTTTTATTTCAAATAGAGCAAACATAATGTGAATTATTTAATTTGAACTAAATTTCTCTTTAAATGCAAATTTCCACCAAAGCATTTTCTCAAAATTTAAGGTAAGTTTATGGTTTTTCAGGCTTAGAGTGGAAATGGTTTATGTAGTTAAAAGGACAAATAAGGGTTATGTAAAATAAGGCACAAGGGGGTTGACTATAGGAATACACCATGCAATGATGGTATGATAATTAGGACGGTTGGGAAAGCTTTTTGGTTATGGCAAAAAAAAATTTCCTAGATCATTTTTCTAATATTTGGTATTAATTAGGATTTTGCCTCAAGGATCCATCAATGGATTCTAGAGCAAAGCAAGATTGAACTTTCCTAACCTAGTTAATTCAACTCCTTCTCTTTATAGGAAAAATAGAGTAGATAAAAATTTATTATATGCTTAACTATTTTCAAGGACAAAGATTTATAAATCAAAGTACCCACAAATCTCTGACTAACAAAATAGCATATTTTGAAAAACATTTCTCAAAACCATCCTCAATCGCAAATTTTAGAGTCATAGCGAATTCGATCATACTCAAATACATGATTGATAAGAGAATTCAACAACTCAATAATATAGGAGTTGACACCCCCAAACTTAAACTAAACAATGTCCTCATTGTAAATTTTAAAGTAAGACATATTGAAGAAATGAAAGGAACTTTCCTGGTTTTATGGTGGATCCGTATTAAGTAATTTTTAGCTCTTTATTCCTACAAAATAAATCAAAATCAGAATCTAAATTATTCAAATAAAAATAAAAAATAAAATAAAAGAACAAAACAAAGTTTTATGGGCTACCTCCCATAAACGCTTGTTTTATAGTCTACAACCAGACTTTTAATCTTCATCAATCAAGATTTCGAAAAGGAATAAATGCATGATTCCTCTCCACTTGTTCTCCATAATAATGCTTCAATCTATGATCATTAACTCTGAATATATTCCCTGTCTTGTCCTTCAAGTCTATTGCTCCAAAAGTGGAAACATTGTCAATTGTATAAGGACTTGTCCATCTTTATCTTAACTAACTCGGGAAGAGTTTTAGTCATGAATTTAAAAGCAAAACCTATTGTCCTAGCGCAAACTCACGCCTAATAATCTGTTTGTCATGCCACTTCTTTATACATTCTTTGTAGATCTTTACATTTTCATAAGTATTGTTCTGGAATTTATCCATCTCATTAAATTGAAGAAGTCATTTTTCCTCTTCTCTAGGTGTAACAGATGCCGCAAAAATCACTGGAAAGGTGTAATTATCTACCAAGGATGCATAGCGAATATGATCAGACAATTGCTTTAACTCTAGAGTTGTAGTTTGTTGCACTTTTTCTATAAAGATTACAGAATCCGTCTTTGCTACCATTGGCTCTAACCTCTCTACTTCTATGCTAAATGATGTACTCTGCTGCAATGCTCGTTCTAGCTGATCAGTTGGTATATCTTCTTGAAAGGCTTCTACTTCACATTGTTCAATGATATCTACTCAAAAGCAAGTGTTTTGATCTTCTGGAAATCTCATGGCTTCTTAGATGTTGAATGTAACCTCTTCCTTGTTCACTCTCAATGTTAACTCACCCTTTTAAACATCTATTAAAGCCCTTCCTATAGCCAAGAATGGTCGGCCAAGATTTAATGGGAAATATTGGTCTTCATCCATATCTAACACCATAAAATCAGTAGGAAAAATGAATTTATCCACCTTTATCAATACATCTTCTATGATTCCACGTGGATACTTGATGTATCGGTCTGCTAGTTGCAAAGAAATTGTTGTTTGTTTCATCTCTCCAAGTCCCAATTTCTTATAAATAGAAAGTGGTATAAGATTAATGTTAGCACCAAGATCACATAAAACTTTCTAAAAAAATGAATTTCCAATAGTGAAAGGCAAAGTGAAACTCCTTGGATCTTTTAATTTTTGAGGCAACTTATTTTGAAGAATGACACTACATTCTTCAGAAAGCTTCACTATTTTGAACTCCTCCAACCTTCTCTTCTTGGAAATGATGTCCTTTAGAAATTTGGCATAATTTGGCATCTGTTCCAAAGCATCTACAAAAGGAATATTTATGTGAATTTTCTTTAAAATATCCAAATACTTAGAAAATTGCTTATCTAATTTTTGTTTTTGAAAGCATTGAGAATAAGGAAGTAGAGTAGAATGAAAATGAGGATTATTAGGAAATGAAATTGATGGAGGCATGTCAGCCTCTCTTAGTGTATCATCAAAAATCTCTTCTTCTTCTACTTTATGATTGCTTTGGCTATTGTTTGAAGTTACTGTAGGGGTGGACTCAGTTTTCTTTGATGGCGATCTCTCAATTTCTCTTCCACTCCTAAGTGTAATGGCAATGCATTATTCATTTGGATTCACTTCTATATTGCTAGGAAAAGTTCCTCTTTGTTGAGCATTGACGGTTGTGGCTAGTTTCCCAATTTCCACTTCAAGATTTTTCATAGTGGCTCCCATATTGTTACAATGAGTCTCAACATTATCCTGCCGTGAATCATTCTTTTTAAACATTGCTTTGGTCTCCTTAACAAAGGAAACCATGGCATCCTCAAGTGACATCTTCTTTTCGCTTGGTTGACTATTAAACCCTGGAGGAGTGCAGCACATTCTTTGTGTTTCCATAAGACAAATTTTCATGATTTCGAAGCCCTGGATGGTAGTAATTTGGCATAGGATCACCATAATAATTATAGTTCTGATTTTTGATGTATTGAACCTACTCTTGACTCGATTCATTCATCGAAACTTTCATACTTGAAGTTGTAACATATTCTACACTTTGTGTTATTCTTTGAGTTGTCAAGGCAGAAGTTTGATGAGATAGAGAAACTACTTGAGCTGAAAGGGAAACAAACAACTCCAATTCATGAATCCCACCACCTTTATTAACCATAGATCTTTCAGTTAGCCATTGATAGTTGTTTGAGGCCATTTCTTTCAAAAGAAAAGTAGCACCTTTAGGTGTTTTTGACATCAAAGTTCCACCAGAAGCAACATCAACTATGGTTCTAGTTTACGCATTTAACCCATTATAGAACATCTGAATTTGCAACCAATCTGGCAATCCATGCTAAGGGAAATGGCAAATCATATCTTTATACCTTTCCCATGCTTTATAGAGTGTCTCAAAATCATTTTGTTTAAATTGACCAATCTCACTCCTAAGTTGGGTTGTTTTTGTAGGTGGAAAGAATTTAGCAATAAACCTTTCTACCATATCTTGCCAACTAGTGAAGCTTCCTGGTTATAAAGATTGTAGCCAACCTCTGGCCTTGTCCCTCAATGAAAAAGGAAACAATCTTAGTGTTATTTTATCTTCAATAACACCATTCATCTTTATAGTCTCAAAAATCTCTAAGAACATTGTCAAATGAATATTGGGGTCATCAAATGGCAATCCACTAAATTGGGCTTATTGCATTATGCTGATCAACATTGGTTTAAGCTCAAAATTATTGGCATTAATGGTTTGGCATCTTACACCTGAGTAGTTGTCATTCACAATTGGCCTTATATAATCCATCAAGGTATGTGGCTGGGCATTTTGTTCTCCTTCAGTCATGGCTAGTACTTTCTTCTTTCTTCGTGATCTAAAGGTTCTTTCAATCTCCGGATTAAAAGGTATAATGTTTTGAGTTCTAGCATGGTGCATCCAATGTCAAAAACACACCTAGAGAAAAAATGAAAAAAAAAAATCAAACTAAAAATGAAATAAAATATAATTCTAAATTAAAACTAAGATTACTATGTATCGATATTAGCAAGAATAAGAAAAAATCAATCCCTGACAATGGCACAAAAAACTTGATCAATACAAAACTACAAGTGCATAGTATCGTAGTTTTATAATAAAGTGATAAGAAAAGTATCGTTCTCTAGGATTGATAACTTATTTTTGACAAATACCAAAATTATATTAATCTTAATTTTATCTAGAGAAATCGCTAAGGTTGTTGTAATTAGAATTTAAAATAAATTTAATATAAGAAAATAAAGATATTGTTCGAAAATAAAATCAATAGGAATAAAACATCTAGGAAATCGATTTCACCTATTCCCTCACTATGCTTTACTCATCTAGCTAATTGAATTTAATTCTCTCTGTTTGTTAGCAATCTTTAAAAATATCCAAAAGCCTTTTTCGATAGTCAATTGGAAATAATCTTGTTCATTAATTTACACAAGAGTATTCAATTTAATAAAGCAAGAAAGCATTAAGACCAATGATTTTTAAAACTATACAAGTTCATACAAGTCTTTTGATCTCTATATTTGCCTATGCCGAAATGTTCCAGATCTATCCTATGATTTCCTCTTTCGATAGTAAATCATAAGACTAAAATCATCTAATTAATGGCCAGTAAATTAGAAGCATTAAACTCAGATTAAATCACACAAACATGAAGAGAAATAATTCAAATTAACATAGAAAATCAAGCATAGTTCAGAATTAAATTACATCTTTTTCCTAGAATAAAAATAAATTAGTTCATGCTAAAAATTAAATTAAACATAAACAAATTCACCATAATTTTCTAAGAGAAATTGAAAGAAAATTGACTCGTAAAAAGAATCTACTTTCGCCTTAATTTTGCGTCGTTGATCTCTCTCCTTTCTTTGTTCATTTATGTGCTGCTCTTTCTATTTTTTTTATTCTTACAACGTCTACTTTTTCTATTTTTTTCTTTTTCTCCAAACTATGGCCTTCTCCTCTGTTATTCCCCTCCCATATGCGTTTAACTATCTATAAATATTAAGAATACATGCTTAACAAACAAACATATTATATTGATAGATTAGTCAGCTTAGTCGGCCATATTAATTTATAGATAAACAAAATTTTAAATAAATAAAACTTAAACAAGAAATAAACAAACAAAAACTTAATTAAACTTACTTATAAACAAATAATTAAAAGGTTATAAAGAAAACACAATATTAGAGATGCTATTAATATTTAGTAAATAGTATCTTGTCTGCCACTTCATACTGTTTGGAGTTGACTACTGTGCTGAACAGTAGATGTTTCATCAATCCAAACATGTAATTGAATAGTGCTTTGTCGACACTGTTTGCTGTTTTGTCTTCTAGTGTGAAAACAATAGTAATTGCTTTCTGAAGATTTTTATGGGTCGTTGAATGAGCCTTTTTAATGATGGGCCATTGTATGGGCCTTACAATTTAAATTGGTTGTTAGTTTTTAACGTCATCCAAAATATTAAGAATTTGGACACGCAGGCCCAAGATAATAAGAAATCGTAGGCCCAAAATAAAAATAAAATGGATTCGCAGGCCCTATAATAAATTGGATTCACAGGCCCAAAATAATAAGAAAATGGACTCATAGGCCCAAAATAGAATGGACTTGTAGGCCCTATAATAATTTGGACGGTTTATTTTCCTATCCAGAAATTCATATCTTCAGTCGCCGTTTCTAAATTAATTAGATCTTCTACTGAGGTTGTGGATGAAAGAGATATTGTTTTATCGGGTGTTTGAGTTTCATTCGAATCTATTTCTTTTTTTTTTGGAGTCTAGAGGTTTTCCCAAATGTTGATAATTCTTTAATACTATCCAAGAGTTCTTCCTGGGTTTTTTCTTGAGAAATTAAGAAGTTTGTATGTGCCTTTTGTGCTTATAAAGTGAAAATGCCTGAAGCTCCTTCACTTGGGGTTCTATGTGATGCTTTTGCATAAGCCATTTTTCAACAAATGGTTTTAATAATGTTTTAGGGATTGTAAATGATGACCACCAATTGATTTGAAATGAACGGATGATAGTAATTACCTCCGATGTAACAGGTTTTAAGACCCATTGACATACCCAAGGAAGGAAAAATTTTAAACAAAATATTCATAGAGGAGGGCATCTAGCTTCCTCTGATGATAATTTATAATGGTTCTAAAAGGATTCATAAGATTCCTTTATAGGAGAAATAAGGATGGAATGAAGGTTTCCCAATAATTTCCACCATTCATAAAATCAAGATAGAAACGAAAATGAATTAACCGATTTATTGACAAAGAAAAATAACTAAGAATGTTGGTTATCTTTTTTTTAATGAGGAATACATTAAACCATGCCTGGTAGTAATCCCAATAATTGTATGTTGTACAATGTGGAAGAGTGGATGCAATGCTGACAAGAAATGTCAGTGTTTTAGATAGATCATTTCCCAATCTGATGGAGATATGATATTGTGAAGTTTTGTAGTTGAAAATTGAAATTAAGGTGATTTTGGATATTGGAAGTGTTTAAATTCAACATTGTCAGTAATCTCCAGAATACTTTGATAGTATTGGGGAGTTTTTGAACTAGTAAAAGGTCTGTAAAAGAATACTTTTCCAAATAATTTTTGAATTGCTAAATAGGGGTTTTGATAAAAAAAAAATCCCTTCTCAACAATTATAACTATCTAAGTTGGCTATTTTGAAAATACTCAGAAGTTAGTTTTATTTTAGGAATAATATCCCTTACTCCTATCGGAGGAAAATAAGTTGAAGTTGTTATACTTCTTTTTGGAATAGAAATCGTTCCAGTTGATTGTTTAAAAGAATATTTGATTTGGAAGACATTGCTTCCTTTCCTTTACCCTTTGAGGCTAGAGGTAATATGTTGGATGGTACACCCATTCTTGGGATGTTGGAATAAGTAGCTTGGATTCCTTCTGAATTTTGTAGTTCCTTCTTGTTTTTTACCCATTCTTGGATATGTTGATACAGATCTTCATTCATAGGAGATAGTTCTGGTGATAGTTCTTCCAGGGATTGTTAAGAGGATGATTTTGGTTTGGTTTGTGCCGCTTGGGACCAGGTGATAATTGGTTTATCCGATGAGAGGCTAGAAATGGAAGGGTTTGGTGGAGGTTCCCTTTTCTCCTTTTCTTATTTCTTTTTACTCATCGTGGAACCTATTTTGGAGAAATTCTCTAGTTAGAAAATTTGATAATGAATTGTTTTCTCCTCTGATAAATTCAATATCAAAATCAAAGACACTTAATAAAGCTTGCCATCTGGCAAAAAATTGTTTTTATGCAATATTTTTAACATCTTTTAATAAAATTTCTTTGGCAGATTTGCAATCAATTCTTAACAAAAATTCATTGGTTTAGTAAATCTAA
Source organism: Hippophae gyantsensis (assembly GCA_030763125.1). Classification (NCBI taxonomy): domain Eukaryota; kingdom Viridiplantae; phylum Streptophyta; class Magnoliopsida; order Rosales; family Elaeagnaceae; genus Hippophae; species Hippophae gyantsensis. Next base: position 35,562,174 of record CM061034.1, read on the forward strand.
TTGAAATTTAGAAATGCAAAGTACTATTGCTAATACTCTTTTTTTACAGTGGAATAATTCTTTTGACAATCATTCCAATGGCTAAAGACAAACTGAACTATTAATTCATTTTTATCTTGGACTTGTTTTAATATCCCACTATAGCCAAGTTCACTGGCATCAGTTTCTACTACCTTGGGAAGTGTTGGATTCGCAAGATGTAAACAGGGAAAGTTTTGAACCTGTGCTTTTATTTTTTGCACAATTTTTATGTGTTCATCTATCCATAGCTCAGGAGTTTTCTTAAGTCTATTATCTAATGGCTTGGCCAATCTATTGATATTGGGACATAAATTTAGAACATAATTTAAGCTACCAAGAAATCTTTGTAGCTGAGTTTTATCGATGATCTTATTAGGAAACTTTTTGGTAAACTGAAGAGACCATTCAATTAGAATAACTATTCCATTAGACACATTGTGTCCAAGAAACTTGATACTGATTTTGGAGAGAGTCATATTTTTAGTTGATAGATCCAAACGACTCTTTTTGATAATAAGAAAGAATGTTTTGAGATACCTGATATGTTGTCTAACATCTTTAGAGAATATGAGTACATCATCGATGTACACAATACATAATTCTGAATAAGGATTGAATATATCATTCACAATCCTTTGAAACTCAGAAGGTGCATTTTTGAGCCCAAAGGGCATGAAATTCCATTCATACTATCCAAATGGAACAATGAATGCTGTTTTGTACCTATGTCTAAGTTCAATTTGAATCTGCGAGAAACCTAACTTCATATCAAAAATATAGATGATGAATGTAATTTTTGAAGCAAGTCTTTTTTATTTGGGATAGGGTACCTAATCCATTATAAGGCTTGGTTCAAAGGTTAATAGTTGATGACTAATCGACGAGTTCCTTTCTCAATCTCAACAGATTTGTTGACATAGAAGGCCACACAACTCCACGATGATCTGGATTTGAATCAATTTTTTAGATAAGAGATCGTCGATCTCTTTTCTACAAAATTGTTCAAGGTCACCATTCATCTGAATAAGCCTTGTTGGAATATCCTTTTCATTAAAGCATGATTCATATGGCAGATCTACCATATGTTCTTTTCTATCCCAAAAAAGCACTGGGTAATTCAGAACAAACTTCTCTTTTGAAAGAGTTTTGTAATTTAGAGATCTTGTCTTTGATCTTTGGGATTTGAAGTTTTTTCTCAACAGTATAAGATTGAACTCTTGTTTTGAGATAGAGAAGGTCATTTTATCTATGTTGGATAAGAATGTAAATCTCCTTTTGATGGATAGAATTGGCTTTAATGAGATTGAGATTCTTTGTTTTTGGTTCTTCGATGAATGAAAAATTGAAGGCTTCCTCTTCGATTTTGAAAGAAATCTTATCATTTTTGACAAGATATGGGGTGACGATATCCTTGAAAGGTGTTCCTAGTATGATTGGATAGCCTATATCAGAAAAAAATCACAAATGGTGTTTTGATGAGATATTGTTTTTTGAGAATGGATACTTTAGTTTTTCCAATAATACTCATTTTTGATTTATTGGCTGAAGATAGTTATTCCTCCGTAGGTTGATAAAACCTCCTGGGAATGATTTATGGTTTAATTGAGATCAACCCCTGTATCAAACAAGGCTATAGTCTCAAGTTTTGATTCATTAGGGAATACAATGGTTATGCTAACCTTATATTTCCTAGTGGTGATTTGTCTTAAACTTTGAAGAATGTTCTGTGGAATTTTCTCCATATTTTTAAGTTCTTGATGATTTGATGTAAGTTCATCATTAGAATCGCTCACATAATTAGGTGTTTTATCTCCATTTTTATCAAGTAATTTTAGCTTGATGTCATATTCTTTAGGTTTTTCTTTAAGTTAGTGGAGTTCAAGCTTCATAGTTTTGATTTCAACTTTTAAGTCATGAATTTGACTTTTTGGTTTGATAATTTTGTTCTTGCATTCCAAAACAATAGTGAGGTTGTAATAGCCTGTGCTAGTACTTGGAAGTTTAGAATGTTTTTGAAATGGCTGGGATTTGGCTAAAGATTTAGTTAAGTGATCTACATATAATTTGGTAATTGTTGGGTCGTTTAACTTAAGGATTTTATCTTGAAGTTGTTCATCTTCTTCCTTAGTTAATACATTAATATTTTTGGAAGAAGAATCAGAAATGCTGGATGCAAATTCATCATCTTAAGGATTTGAATCTTTGTCTGACCATTGTTCAGACTTAGATGATGATGTATCTATCATTAAGGCAGATATTTTGTTTAAGGTCTCTTCTTCAAGGTTTAATTCATGAATTTTTTTAGAAATTTTGCATTAATTAGCAGTGTGGCCTTTTTTACCACATTTATAGCATTTAAACTCTTTAATTTTTTTAAAGGGTTTTTTATAGGGTTTTGATTCCTTAATAAATTTCTTTTATAAGATTTTTTTATAAAAAAATCATTCTATTTTCAAAGAATGGTTTTCTGAGTTTTGAAAATATCTTATAAGTTTTATGTGGTTTCTTATAAGGTTTTGAAATATTTTTACTACAAGTTCCCTCACAAGTTTTGTCAATAGAGAAGCTGCCATCAAACTGTTTGCAAAATGATCTAATTTCTCTCTTGGAGAATTTCAACTCCAATTCCATTTGTTTTTGGATTTTCAAATCTTGACATATTTGAAGACCCTATTTTTGAGCAAAAATGATCAATTCACCATAGGTTAATTGATCATATGGGATGATATGATTCCCATAAGTTTTGCATATTTTGTTTCTAGTTTTCTCACCTAAGAGGGGAAGAAGTTCTGCTAGGAATTTCTCCTTCTAGAATGGTTGAATAGAGTCATCTCTTAACATAACTCTAGACAGGAATGTAGTTGTATAATTTTAAAAATCACTCATTTTCCTACATTTTATGTTGGAAAGAATATCAACGTTTTTATCTTTTAGATAGGATGGATCTCCCATTAAATGATGTGATATGGTAAAGAGTAATGTGGAGACTGCATCCTATATAGGACCTCCTTGTTTGTCAAGTATAGTATACCACACTCATTAATCAATATCATATTGTAGATATCTTACTATTGTTGTTTTGAAAGATGATGATCCCACCATCCTTTTAGTTGGCCAGAAAAACAAGCTATTAATAATTCTACAAATGTTTTTATCAATTGTGCCAATTTGAGTTTTATAAGTATTTTACTCCATGGTCATTTGCTGCAAGATATTTAATATCTCTTGATATGTCATTCCATCTATGTTCCAAGCATAAATAGAAGACGTCGTAATATCTCTTGATCTATCATTCCATCTATCAATATAATTTGCCGTTCTTTTCTTATATATATATATCCATCTCGCCATGATTTATATATATATATATATATTAATTTAAAATCTAATTTAAATAAAATATAATTTAAATTTGGGAGTCCTTAAATGATATGCTTCTAAAATTTTGGATCTTTATTATCTTCAAATCTACAATAAAATTTAAATAATAAAAATTAAATAAAATTATACTGAAATTTAAAATTGAAAAGTGATAAATTATGCCAAATTATGAAAGTCATCAGACACCCTCGTTAACAACTCAACTGAGTGGTTGGAGGCTGTTCCTTTGTGTTCTTTGTAATGGATTTGAGATAATTATCTACTAGTTCCAACCATCTAGCCTATATTTTCTTAAAGCTACTTTACTTATTTTTTTTCAATTAGTAATATGCATGTTTGGACTAGCAAGCTCATTACTATATGGCATTTTTACTTTGGGGAATAGTTTATTACACTTTTAATTAAGTTTGAAGTAAACAATCTTATCTCGTAACATAGTTGGACAAAGGAGCTTTAAGAAACCTCAAATAAACAAGTAATTAGAGCTGATCCATACACAAAAGCTTTTTTCTAATATTTGAAATAAGGACAGCCATAAAGTCCAACACTTGTGCATAAGTAATGAGAGATTAAACAGACACCTCACTAGCACACAATACAAAAGTAATAAACATAAGTAATAAAATAGACAATAAACAAGATGGGTAAGAAAAAAATAATTTAAATTATTATAACAAATAAGAAATATTAACGGCCATAATAGAGCATGTTAATAACAAGCATAAAATACCTAAACATGGTACGATCTAAATAGGAGAAAAGAAGCATACAATCCATAAACAAGAAAGCGATACATAAAAGAAAGACTTTCCAATCACAATAAAATCCTCTTATGTGGGTACATATATATTTGGGTAGAATTATAATTGTAGTGATAGTGCATGTGATCATACAAATATAACAATATAACATGGTAAATCCTCATAGGATCCACACCTATGGAGTAACATCTAGGGATCTCTATAGGCATTCACTCAGTAACAAACAATTTACTACATAATAAATCAATATTTCAATTGAAACATCACACTTAACTACACCTAAATTACTTTCATTATTATTTGCACAACAACTACAATCCAAGTAGATTTTTCTCTCCTTCGAATCCCCATCGCCACGTAATAAGGTATAATCACCAATGACTCAGTATATTGATGCAACCTAGGGTGAAGACAAATATCCTGCACATATATCTAGATACAAGCTAAATATTGATGCTTAATTCAATTTTAATTAAACCCACCTAAAAATTAATTTTTCAAAATTCACTCAACATATCAACAATATGAAATCACACTCAACATATTGTTGATACAGAACTTAGGAAATTTTTAATCAACAACTCCAGTTTGCAAACCGGTTGAGTTTTCATACATTTTTTAATTAATCAAAATAATACAAATAAGGGGTTATTTATAGAAGCATTTTAACTTCTACGACCCTTGAGGTAAAGCCATCATGACGAGGATAAAGGATGTAGTTCCTTGTTGACCAACTAGATCTATATCATGACATAATAATATAATTACATGTGTACAATTAATTGATATTTACCAAATACATGAACAAAAATATCTTTTAACTATTTACTCATAATTTACTTATGTCACTTTTATCCACATATGAGCTAAACATTGTCAAAACATACAATAATATACCAAAATATGCAAAGAAAATTAAACACAATATACTATTATAAATAAAATGCTTATTTAAGGCTAAAAATATACATGTAATTAATTTTTTATAAAATTTTTAACTGTGCATATAGCCTCATATAGCCCCCCACTATATTCTACCCCTAGATGAAATGCAACATACACTCACATCCCATGAAGCAATCAAACAAGTTATATACACAAACTTCTTTCTCCTTTTTAACACAGAAAATCAAAAGAATACTTCTATATGAGGGTGAGAAGATATACAAAATGAAATAATCTTAATCAGTCATGCAACAATATAGCCATATTAAAGCATATCATATCACAATATGCAATCATACAATCAACAAAACGTGCCAAAAATAATATAAACAAGCAAGATTAGTTAGCCTTAAATAAAATTTTATTTATAAAATTTGTGTTTTGGTTACAAGAGCTCATAACTCTAAATAGTACAATAAAACTAAAAACAGTTATGAGCAAGCTCCAGCCTTCTTATCCTATAGGGTAACTTGACTCGTCCTATACCATATTCCATATAGGTAGACGGTTGAATGGTTCTAGCAAAGAAATCAAAAGGGTCTTCAAGCGGGTAGGTATAAATCACCTAAGCCAAACACGTTGTGTTCTCACCAACACCAATTCTAGTGGTGTGAATACAAGAGGCACTTAGTGCCTATGGTCGGACTGAAGGATATGAGATGTTGGACTTAGGTGAGCTATACTTTAGTATAAAATCCCTAGTATGAAAATATGATCATTATTTTGCACCAATGATTGTTGACAAAAGGTGAACTCTTGAGTGCTGGTAATGTGTTGAGGGCCAACTTCTATCTCACTACTACCAATTCCTATCTTATAGCTACGAACTCTTATCATAATAGAGTAATCTCAAATGGTTGGTGATTGTGAAAAAAAGAATCAAAAAGTTAGGATTAGAAGTGAAGGCACTTTGAGAGGATGTAGAATGAGGGTTTGAGATATTTTGAGTGCGAGGAGGATAAAGGGAAGGGTAGATAGTAGTAGTCAACTTTGACATACCAAAAATGGTCTTTTTAAGAAGTTTGAAGCTAGCTTCACCCCATCGGGTGATCAAGTAAAGGTAATAAAGATTAGTATGAAGAAAAGAAAAGGAATGAAAGACAATAGTCCTACAGATTATGCCATCAAGATCTATGGTTTCACTGTCAAGGATAGTAACCTTGAAAAAGATTCACTAAGGAAGTATATGATCAAGGATGGATGGAAGAGTACTACAACACTAAGATGGAATACGAGTACATATTCATTTAAGAAGAGAGAAGCTCCACTAAATCCATGTTCATTACCGTCCAACATAGTTTCCATCCTATCAATGTCTCATGTACTAAAGTTTTGAAGTTCAAAAGGGAAATTTACATCGAGTATATTCTCGTACTTAAAATGAAGAATGGGAAAGGAATGACCTAAACATCAAGAAGGGCTAATTTCAAATAACATCATCCTTTGAGAATGTGACCAAATGTTCTCTAAGTTTGAAAGAAATAGAAAAAGCATGAGTGCAATTAGGGTTACTAACACTAGTATATAATTCTTGAAAAAATTAGATGATAAAGTAATATTTATCATAGTATTTTGTTATATTTTTAGGTATTATTTATGCATTTTATTTAAGTGTTTGTTGCTTTAAGGGTCTTTTTTGTAATTGTACATGTGTATAAATAATTGGAATTTTTTTTTATATTTTTTGAAAGTTTTTGGAATTTTATCTAAATTTATAGAAGCTGGAGGAAGCATTTTGCAAACAATAGTATGAATTTTGTTTAAAAGTAGTCTATAATAACTTATGACAGCCCAGGTGGGTGGGTATAGTGCATGCATGGATGCGTTTAGCCAGGGAAAACAGACTACTATACAAACGAGCCTTGTGGATGTGTGAAGAAAACTTGTAGATCAACTTAGATAGGTGGACCAAATCACTGTATAATAGGTAGTGTGGATGTATACAGACAACATCGATATCAACTTAAAATTTCAATGCCAAAATGACATCATTTTGCATCCTTGATCAGCTCATTGTCTACCCTTCAAATGATGCAATTTTGACACAAAATCAATCTCAACCATCAAATTTACTCAATCTAATTATCCAAAATGTCCTTCGGTTAATATGTGACCTATTTATACCATTTTAAGCCCATTTGAACACAAATTTGCACAAAAATTGAGAGAGACCCTAAAAGAGATTGCAATTTCTAGAAAATAAATCGCATTTTACTAAGGCTTGGGTGATTCTTTCTTCAAGGGTATTTTCTTATTTTTTTATTGTGACATTTATTAAAATAATTATGCCTTTTGCAATTCAATTCATGATTTTGGTTATAAGAATGATGGGCTGAATTTATTTATGGGTTTTTGGCTTTGCTTCCATGATTTGATTAAATTTGTATATGGATTATTATTTGAATAAAGTTTGAGATTATTTTTACAAACTAAATGGTACTTTATGTCATTCATAGGAAACTTTTCAAATTATTGCACTTAATACAAAGGCATCGAATCACATCCTCACCATTCGTATTTTTACGAATATATTTTATAAAAAAATCAATTCTTTTTAAGTACTCTTTAGAAAGCCTAAGTTGTTGCATCTATATACACACACACATATATGTATGTATGTATATATATATGTATGTATGTATATCATACATACATGATAAACAAACTTTAATTATATATAATATGATTTGTTGTTTCAATAAAACATCTAATTTATATATGTTTATTACATTAGCAATAAATATATATAAATATCACGTCACTATATGATAGTAGTAAAGTATAAAATAAAAACAAAATTACACAAATTCTATGTTAAATTATTCTAAAATTAAAAACCCTATCAAAAACTGAAAATAAAAGAATAAATTTAGATTTAATAAAAAAATATAACATATTTAACAAAAATAATAGTTTTGTTTTATAAAATTTAGTAATTTATAACATCATTTGAACTTAATATTAGTGTTTGGTAAATAAGAAAATGAATTAAAAAACAATAATATATTTTTATTTATTAAAAAATATATAATATATAATAAAAATAATTTAAAATATTATAATAATAATCATTTTTCTCGTAACCAAATAATTTATAACCTTATTTGTGCATAAAATAATGTTTGACAAGTAAGAGCGTGATAAAAAAGGAAAAGAAAAGGAATTACGGAATATAGGGGTTGTCAAAATAGGAAACTAGATTAGTGTAGAATGCTAATGGAAGGGAATGACATGCGACGACTAGGTTGACGACAACGATGACTAGAGGCGCTAATGGCGGTTGAAAAGTAGATCTAAGAATGGTGGTTGAAAAAATAAGTTAGGTGACTTCTATAACATTTTGCAACAATTTTTGTGAAAAATCGACACAAATTTTATTACATTATGAGTTAATTTTTACAAAGTCAAAGCTAAATTGACATTTTTATTTTATTATTTTAATTTATTTTTTCTGCATCAATTTTTATAAAAATATTTCAATTCATTTTTTAAAATTTTTAATTCCTTTTTATGCGTATATTTTTTTATAAAAATTGATGCAAATAATTTCTTTTTTCTTATTTTTTTCAATTTTTTAAAAATCAATGCAAATAATTTATTTTTTATTTTTATATTTTGTGTGAGTTTTAGAAAAATTTTGACACAAATAATTTATTATTTTTTTTATTTTTCTTATTTTGCATCGGCTTTTTAAAAAATCGATGCATAATATTTCCTTTTTATTTTATTTTTTCTTATTTTTGTATCGATTTTTATATAAAATGACACAAATATTTATTTTTTACAATATTTTGCATCAATTTTTCAAATTGGGAAATTTTTGTATCAATTTTCTATAAAAACAAACGCAAAATATTTTTAGCTATATTTGTATCTTATTTTCTTAAAAACGACGTAAATAGATAATTTTGTACTAGTATATGCATATACAAGAAGGTAATCTCGTAAAGAAAGGATGTGAATGAACTTAAATTGTTCAATCAATCCCACTTCAATTTCAATCTATTCAAATCTCTAGAATCAATTTTTAGAATTGTTCCAATAAGTATTCCACCTAGCATGCACACTACGAAAACCAACTCTTGATATATGTAAATATGCTTGCATACAAATTATACCTAGATATATATGTGTGAATTACTAATCTATAGTAGTCAACCTTACACAAAGAAAGAAAAATATACTAAGTAAAATAAAACACACATCGTATTTTATATATGAGAAGCTAACACAAAAATATAAGTATAACGAGACTTACAAAACATAATCCTTATGGAGTCAATCCGAGGTACATCTTTATAAATAGCATACCAAATACTTAGGGGAGCATCCCAATCTCAAAAATAAACATTAGTTAGCCCCAATGCTAATCTAACAAGCTTAATTATGAGCTACTGTATTAGCATCCCTTCTCTAAAATTAAACATGTGGATTAATATAACTCATATTACTCCGAATCTCCTCTACCAAGATACCATCAAAGGAAAGGAATTCACCTACCTTGTTAATAATGAAAATAGACTATAAAGAATCAATCTCACAAAGAACATTCATAAGTGCTCTATTCTTAGCACAATTAACAACAAGGCTAAGGGATTGCAATTCTATCATTAAAATAGATAAAATCTGTTTAAGAGGAGTAGTACAAGAAAGCACTACTTTCCCAAACTCATATTTGAACATAACCCTGAAGCCGCCTTGGCATCCTTTCAGAGCATCATCTACATTTTGCCTTAAGCTTACTTATAGGAGGAACTTCCCAAGTAATAGAGTTCTTAAGCACCTCATTAGTGCACAAATTCTCGTTGTGTTTAATATTGAAAGTTTAAGACTTGGCTAGAAATATATTAGTCCATTCAAGGAAACATTAATTAATTAAGAAAGATATATCACATAAATTGATAGTCACTTGTTAGGGTAGAAGATAAGATTATAAATATATCCTTACACTACTACAATATTGATATATGGCCTCGGTTTTTAATTATGATTATAGGTCTATGGTCACAGTCATAAAAGTCGAGGTTTAAGTGAGAAAGACCATAGAATATTGCCTATGGTCTGGGTCTTATAGCCATAGACATATCTTATGGCCTCAATTTTTATAAGATTGAGATCATAGGATATGTTTATGACATCGATTTTAATAAGATCGAGGCCATAGGGCATGGCCTCGATTTTTATAAGACCGAGGTCATATGGTATGTCTATGGCCTCAATTTTTATAAGACTGAGACCATAGATTATGTCTATGGCCATAAATTTAAATAAAAATGTAATTATTAATTACAATATTAAAAGTTAATATAATATACAATAAATTTATTAATTGCAATATTAAAAGTCACATTATATTAAAATTAAGACTGCAATTACATTGGAGAGTTTGTACACTAAAACATAATAAAACCTTACTAGCTAATTTTAATATTTATAATGACTATGATAAATAATCTTACTATTACAAAGTGACTTCTTACTATTACAAGCTGACTTACATGCTTTTATGCTGGTTAAGGCATAAATGGAAAGTAACACAAGCATACTCTACTGCATTTTACATGCTTTTATGCTAAAAGTATAGAACCAAAAACATACTCCCTATGTAGCTTCAACTTAAACTCATCTATGGCTGTAACACTTGCTCCTAGAAATACTTCAGATGAACAAGCTTCAAGCCCAACTTTATCTTTAATTGGCATATTAGGGCCTCTGACAATGAACTTTTCCTTTGCTTCATACTCAAAGGTGGAGATCATCATATGTATCTCTTTCGGATCTAGGCTTACACACAATATCATTAAAGGTTTTGACTTGTCATCCTCAAACGAATCCTAACAGATTAAAATAGCCAAAAAAAAAATGTAAAAGTAAAAGATAGAAATCTCATCATTCTACCCTAGAATAAGATAACAAGACCAATAGCTCAGAATGGTATTGATTGATGAAAATTACCTACAAAAGCTGAAAATGTGAAAGGTTGAAAATACATTTAAGAAATAGTGTTAACTATGATACCTTTCTAGAGTGTTGACTATTCATATAATAAATAGTGTTGACTATGCATACACCTACAGAAAGAAAGGAAGAGAACAAGACAAATTATGTTAAACTAATTCTGTTTTCTAAGTCCTATCATGTGGCCATCTCAATTTACTGCACAATTGATAACTATCAGACTTGATCTAGGTTAGAAAATGATAGGTTTTCCAAATACTTTGATATAGTATCATATAGCTTCTCTGTAACCAACAATATCCATACTTGTAATCATCTCAATGTTTATTGAAAAAACTAGAGAAAAATATATGAAAACAACCTTATGTTTATTGCAAAATTGGTTGATCCAGAAACCAACCAATTTCAAATAATGACTACCTTTTTCCACAAAGCTAAGAGATCATAGGTCCAATCTCATATGTAGATGGCAGGGAAAAGATTAAATATATAAGTGAAATAACCTAGTCAATCATCTATCTATAAGACCCACGAGAAGGCAAATACTACATCCGTTCCATTTTTTAGAAAGCAAGCTACCAATATTGCTATGACAATGATAAATTGTAATTCCAATGATATTGCATTTCCGGTTATAAGGTTAAAAATTTCCACATTAGCTAGAGCTAAAAGTGATATATTGTACTTCCTGGTCATAGGTACAACAGCTATACAACTCAACTTCTTCACGTTAGAACTAATCATCAAATGTTTAAATGTAAAGTCAATAAAAAAGCACATGGTCAGTAAATGTTAAACCCCTATTCATGTCACCACCAACTACTGCAATTCCTTTATCTCTAAGTGGTTGTAAAATTACTGCCTAGCAAAATCAAGAGCACTTCAATAGTTCTTAGAAGTAAGAAAAAGATAATAAAACAATGGAGTCACATCTGGAAGAAATTTAAGACAAATAATTATAAATGAAATTAATCTCATGCTATAAAAACTTCCATTATGCTAGGGTACCTAAATAAATGTTAAAAAAATAGATAAATAAAATATTCAAAAAACCCCACATAATCAAAGAATACCAAGCTTATTCAGAACCCATCCTTCCTCAATCACAAACTTCCTTATGTGCAACACAAGGTAGTCAGGGAACGAAGTCAGGAAAATGGCCTCAGAGGCACCTACAGCAGGGAAGTAGAAAAATGCAAGTTTTTCTAGGCTTTCATAACTAGAGGCATAAATAGTTTCAATTAGTTACTTTCCATCACTAATATGCTATAATCAAAATGAGAAAGATAAATTTGCATCTATGGATAAGACCAAAAGGGCAACATCATTTAAAAATATTGATGAATTATAGAATCTTAGTTGATAGCTGTTGTTTTAGCCTTCAATGCAGTGCTATAAAAGTGGTGTATCTCCTATATTGATGAAAATCTTGCAAGGCATGCTTCTAGAGGCACCCTTGGATGCACAATCTCATCGCTAAATACCTTTTTGGGCAGTAAAGTGTAATATAATTATATAGTTATTGGAACTTACACTTCCTTCCCTTCCAAGATTCTTTCTGCTTTCAGTTTTTGAAATGTTTCAAGTTCTTCTGAACTCTTACATAAAAGAATCATAAGAATAGAAATTATGATATGAATGAACAAAAAGTAATATTAACCTAATAAGCTAACATTTATTTGTAGCTTCTTGAAGCGGGATATTTAAAGAAAAGATGTAGTCAAGCTTTCTATCGTAAGCAACTTTTCCCAATGAACACAGAATATGACCTTCAATAAAAAAATTGAAACATCTTGCAGGGTCCAATTCAAGTTTCCCAGCATTAGCACGTTCAACTTGATCAAGAAAGTGTAAGAGCTCTGATGCATCCTACATTAAAGTACACATCAAACTTTCATATTAGGTAGGGAACTATATAAACATATGATAGATGGTAACAGAAAGACACCAAATTCTAGGTGTAAGGATTATGAGTGTTGTTATTTTTGTGAATAAAATATTTATTTGTAAATTTGTTTTTAAGCATACTATCGAGTCTATTAAGAAAAGTAAAAAAAATACTCGAGTTTTAGATAATTGTACTTCAGGTATATCTTTGATAACTACGACACATAAGATTGTATTTATGCATTTAATAACACATGCTCATAAATCTAAAATTATTTTTGGTACTAAGATATTTAAACTTGAATTAATTTATGAAATTATCAATTAATTATCTCTTGAATAGATGTGTCTTAATATTTTTAAGATGTGTTTTAAATTTTTTTTATAATATTAAAGTTTTTTATGAGTTTTAAAAAATTAATTTCAAAATATATTTAACCTTAATACTATTATGTCATTATTATATATATATATATATATATATAGACCGTTAGAATTGAATTAGGCTGTGTTGAAAAAGAATAAGCTGCCGTAAAAAAAAACGTTGAAGGAGCCGATGCCGAAAAAAATAAAAAAACAAACAGAACACAGAAGGAAAAATGAGTTCAGGAAATTTTGATAATATATATATTCAATAATGGGGCAGTTGATGATAGAATCAAAAGGAAAAAAAAGTTGAGTATACGACAATTACATAAAAGAAATGCAATCAGTAATGATGGCAGTTCATCCGAAATAAATTGAAGAAAAATGTATTAAATAGATAAATTAATATCAATATTTATTAATAAATTTATTTGATATATTATATCTTTATATGATTTTTTATTAGATTTTTACATGATTATATTAGATAATTTTATGTGATCATAATTACTTGATTTGATTATTAAATTTTAAAAAAGTTATTTTTATTAAATTTGTTTTTAATTTTTTTTCTTTGAGATATGCTAGTTGAATTAAATTTAAGTGATTTATGTTTTGAATCATATAGTTAGGATTATTTATTATTAAATCCATCCTAGAACACATACGAGCACTTCCGTTTTTTTGTATTAACCATTTTGCAGTTAATTCGGGAATGTATTTGATTGGTGAGAATCTTATTGGAACGTTGGTCTGGAAACCACTCACACTAATTTTAGAAACTGTGAAAACAGAGTAAGGGCTCGTAAGCAAAGTACATTGGGGCAATATCTTAGGGAGGGTAGCATAAGATCGAGTTTGTACTTGAAATGCATCGAATGCACTGAAATCAAACAAAATTGAGTTTGTACTTGGAATGCATGGAATGCACTAGCTCTTGCTCATGAGGAACCACCCAAATGAAACAAACAAAATTGAGATTGCTAACATCTTAGTTTGATTCCATTAAAATGAGCAACACTGAAACTTTTGATCAATTCTATGTTCGCTTTTTTTTATATCACTAATGCTTGCTCTAACATTGGTGAGAAAGTTCCACAACCTATACAAGTATAAAAACTCCTAAGCTCATTAATAGCAGACTACAAGATGACAGTTACAATGATAGAGGAAAGCAAGAATGTGGACACACTAAAAATTGATGAACTTGTCGAGTCAATCCAAACCTATGAGTTTTCTCTTGATCCACCCAAGAAAAATAAGGACATGACATTCAAAAGCTCTAAAAAGGATATCTTTGATAGTGATGATGATGATATGAATGATGAGTCACTAGTCTTGTAGCACGAAAATTTAAGAATTTCATGAAGAAGAAGGGTCAACAGAATAATTAATCCAACTAGGGATAATCCATTTGTTCGAATGACCAAAATTAAAGGAAAATCAAGACTCCTAGCCTTGATGGTAAGAAAAGTAATCCCGCTAGTCCTCAATGCTTTACTTATGGGGGATTTTGTCATATTTCTGCAGAATGTTCTAACAATAAAAATAAATTTGCAAAAGCCTTTAATGCTATAATAAGTGACACAAAAAGTGAGGAGGATAATGCTAATAACTCAGAAGATGATTACACTAACTATCGTGCCTTCACCACAACTACCAAAGCACACCACAATGACTCTGATTCTAGCTCGGATGAAGATAATGAGGAAGTAAAATCTTATTTATTATTGTCTAAGTTTAATGTATCGAGTTATGAGGAACTATTCATAGATTATTTAGGTGCTAGGGAAGAAAAGGATAAACTACTTGTGGAAGTAACTAAACCTAATGATATCACCAAAGTTCACAAAACAAATTCCTCTAGCCTAGAGAAAGATAAGAAGGAATTGTCTGAAAATATTAATGCCTTGAATCTAAGACTTGTAGAAACCACTGAGGAAAACAAAAATCTTAGGTAAGAACTTAGTATTGCTAAAGAGACGGTGAGGAATTTGACCATATGTGTTGAAAAATTGACCAAATTCATAGACTATGGAAAGCTACATGGAGATAAGAGAGGTCTTCGATATATAAATGAGCAGTCAACATCTTTAACATCAAAGACCACATTTGTAAGACCCTTAAACTCTACTCCTATTGTTACTACTTATGCATAAAGAACTATTGCAATTGTGGTAGAAAATGTTGTTAAATTTGTGCCTGTCTGTTATCATTGTGGTAGAAAAGGTCATATAAGACCAAAATGTAGATTTTTGATGAATGTTGTTAAACTTAGTCATTCTTTTCATGCTTCACATAGTAGGACCCATAAGCATCATTCATCTATGCATGATACATCACATTCAAGGATGAATGGAAATTTATGATAACTTGTTCATAAATTCTACAAGGAAGCATAGAGTCTTAGGTTCAAAGAGGCAAACAAAATTTAGTACTTTTAATGCTAGGACTCATTATCATCATCCTAGTATGCATATTACAACTTCATTTGGGATGAATGAGAAAAGTACAGTTAAGTCCAAGAATATGCCTATGAAACCTAAGTTTGTTGAGACTCAACCCAATAATATAGAAAAACCAAAATGCAAGAAAATGTGGATTAGGAAAGGGTGTTTTTTCTCGATCACTTGACCATCTTTTATTCCTTGATCTAGGTATTTTTGTTAGAGTGCTTAAATAATCCTAGTTGAGAAATATTTATTACCTTTATTTTATTTATTAATTAAACAAAAAAAATAGAGAATTAGAATCCTTATCTTCCCAACACATTATTGAACTTATTTAATACTTATATATACATAACATCATTTTTAGTGATTCGACTCATTTTGATATTTATTGTATAAATTATTCAACAATTTTGACTTATGCACACACATATTCTTATACATGTGATGATCGAGGTTGACATGAACTTATTCACACTCTCACAAACACACATATATGTTATGCCTGAAGTTTATGAATTCTCTTGAAAGACACTAGGACTTCAACTAATCTTGATTATAAATTGTGTTGAGTTCTATTTTTTGCTTACTAAAATTTTACAATATGGAGGCACTTGGAATTGAGAGGGTTACATACTGTGATGTATGAAGTTATTGCAGTGAGCAGAGAGAGTTACCTCACAGCTAGTATGAAATTCATCATGCTAGGTTTATGGCTTGTGCAAAAAAAAAAAGATTATGCAAAAAGTGATTACTTATAAATCTTGTACTTGGAATGTAAAAAAAGAAAGAGCCAATAGAGGTTAAAAAAATAATATCATTTGTCTCATTTATAAAATAAAGAAAAAATTTAAGTCCTCTTTTGGTAGATATATTTTATTTTGTGAGATTGAAAACTCGATTATAATTTTATATGATATGTGATATTTTGTTTTGAGTCTTTCTTGATAGGTCATAATTGAATTAATTGACATATTTATAATGTTTAAACATATATACTACTTTAAGTAAATGTCAATATGTTATTATATGTGCGAAGTGTGCGAAGTTTACCCTTCTACTATTTTTTTATATAATAAATAATCAAAATTTGAGTTAAAAATGATGAGTTCTGAATTGATTATGTGCTCGTTTGTAATTAAATGAGTTTAATATCTTATGTGACTATTTATACAAATTTAATATAAAAAATCATATTTTTTTTCATTTACATATTTTTCTTTATTATCTTTTTAATTGATTTCTAAGTTAGAGAATCATAGAACTTAGAGGGAGTTTAGACTACATTACACTTTTGCATTACTTTGCTTTTACATTACTATATCTTTAGGAGGAGTTTATCTTCATTGTTTTGTCTAAGGCTTTGTCCTTCTCGTATGTCAAAAAAAGGGAGAGAATAATGTGTTTTACTTCCATATTTTATTTTGTTATGTATATAGGAGAAGAACATATTTAGTTAAACTTATGTTAAGCTTGATTGGTATGAATGCATACTACATGACTATTCTTTACACTTCACTTATTTATATGTAAACTAAACTAATGTATAATGAGGCTTTCAACCCAAATTGTTGTATGCTTTGTTTATTTCATTTCAGTTACTTACAAATTTGTTAAGTTGCAGTCAAGATGGATTCATTGGACCATAAGATAGTTTCACTGTGGAGTTTGGGACATCATTATATTTGAGTGAGAGGTTTTGTCACACGAAAATGCCAAAGAGGGAGTTTGTAAGGATTATGAGTGTTGGCTATTTTTGTGGATAAAATATTTACCTGTAAATTTGTTCTTAGGCCTACTGTCAAGTCTATCAAGAAAAGCTGAACAAATGCTCGAGTTCTAGATAATTGTACTTCAGGTATATCTTTGATAACTACGATACATAAGATTGCATTTATGTATTTAATAACACATGCTAATAAATCTGAAATTGTTTTTAATACTAAAATATTTATTTAAATTTGAATTAATTTATGAAATTATGAATTAGTTATTTCTTAGATAAATGTGTTTAAATATTGTTTTTAGACGTGTCTTAATATTTTTAAAATATATTTTAAAAAATAATTTTTTTATAATATTAAGGTCCTTTATGTGCTTTGAAAAATTAAATCCAAAATATATTTAACCCTAATACTTTATATATATATATATATATATATATATATATATATATATATATATATATATATATATATATATATATATATATATATGCGTTGGGGTTGAATCAAGTTGTGTGCTGAAAAAGAATAATCTGTCGAAAAAAAAAACCTTGAAGGAGCTACTATTGAAGAAAAAACAAACAGAACACAGAAAGAAGGATGGCGGTAGGAAATTTTGATAATTAACGGTGTCAATTCATCCAAAATAATTTGAATAACAAGTATTAAATACATTAATTAATATTATATTGATAAGAGAGATATTTATTAATAAATTTATTTAATATATTTTATTTTTATATGAATTCTTTTTTATTAAATTTTTACATATTTAATGTAGATAATTTTACGTTATCATAATTATTTGATTTGATTATTAAATTTTAAAAAAGTTATTTTTGTTGAATTTTTGCTTAATCTTTTTACTCTAGGATTTGCTAGTTGAATTAATTTAAGTGACATATGTTTTGAATCATCTAGTTAGGATTATTTATTGTTAAATCCATCATAGAACACAAATAGGTACTTGTGTTTTTTTGTTCTAACTATTTTTGCAGTTAATTCGAGAACATATCTGATTGGCGGAAAGCTTATTGGAACGTTGATTTGGAAACCGCTCACGCTAATTTTAGAAATTTTGAAAATAGAGCAAGGCTTGTAAGTAAAGTACATTGAGACAATATCTTAAGAAGGGTAGCATAAGATCGAGTTTGTACTTAAACATTTGATTTTCATAGTGAAAAGTTAGGTGGTTTGGTAGACCGGTGGTTTTCCTTTTAAGTCATGGTTGTGACCTAAGTTGTTTCCACCTAAAAATATCGTATGTTATTCTTTTATTTCCATGCTTTATTTTTACACATGATTGCATGCTTGGCCACTTTGTTTAGGTTATTAAATTATCAATTGATAAAAATTAAAAATAACTTATTTACCCCTCTAAGTTAATTAGGTCAATATATTATAAACTTTCACTAGGCATGAGAAAACATTATCCCCTGCGTAGTCATTCAAAATATAGGCAAGCCAAGCCTAGAAGACTTTAGAATGTTCCAGAGTACACTAGCATGTGTTGGACGGTGCTAAAAGGTGTTGGAATATTCTAGAACATGCTGGATGGTTCATAAATGATGTAGAAGTCTCTAGAAGCTTTCAGAACATCCTAGAACTTGCATGAAGGAACTAGACAATCCTAGAAGACTCTAGAGTTGGCTAGACTTGACTAGAAGGTTCTGGAACTTTGTGGCATGTTGTAGATAAAACTAGAACAATGTAGATACTCTTGTACATTCTAGACATGGTAGGATCTAGAAACTTGTGGCATAATCTTAAGCATAGAGCCACACTATAAATAGACCTATTGGTCTTCATTTGTACCCATCCTTGGGATCTTTGTGATCCTTGAAAAGTTGTAAGATAACCTCTCTAGAGCAATACAAAGCATACTTCACAAACTCTTTTGCTTTGCTCTTGAATCCTCTAAATCTCTAAGTCTTTTTGGAGTGTTTTGTTTAGGTAGGAAGTCAGACTTAGTATAATAGACATTGTTACGTGCTGCACGATTACTAGTTAAAGTCTAGGGTTGTGGCATTATGGTTAGTATTCCTTTTCCAGACCATCTTCCATCACAATCACTTGATCAAAATTGGACCCTAAGATTGGAAAAACTTTCATTATAATTTATTTTATTATTTAGGATAGCCTCCTTTTTATCACCTCTTATTGAATTTAGAAGCCACAACTTGGAGACCTTCTAGCATCTTTTCTAGGCACATAGCTCTAGTATCCCCTTTTGATCCCATTAAAGCCACCCTTAGATCTATAGCTATAGGCCTATATAAAGAAGGTCCAATAATTTTCCCACCAATCTACAACCCATATTTACTAGGCCCACCTCAACAATTTTTTTATCATCCCCTTTCGTTTTGGTACGTCCATCATCAACATTAATCATCTTCACATTAGCTTCTTTAACCTTCATCTTAGGATCATTTACTGCACCTATCTCACTAGAGCAAGCCATCGTATTATTCAAATCACTCATTCTCTCTAAAAACAAACTTTTGAAAAACCCATAAGTTATAGCGCTTTCATCTATCTTCATCCACAAACAAAATATAACAATATGGTTTTACATTGCATGCCGACGAAGATAACTCTATCATGGCTTGGAACCCCACAATAAAAGCGAATTAGCAGCAAGAGCTCATACCTTAAGTCAATCCATAGGGGGCCTAATCTTCCTCTATCAATCCACATGCCTGAAAGAATGACTTAGTTATATTAATCAGAACTCTAATTTGCACAAAGCTATCCAATAATCGTTACATCAATAATAAAAATCTTCAAAACCTAACCATTCTCAACACCAATTTTCCCTATTGCACCTTCAGTCACAATCTTAGGTGGTGTACCCATCACCTATATTCAAAGCATGCAGTCTTTGAAGCTAACCTCAGAAGCCATAATCCCTTTTTTAATTATAATACTTGAGCACAATGAGAAAATAATAAAAAGACTATGGTGATCTCTAGTTTATCGATCATGTCATTTTGGTGTTAGACATTCTCGTGTGCAAAGCATGATGCCTATATTATATTTGATGTTGCTATCTTTCATTTGTAAAGTTGATTATTGGCGGCTTAGTATCACTTAGGACACAATTTTGTATTTTCTTTGTACATTCTATCACTATCTTAGATTGCATATAGTTTGCAATGTTGAGTGTTTGTTGTCGTATTGCTTCATTTGGGACTTTATTTGTTGTTGTGTTGTCATATTAGGGACTTTTTTATTGTTGAGTGATCACGCTCAAAATTACAACCCTTAGTTAAATTGTCGTTGTAGTGTAGGTCTAGATATTGATTGCACATGAAAGCTTAATTAATAGAAAGGGTATCACAGAATAATAAATAAAAAAATAATAATAATTAAATATAAGAATTTTGAAAGAAAAGGAAGTCCTTACTAAATATAAAGACTTCTAGATTCACTTAATTGTTTCATTTTAATATTACCAACTTTGATTCTTACTTATTACTTAATTATTTGCTTCACATCCCAAACAAACAATTGGAAGATAAAAAGGTAAAAATCAATAATAAAAAATAATGTATTGATTTTGAGAAAATATTTTTATTGAAGAACAAGTAAGATTTATTTTTATAAGCTATCTAAGATCACAATATATCAAAATGATAATATCACAATAAAATATCAACTTATAAAATAAATATAATAATTATAAACTACGAATTGTACATAAAAAAGCATGAATGAATTTTTATGAAATTGAAGAATATATTATATTGAATATAATAAAATATGAACAAAATAGCTTTTCAAAACAAAATTATAATCTTGAAAGTTCTTATAATAAGTAAAGAAAGAAATAAAAAAAACTACACAATTTAGCTCCTCTCTAGCTTCGGCCTAGCTTCCAAATCATTTCCATAAATTATAAAGGGAAAAAATGAGAGTTCTTTGTTTTTTTATGCTTCAAAGTATTGAATGCCCCATCTAATTGTAGTGTTAGAGTATGAAGATTTGTTGAATCCTAATAATATCAAGCTATTTTCTCTTTGAAGATAATTGACTTGAAAATATTTTCAAAACAAAAATTGTAAATAAATCTCTTTTTTTTTCAGAGGACTAAGAATTATTTAATTTGGAGTTTTATAAAAAAAATATTAGAAGTATTATCAAACATTCAAATATTATACGTGAAATATGAAATTATAGACAAATCTCTTAAATTTCCATATTAACTTGAATCATCTTATTTGAATATAAGAATCAAAAGTTATGATAAAAAACTAGCAAACTATTTATAAAATCTTGTTAAGACATGTTGCAAAATTTAAATTTTGATTTTTTTATGATTTTGTTGATCCTATAAGCATAAAATAATCATAATTAATATAATTCAATATTTATTGAATTAATATAGATAAATATTAATTTTAAGGTCTTTGAATCATAAATATCAATTAATTTACATATTGTAGGTATGCATTTTTATGCTATTATCACAACCCTCAACCAATTTATTACTAGTTCCTAGCGAGTGAAGCATAAATAAGAAAACAAAAACATGATGATTAGCCCAAATAAAAATCTAAAAAAATAACCTAAGTATTTCAAACACAAAGTTAGTTTAGGATTACATTAGATTATTTAAATTATAACTTCTAAACATGTGTATATGAATTAAGTCAAAACCTTTTTACCACCAATCACGATACATATAACCTTAAGAATTTGTTCGTATAAATACCTCAATTCCATATCCTTAGGAATAAATTATTTTTAAGGACTAAGAATTTTACTCATAGAGTTGGAAAACAAAGAAGCCCTCAAGAGATAGGTATATTTCTTTGAAGAAACAAACAAATAAATATTGATCTAAAGTTAGGAAAACATACTACTTAAAATTTAACCTTTCTTATCATTAGTACCATTTTACCAAAGGATACCACAGATTTCTATAAATAAAAACAAAGACTAGCTATATTATCTTGTCCATCTATAATCTCAGCCAAGAGATATTTAGTTCCTCATGTTCATAAAATCAAATGCGAATTCAGAAATGGAAAAACCCATGACTAAATTTGAGTTTATAAAGTATGAAAATTAGAAAGAGTGAGAGAAAAGTAAACTACACAAATCCCCTTTTCCACTAATGTACGCGTAAATGAAGCCAAAAATCTAATACTCTCTTGCTTTCCTCAGCTAATATGTATTATTCTCAGCCTCTATTTTGCTCTCTTCAAGAAGAAAGTCAAAATGAATGCTTGAATCCCTAGGCAGCTTCTGTGTGCAACACTACAATCAAATCATGTAAGGGAAACACACAGTCAAATCATGCTCGCACATAGGTTACGATTTGATTACTAAACTCACAAAAATGACCCACTCTCAAATATAGGCTTTATAAAACAATTTCAAATTTAGATATAAATATTAGTGTGTATTTTGGCAGAATTTTAGCTTTTAAAACAAGGGGTAATGAAGGGAGAAATGAGTGTGGTATTTATAGGGCTCGATTTTCCCACCTCACCAAGGGTAGTGGTGAGAGTGGTGGCAAGCTTGATGGTGAGGTGCTAAAAAGTTATATTTTTTTGTTTTCAAAAATTTCGAGTATTATCCATAAATACCTACACCCAAAACTGCCAAGAATCATAAGTAAAAATGTTGGCTTATTTCACTACTACAAAAGTGGTCATTTAAGTCGAGATTTAAATAATGAATTTAAAGTCGGTTCACTAAAAAACCAACTTAAAAAATATAGATTATCATCGGTTTACATGTTGAACCAACGCTACACATAGGACGTAGCATCGTTTCTACATGTCAACCGATGCTACACACATGGATATTTTCCTCCTCTCTTCTTTCTTCCCTATTAGACAGAAAATATTCCAAAGCTATATAACTCTCAAAAACCAAAATCCTCCTCCACTTTTTCTCATTTTTCGGCCACCTATGACCACCAATTTCAGCGCTGTTTAATGGGTTTTCTTCCTCTCCAATTTATCTTCTAGATGCCCTATTTTTTGAGTAAAATACTCAAATTTTTTATACCTATTTTCTCACTTACAAAATATTATTTTTTCTTCATTTCTTTCATTTTGTCACTTCATTTACTCTTGTAAGTATTTCTATTAATTCTACGCACTTGTTATTCATATTTCTTTATTTTATTTGTATATTATGTGTTATTATTTATGTGTATAAATTTTTGTATTATGTAGATTTTTGTATTATATGTATGTTATTATTTTTATCATATAGGTTTTGTATAAATTTTCATAATGAAATAAATTTATATATTTATGACTGTGATTTAAGGTTGGTATTTAATTTATTTATTTTTGTTAATTTGAAATGGAAAAGACATGATTCAATAATATGATGTTCATTAAAAATTTAGGTTTAAAGTAGTGTAGTTATTTTAAAAAAATATTAATCATCATAAAAATTTTATATAAATTTTGTTTTATATATCTTAAATTTGAAATCAACTTAAATGATGTGGCATATTATTATTAGTAATTACAATCAATCTCATATAATTATATTTATGTGTATATAATTGTTATGTTTGGTTTTTATGTATTTGTTTTTATAAGATGTTTTGATAGATATTCTAATAATTAGGAAATTCATATATAATAATATCTGAAATATATTGGTTGGATACACATTTAACATGCTTAATGTCATTAATAGAAAATAGACAAATCTTGGATTTCAAAGTGTAGATAAATTGAGCATGACTACATTTCTAGATTTGAAAGTTTCTTGGAATTTACTTGTAGAATAGTAATAATGAAATTAGTATGACTCGATATCCATGTGTTAAATGTAAAAATGAGCGATTTCATGATGTTGACGAGGTTAAGTATCACCTTATCCGTAGTGGTATTCTTTTGAGTTATAAATGTTGGTATTATCATGGAGAAAATATTGATAATACTTATGGGGAAGAGATAAATAAGAATGTGAGTGAATTATATACATCTTATCATAATGTATAAATAGAAAATATGTTTCATGGTATTAAAGATGAACTATATGAGGATGATCCCGAAACCTTTAAAAAACTTCTAAAAGATGCTGAAAAATCATTGTATCCAGAATGTTAGAAATACACTAAAATGTCGAGATTGGTTCATTTATATAATGTAAAGGTAAATGGTTTTTCTAACAAGGGATTCACATAATTACTTAATGTACTAAAATATATGTTTCCTGAGGGTATTGAATTTCCATCTTCAATGTATGAAGTGAAGAAATCTCTTAGTCGATTTGGCATGGAATATCGTAAGATTCATGTTTGTCCAAATGATTGCATTCTTTATAGAAAAGAATATGACTCATTAGATGATTGTTGGATGTGTAAAAAAATGAGATGGAAGCATGCTACAAATGAGACAACACCTAGAATAGGTGTGCCCGCAAATGTTCTTTAGCACTTTCCTCTGATTCCTCACTTTTAAAGTTTGTTCAAAAGTAAAGAGACATCAAAGATGTTGACTTGGAATTTAGATGATCGACCTGATGATGGAGTGCTACGTCATCCTTGTGATTCTCCAAATTAGAAAGTAGTAGATAATTTATCCCTTCAATTTGCATCTGATTTGCCCAATCTTCGTCTTTCCATTGCTACTGATGGAATTAATCCACACAGTTCCCTTAGTAGTAGATATAGCTATTGGCAAGTAATTATGGCAACATACAACCTTCCTCCTTGGTTGTGTATGAAAAGAAAATTCATGATGTTAACATTATTTATCTTTGGAGTGAAACAACCTGATGTTGACATTGATGTATATTTTTAGCCTTTGATAGATGATTTAAAGATGTTGTGGAATGATGGTGTAAATGTTTATGATGCATATAAAGAAGAACACTTTAACTTGAGGGGGTCCCTTTATGGATAATTAATGATTTTCTTGCCTATGGGAACTTATCAAAACATGTAACAAAAGGTTATATGGGATGCCCTATATGTAGTGATGGAACTTCTAAAACTTATCTTGTTCACAGATGAAAGATGTCTCATAGAAGACATAGAATATTTTTGCCATCTGGACACAAGTTTAGATACCAAAAGAAACTATTTGATGGTGAAGAAGATCATGATCCTGCACCCCAAACTTTGTGATGTGTTGAGATATTAAGGCAATTGAATGGTATGATATTCAAATTAAATAGAAATATGAAAAAAAATACTCACTAATGGAGGGAAGCAAAATAGGTCAACTAATAAAAGGGGTGAAAATGAAAATGTTATTGAATCAGTAGATCATGGTTGTTGGAATAAAAAATCAATATTTTGGGAATTACCTTATTGGAAAGACCTACACATTTGTCACATCTTAGATGTCATGAACATTGAGAAAAATGTATGTGAGAGCTTAATTGGTACATTACTTAATTTACTTGGAAAAACGAAGGATGAAATTAAAGCAAGAATGGATTTAAAGAAACTAGACATAAGACCTGAATTGGCACTAAGGGTGGAAAATGATAAGAATCAAACATACTTACCACCATCATCATATACAATGTCAACAAAAGTGAAGGATGTGTTTTGTAAATGTTTGACAGGTGTGAAAGTTCCTAATGGTTACTCATCCAACTTAAGAAATTTTATGTCTATCATCAATAAGAAACTTTATGGATTGAAATCACATGATTGTCATATCTTAGTGCAATAGTTATTACCAGTTGCTAATAGATCAATTCTTCCAAAACATGTTCAATTATCAATAATTCGTCTTTGTTCATTCTTCAATACAATATGCAAGAAATCTATATCAATTGGCAAGTTAAACTCTTTATAGAAAGATGTTGTAAAGAATTAGTGTCTAATTGAAAAATATTTTCTTCCTTCTTTCTTTGATATAATGATTCACTTGTGTGTTCATTTAGTTGGAGAGGTTCAATTGTGTAGTATTACTTACTTAAGGTAGATGTATCCTTTTAAGAGATACATGCAAGTCCTTAAAGGATATGTAAATAATAGAAATTGACCTTAAAGGATGCATGATGGAACGTTACATTGCTGAAGAGGCCATTGAGTTTTGTTTTGAATACTTTAGTGGTTGCACTGAAATTGGAAATCTTACGCCCAAGTTGTTCTTAGAACATCACATGATCCAATTAGGTAACTCTATGCTTGGTGGAAGTAAGAAAGTTTTTATTGGTAAATAATAATGAGGTATAGTCGTACATAGAGTAAGTGATGACATGCTTGATACATTATCATTTAAAATAAAATTATTTTATAGTTAGCTATTAATGATATCGAATTGATATATCTTTAATAACATTATAGAATGCATTTAAACTTATTGAAGATCGATCCTCGTTATGAAAAAAGGAGGAGAAAAATGGTTGTATGATGAACATAAGCGAGAGCTTATTAATTGGTTTCGCAATCATATAAGTGTCACATACAAGAATTCATTAGTACTTTTATGCAATGATTTAACACTTTGTTTTAAACACATTTAATGTTTTTATATGCATAGATTCAAGTTGAACTCAACAAACCCAATCATAAAATAACAAAAAGTTTAGAATGGCTTGCACATGGTTCAAAATTTGATGTCAAATCATGTTCTAGTTGCACAATTGATGGATCGAGGTTTACAACTTAAGCAAGGGACAAAGTTCGAGTAAATCAGAATAGTGGTGTGAAGATGGTAGCACAAACTATGCAATTTTCTAGTTCAAAAGATGGTAATCTTGTACTTTCTGATAGAACATATGATGGTATAATTCAAGAAATTTAGGAACTCGATCATGAGTTCTTCCATGAAATAGTATTATTATGTGATTGGGTCAAAGATGTTGTCAATGTTGGATATAAAATAGATAATTTTGGATTTATCCTTGTAAATTTATCCAAGATAAGTCACACTGATGATCCTCTCACATTAGCACTTCATGCAAAACATGTATTTTACGCGAGTGATAAAATTGACACAAGATGGTCTATTGTGTTAACACCTCTACAAAAAGAGTTCTACCATTGTGATGCTCTAGAAGATGATGACATGCTTGATACATTATCCAATATTAGTCATTTTTCAAAAAAAATTGCCTAATGTATGTGATGATCTAGTTGATGATGATGATTCTTCGTCATGGACTCGAAGTGATTGTGAAGGAATATATATATATACAATCAACAACCTAATTAAACATAATGTATGTTCTATAGTATTCTATTAACTCTTTCATGTTTATATGTTTGGACTTAAAATTGTCAATTAATTTCTATTTCATCATTTTTTTGCAGATATTTCATGGATCCTAGGATACCAGAGCTTGTAGATCCAAATGATCCATTGAGGCATTTGAAAAGAAGGGGTTGGGAAAATATACCTAATGCTTCACTTAACTCAGATGATAGAGTACCCGTTCTATTTGATGCTACTGGTGATCCATTAAGGGAAAATGGCCAACAATTGAAATCATCTATTGGTAGACATGTGAAGTCAAGTATACCAATTAATATAAATGATTGGACTAAGGTTGACGAAGCTGAAATGTTCAAAATATGGAAAATCATTTGTATAAGTGTCTTTTATTTTTTAACTAATTATATAAATTATATCTTTTTTGTATTATATCTCATATGTTGTAGTGTATTTTTATAGAATTTTTATAAAGTACCTGACACTTGGATGAGCAAGTATTATAAGATTGCAAATAAGGCTTGGAAGGAATACAAAATTTTTAGATTGGCTAGAAATTATGTGTTTTTATAATTGGAACCACTTGATGAAGTAAAACTATACAAAATCCCTAAAGAAAACCCTTGGATTGAACCCTGAGTTTGGAAAGACTTCGTGGATTATAAATGTATGAATGAATTTAAAATTATTAGGGAAGAACATCAAAATATACAAATGCAAAATATTCTTCCTAACTGTATTTAGCGATCTTCAAATCCTGAAGTTAGACAAAGAATGATATTATTAAGTTGTTAATTTATAAATATTTTTATATTTATTTTGTTCAAATTTAAGTTGAAGACATAGTTAATAAATTTATTTAATTTATATAGGAAGCTGAATTGGGTACACTGGTTACATGATTTGAATTGCATATAGAAACAAAGACCCCCAAAATGAAGAAGTTGAGATCAATGATTAAACAAGGAGAAGAACAACTAAATGAGTTGATTTTGATACAAGGTCCTTATAGTTTCTACTAATTTATGTAATAATGTATTATATGTTTGTTTGCTTTATTATTTGTAAAGGGCTGTTCAAGAACAAATAGCCAGGGGTGAAATAATCGAATAGCCAGGGAGAGATGCTATATATCACGTATTCGGATAGGAGCATCCTGGTTGTGTTAGGGGACGAAGCCAATATGATGAGTATATGGAGTTTTTAACATTCCAAAACAAAACCCTTAGATGGTCAGTAAGGAGAAGTACTGTAAAATTGAAGAACTGAGCTTCTTTAAGGCCTCAATGGTAAGTGATATTGTCACTTTAAAAGAATATTAATCATAACACATGTCAAGCATGGCAGTAAATTAAAACCAGGGCATGCCCTATTGGCTAGGCATGTATTCATCCATGCTAGGCATGCCAACATCCATACCAGGTATGCCACCCATGCAACCTCCTGGTGCCCAACCTATATCCTATATGGGATATAGTCATCCTATTGGTCATCCCTTTATGCCAAGAATGTATATGCAATCAGGTAATAGTCCATTTTCTCCAATGCAATCTGTGCATTCTTACCATCCATCACATTACGATGAATATTTTAATGAGAATGTCCTTCCAATAGCTACTCGACATAGGAGTCCTCCTCTATTTGATGAATCATTTGTGGTAAGATTTAAAATTTATGTAGATAGTGTATTATTTTTATTTTTTAATATATATTTTATTTATTATATATGACGCTTAAAGTTTTTACAGAATATGAAATGTTTGTTGAAACATCCTTCATCAATAAACTTTTTTGCTATTGGAACATTATAACAATTGATCGATGATCGAGTGATTCATAATCAATATTTTCAAAATTATTGGCAAATAGTAATTGAGCAATCATTGCTCCATGATTGTTCACTACTTGTACCTTCTGATTCTACCACAGTCTACAAAGCGATTAGACAATATGTGGCTTGGTCGTCGAGTCAAGTTGTGATAAATTTTGACATGCTACTATTTTTTTACTTAAGATAACACTTTTTTTACTACTATTATATTATTATTCTTTTTTGTTACTAACATATATGATACTTCTTCTTTAGTCTATTATACCAGAATTATTAGGTACGACACATTTAAGAGATACAAAGCAAGTATCTCGAGGCATATCTATGTCTAGTGGGTAATCATCGCGTACTAAGTCATACAAGAAGAAGTCATGGAAAAAGTATAGTTATGATTATGCTATAAACTTTAGCAGAAATCATGGTGCTTTGATGAATATTGTTGCGAGGGCATCTAGCATAAATAATGGATAGACCATGCCACTTGCTATAGGAATTTCTAGTGTAAACATTGGCCAAACATATATATCGATCGAGTGCATATTGCAACTATTTTAATATCAAATGATCAATTTAAGTATAATTCAAGTATGGACAAGGTGAGTCCTCAATCAGTAAATAACTTTAATTTATGTAAAAAATATATAATTATATTTATATTATCTAATTATTTATATATATTTCTTTTATATAGGGCATGTTATTATCGACTTCAAGCTAATCACTAATCACATTTAACAATGTTATATGATTCTTCATTTTTCCATCAATATCAAAAGAAGGATGTTAGCATCAGAGCTAAACAATCATGTTTGGTATTGTGACTCAGCTTCCATAGAATCGAGTAAAGATACAAAAATAGTTGTTGAAATATAAGAGTTACAGCTAGCTATTTTTTTTCTATTATTCTTTGTAACATTTTATAAAAAACTAATTGTTTTAAACTTTGATAGGGCATGGAAGTTGTTGAACAAGAGTAGGGATATTTCCCTTAAAACATCTCATAAGCTTATATGGGACAAAGTTATGGTATGTACAAGTAAATATTAATAATTTAATTAATTTTACTATTGAATAATAAAGATGATCGAATATGGAAAATCATGTACACTTTCTTTTTGTAGGTTCCATAAAAAAATGATAAAGTCATGTGTAGTTACTATGTCATGAAGTTTATGAGCAAAATCATCACAAATATCAAAATTTTAATTAAAGATGTGGTAATCTATTTTACCAATATATCTTTTTAACATATATGAATTATTTTTTGTGAATTCATGAAACTACATTCTTATTTTGAATTTTTGTAGTTCTTTGGTTGGAACAAGTCAGGCTATAACCCACAAAGTTTTGATGATTTACGAGAGGAATGTGCAAAACAAATGGTTTAAATTATATCATCACAAGAAGAATCAGAAGAAGATTCTGATGATCTTGATAGCATATGACAACATCATGGTAATTTTTATAATACTTTAATTTCTCTATTCATGTGTCTAAAGTTTAGGCAGCTTGTTTGATGGATGTTTTGTTTGATGGTTCAGTGTTTATGTGCTTATGTATTTAGGGAAATGAATTGTTATATGGACTAGTTTTTTTCCCAAACTTCATTTCATCTCTCTTTCCTAGTTCCCTGATATGAAAATATCATGGTAGTCACTAGCCAACCAAGTATAGGAAAACCACCAAGAATTATCATATCTTCAAGAGTAATTGTTGTTTCACCCTAAGGAAATACAAACGTATGCTTGACTTGTTCCAACCAAAGAACTATATGTAATTAAATTCAAAATAAGAATGTAATATCATGAATTCAGAAAAAATAACTTATATATGTTAAAAGATTAGTAAAAGAGATTACCACATTGACACTGTAGTGATATAATAATAACCTTATCCCTTTGAATCATATTAGCACTGTATTAATATTTTTTCTATAAATATGAAGCTATTTGGAATCAAGCTAGTATTTTTAATGCTATAATGGGCTCTAAATATGAAGCCAAGTGTAACTATAATTTGTTACTTGGGTTGGTTGTTTGATGGATGGTTATGTGCCCATGTATTTAGGGGAATGGATTATTATATGGAACAACTGTTTTTTGCCTAACCAATCCAAGTAACAAATTGGAGTTACACTTGACTTCATATTTAGAGCTCATTATGGCATTAAAAATACCAGATTGATTCAAGATAGCTTCATCTTTATAGATAAAAGATTAATATAGTGCTAATATGATTTCGAAGGGATAAGTTTATTATTATATCACTCCGGTGTCGATGTGATAATCTCTTTTACTAATCTTTTAACATATATATGTTATTTTTTGTGAATTCATGATATTACATTCTTATTTTGAATTTAATTACATATAGTTCTTTGGTTGGAACAAGTCAGACAATGAAATGCAAAGTTTTGATGATTTACGAGAAGAATGAACAAAAAAATGGTTCAAATTATAACATCACAAGAATCAGGAGAAGAATCTGATGATCTTGAATAACATAGGACAACACCATGGTAATTTTTATAATGCTTTAATTTCTCCATTCCTGTGTCTCTGAAGTTTGTACTGCTTGTTTAATGGATGTTTCCTTTCTCATGTATTTAGGGGAATGAATTGTTATATGGACCAGCTAGTTTTTATCCAAACTCCATCTCATCTCTCTTGCCTATGAACATATCATGTAGAAATAGTGTATTGTCAAACCACAAACTGTTGTGTTACCCATACATAGGTAAACATAGATTGACACAAACACAAGTAAAGTACACAATTTTCCTTGACTTCATGCAACAATCCACCTAAAAGCATGCAAGTTAGACACTAATATGTAGTGTAATCTTACATACACAGCCTATACATTACACAATATGGAAACAATCATATAGTTGTGCATAGAAACTTCTCCCCCTTTTGACAATGAAATTCAAAAGGAACAACCACATATGAGGGAGAGAAGACATAAAAGTATGCTATAATCCTAACACTAATACAATACAATAGGTAAGATTAAAGCAAACATAGTAAAAAGCATCACAAGTATCAAGAGAAAAAGACATAGAGAAGTACCTAAACGCTAGCAGGGTAGAAGCATGCATATGCAATAAACTAAATACACGACAAGCAAAGATAAGTGCAGATAGAAAATATCTTAATGTACTTAAGAAAAAAAATTCATGCATTCTAGGAAAAGTTATTAGATAATGAACGACAAGTAAGAAGCTTACAAGAAGGAAGCAAAAGTAAGGAGACAAATAGGTAGACATGTGAAACCAGAGATTGCATACAATGCATGCAATATGTTGTACTAACAGTCCTATGTATGCATGGCTCATATAAAGTGATGATAAATAAAGGAAAGCATCATATAAACAAGACAGAAAAACAATGACTTAAAAACATGATGAGTAATAGAAAGTAAAACAAACACAAAACTTCCTCATACAGCATATACAACGCATATACCTCTCCCCCTAAATGTATGCTTGTGATACAAAAAAAATTTTATGCATTCTACTCACAAAGACCCCCAATATAGAAGCATCTACACATATTTGAAATGAGAAAAATTAAATGAGGGAAGCAAACAAAGTATGTTCAACAAATCAGAGGCTCTATAAAGAATAAATAGTACATACAACATAAATATCCACATTTCCATCAATCCATGATGCACACATTTGTTGAAGAAAAGATAAGATAAGGTAGGGTAGAGAAGAAATTTAGGCTTAAGTACATGTTTGTTGAACTAGTCAACAAATAATACATGTCCTTGATAGAAATACCCTAAAAAAAGGGTCATTTTCTCTTTGCTTCTCAAACTTCAACCAATTAAGTTATATGAACAGTACATAAAATTCATACAATATACACCACTTTATTTTCATGCTTCTTAACATTTTACTTTCCTTTTCTTTTCTCTCATCTTTTTCTTTTTTTTTCTTATGTTTTTATACTCCCTCTTTTTTATAATTTCATTTTCAACCTTCTTCCCCATTTTTTTTAAATTGAAGCCAATAGGGCAAAACGGATAAACACAGAGCATACAAGCTTAAAAAAGGGTGTATAAGGTAAGTGTGAATAAATATTTGAGAAAAGTCAATGTTTAGGTGCAAAGAAATGAAGGAACATCATAAAGGCTTAAAAAGGGAGAATAAGGATAAGAAAACATTGGTTACAAGAAAGGATCACACCATTCAATGATGGCCTAAATCCTTTTTCTATCCAAACAACACCTAGAATTTATCCTTGATAGACACTAAAGGTGGATTCTAGAGCTTGTCAAAGAAATGCAAATCATAAAAGTAGGAGATTCACACAAGCTTCTCAAAATAACCATACAAATTCACAAAAATCTAGCATGTGCAAAGGAAAGATGTATTTATAATAAAATGAACAATAAATATTTAGCCATACATGCTATCAAGGAATACATATATCAAAACACCCACACTTCAATTTATATTGAATGGATGCCAAGAATATATCAACATGATCCCTCTAAAATTTATTTTACATGCAATAGTATATCAAAGAGAAAGAAACTGTCAATCTCAAGAAACACAAAAAACAATAACTTGCAAGTGAGATGATAAGAAAGGACTCATAACACCTCAAGGCCTAATAAGAAGAGAAAAGTGTCTCAAAAGAGGTCAATAGCCATACTCATATCATTGCTAGTCAGGACAAAGAAAGAAACTGACTAACTAGTTAACAAAAAAGGTAACATCCCTAAGAAAAAAAGAAACAAGGGATGCTACTATAACCTCTAAGCAAGTGAGGAAAAAAAGTTTCAACACAAAAACACAAGGTGTGCTTAGATAGGGACATAACTCAAACACTATGAGTGTTAACAAAGAAAGAAACAAGAAAACTATCTCAGTTAACTTCAAAGAACCAACTATAGCAAACCAAAAGGATAAGAGGGGAAAAGATATGTAAAAAAAGGACACAAATCAAAAAGGGACAAACAAAAAATCAACATACAATATGTTAGGTGCAAGAATATAAGATCTAGTAAGATAGACGAGAAGCATTTTAAATTTCATATCATAAGAAAGATAGGACCATAGATAGAGAATCCTACTATAATGACATTACATGATAAAAATATGTGACATGATGCTCATAGAAAAGGCCACAGAAGAAGAAGTGAATAGTAAGAAATGAGAAAAATAGGTATAGGTTAGACAATCAGGCATAAGATCAAGTAAAATAGTTAATGTACTATGTAAGACAATGAAAAAAGAAAGGGAGAGATATGCACGAACAAGAAAACAACGAACATATAGATAATAAGCAAAAAAATTCACATAGAGAGATAAGACAAACAAAGAGAGGAAAGAACAAAGGCAACTCTACCTTAATAGATCACCAGAATATTGTCATCAAACAACATCCCTTTGTTTAAATAATTGGTAAGGGGAACCTAGACTAAGATATAGACTTTGACTCATATGAGCATGAGGAGTATATGAAAATTATTGTTTGTTTTTTTTAAAATATATAAAAAATCTAGATGAGTCATGCATATAAATAGGGAAAGGTGTGCTTTTTGAGCCAGATTTATTTTTTTCAGCTTTGTACCTCAGGTGCATAATACAACCTGTATGAATATAGGACATTGTCTAGCAATATGGCCAATAATGTCATAATGATAACAAATACGAATAATAAAGTTGAAAAAATGGGGTCCCTGACTCCGAGGAGTAGTATGGGAAGGAGGAGAAGAGGAAGCGCTCATAATGAATTTCATATGAGGATGAGAAGTCAATTTTCCATAGTGTGGTCTCAAATTCTTAAGCTCACCATAGTTATGAGATATGTGAATGATAGTATGTAAAAGCAATAGACCACTAATACAATGATGGGAAGTACTAGCCATATGTGAATGGTTCATCTTGCTAAGGGTATTTGGTTGGGACCATGCAACAATTTTACCTCTTGGGTCGGTAGTAGTATACTTAAATCTCAATTCTTGATTAGAAGCTTTAACAAGCTTAGTATAACCATTTGTAGAAGTCAGCACCCCCTCACTGTACCTAATTTCATGCTTATCACTATAAAATTTGGCATTACTAATCCTTTCATTTAACATTTTTGTTCCCATTGTCATTATGTCGATAAAAATGGTGGAATGTGATAATTCCTTATCTTGTATATTGAGTTTTTCTTTCAGGGTTGCAACCAAGTCTTCCTTTTCCATGAGAAAATATTTAAGATAAGAAGTTGAATTATTAAGAATTCCAACTTTTTCATTTAGTTGTTCAACCTTTGCTTCCTTTTTGGTAAGAGAGTAAGCTGGATTGTCCTTTCCACTCTCAAGAATTACAATATACTCCTTCAATTTTTCAATTTTCACACTCTGAACTAAAGGGAGGTCAGGACTAACAAAAGGCTATGTAGTTTTGTCCCAAGTAGGAACCTTCAATTGTTCCTAGAGTTTTTTAATTTCCTCATGATTTTCATTAAAATTTTCTAGCAAATCATCATATCTCTTTTAAATGACCTCACACCTACCTGTGGGATCATATTATTGATCATCAATTGATGACTTCTCTAGAGTTTTCTTCAATGCACTAATTTTGTGTTCCTTTTCATCAAGGCTTTCCATAGCCTTTATTTCATCCTTTTTAGACAGAATATGCCCCAATAGTAGTGCATTGTATTAATCAAGCAATTCATCTTTCTCTTTTTCAACTTCATTATCTTCAACGGCTTCCTCTTAACCATCTAAGGTAGTAGATAGAGGATCAATGATACAAGTAGAAGCAATAAAGGCTATAAAATTAGTATTATCCTCATAATCACTATGGTACTATTTGAAATAGTAACCTTATATTGCATTACACGGATTTTATTGCAATATTGTTTTTGAAGACACTTGGTAGGCTTATCTTGCATTACACGCTTTTTATTACAATATTGTTTTTGAAGACACTTAGTAGCAATATGACCCAATTTCCCACTTTCAAAGTATCTTATTTTGCTCAAGTGTCTTTTCTTTGATTTCTTAGATTCACTATCTGAGCCATCATAATCTTTTACAACTATTGAACCTTTAGAGCTTGAACTCACTTTTCCAATACCTCTAGGGGAATGTTTCTTCTTTATGAAGAATTTTATGAATCTTTGAACATGTAATTCCATCTCTTCTTCATCAAGATTATATACACACTTATCCAAAGTGGAAATGTATCAGTATTGGGACCACTCTCTTGAGCAGTCTTGATTACCACATTCATTCCCTTATTCGAAACAAGTTTCTCTTGCTTTGATAATAAAAGGTGGGGTTAAAAAACCTATAAATCACCAAAAAGTTCATTTATAGTAAGCTCACCTTCTTCATTCATAGATTCAAGAACAATGAATTTAGCATGAAACTTGTAGGGAAGGCTAGCGATGATTTTCTCAATTTTCTTTTCCTCATTGATAGGTATTCCCATATTGTAGAGGTAATTTACAATGTTGAAAAACCATGCATAAAGCTTAGCAAAGCTTTCTTCTTCCTATATAATGCAAAGTTCAAAGTCTCTGTTTAATTTCAAGATTCTATATCTTTTGACAGCAGAAATTCCTTCATGAGTCCTCTTCAAAATGTTCTAAGCTTGTTTTGAGGTAGTAGTGGAGCTCTGTCTCCTTTTGAACTTATCTTGGGGACATGATGAACAAAATTGACATCGAGTTAGTAAAAACAATTTTGCAAATACTTGGGTTTTATATTTGTAAAACTCTAGCAAGTGCACGAATCATTTTATAGAAAATGACAAGTATACTCCCAAGGTCGATATAAAGAAGGAATATATGTAGTTTTTAATTTATTATTCAAACTTTTAAAAATGAAATTAAATCCTAAACATTCTCTCACAATATTTTGATTTTTTTGTGTTTCCTAATTTAATAACATAAAAAATAAACATAGATATGGATTAAATAAATAATTATGCAAATTTTTATCATTCATAACAGTGGAGTATTTATGGATATAATAATTAAGTTAATTATGTCTGCTCATATTATTTAGGTTATTAAAGATATAAATTAATATTTATTTATTCTCTCTTTTTTTATATAAATACTACATTTTGTGGAGTTAGATATTATTTGTTAATTAAACAAATCA
Organism: Hippophae gyantsensis; assembly: GCA_030763125.1. Taxonomy (NCBI): domain Eukaryota; kingdom Viridiplantae; phylum Streptophyta; class Magnoliopsida; order Rosales; family Elaeagnaceae; genus Hippophae; species Hippophae gyantsensis. The sequence goes on from CM061034.1 coordinate 35,599,773, forward strand.
ATTAATACATATAGGTGCGTCAATAATTATTTGATTAATTAAATTAATTCCTTGATCTAAGAGATTGAAAATCAATCATTTAAATTCCACATTTGGTGGGGTTAGACATTTTAAACTTTTTTCCAGGTGTCTAAATTAAACCTAAAAATTTAATTTTATGAGTACTAACTTTCAAGTGGTCAACCATTACTGAAAAATATGTTGTAAATATATTTTCGAGTAGTAGTTCCTATAAAAACTTTTAAAATAGAGCTTCACTCTAACTACCAGTAGATTATACCAACAAATAAAATAACACTATTCTAAATCAAACCGTATAATTAAACTTTAAAATCTAATTTTTAGATTTAAGTTTGTAATGAAAAAAAAAATATTTCTCACTAACATCCTTAATATAAAATCTTGAATAAAAATAAAATAGATTTATGTTATATAAATGTTTTATCTATTTAATATTTCGTAAGCATAACAACGTTATTATTATATAATATTTACAAACAGCCACATATGTTAAATTTAATCACACATAAATTAAATATAACATATATGAATAAAATATAAAATTAACTGTAAATAATTCATTTTAAAATTATACCTCAAAAGAATCCTTATAGAACTTTGAAGCTAATTCCATTTTTGGAAAACTTCCAAATGGATTTGTATATCCGTTTATCGAATCAAAAACTAGAAATTTATAAAAGAATAACTACTCTTCTAAAAAAGAGAAGAACTTTAAAAATAAAAAAAACTAAGAAAAGTTTCTAGAGAGAGAAGAACTGAGAAATTTTGTGTTTTGAGATTGGGGGAAAAGGTTCTTTTATAGGTGAGGAAAAGGCTAAAAAAAGGAAAAATAACTCAAAAATTGGTCTTTGGAACGCATGGGATTTGGCATGGGCGTGCGCGTGACTTGGTAGTTTTGACCATTTTTCCATTTTTCAATTTTTTGAAGCGAAAAACTCGAAAAACAATAAAAATACCCATGATTTCAAAAATACAATTTTATATAAAATATAATAAAATCATATAAATATAAATCTATTTAATAAATTAAAGTACATTAAATCACAGTAATTTTAGTGGTATTTAAGCACCCATCACAACCCTCAACTAGATTTTTGGTAGTCCCCCTTAGTAAGAGAAGCGATAAAAACTAAAAATAAAACTATCATAAATCACTTCCGTTGATTGACACGGTTGCATTTTGCGTATAAAATAAGCCTTTAAACCCATAGGTTTTCTTAGTGGATGAGTTTAAGTCTCATGAGGTTTTTTTTAATAATAATACCCACAAACATTAAACTAAATAAAATATTATTTAAAAAAACAAAAAGTAAAACAAAAACAAGTAGAACAAGTAAAATAAAACACAAAAATTTTCATGTTTAAAATTTCATTTAAGTTTTATAATTAAAACATTTAAGCATATATTATCCTAATTTCTTAAACATTCATGATTTACTATAATAATTAGTTGAAAATCACTTTCATATTTTAATAACAAATGTTTCACTTTTACTTCACCTAATTTCAATGTTAAGAATCCGAATTCGCTTTGACTCTACTCCTCACAAGTCAATACTCTCAATTCAATGAATCCTATGGGTTCAAGCACTGTTGTCTCTTTTAGAGAACATAAAATCGTGCAAGTATACACGGCCACAAGTAATAAGATTTGTAAGTAAAGATCGTTCCCACGGAGATTTGTTACTACAGTTTGTCGAGTACTAAAATTATTTATCTCTGATTTTATTCAAAACAATCGTTGATTTAGAAAAAAGGTAATAAGAAAATAAAAGAAATCTAGGATTGCAATTTTTCACCAAATTAATCCACTCAAATCATGTTATTTTCTTTTGATTTATATTTTTTAGTACATTTAATTTGTCAACCGAAAACTTCTTTTTTATTCATACATCTCTTCCGAAATTCCGTATAAACAGACCTCATTAAATTAATTCACTATATCTCTATGCCAATTAAATTTAATAAGATTTATTAAGTTCTAAGTTCTCAAATTACCACACATAGAACTAGGGTATATTGTTACCCTTCATCATACATGTCATTCTATCTACGAGCAATATACACACATAAATGCCTCTTCCAAGTTTATTTATGTGCTACCCACGGATCGTTTTGATAAGATTCGTAAATAATCAAAAAGCATTAAGAACAAAATAGAACGAACAAATCGAACGTCTTATAAATCTATCAAAAATAATTAAAATCAAAGCTTCATAAATTTAGATCAAATGCAACCCTAGAAAAATTAAATTACTTCATAAATTAAAAATAAAAATTACAACAGATACAGAAAAATTAGAAGAAGAAGAAAGAAAAATTAAAACATCTAATACGAAAATATTTGGCACACGCAGAACACAACAAAAGCCATAAATGGCTTCTGCGTGTTCCATAGCCAACCCACAAACACCACAAAAATTACAAACTCTAAACTCTCCAAAAAAACTTTTTAACTCTATCATCTTATCTCCTATTTATAGCTAAAAAAATACATCAAAAATAATACATTTTTTAGACACGCGTAAAATATTTGTATCGAAAATAAAAATTAAAACGCGTGGGAGACAAGCCGTTACAACAAAAATACTATTTTAAAGTGAGTGGGAGACAACGTTGCGCGCTTGATTTTGTTTTCAATACACTCTGCCACGTGTCGCGATCTGATTGGTTGAAAAATATAGTGGGACACGTGGCAGCTTTCAATTGGTGAAAGGAAAATGGGTGCATGGAATTGCGCCGCACGAAAGTAGGGCGCGCGGGGACATGTGGCAGTCAACGGCGTGCCTGGAACGTGTGCCGTTTCCGTGCGTTCTGGTTTACTAAATGCATGCCACGTGTCGTTATGTGATTTGTTGGAAATTTTAGGAGACACATGGCTTCTTATTATTCTGTAAAAACCGAGGATGCACGCTGGTTGGATAACCCGCGTTGCACACGATTTTTAGACAAACGATTTGGTGCGCGACAGCTTGGTTCCACGCGCTTCAATCTGGACCGTTCCGTCGATCCAACGGTCAGCGATGCGCCTTAGGGGAAATCTATGCAGCCGACATGTGGGTCTCACTCTGCACGCCGACCTGCGCGGCAGGTGGGCCCCTCTGGCATGCCGAGCCACGTACAAGAAATATATCGGGCACGCGCTTTTGTCTCGTCTGGAATGCACTCACCAAATCTGGACCGTTGATTGGATGATCGAACGGTGGGTGATGGGCGCGTTGAGTGGTGCGAGTGACATTCTTCTCCTGCGCAGAAAATTCAATTTTTATTAATTTCATTTTGACCCACAAATTTAATTCAAATTACATTTTAATCTTTCTTTAATTGCAATCAAGCCCAATTTTAATTTAAATTATATTTTTGACTTTTATAAATTGCAATTAAGCACTCATTTATTTGAAATTAGATTTTTGGATAAAAACTTGCAATTAAGTACATTTTCGATACAATTTATTTAATTATCTTAAAATATATAAAAAACAATAAATCCTAATTTATTAAAGTAAAATTAACTAAAAATAGAAAGAACATAGCAATTATGATTAATAAAATAGGTAAAAATAACTATATAAAATACAGTTATCAAGCACTCATACTAAGACATATCTGAAAAGAATTTATATTTAGAAATGAACTAATAATTTCGCATACTTATAAAAGAAGAACGTCTTAAAATAGGGTATAACTTTGATCTCATGAAAGAAATCAAATGTATAAATTATAAATAATATCATATATATTATTTTCATGCATCAATCAAACTCATTAAGAAAAAATTTCAAGATATATGTCTTGAAGAAGTGTACCAAACATAAATGCAGTGACTTCTAAGAGAATTTTTTCCTATATTTCTTTTGTACTAACCAACTCTCACAACTATTTAAGGCTAAAAAGGTCATAGTATATAGATTATACTACATATTCTTATCTCTCTATTTTTTAAGAGATTTTTTAACCTATTTTTTTTAGAGAATGAACCTATGTACAGATTGTACATTTTTGTAGGAATTTTGTGAGTGGTTAATTTGTGGCTTTTCTGTTTGATTTTGGTTTAAGTAACCCTAAATATGTCTCTTTTTGGTAAAAGTCATGCATGAATGAGATAAAGGAATATACTATCAATTTCTACTTAAATCATTTAATCTAAGCAAATGAAAAATAAATATATGACACTTTATTACGATGAGAAAATTCATACATTCAATGCTAATACTTATAGAGATCATCTAAAATTTTGAAGAAATAGAATAAGTGTTTTGAGTGGAAAGAAAATATCACTTAGAATAAAGGAAATTAAGGCTCAAATAATATCTCACAAGGGTAATCTCCACTATTTGATTCCTAAACACCAATTTTTGGTTCGTTTCATTTCAACATTTTATCATAAAATTTTAGTTATGACACAAACTTACTAATTATCATATTACTTCATGATATGTTTTTAGAAATTAATCTAATAATTCAAAAGACCTAATCATTGCTTAAACTTAATTTTTAAGACATGATTATTATTGTGACTAAAATTTGAACACTACTCTAATTTATCTAACACAAAATAAAGAAAATAACACACATATATAAAAGAAAACAAATAAATTAAACTAAATAATTAATATGAAAATACACAACAAAATAAGCAAAATATGGGCACATTATTTATAAAAATTTTAATTTTTTCCTAATTTGTGTAACTTTTAAATCCTACCACACTTAACCTAAAATCTACATTGTCCTTAATGTAACAAATGCAAATTGTAAAAAGAGAAGGGATAGAAAAGTTACCAAATTTCTTTATGTTTTAAGGATTTTGATTTAGAATGCTAGTTGTATCCAACATCATATTTGAATCATATAAATAGGTTGAATCATGGTGCTCATAAAAGAAAACAAATTAATAAAACAAACTAAATTGCTTAAAATAAAATTAGCTTTCAATGATGGGTTTCCTCATATCCAATGCTTAATTTAATGTCTTAACAAGACGCATCATTATAGTGCTAAGGATTACTCAGCCAAATGCAATCAATTTTAGTAGTGTTGTGTGATCCTTCTAAATAAGGCTTCAGACGATGCTCATTGACTTTGAATGTTGTTTTTTTCTTGGAATCCAATAGTTCTACTACTTCATGTATAAATACTTGGACTATTTTGAATGGTCAATCCCTTCTTGATCTCAGTTTTTCTGAAAAAAATCACAGATGAGAGTTAAATAAAAGAACTTTAATTTTAGAGTGAATAGTCTTAGGAACTAGCCTCTTGTCATGATAGCCCTTAGTACGCTCTTTGTACATTTTGGAATTCTCATAGACTTCATTCCTAATTTTTGTCAACTCTTTAAGATGGAGTAATAGTTTTTCTCTTGATTTATATAAGTCCATGTTTAACTCTTTAATTGCCTAGTAAACCTTATGTTCGAGTTCAATGGGAAGGTGGCACGCTTTCCCAAAGATTAACTGGTAAGGGCTCACCCTAATAGGTGTTTTGTAAACTATGTGATATGCCCACAAGGCATTATTCAACTCAAATGCCCAGTCCTTCCTTGAAGGATGCACAATATGTTCTAGTATTCCCTTAATTTTCCTTACAAAAATGGCTACCTCCATCACTTATTATAGCTCTAGGCATTTCGAACGTGCTAAATATTGAATCCTTCAAGAATTTTACAACATTAGCATCATTGGTTTTAGTGATGATATTTTATACCCACTTGGATACATAATCCACATCAACCAAAATATATTGAAGACCATTGGATGGGGAAAATGACCCATAAAGTCAACCCCTTATACATTGAAAAGTTCAACAACTAAATTAGATGTCAAAGGCATTTCATCTCTTTTATTTATGCTGCCTATTCTTTGACATCTATCACATTATGCACAAAACATATGAGCATCTTTAAAAAGAGTGAGCCAAAAGAATATAGACTTTAATACCTTATGGGCTATCTTTTTGCCACCAAAATAGCCCCCATAATGAAGTTCATGACATAAAGTCAAAATGATCTTATGTTCTTCTTCAAGTACACATCTTTGGATGACTTGTTCTTGACCAATCTTGTATAAATAATGGTCATCCTGGAAATTTCCTTGATAATTTTAAAGAAACTTTTTTTGTCCTGATATGAAGTGTTAGGTCTTAAAACACTAGTGGCAAGATAGTTTACAATATCAACATACCTTGGGTTTGGACCTATTGAAAATAACTGTTCATCTGGAAAGGTTTCAACTATATCTTCTTTACTCCAACCTTTAAGAGAATTGAAGTCAAAAATCAACCTAGAAAAATGGTTAGCTACTAATTTTTCACTACCTTTCTTATACTTTATTTCTAAGTCAAATTCTTGTAAGAGTAAGACTCACTTGATTAATCTTGGCTTGGCATTCAGTTTACTTAATAGGTATCTTAAAGCAGCATGATCAGAATGTACAATCACTTTAGATCCTACTAAATAAGACCAAAATTTGTCTAAAGTAAGGAAAACACTATAGCTAAAATTCCTTTTTAGTGGTGGTATAATTCATTTGGGCAATATTGAGTGTTTTGCTAGCATAATAGATGACATGCAAACGCTTATTCACTCTTTATCCCAAGACTGCTCTGATATTATAATCAAAAGTGTCACACATTATTTCAAAGGGTAAAGACCATTTTTCTACCATAATAATAGGGGCATATTTTAGTTTTTCTTTCAAGGTATTAAAGGCAATAAGGCAATATTCGTTGAAATTAAAATAAACATATTTTGATAACAGGTTACATAAGGGACAACTTATTTTAGGGAAAGTTTTAATAAATTGTCTATAAAATCATGCATGTCCTAAGAAGCTTCTTATACCTTTAATAGATGTAGGGGGAGGTAGTTTGGAAATCAATTCAACTTTTGCCTTGTCAACTTTAATACCTTTGGGTGAAATGATATGTCTTAACACTATCCCTAGTTGAACCATAAAATGAATTTTCTTCCAACTAAGGGTTAGATTGCATTCAATGCATCTTTCTAAAACCAAAGTCAATTTATGTAAGTAATCATCAAATGAGTTTCCAAATATAGAGAAATCATACATGAAAATAGCAACAAATTTTCCACCATATGAGAGAAGATAGACATTATACATCTCTAGAATGTGGTGGGGGCATTGCATAACCCAAATGGCATTCTTTGAAAAGAAAATGTCCTAAAAGGACATGTAAATTTGGTCTTTTCCTTATCATCTGGTGCTATAAATACTTGATAATATCTAGACACTCTATCTAGAAAATAGTAAAATTCTTTCCCAACTAATCTTTCCAACATTGGATAATTAATGGAAGAGGAAAGTGATCCTTTTTAGTATATAAATTCAGTTTCCTGATATCTATACACATCCTTCATCTAGTGATTATTCTAGTGGGCACTAATTCACTTTTGTCATTTTTAACAACTGTTATCCCAGATTTCTTAGGTACCATATGCATTGGACTAACCCATTGACTATTGGCAATAGGATAGATAATTCCTTGTTCTAAGAATTTAAGAATTTATTTTATAACTACCTCTTACATGTTTGTTTTTAGTCTTCTTTGGGCCTCTTGTACGGGTTTAGCACCATCCTCCAAGTTGATATTGTGCATACACATGATAGGATGAATGCCTATTATATCCCCGATACTCCAACCTATAGCTTTCTTAAACTTCTTAAGCACTTTTATAAGTTTCTTTTCTTAGGTTTTGGTCAAGCTTGAAGAAATTATCGCCAAATAAGTTTCTCCTTCTCCTAGAAAAACATATTTTAAGTGCTTAGGTAAGTCTTTGAATTCAAGTTTAGGTTGATTGGCTTCTTTACTAGATAGGGAACTGGGTAGATTTAAAAGTATACTAGATTTTGTCATTAGTTCATCACTATCTAGTTGCTCAAGATACCACTTAGTTTCCTCATCTAAATCTTCTTAGACCTCTTCAAGTGTAAGAATAGTTTCAAGCTTATCTTCTATTCTAGTTTGAGAAAGGTGCTTTGGACAAGATTATCCAAAGGGTCAACTTCAAATATTTCATTGATGGTAGAAATAGAAGGAAATGGTGAAGAATCAAAAACTTTAAAATGAATAGTCTCTCCTAAGAATGTCATTGTAAAATTTCCATCTTGGACATCAATAATAGTCTTGGTATTTTCCATATATGGTCTACCAAGCAGTATTGTGTGATCTTTGTCTAAGGCTGGATTTTCTTGCATATCTAGAACTATAAAGTCAACATGTATTATTAGTTTGTCTACCTATACCAGTAAATCCTAACCTATTCCCTTTGGATACTTAAGAGATCTATTTATAAGTTGAAAGGATATAGTTATGGGTTTTAAGTCTCCTAAATCAAGTGGTAAAAATATAGAATAGGGCATCAATTTTATACTAGCACCTAAATCAAGCATTACTTTAGTGACCTTTCTCTCCCCCTAGTTATGTTTATGATAAACTTCCATGGTCTTTCAACTTAGGAGGAAGTTGGTGCTGAAGTACAACACTAAAAATTCTGATACTACTACTCGCTCATCAAGTTCATACTTCCTTTTCTTAGTGTTCAACTCTTTGAAAAACTTAGCATAGGATGGCACATTCATGATCACTTCTAATAATGGTAAATTGATATTTACTTTAGAAAGCATATTAAAAAGATCATAGAATTGCTTATCTTGTTGGATTCTTTCAGCCGGTGTGGAAAAGGTACTTGCAACTGGTGTGGTTTTGTTGTCTTTTGAATTTTAGGGATGTCATATGACTCCCTAATGTGTTTTTTTGAAGGTTTTTTAAGTTTAGAACTTGTCTATCCTTTTTACGAGACTATAATTTGACCTTCTTTATTACTTGAATGACAAGGTAGATCTTTAGAGATTTTAAGTAAACTACTATTAAGTACCTTACCCCTTCGAAGGGTTTTTACATCCTTTGCTTGTTTGGGTTGATTGGGAAACTTTCCAGGTTCTTGCCTTTCCATCTATTCAGCTAGTTGCCCAACTTTTACTTTAATCCTTTTAATCGAATCCTTCATGGTGCTCAACCTTTGATTATTCCTCAATTGGTTGTCGTGACTAACTTGAATAAAAGCATTCAAGCTATCCTTTAAGGTTGGCTTAAAAGATTGATTTGGTGGGTAAGGGTTGTTTTTATTTGACCTTGGATTTTGACATTGAGTGTAGGCTTGGTAATGTTTTGGTGCCCAATAATGGTTAGGATGATTATAGGTGTTTGGATGATACCTTTGAATGGAATTGATTTCCTCAATGGGATCCACATTATAATTACAAATATATGAACAATTACGAGCATCATGCCTAATTGAAAAACACACTTCACACACCTCTTGATTTGGCATTTGGTGGGTAGTGAGAAGTTGCACTTGCTTAGTCAATTCAACAAGTTCCCAGGTCATCTCATTACCAGAGCCAACTTTATTGACTCCTACTCCCCTTCTTCTAGTACTTCTTTACTACATATTAGAACCCAACAGCTCATAAAGACTATAGGTTTCCTCTATAATCTTTTCTCCCATAGCTCCCTCAATAGCATTATCAACCATGCATTGACTGTGCAATGTCAATCCATCATAAAAGAATTGGTTATGTAGCTATAATGGAAAGCTATGATGAGGAAATTGAATGAAAATGACTTTGAGTCTTTCCCAAGCTTCATGAAAGGGGTCTTCATCCATTTGAGAAAACATTGCTATCTTCATCCTTAAATCATCATTTTTTTGATAGGAATAAAACCTACCTATAAACTTTTCAGAGAATGCCTCTCAAGTCATTAAAGAACCTGGTCATAGAGTAATGAACCATGACCAAGCTTTATCCTTGAGGGTCTAAGGAAAATACCTCATCCTAAGCTATTCTTCATCAATTCTCTACGGTGGAAAGGTTTGGACAATAGCATAAAATTCTCTAATGAAATGCAAAAGGTCTTCATAGGGATACTGTAAAAGGAAGGAAATAAAGAATAATGAATTTTTTTCAATTCCTAGTTCCTTGCAGCCTCTTGCAATTGTATGCTAGAAGTTACATTGGCAATGAATGGCACTGCATAGTCCTTCATCATTTTCTACGTATATCCAGCATCTCACATGGCTGCTTGTAGTTGAAATTGATCCTCTTCCTCTTGTATATCAACATCTAGCTCCTAAATTGAAAAATAGTATAAATCTTTAAGAAAAATTTCTCACATGACAAAATGAATAGGCTTAAAGAAGAAAGATGTAGGGAACCTAAATTTATTTTTAGTGAAAATCAAAGTTAATTAATTTAATAAATTAAGATATTTTTTAATGCTAAATTTAAAGAATGGACATAATTTTTGAAACAATTTCTATTATTTCATTGAATTTTGTTACACACATTCTTAAAATAAAAACAAAACAAACTAAAAGAAAGGAAAATACAATAATGGGTGACTTCCCACTTAGGACTAAAATTTATCGTCTTCTACTAAGACGTTGCTTGGAGCTTATTTGATCCAATTACATAGTTAGTTTTTTTCCTGGAATTAAATTATAAAAATAAAAATCACAATATTTACATCACATAAAATTTTTAAAGTTTTAATAAATAATTTAAAAATACTATTCTTTCATCGGTAACGACACCCAAAACTTGATGAACAAAATCGGTATCAGGTTAGCAATACCGATTTTCCAAATACTTTGGTTTTATATGTGTAAAATTCTCGCAAGTGAACAAATAATTTTATAGATAATGACAAGTATACTCCCAAGGTCAATCTAAGGTAGGAATATATGTACTTTTTAATTTATTATTCAAACTTTTAAAAATTAAATTAAATCCTAAACATCCTATCACTATATTTTGATTTTTTTGTGTTTCCTAATCTAATAACATAGAAATGAATGCATTAAACAATTATGCAAATTTTTATTATTCATAACAGTAGAGTATTTATCAATATAATAATTAAGTTAATTATACTTTCTCATATTATTTAGGTTATTAAAGATATAAATTGATATTTATTGATTCTCTCTTTTTTATATAAATTTCACCATTGGTGGAGTTAGACATTTTGAACTTTATTAAAGGTTTTCCAAATTAAACCTAAGAATTTAATTATCTAATTACTAACTTTCAAGTTTTAAAACTATTATCGAAAATATTTTGTAATACATTTTTGAATAATAGTTCTTGTAAAAACTTTTGAAATAGAGTTTCACTCTAACTATCGGGTGATTATAGCAACATATACAATGGCACTACTCTAAATCAGACCAGACCAGACCATTAAACCTTAAAATCTAATTTTAAAATTTAAGTTTGTAATGAAAAATAATATATTTCTCTCTAACATCCTTAATATAAAATATTAAAAAAACAAAATCAATTTAATTTATACAAATGTTTTACCTATTTAATATTTCGCAAGCATAACAACATTACTATTATATCATATTTAAAAACATCCAACCATGTTAAATTTAATCATGGATAAATTAAATATAACATATAAGAATAAAACATAAAAATAAATATAAAAAATTCTTTTTAAAATTATACCTAAAAGGAATCCATGTAGAACTTTGATGCTAATTCTATTTTTGAAAAACTTCTAAACAGATTTGCATTTCCATTTATTGAATCAAAAACTATAAATTTACAAAAGCATAACTAGTTCTTCTGAAAAAGAGAAGAACTTTAAAACTAAAAAAACTAAGAAAGCTTTATAGAGAGAGAAAGCTAAAGAGGGAAGAGCTGAGAAATTGAATGTTTTGAGATTGGGGAAAAGTGTCCTTTTATATGTGAGGAAAAGGCTAAACAAATGAGAAAATATCTCAAAAATTACTCTTTGATGCATTTGGATACACTAGCATGCTTGTGTGGGTGCTGGTAGGCGTTGGCATGTGTTGTAGCATGTGGGGGTCGATATGAGCATACACGTGACTCGGTAGTTTTGTCCATTTTTCCAAATTTTTTTATTCTTTAAATTATATTTGAAGCAAAAATATCTTAAAAACAATAAAAATATCTGTGATTCTAAAAATACAAATTTATATAAAATATAATAAAATCATACAAATATAAATCTATTTAATCAATTAAAGTATATTAAATCATGCTAATATTAGTGCTTTGTAAGAACTCATGAGGACACAGCTTTGATAATAGCATACAAACCTTTTTTATTCCATTCACACTCCTTGCTTTCTTCCTTTGTCCATCCAATCGTTAGTTTAAGAATTATGGAGTTATCGAGTAGGGTTTTGGTTAAGTCTAGCCATTTTCAACAAGGAACCAAACATAAATGTGATTTCCAATAGACATAGTTTAGCCAATTGAAATATAGAGGTCTACCTATATTATCTTCTTCTCCTGACTTCATCAAAGAGAATATGTATGTGAAAAAATGAGTTAGCAAAATAAACATTGGAGCAATTAAGCCCAAAAGGATGCATTAGCTTTGATACCAATTGAAAGAGTCCATAACCTAGTATACAACCAAGGTAAGTAGATATAGACTCCTAAAGAACTCAGTCCTAACTCGCACAAACAAGAATATAAACACTTATATAAGTCACACAATAGAATCACAAATAGTAAAATATTATAAAGTAGATAACTTGAATAACAAATATTATATATCAAATTTTAAAGAAATTAAACATAAATGTTTTGCATTCAGAGTTTATGCTTTAGTATGTTGCGACATATATATATATCAAACTTAGATTATATTAGCTTAATATGCGATAATGTATAACAGTCTATATAATGAGGTAAATCTGTATAGAGAACACATCTATATGATAACAACCTCAGGTTGCTTAAGGCAACCACTCAGTAGCAAATAATTTAATTATAAACAAGTTATAACACTAACTATTACTTATATCACCTAGAACCCCCTTCCAAACTACCTACTATTGCTATTCACTTATTGCTTAAAAAATGAATTGGTTTAACACACGAACTCGACTATAATCCAAATGCAACACTACCCAAATACAATGTGATTGGAAACCAAAGATCAAGTAACTAGAAGTGTATCAACTCACTCTGCCAAGGGACATATAGTCAAATTGAGTACGGGAGAACACACAATCAAATCATGTATACACATAGCCCACAATTTGATTACTAAACTCAAAATAACGATCCACTCTCAAATATAAGCTCTCCAAAATAATTTAGAAATTAGATATTAATTTTAGTATTTTTTTGGTAGAGTTTCATCTCTTAAAACAAAGGGTAAGGAACAAACAAATAAGTGGGGTATTTATAGGGCTTGATTTTATCATCTAGCCAGTCGTTTCATCTGCAACCTCGAGCTTGGTGGCGAGCATGGTGGCAAGGTGCTAAAAAGTTGAATTTTTTGTTTCTAAAAATATAGAGTACTATTCATAAATACCAACCACTAAACCTGCCGAAAACCACAAGTAAACATATTTGCGTACAAAGTATACCTTACTATATGTGTGTGAATTACTGATCTGTAACAACAAATCTTACATAAAGGAAGATAAAAATATTAAGTAAACTATCAAACACCTTTTTTTGTACATGGGAAGCCAAAACATAGCATAAGTACAATGGGAGTTACAGATTATTTTAGATTTTTAAAATTTTAAAATCTCAAGAGATTTTTTAATTTTTTTAATTTAATTTTTTTTATGTTTTGGACTTTCTTTTTAATTTTTTGTAATTTTGTTTATTTTAAATATTAAATTTTTTTATTTTTTATTTGTTTTTAATTTTTAGGTTTTTCATATTTGTTTTTGAGTTTTTAATATATCAATGGATTTTTTGTCTTTATTTTTATTTTTTAATTTTTTTTAATTTTTAAAGTTTTTAAGATATCAAGAGATTTTTTTTCCTTTTTAAAAAAAATCAATTTTAATTTTTTTAATTTTCTACAAAAAAAATAAAAGGAATAAAAGGAATAAACAAAATATAAATAGAATATAGGATCCAAAAATTACTACAATATATAATCAAAATAATTAATTATACAACAATTCAAGTAAAATAAATAAATACAAGTTAACAATATATATTATGCAAGAATCATATTAATAAATAGAATTATCTAATGGTTAATGAGATAAATAAATAAAGTAAGTTAAAGGTAGTAAATAAATACAAAAATTAAATTAGTATGAAAAAAATGTTAAAGGAAATTAATGTTTTTCAAGCATTTATCACAACTTCTAGCCAACTTAAGGAAAGTGATAGAAAAAAAACAAAAATAAAAGAATCTTAAATCATTTTCATATATTGACATAGTTTCGTTTAGCATATAGAACAACCCTTTAAACCCCTAGATTGTCTAGTGGATTGGTTTAAGTCTCATGAGGGCTTTCAAAGATGATTTCCTCAAACATCAAACTTAAAGCAAAATAACAAAACAAAATAAGAACTAAAATTAATAAATTAAAATCCAAAGCACAAGCCCGATTGAAATTCCAAAGAATCAAAGTTTAGTGTAAAAATTAATTGAAAATCTCAAATTCATAATCCATATAAAAAGTATCAACATAGATTTATCCAATTTCAAAAATCCAAAATTTCTTCTGCTCTAATCCTGACAAGACATACTCCTAATATAATGCTTATTCTATGAGTTTAAGCACTCAATTAAAGTTATATGTGAATCAAAGTTATGTAAAGAAATAAACTAATGAGTTCCTATATGCTTAAATAAGAAAAGGCTAAAAATAGTGGGTAACATCAATCTCATAAAAAGAAATAAAATGAAATGAAATGATTTATAAATAAATCACATACTATTTACACGAATTAATCAAAACCATGAAATAAAATATCAAATATATGCCTTTAGAAATGAATGAAAATGCAATGATTTCAAAGGGATTTATTTCCTATCTTTCTTTTGTAATAGTCATTTCTCACAACTTTGAAAGACTTTTGGGTCAAAGAATCTAGTTTATACTATCGATTGTTTCTCTTTTTTTATGCTTTGTTTTTTCTTCATATTCTTTTTTTTAGAGAGTGTACATTTTGTAAATTTTTCGTATAATTTTGAGAGTGGCTAATTTAGTTTTTTTTTGTATTGGCTTTAGAGAACCCTAAATATATATCTTTTGGTGAAAGTCTTGCATGAATGAAGAATGACATACACTTTTATTTTCTACTTAAATTATTCAATTTAAACAAAAGAAATAAATATATGACACTTTTATTAGATGTACAAATTCTAACATTCAATGCAAAACCTATAAAGGTCATTAAACAATTTGAATAATAAGAAGAGTGTTTAAAGAAATAGAAAAAAAACTATTCTCTCATAATGAAACGATAATAGGCTCAAAATATTCTCACAAAATCGTCTTTAATATTTGATAGCTAAACATGAATTTCGGATTTATCTCAATTTTAAAATTATATCATGAAACATAAATTATAACAAAAATAAATTAATTATCACATTACTCTATGATGTATTCAAAATATTAATCTAAGAGTGTAAAGACTTAATTATTTGCTTAAAATAAACTAAAAATATGATAATTTTGCAAAAAGAATTAAGTGTAACTATTTTTTAAAAATTAAACCTAACTATCCCTAAACCAATAAATACACTTCATTTAAAGAAATTAAATGAAAATTAAATAAAAATAAAAAATAAATGAAAATATAAACATATATTATAATACAAAATTTAAAATTGCTAAAATTTATATAATGTAACTTTTTCACCACCCAACCTAGAGTTTACATTACCCTCAATATAACAAATACAAATTAAAGATTAAAAAAATAAAAAAGTTACCCATTTTTTTGTATGTGATCAAGTCTTTATATGAATACTTAGGTGCATCCACCATTTCAATTATTTTGACCACACAGATAGAACATTGTATACTTCTCACACATCTCAACAAACAGTTATAAATTTTAACAATTCTAAATAAAATAAACAAATTTCACATGATAGGAAATAAAAAACAAATTACAATAACATAAAACAAAAACAATTAATTTAAAATAAAAAATAATATTACCTACAATGATGGTTGCCTCCAATCTAGCACATAGTTTAACATCTTAGGAAAACACTTCATTTTTATATGGTGCTAATGATTACATATGCCTATGTAGTCAATGTCTTCTATGTTATGTTCTCTTTCTGAATAGTGCTTCACACGAAGCCCATTTACCTTAAACGTTCCTTAAGTCTTAGGATTCAACAACTCTACTGTTCCATGTGAAAATACTTGGGTAATTGTGAATGGAACACTCCACCTTGATTACATTTTTCATAGAAACAATCTCAGAAGAGAGTCAAATAAAATAATTTTCATTCTAGGAAGAATTGACTAATGAACTGGCCTCTTGCCATAATAATGCTCTTTGTATAACTTTGTATTTTCATATGCTTCGTCCCAAATTTCTTCAAGCTCACTTGTTTGGAGTAACTGCTTCTCTCCTATTTTATCTAAATCCATATTGAACTCTTTAATTTCCCAATAAGCCTTATATTCGAGTTCAATGGGTAAATGGCATGCTTTTTCAAAGATTAAATACTAAGGGTTCATCCCAATGAGTGTTTTGTATGTTGTATAGTATGCCTATAAGGAATCATTAAACTTGATTGCATAATCCTACTTTGAAGGGCACACAATGTGTTCTATAATCCCTTTGACTTTTCTATTACTTACTTTCACTTGAACGGAAGATTATGGATGATATGGAGTAGCCACTCTATGTGTGATATTATACTTCTTTAGTACCCCATCAAAACTTCTGTTGCAAAAATGGCTCCCTAAATCACTAATTATTGCTATAGGAATCCCAAACCTACTAAATATTGAATCCTTATAGAATTTTCAAACAATGTAAGCATCATTTTCTTTAGTAGGTATACCTTCTACCCACTAGGACATATATTCAATAATGGTCAATATATTTATTATCAAAAGATAGGGGAAAGGTCCATATAAAGTCAATCTCTAATACATCAAATAGTCTAATGAATAAATTAGTTGTCAAAGGCATTTTATCTCATTTTCCTATATTACGTGTCTCTGACATCTATCATAATGTATGCAAAACATATCAGCCATTTTGTTACCACAAAAATGGCCCCCCATAGTGAAGTTCATGAAATAATTCCATAATGCTCTTATGTTCCTCTTCAGGCACACACCTCCAAATGATTTGATCTTAACTAATCATGAATAGATATCGATCATCACAAAAGTATTACCTGAAAGAATGTAAAAGCTTTTTCTTTTCTTGAAAATAAATGTAGGGTCTCAAAACACCAATAGGTAGATAATTAACTATGTCAACATACCATAGGTTTATACCAATAAAAAATAATTGTTCATCAGAAAAGGTTTAAACAATATCTTTTATACTTTCACCTTCAAGAGAATTGAATTTAGAAATGAACCAAGACACACCATCAGCTACTAAATTTTCATTACCTTTCTTATTTTGATCTTGAGATCAAATTCTTGTAAGAGTAAAACCATATTATTAATCTTGACTTAGCATTAGGTTTACGTTGTAGGTATCTTAAAGTTGCATAATTTAGGTTTACTTAGTAGGTATCTTAAGGTAGAATGATTAGAAGGCATAGTTACTTTAGAACCTAATAGGTAAGACCTAAATTTTTCTATGGAAAACATAACAACTAAGAATTCTTTTTTAGTAGTGAAATAATTAATTTGGGTTTCATTGAGTGTTTTACTAGCATAATTTATGACATGTAAACAATTATCCATTCTCTGACCCAACACTACTCCTAAAGCATCACACATTATTTCAAAAGGAAGAGACCAATTAGGTGTCATAATGATAGGGGTAGATTTTAAATACAATCATATTAAAATCAAAATAGGCACTAATCACCACACAAATTATGTGTGCAATGAATATGCAAGTATATGTATCGTAATAAGTAATATAATGATAAGTAAAGATAGTTTCCATAGAGATTATTCTAATGGAGGCTAATTAGGGTTTATGGAGTGATTAGGGGCTTAAATAAAGCTCAGGTACAATCTAGACCATCCTATCAGCTTCAGATCAAATGCTACGATCAAAACAAGCAAAACTAACTATTTAAGCCAATCACAGTATGACACGTGGCATTAGAAATTCATTGGGTGAATAAGGGAGCAACACATGGTAGGGGAGACCAGTCAAAGTCAACGCTCACTAAGTCAACAACACATAGTGTGACATAATTCGCGGGAATGGAATGCGTGGCACACGGGTGGAATGCACGACGTAATGGTGTGGCACACGTGTTGAATGCATGGAGCAATGGCGTGGTGACACTTGGCATGACACATTAACCGATTTCCAAACTATGATTGAAAGCCATGTTGACAAGTGGCGTGTGTTTGTCCTCCTCACATGTGGTACAATGTGATTTGATCTCCGTGCTTACGTGGCTTACCTAGTCAGCTCTTCTGCTTGTGTGGCATACAACATGGTAGCTTTTGATTGGTCCTGCGTTAAAAATTCATAAGTCTATAAATATGCACTTAGCTTAAGATCAATAAGGACTTTACATGGTTATAATTTAAGGCTTAGGTGGGGAGTCGATAAATGAAGACATTTTAGGGTCTTTCCACACCTTAGCTTTTTTTTATCATACACTTTTTAACTACAATTAAGCTTTTACTTGATATTTTAGTACATCCTCTTTTGACATTTTTTCATATTTTTTTACTCCACATTTTTTTTTGTAACTTCACAACACCCCCAAACTTATTTTCAATTATATTTTCTTTTTTTTAGAGGGATACTTGTGTTATGAGTTTTGCTTCTTCTTTTCTTTTACGGGGTGCATTACATTTCACCTTACTCTAAAGCATAACACATGATTGCATCTTTTTTTTCTTTTCATATAAGCTAAAGGTGCAAGGGTAAAGGTAATACTTATTAGTTAGGCATTAAATGTGGCTTACATATATGAAAGGTTATTTGTTAGGCTTAAATGGGTGACTAAAGATATTAACAATGGTTAACTTGAAAGGCTCAATCGATCCAAATAAGGCCTAAATCATTTTTATTGCTAAATACTCTTTAGGATTTCTCCTTAAGAGATGATCAAATAGATTCTAAAACTTGGTAGATCTAATTGACTCGCATAACTCACTACAAATTTTCTCTCAATAAGCACACCATAATCAATCATAAACATGTGCATAAAAGTTGAATCAATTCAATCAAAACTAGCAAGCATGTCACATGATTAATGTAAATATCTTAACAAATAATGTACATTCCTTATCCTAATCATGACAACCAATTTTTATCATTGAGTTCATATGTTTCATATCAAGCATGTATGCATTTAGTTTCCATATATTTATCAATTTCTACCCAAATTATGATTAAAAACAAATTCCCTAAAAAATTAAAATGCATACTAAATACTAATGTAGAGAATGAAGTTTCCTCCCCCAAACTTAAATTACACATTGTCCATAATGTGCACATATAAATATGAAAAAGTAAAAGAAAAGAAAACTCCCTTAGTCATGGCACACCACATCTTTCGCTGAAATGCTCATTCTTGTTGCGTCATTGTTCTCCATATTAATTCACCTACAAAACAAAAACAATAAAAAATTAAGTAAAATAAAGTTGGGTTTCCTCCCAACCAGCGTCACGTTTAACGTCCTTCACTAGACGGTCCTATCAAATCCTAAGGCATATCCCTTTGTATCCATTTACTTTTGAATTTTTCTAAAACCAACTTGAGTCTTGATTTGTTCAAAAATACTTTATGTTTTGGCTCGCAAACATAGTGCTCAATTCTCTTCTCATGTCATATTTTTGTTTTCCTTATGAACTTCTTGGCATTCTTATAAGCACTTCACTGTAAATCATCCAATTTATGTATTTCTAATAGGTTTTTCACCTCTTCATTGGACTCTTTCACTTTCATACTTGATTGAGGATATGAGGGTAGAAGTGCGGAGTATAAACTTGGTGGATCTTCAATTGATGGTTTGAGTTTAGATCCTATCTCAAAATTTTCCATTATTGCCTGTGATACATACATAAGAGATGAGTCCTCCAAAAAGTTCACACAGTCCACAATATCAACCTTTGATGCCATACTTTCAAAGTTATAATAGGTTGAGTTGTTTTTTGGTGAGTTTATATCCTTGTTTATAGAAACATGTGTTAAATTCTTAAGTTTGGGTGACTCAACAGATACTTTTAAGTTATTCCCACAATAAATAACATTTATCCTTAAACATTCATTAGCATTATCAATATCAAGGGGTTCAAATTCTTTAAAAACTTTAAATATTACTTGTTCATCTTGCACTTTCATTGAAGTTCACCTTTTTGTACATCAATGAGTGCCCTTCTAGTTGCTAAGAATGGACGACCAAGTATGATAGAAATTGCACAGTTCTCTTCTATGTCTAGCATAATGAAGTCCACCGAAAAAATGAATTTGTCTACTTGTACTAACAAATCTTATACCATACCTCGAGGTCTTTTAATCAATCTATCTTCCATTTGTAATGCTACCGAAATGGGTTTTGCTTTACCAACCCCTAATCTCTTAAAGATCGATAATGGTACGAGGTTAATACTAGAACCCAAGTCACATAGTGCCTTGCGAAAATGGATGTTTCCAATAGTGCAAGGGATGTCAAAACTACCTGGATCTTTCAGTTTTGTGGTAGTTTTCTATTAAGAATAACACTACAACCTTCAGTTAAGGTTATTGTTTCATGATCTTCAAGCCTCTTTTTCTTTGATAGTATATCCTTCATTTATTTGGCATAAGATGGCATTTATTCAAGTGCCTCTACAAATGGTGTGTTTATGTGTAGCTTCTTGAAGACTTCTAGAAGTTTGAAAACTATGTATCTGACTCTTGCTTTTGCAACCTTTGAGGAAAAGGAATAGTG
The DNA here is from genome assembly GCA_030763125.1 of Hippophae gyantsensis. Taxonomy (NCBI): domain Eukaryota; kingdom Viridiplantae; phylum Streptophyta; class Magnoliopsida; order Rosales; family Elaeagnaceae; genus Hippophae; species Hippophae gyantsensis. The sequence goes on from CM061034.1 coordinate 35,620,684, forward strand.
GGTTGGTAGAGGTTGCTCTTTTTTAGCTGAATTATTTCCTTTCCATTACTCTCTTTATCCACTACTTCCTTTTCATCCTTTTTAGTTTTTGGTTCCTCTTTCTCCTTTTGAGTCTCATCTCCCTCTAGAGTTTTACCACTCCTCAAGGCTATAGTACTGCAATGGTTTTTCACTTCTCTTCTTGGATTTATGATTGTGTCACTTGGAAGGTTACCTTGAGGCCTTGGCTTATGGCTTGGGCAAGTTTCCCCATTTGGTTTTCAAAATTTTGAATCGAAGCCTCTTGAGTAGACACTTTTGTATTTACTGATTGGTTGAAGTCTTTCATCATCCCCATTAAGGCATTTGTATTGTCCTCAGTAGGTGGCTTCTTCTCTTGGGCTTGTGATTGATGTGGTTGTTGAAAACTAGGTGGTTGAAATGATTGACGGTTGAATTGATTACCATCTTGATTATTGTTACTCCAAGAGAAATTTGGATGTTGTCTCCATCCTGGGTTATATGTGTTTGAGTATGGATTATTTTTTTGATTCACATTACCCATATAGAAAATGGATTCAAGATTATTTGGACAATTATCAAACAAATGAGCTCCTCCATAAAACACACATGACACTCTTGAATCTTGGACCTGGTTTATACTCGTTGGCAAGTTTTGAACCTTCAAAAGATTATCCAAAGATGATAGTTGAGTTGTAAGTGTTGTGATATCATTTACCTCATGCATTCTGGCTACTCTTCTTATGACTATCATTCTATCCATTGACCATTGATAATTATTACTAGCCATTTTCTCAAGTAAATTATAAGCTTGATTGTAAGATTTGGCTAGCAAAGCTCCATTAGCCGATGCATCAACGATAGTCCTTGTTTGAGCATTAAGACCATTATAAAAAGTCTCAATTTGAATCAAAGAAGGAATACCATGATGAGGGCACTACCTTAGCAATTCCTTGAATCTTTCCCATGTTTTATATAGATATTCTCCTTCGTGTTATTGGTAGAAAGTAATGCCATTCCTAAGCTTGGCATTCTTTGTTGGTGGGAATTATTTCATCAAGAATTTCTCCACCAAAATATTCCAAGTTGTAATGGAATCAGGTGGCAAAGAGTTTAGCCAAGCTCGAGCACGGTCTCGCAAAGAGTAAGGAAATAATCTAAGCCTAAATGCCTCCTCTGTCACACCATTAAACTTAAATGAATCTACAACTTCAATAAACAATCTGAGATGAAGATGAGGATCCTTTGTTGGCAATCTACTGAATTGTCCAACTATTTGTAGCATTTGAAACATCACTCGCTTTAATTCAAACTGATTAGCTTGAATGTTTGGCCTTGTAATACTTGGATTCAACTCTTCCGACGTAGGTATTGCATATTCATTCATATCTCTATCTCTATCACCTATCAAAAACATTTGATTATTCAAGTTTAGCTCATTATTTTTTATTTCTAATGGATTAGTCATTTCTTCCTCTTGCGTGACTTGTTTTCTAATTGATCTCAAAGAACGCTCAATTTCAAGATCTAAAGGTAAGATTTTTCCCTTACAAACTCTCCTAATGTGATATACTTAACTATGTTTCTACAATACTAAAGGAGATGTCTAAATAAAAACTAAAAAAATAAAAAAAAATTAACAACTAAATAAATAAATTAAAGTAAAAAAATAAATAAACAAGTAAAGAAAATAAATAAAAGAAATTAACTAGAATAAATAAATAAATAAGTCACTAAAAGAATATAAATAAATTAAAATTAAAATTAAAGTAAAGAAAAATAAATTAAGAAAGAAAAAAATTATTAATTTCTAATATTTATAATCCTCTGTAACGACGCCAAAAACTTGATCGTCACACAAATTGTGTGTGCAATAAATATGTAAGTATACGTATCGTAACAAGTAATATAATGATAAGTAAAGATCATTCCCACGGATATTATTTTATTAGAAATTAATTTTTTAAAACTAAAAATAATAAAAATAAATTTTTTTTGGTGTTTTTATATTTTAAGGAAGCAAAATTAAAATAACTAAAAGTAAATAGTAATAATTAATTAAATCATATTTTGTGACTAAAAAGTTATATGAGAAAATATCTAGGAATACTTAATCCCCCAATTTTCTAAACATGCAAATCGCTAAAATCCCCCCAATATAATTATCAATTAATTACATGATCAATTGAATCTAATCTAGCATATATTCTTCTCTCAAGTAAACTACACACCATATAGTAATTAATTTAATCACTCTCTCATGCCAATTAAATTGCATACTATTCATTAAGTTCATCAATTATGGATCACATACATAAGAATCATATATTTCTGCCTAGAAACTATGCATGTTATTTAATCAAGACAAAAAATTAAATAATTCTCTCAAATCTATTTAATTACCTCTATTATTAAATTGTTGGCCAAACAATTAATAGCATAAAAATCAGATTAAATAATATAATTGGAGTAAAATTTTAGATCATCACATGGTGAAAATTGGGTTCATAAGATCCCTAGATTAATAAATTAATTACACATAATTGTGTTCATAAAGCTCATATTTTTCATAAAGAAAGACATAAAATTGATAAAGAAAAAAAGTACAAAAAGAATTACAATCAATCTCTTGAATTGTAGTATTAATTTCCTCTTGAATCTCTACCAAAATTGTGTCGTGTCTTGAATTTTTCTATATTTTTCTCTCTTTTTAGCTCTAAAAACTGATAAAAATTATGCTAATGGAGGCTAATAAGGGTTTATGGAGTGATTAGAGGCTTAAATAAAGCTCAAGTGCAATCTGGACCGTCCGATTAGCTTCAGATTAAGGGCTACGATCAAAACAAGCAAAACTGACAGTTTCAACCAATCATAGCACGACACGTGCTATCAGAAATTCATTGGGCGAATCAAGGAGCGACGCATGGCAGGGGAGACCGGTCAGTCAATGCTCACCGAGTCAGTAACACTTAGTGCGATGTAATTTGTGGGAACAGATGGCGTGGTGCACGGGTGTAACACATGAAGTAATGGCATGGTGACACTTGGCATGGCGCATTAACAGATTTTTGAACTATGATTGAACGCCATACTAACATGTGGCATATGTTTGTCCTCCTCACACGTGGGGCAACATGATTCACTCTCCATACTTGTGTGGAATCTGCGTGCCTTGTCCAGTCAGCTTCTTTGCTTGCGTGGCATGCCAAATGGCAACTACTGATTGGTCCTACGTTAAAAATTCTAGAAAAATCCCAAATAATTCCAAAAATTATATTTTCACCCCTTTTTCACTAAAAAGTTGATATTTTAATTTTTTTTTTCATAAAAAATACTATTTATTAAATAAAAAAAGTAAATATTAAGTAAAAAAGTGCGCTAATGACTCTATTTTCATAGAGTCATCAGACATCTTTTGATAGCAAGTTACATAAAGGTTGACTTATTTTGGAAAAATATTTAATAAATCGCCTATACAAACATACATGTCATAAGAAGCTTTAATTCCCCTTAACAGATGTAGGGGATGATAATTATTCAATAACCTCAATTTTTTCCTTGTCAAATTTAACTCCTTTGTTAAAAAGGACATGTCCTAACACAATTGCCTATTGTACCATTAAATGAATTTTCTCCCAACTATGTGTGAGGTTATATTCAATGTGACATTCTAAAGCTAAAGTTAATTTATGTAAGAAATCATCAAATGAGGTTCCAAAAATACAAAAATCATGCATATATACCTCAATGAATTTCTTCCATGTTTGAAAAGATTGACATCATACATCTCTAAAATGTGGCGTGGGCATTGCATAATTTGAATGGCATCCTTCTAAAACCGAATGTCCTAAAAGGACATGTGAAAGTGGTCTTCTCATGATCCTTGATGCAATGGGTGCCTAATAATAACCTAAAATTCCATCCAAAAAATAGTAAAATTCATCCCCAACTAATATTTCTAACATCTAATGAATGAATGAAAGAGAAAAGTGATCATTTTTAGTGTACAAATTTAGTTTCTTAAAATCTATACACATCATCTATCCTGTGATTGTCTTCATGGGAACTAATTCATTTTTATCATTTTTCAACCACTATTATTCTAGATTTCTTTGGTACCATATGAACCGAACTAACCAACCAACTATGACCAATAAGATAAATAGTTCCCACTTCTAAGAGTTTCAGAGTTTATTTTTTAACCAACTCTTGCATTATTCGGTTTAGTCTCGTTAGGGTCTCTCTAATAGGTTTAACATCATCTTCAAGATTGATCTTATGCATACACATACCTGGACTAATGCCTTTAATATCCTCAATACTCCAGCCTAATGCCTTATTTAATTTTTTAAGCACCTTAACAAGTTCTTGTTCTTTGGTTTTGGTCAAAGTGGAAGAAATAATAGTTGGATATATCTCCTCTTCTTCCAAAAACAATATTTTATATGCTTAGGAAAATCTTTTGGTTCTAACTTAGGTGGAGTGCCCTCTTGCTTAGGTGGGGTTCTAGGTAGATCTAAAGGTGTATTGGATTCTCTTCTTAGTTCAACACTATCTAACATATCATTTTCCCATTAGTCTCATCATTTAGGTCATATTCTACCTTTTCAATAGTAAGAACCACTTCTAGTTTTTCATTCAATCTATCCTAAAAAAGTATTATGAAAAATTCTATCCATAGAATCAATATTAAAACATTCTTCAATGGTATAGATAAAAGGAAAAGGTGAAGAATTAAAAATTTTAAATGGATAACCTCTCCTAAGTCTGTCTATCTTTGACATCAATAATAATCTTGGTAGTGGCCATGATGCTCTACCAATAAGTATTGTATGTTTTTTTCGAAGGCTAGATTTTTCTACACACCTAGAACCACAAATCAATAGGTATTATTAATCTTTCTACATGTACCAGTACAACTTCAATCACTCCCTTCAAATATTTAATAGGTCTATCCATAAGCTGAAGGGACATGGTTGTAGGTTTTATGTCTCCTAAACCTACATATAAGAAAATAGAATATGGCATCAAATTAATACTAGCACCTAAATCAAACAATCATTTAGCTACCTTCCTATCCCATGTGTTTATGTTAATGATAAAGCTACTTGGGTCCTTTAACTTTGGAGGTAGTTGATGTTGAAGCACAGTACTAGAAGCCTCTGTTACCATAAATCTCTCATTAAGTTCATATATCCTCTTCTTTGTGTTCAATTCCTTGAAGAACTTGTCATAGGAAGGCTTATTCTTGATCATCTCTAATAAAGGTAAATTTATATAAACCTTAGAAATCATAGTGAAAAGATTAGAGAATTTCTTATCATGCTTTGATTATTTTAGCTAGTACAGGAATGAAAATAGATGGATGATGTGGTTATAATGTCTTTTATTACTTGCATTACATGGTAAATTATAAGAAACCTCAGGTAAAGTTTTATTAACAACCTTACTGCTTCAAAGAATTGTAACATGCTTCGCTTGTTCTACTTAACTATGTAGCTTTCCAGGTTCTTACTTTTGCATTTGCTCTACTAGCTACGTAACTTGAGTTTCAAATCGTTTTACTGAAGCCTCTAAGGAATTAATCCTATGATTATTTATTATTTGGTTATCCCCACTAACTTGAATAAAGGTATTCAATTTACCTTATAAAGTTGGCCAATAAGGTTAATCTGGTAGGTAAAGTTGGTTTACATGTGACCCTTGTATTTGGTTTTGGCCATAAGTTAGGTTATTGTTTGATTTCCATTTAGGGTGATTGAGGTGTTAGGATGATACTTTGCATAAGATTGGCTTACTCCAAGGTACCTGCACTAAAATCTCCTAAAATAGAACAAACATTAGTACTATGTCCAAATAAACCACAAACTCCACATACCTCTTAATTTGGCATTTTTTGGGAGTGAAGAGTTGCACTTTAGTTAATTTTTCAAGTTATAAGGCTATTTTATTTCTGAAGTCAATGTCGTTGAACCCCACTCTTCTTCCTCTAGCACTCTTTTTTTGGGAATTAGTACCAATATCTCACATAGCTCATAAGTTTACTCTACTGTCTTTTCTGCATAGCCTCTCCTACAACATTATCAACCATGTACAGACATTATTGTGTCAATTTATCATAGAAAAATTGGTTATGTAACTATAGTGAAAAAGTATGGGGTGTGCAATGGATCAAGAGGAGTTTTAATTTGTACCAAGCTTCATGGAAGGGCTCTCAATCGATTTGGAAGAATGTCGCTATTTTTTCCTTCGAATTGATGGTCTTTTGATGGGATAAAGCTTTACTATAAATTTGTTATAGATTGCCTCCCAAGTATTTGATGAACCCGATTGTAGAGTCATGAACCAAGACTTAACTCAATCCTTGAGTGGGTAAGGAAAAGACTTCATCCTACGCTAGTCTTCATCAAGTCTTTGTAATGAAATTGTTTATCAAGTAGCATAAAATTGTTTAATAAATTTAAAGAGTCTTCGTTAGAGATACTGTGAAATGAATATTACAAAAAATATTAAATATTTTTCAATTCATAATTTCTTGCAACCTCTCCAATTGCACGAAAGAAGTCACATTTCCAATGATTAGCAATGCATACTCCTTCATCATTTGCAATTTATATCTAGTATCACCCATGTCTACTTGCACTTAGGGTTGTTCCTCCTCCTCCTGATTATAATGTCCATCCTTCTTAAAAAGGGTTTTGAACCTATAGGAGTTAATAATAAAAAGTACGAGTTCCTTTCTCAAAGATCTCTTACTTTATGTACATTAATGATATAAAACACAAACCATAGTAGCAAAGAACTTAATATTAAAATAAGTACTATCAGAAGTATTAAAAAAATAAAAAGAAAAATAAACAACTACACATAAGAAAAAAAATTATACATAAATAAGTTAGTATATAAAAATACTAAGAAAAACAAAAGAAAAAAAATTGCATTTAAAATAGTACATAAAATTAATTGTAAAAATATAAGAATACAATTAAAGTTAATATCTTAATTGCATCTTTCAATATATAGAATTTCAATAATATATGATCTATGTCTGAAAAACCTCCAAATAGATTTGTATATACTTCTTATTGAATCAAAAAATCAAATACATAAAACTAAAGAAAATTAAAATACAAAAACTATTTAGAAAATTCATAAGAAAATAGATTTTTTTGGTATACATATTAATGAGAGAGGGGGTTTGTATAGGTAGAAAAATGTTGAGAAAATGAGAGAAATGTGGATCGTGAGATCATGCACCATGGCACACTTTTACCACTACTATGGCATGAATTGATTCAATACGTATTTAAATTAATATCATATGCACTCGCATCACAACACACATTAATTATAGTTGTGGCCCCGACAAAAATGAGTGCCACTAAATTTCTTTGTATTTCACCCCTTACATTTTGGTTGAAACATATGTAAGGTTTACATATATTATTCTTTTGTTTTTATTGGTCGCAATTGAGTGCTTTCAGGCACAATCCTTCAAGTTTTTATCAATTGAATTATTTTGAAGCCAAAAATACATGAAAAATAACAAAACATACTCATGATTCTAAAAACATAGATTTGCTAAAATATTGATACATATATGCATATACAAATCTATTTTTGACATTAAAGTGTAAATAAGTCACGTAATATTTAGTGCTTTCATGCACTCATTAGCATCCATATTGGTTATACTAAAATGTGTAATTAAATTATGTTTGTTCTTTAAGAAATCCATTTAATTATCACCTTCAATTAAGCTAACAAATTAAACTCTCATTTAAGGTGTCAAAGTTGGATTGAAATCTTAATGTATTGGATAGCTAACTTTCATATTTTAAAACTACTACATAAAATATGTCATTAATATATTTTCAAATAATAATCGTTATAAAAATCTTTGAGAGAGTACTCTAAAGATCCAAATAATCAAATATAAAATCGAAGAGTTGACTTTAAAGTAGATTCATATAATTAAATCCTAAATCTAACTCTCATATTTTAAATTTTAAAAAAAAATTGTTAATATATTTTTCTTTAACAATATTTGTAAAACTTGAATATAGAAATAAAAGTTAATTCGTTTTATAATAATATTTTACCTACGTTAATATTTCAAAAGCATAACAACATTGCTAATATCCCATAGTATTTTCAACCAATCATGCTTAATTAAATAAATGATCAATAAATTACACATAGCATTTAGAAAAAGGCATAAAATTAATCTAAAAATAAAAGAATACATTTAAAATTTATACCTTAAGCATATCCTTCTAAGTAAATAATTTTAGTATTGCTTCTGTATCTAGAAATCCTCCAAGCATATTTGCCAATACTATTTATGGAATGAAAACTACTACATAAACTAAACTTTGTTAAACTCTTAAACTGAGAGAAGAACTTTAAAACTAAGAAACATTAAATGAGAAGAAATTGAGAGCTGAGGGGTGATTTGCTATGAAAATGATGGGTCCCTTTTATAGACTAGAAAACCCTCCAAAAAGGAAGAAAATGTGGATCATATAGTGGGGCACCATAGCATGCATTTATTTTATGTCACGGAATGAGTTAATCTATAAAGCATTGGAACATATGTAAGGATTACATATATTATTCTTTTTTTCTTCATGATTGTAATTGTGTGCTTCCAACTATTATTTTTCAAGTGTTTATTAGTGGAATCAATTTGTAGCTATAAATATCTTCAAAACAACAAAACATACCTGTAAAAAAGATATATTTCCTAAAATGATGATAAAATTATGCAAATATAAATTTATTTTAACAATTAAAGTGAATAAAATCATGTTATATTTAGTGCTTTTAAACACTCATCAATATGAAAGTTTATTTATAACATACATTTATTGATGTTGACCTACTTCATTGTGTTTTTGATATTTTTCCAATTGCTAATCCCAGTGCCTTGCCCTATAAAAGGTAATTGGTTACTTTTTAAAGCACACAGGTAAAGAGAGCTTTAGTTGCTTTGTAAGATTTAGAGCACTAACCTTATCTTTTCTCCTTAAGTGTTATGGCTATTGATTGGGTGAAGAGACATTTACCTCAAGCCTTGATGCAAGAAAATTCTAGGCTTGCAATTGAAGTTGTCAAATTAAGGGCTGAGCTAGCTCTTATCAAAGATAGGGCTTCACTTTATGATGAGCACAAGTTTGTGCTCGAGCTTCACAAAGAAGAATTGTTCCAAACATGCGCACACAAAAGGAAAACTATGATGAAGATGGCTACCCTATTTGATAATAAATCTAATTGAGAAAGTTTTTACATGAAATGAGGTAAGAGCATGTTACTCAAAGTTATGAATGTTTTTTAGAATTAGAAGGATTGTGCCTGAGCCTAAGCTTATCCTTAATACAATTGGGCAACAAGATATGTCAAAAATTGAGCAAGATTTAGGTCGATGGTTTACCTTTTGGTGAAGGAGATAAAGAACTAAGATTCTTCTTGTGTAGCTAAATGTCTTAAGGGTTTTTGAAGGGATAAGCATTTCTTTGAGCTTATTCCTAATTTATTTTTAATCAAGTAATTTTTGAACATTGTAAGCTCGATTTATGAATAGAATGTTGTTTAAATGATTCATCTAGCTCAAGCATTAAACGTGATGTTTTACTAAGGTGGTCATCCCATACTTTGATCTTTTTTACTGCCAAAGCGTTCTACCTGGTGCTAACTGAGGTGAACCAGTTATGGCTTAAACATTGGCTGGATTGGCTTTTAGAGCTTGTGGTACCAACTTACAAGGACCAAGCTTTTGCTTAAGTGCTTTTCCTAGTTCTTGACCAAGGTGATTGGGTTATGCTTTTCATTATTCTAGAGCACTCTATATAGTTCTTGAGCGATTTGATATGCTAATGGCTTAAACATTGGCTGGCTTTGTTTCTAGAACTAGTGGTACTAGCTTCTTAGGATAAAGCTTTTCCTTGAGCATTCTACTTGTTTCCTGACCAAGGTGAACAACTCATGCTTTTCATTATACTAGAGCACTCTACCTATTCTTGGCCAAGGTGATCAATTCATAGTTTAAACATTGGCTGGCTTGCTTTCTGGAGCTGTTGGTACCAATTTCCTAGGACTAAGAATTTTCTTGAGTGTTGTACCTGGTTCCTAATCAAGGTGATCAGCTTATGCTTTTCATTATATTAGATCACTCTATCTAATTTGTAACCAACGTGATCAGCTCATCATTTAAATATTAATTGGCTTGGTTTCTAAAGTTGCTAGTATGACCTTCCTAGGACTAAGCCTTTTCTCGAGCATTCAACCTGCTTCCTAATCGAGGTGATTAGCTCTTACTTTTCATTATACAAGAGTACTCTACTTGGTTCCTGACTGAGGTAATCAACTTGTGGCTTAAACATTGGCCAATAACTTCATTGATTACAAAAGCTTATTCATATAAAACAAAAGCTTTAGTCTAATACATTAAAAACTATAATTTTTAAGTGTTAGGGATTCCAACCTATACTCTCTTCCACACCTTCAATGTTTTTTAACATACATGCTTCTCTCGGTGTCACTTCTTTTATTTATGGGCCCTCTCAATTTGCTTTTAACTTTCCTACTATCCACTCTTTCTTGCTAGGAAAACTCTTCTGAGAACCTAATCATCCTAGGAGAATGACTTAAATCATATGGCTTTGTTGAAGTAATCTACCATACCTCTCTTTTTCTCAACGATTCTTTGTAAGGCTTCATCTTTGTTTTCTTCTACCAGTACCAAGTCAACTGCTTTATTTGAAGCATTCTAAAATTTTGGATCTTCATTATCTTCAAATCTGCAATAAATTAAATAATAATAATGAAGTCTACATTCAATAAAAATAAATAAAATTATACTAAAGTTAAATTGAAAAGTGTTAAATTATACCAAATTATGCAAGTCATCAAACACCTCCAAACTTAAAAATTTGTTTGTCCTCAAGCAAAAATAAAATAAAAGAAAAGACAATTATAGACAGTGTCAACTAGACCCTATAGAACATTACCATTACTCACCAAGCCAAGATCTGAATTTAGATTTCATCACTAATAACTTACTCTGTTTACATCAAAGATAGCAAGAAAATCAATCAAAATTCAGCAATTTTCCAAGCAAGAGTGAAGCATTTACTTCAACTTAAAGCTAAGTCCTTGAGTGTGTGTGAAGTAGTCAATTTAATTCCAAAACCACCAACAAATTTAGATAAAAGTAGAACAACTAAAATTAGAAGAATTTTCTCAAAAATTAACTCCATAAGTCTAATTTTCAAAAGTCCTCTCCACTAATGTAATCAAATAACAAAATCAAAGATCAACAGGTCTTTAATTAAGATTGTAATAATAGGCCACAGGGTAAGTGCTAAGAAATAAATGGATATGAAAAATTAAAGCAAATTGGGAAAATACTTGGTAGAAAAAAATAATAAAAATAATATCCATAGGATTCATACTATAACTCTTTCTCAACAATATGCTCATACTAATGACAATATTATTGTCATACTCAATAAGTATAGTACCTTTTTTTCTTTTTTTCTTTTCTATCTTTTATGTGTTTGCCTTGACATTCATAGTCTTTACTAATTGCAACCATTTTAACCCTTTTTTTGATCCTTGCCTTTTCACTTTCTTTCATTTTTCACACTTTGATCAAATAGAACAAACATAATGTGGATTATTTAATTTGAACTAACTTTCTTTTTAAATGTAAATTTTCATCAAAGTATTTTCTCAAAATTTAAGGTAAGTTCATGGTTTTTCAAGCTTACAATGAGAATGGTTTATGTAGTTAAAAGAAAAAATAAGGCTCCAGGAGGTTGACTATAGGAATACACCATGCAATGATGACGTGATAATTAGGACAGCTGGAAAAGCTTTTTGGTTATGAAAAAAATTGCCTAGATCATTTCTCTAATATTTGGTATCAATTAGGATTTTGCCTCAAGGATCCATCAACGGATTCTAGAGCAAAGCAAGATTAAACTTTTCCTAACCTAGTTAATTTAATTCCTTCTCTTCATAGGAAAAATATAGTAGAGAAAAATTTACTATGTGCTTAATTATTTTCAAGGACAAAGATTTAAATCGAAGTACCTACAAAAACTCTAACAAACATAATAGCAGATTTTGAAAAACAATTCTCAACATCATCCTCAATCACAAATTTCATAGTTATAGCGAATTCAATCATACTCAAATACATGCTTGATAAGATAATTCAACAACTCAAGACTATAGGAGTTGACACCCCCAAACTTAAACTAAACAATGTCTTCATTGTAATTTAAAAGTGAGATAGATAGAAGAAATGAAAGAAACTTCCCTAGTTTTATGGTGGATCTACATTAGTTTATAATTTTTAGTTTTTTATTCCTACAAAATAAACTAGAATCAAAGTCCAAATTATTCAAATAAAATTATAAAAAAAATAAAAATAATAAGAGAAATAATAAAATAAAGTTTTATGGGTTGCCTCCTATAAGCACTTATTTTATAGTCTACATCCAAACTTTTCAATCTGCATCAATTAGGATTTTGAAGAAGAATAAATGCACAATTCCTATCCACTTGTTCTCCATAAATATATTCTCTACCTTGTCCTTCAAGTCTATTTCTCCAAAAGTGGAAACTTTGTCCTAGAGAAAATTCATGCCTAAGAATCTTTTTGCATTCCACTTCTTTGTCCATTCTTTGTAGATATTTGCATTTTTATAAGCATTCTTTCATAACTCATCCATCTCATTCAATTGAAGAATTCATTTTTCCCTTACTGCCTTCAAATCAAAATTAAACTTATTTACTACCCAATAATCTTTATGCTCTAAATCAATAGGGAGATGACATGCTTCACCAACTAAAAAGTCATCTATGAAAATTTCCATCATATCTCCCACCATATAAAAAAGATAGTTGTCATGCAACATTGAAATGTTGTTGGAAAATTACATAATCCAAAGAGCATCCTTCTAAAAGAAAATGATCCATAGGGGCATGTGAATGTAGTTTTCTCCTGATCTCCATGGGCTATGGCAATCTAGTTATACCTCAAATAACCATCCAAGAAGAAATAATAGGGATATCCAGCCAATCGATCTAACATTTTATCAATGAATGGACGTGGAAAATGATCCTTCTTTGTTGCTTTGTTCAACTTGTGGTAATCCATACATACACGCCAACCCATGACTGTTCTTAAAGGAATAAGATCATTATTGTCATTTTTCACCATTGTCATTCCACCCTTTTTTGGTGCAACCTGCACTAGACTTACCAATGAGTTGTCTAAAATAGCATGACTAATTCCAGTATTGAAGAGCTTCAAAATTTCAACTCTCACAACTTCCTTCATTGTTTGATTTAATCTTCTTTGGGGCTCAATTAATGGTTTGTAAGTTTCCTCCATTAGAATATTATGCATAAAAATGGATGGACTTATACCTTTTATGTCAAAGATAGTCCATCCCAAGACTGTTTTATGCTCCTTTAACACACGTAGTAAATTTTCTTGTTCTTTGGGTATAAGTGATGTAATTATCACCCAAGAACGCATAGTAAAGATGATCTAGCAATTACTTTAACTCTGGAATTGTAGTTTGCTGCACTTTTCTGTAGAGATTACAAAATCAGTCTTTTCTACCATTTTCTCCAACCTCTCCACTTCTGTGCTAAATGATGTAACCTGTTACAATGCTTCTAAGGAAAATACATAGTGTAGAAATTATTCAATAACAAAAGGCAAATCAGGTTCACAAATGGCAGAGTTATTGAAATCATAAGCATGAGATGAAGTAGTGATACATCATTCTAGGTGATAAGCCAACATATTCTCTTGAAAGGCTTTTACAACATATTTCTCAATAACATCTACTCGAAAGCAAGTGCTTGGATCTTTTTAAAATGTTATTGCTTCATAGATGTTGAATGTAATCTCTTCCTTGTTCACTCTCAATGTTAACTCACTCTTTTGAACATCCATTAGAGCTCTTCCCGTAGCCAAGAATGGTCGACAAAAAATTAGTGGGAAATCTTGTTCTTCATCCATATCTAAAACCACAAAATCAGTAGGAAAAAAAAATTATCCACCTTTACTAATACATCTTCTATGATTCCACGTGGATACTTGATAGATCGGTCTACTAGTTACAAATAAATTTTTGTTTGTTTCCTCTCTCCAAGTCCCAATTTCCTATAAACAAACAGTGGCATAAGATTAATGCTAGCACCAAGATCACATAAAACTTTATCAAAAAATGAATTTTCAATAGCACAAGGCAAAGTGAAACTTCCTAGATCTTTTAATTTTTGAGGTAATTTCTTTTGAAGAATGGCACTACATTCTTCAGAAAAGCTTCATTGTTTCAAACTCTCTCAATCTTCTCTTCTTGGCAATGATGTAGTTCATAAATTTGGCATAATTTGGAATTTGTTCCAAAGCATCTATAAAAGGAATATTTATGTGAATTTTCTTAAAAATATCCAAAAACTTAGAAAATTGCTTATCTAATTTTTGTTTTTGAAAACATTGAGTATAAAGAAGGGGAGTATAAAGAATAGGAGGATTGTCAAGAAATGAAATTGATGGAGGCATGTCATTATCTCTTAGTGTATCATCAGCAATCTCCTATTCTTCTACTTTGTGATTACTTTGGCCATTGTTTGGAGCTATAGGGGTGGACTTGATTTCCTTTTACGGTGATTTCTCATGTTATTTTCCATTCCTAAGTGTAATGACATTGCATTATTCCTTTGGATTCACTTTTGTATTGCTAGGAAAAGTTCCACTTTGTTGGGAATTAATGATCATGGCTAGTTGCCCAATTTTCACTTCAATATTTTTCATAATGGTTTCCATATTGCTATAATGAGTCTCAATGTTATCCAACCGCTAATCACTCTTTTTAAACCTTGCTTTGGTCTCCTCAACAAAGGAAACCATGGCATCCTTAAGTGACATCTTCTTCTTGCTTAGTTGACTATCAAACCCTGGAGAAGGTTGTAACACATTATTTGTGTTCCCATAAGAACAATTCTCATGATTTCTAAGCCTTGGATTCTAGTAATTTGGCATAGGATTACCACGATAGTTATAGTTTCGATTATTGATGTACTGAACCTTTTTTTGACTTGATTCATTCATCGAAATTGTCATACTTGAATCTATAACATATTCTACACTTTGTGGTATTCTTTGGGTTGTCAAGACTGAAATATGATGAGATAGAGAAGCTACTTGAGCTGAAAGGGCCGCATAATCTTTTTGTTTGGCATTGATAATTATTTGAGGCCATTTCTTCCAAAAGATAAGTAGCACAAGTAACATCAACTATGGTTCTACTTTGCCCATTTAACCCATTATAGAACATCTAAATTTGAAACCAATCTAGAAATCCATGTTGAGGGCAACATCGAATCATATCTTTCTACCTTTCACATGCTTCATAGAGTGTTTCAAAATAATTTTGTTTGAATTGACCAATCTCATTCTTGAGTTAGGCTATTTTTGTAGGTGGAAATAATTTAGCAAGAAACTTTTCTGCCATGTCCTGCAAACTAATGATGTTTTTTGGTTGTAGAGATTGTAGCCAACCTCTGGCCTTATCCCTCAATGAAAAAGGAAACAACATTAGTCTAATGGTGCCTTCACTAACACCATTCATCTTTACCATGTCACAAATCTCCAAAAACATTTCCAAATTAATATTGGGATCATCAAGTAGGGATCTCCTAAATTGGGCTTTTTGCACCATACTCACCAACGCTGGTTTGAGCTCAAAATTATTGGTATTAATGGTCTAGCGTCTTACACCTAAGTAGTTTTCATTCACAATTGGCCTTACATAATCCATCAAGATGCGTGGATATGCATTCTATTTTGTTTTTATTCAAGATTTTATATTAATTAAGGATATTAGAGAGAAATATATTATTTTTCATTACAAAATTAAATCTAAAAATTAGATTTTAAGGTTTAATTATCCGGTCTGATGTAGAGTAGTGATTTTTTTATTTGTTGGTACAATCACACGGTAGTTAAAGTGAAGCTCTATTTTAAAATTTTTCTATAAGAACTATTATTCAAAAAATGTATTGACAACATATTTTCAGTAATGGTTTTAAAACTTGAAAGTTTGGACACCTTGAATAAAGTTTAAAATGTCCAAACTCACAAAATATGGCATTTAAATTATTCATTTTCAATCTCTTAGAAAAAATGGAATTAATTTAGTTAACCAAATTAATTATCGACCCCACCCATAGGTGTTAAATGATTTGTTTAATTAACAAAGAATATCTAACCCACCAAAAGTGGTATTCATATAAAAAAGAGGGAATCAATAAATATCAATTTATATCTTTAATAAACTAAATAATATGAGGAAGTATAATTAACTTAATTATTATATCCATAAATACTCCACTGTTATGAAAGATAAAAATTTGCATAAATGTTTATTGAATCCATATCTATGTTTATTTTTTGATGTTATTAGATTAGGAAACACACAAAACCAAAATATCATGACAAGATGTTTAGGATTTAATTTTGTTTTTAAAAGTTTGAATAATAAATTAAAAACCACATATATTCCTTCCTTAGATCGACCTTAAAAGTATACTTATCATTTTCTATAAAATTATTCGTACACTTACGAAAGTTCTACAAATATAAAACAAAAGTATTTATAGGATTGGTATTGCTAACGATGTCGGTTTTGCTCATAACCTTTAAATTGTTTCCCATTAGCAATGACAAGTTTCTTGCATAAATTAAATGGCATATTACATTTTTTTATATGAATCAGATTATCTCATCTTCCATTATTCTTCTTGGAGGCTCAACTTTAATCCACTTGGTGAAATAGTCTGTAATGACTAATAAGAACTTATTTTGACCTACTACTTATGGAAAAGGTTGTACTATATCAACTTCTCATTTGATGAATGGCCCAGGATTGGTTATGCTTGTCATTTATGTTGGTAGTGCATAGGACAATGGGGTGAACCTTTGACATTTATCACATTCCTGGGTATGCCTTGTACAATCTTCTAATATTGTTGGTTAGTAGTATCCTTATCTCATAATCCATTGGGATAGCTTTCTCCTTTCTAATTGAGAGTCACACTCTCTTTCATGAGCCTCATATATGACTTTCAGAGAGAATTCTTCAGCTAAGTATAGAAGCACAGGCCCAAGGGTAGTTTATCTATATAGCTATCACTCAATACCATGTATTTCCCTACCTTTGACTTGATTTTTTATCCTTTTCTTATCTTTGGGTAGAATCTTTGAGTAATTGAAGAATCGATGTGAACCATGGATTGTTGACTTTATAAATGTTTCTAAAAGAAATTTCTACTTCTTTCATACTAGTCTCAGTAAGAATGGTTATAGTGATTATTTTATTGCTATTACCTTCACATATAGCAGTTAGGGTGGCCAAGGTATTGGCATGGATATTTTCATTTTGTGGTATCTTCTTGATTTCCAAGTTAGCAAAATTTGAGCATTCTTTTTTTAATCGTTCTATATACTTTTGCATTTTGCTATCTTTGACTTCAAATGTGCCCATGTATTGATTAACTACTAATCGTGAATTACTATGTAACGTGATATTATATACTCCTAACTTATTTAAGGTCATAACTACAAAATGGATGCTTTTTATTCTGCAACATTGTTGGTTACTTGAAAGACCATCCTCACAGAATACTCAAAATTATTATTGTCATGATCTAGTATAACAATTCCCAACCCAACTCCTTTGTAATTATGAAAACTAATGAGTGCTCAAAAAGCACTAAAATTACCATGATTTAATGTACTTTAATTGATTAAATAGATTTATATTGGTATGATTTTATCATATTTTTATATAAATTTATCTTTTCAAAATCATAGATATTTTCATTATTTTACAGGTATTTTTGTTCAAAAATAACTTAAAAACTCAAAAATAATTACTGGAGGCAATACATCACAAATATATAGAGAAGCAAATGAGAAAAGGTCAAAAATATGAAAAATTGGACAAATGGGTCAAAAATGTCCAAAATGTTAAGTCCGGCACTTGCTAGCACAAGCCCCCACCGAGTCCCGCGTGCGCATGCCCAACATATGCCAAGCAAACACCCGTACACAGCCAATACATGCCCTTCACACACCCATGCACAGCCAGCACATTCCCCGTACACATTCACTCCAAGTTCTACCCGTACCGAGTCCCCCGTAGGTGCTAAACGCCCATCTACCGTAAATATTGCCCCCACACGCATGCCAACCTTTCCAAATGCGTCCAAAATCAATTTTTGAGATATTTTCCACTTTTTTGGCCTTTTCTCATCTATAAAATGACCCTCTCCCCCATTATAAAAATCATCCCTCAAAATCTCTTCTCTCTCTAGTTCTTAGTTTTTTCAATTTTAAAGTTCTTCTCTTTTTGAGAAGAACTAGTTATGCTTTTAGAGATTTCTAGTTTTTGATTCAATAAACAAAAATGTAAATATGTGTCGAGATTTTCCAGTAATAGAATTAGCATAAAAGTTTTATAAGGATTCTCTTGAGGTATAATTTTAAAATGAAATCCTTATAGTTATTTTTTATGTTTTATTCTTATATGTTATGTTTAATTTGTCTATGATTAAATTTAACATAGTTGGCTGTTTATAAATATGATATAATAATAACGTTGTTATGCTTGAGAAATATTAAATAGGTAAAATATTTCTATCAAATAAATTGATTTTGTTTTTATTCAAGATTTTATATTAAAGATGTTAGAGAGAAATATATTATTTTTCATTACAAGCTTAAATTTAAAAATTAGATTCTAAAGTTTAATTATTCGATCTGATTTAGAGTAGTGCTCTTTTATTTATTAGTACAATTGCTTGGTAGTTAGAGTGAAGCTCTATTTCAAAAGTTTTCAATAAGAACTATTATTCGAAAATGCATTGACAACATATTTTTAGTAGTTGTTTTAAAACTTGAAAGTTAGTACTCGAATAATTAAATTCTTAGATTTAATTTGGACACCTTGAATATAGTCTAATTAACTAACTTCGCCTAAATATATGATTAGATGGTTTGTTAATTTCTTCAAAATAAAGCTTAAATTTAATACTTAATTAATTAATATGCCCTGCATGAGGATATTAGTTAATTAATATTAAACAAAAGAATTTGGAGCCAATCTAAGAACAGTTTCATACCAAAAAGAGAAAATAACCAAATATCAATTTATATCTTTAATAACCTAAATAATATGAACAAGCATAATTAACTTAATTATTATATCCATAAATACTCTGCTTTATTTAGGATAAAAAGTTGCATTATTTTTTATTGAATCCATATATATGTTTATTTTTTTTATGTCATTAGATTAGGAAACTAAAATCAAAATATTGTGACAGGATGTTTAGGATTTAATTTTGGTTTTAAAAGTTTGAATAATAAATTAAAAACCATGTATATTTCTTCCTTAGATTGACCAGAGGAATATACTTGCAATTTTCTATAAAATGATTCATGTACTTACGAGAGTTTTTCGAATATAAAACCAAAGTATCTACAAGATTGATATTGCTAATCCGATGCCAATCTTGTTGTACTCATCATCAAGTTTTTGGCGCCATTATTGAGGAATTGATTGTGCTCATCAAGAACCATCTATGAACACCTACCATATTTGGACTTTCTCTAAATCTGTATTGCAAATGCTACACCCTCATTAATAATAGCCTCAGGTGAATTTCTAACTTTGCTGAAAAAATCTGGCTACTTGGGCTTTTACCGAAGACCTAGAAATAAACTTGATATCATACTTTCCTAGCTCAATCGCAATATGTGACAACCTCCTCATAACTTTTGGCTTTTTCAACACATTTTTTAAAGAGTGGAAGATGAGTACTATTATTGTGTTTGAGCTAAAGTAGTACAGTAACTTTTGTGCCACCATTTTTAAAGTGAAGGCTAGCTTGTCAATTATCGAGTATCTACCTTAGGCATTAGATAAAACCTAGCTAATGTAGTAGATAGGGTGTTAAAATTTATTTCATTCTACTAGGAGTACAATGCTTGATGTTTAGGGAGTAAAAACCAAGTACAAATATAGTATCTCCCATGGGGTGAGGCTAACCAATATAAGAGGTGTAGCCAAATGCTATTCTTCCTTAATAACTTGAAGAATGGAAAACATTTGTTAGTGTATTTGAAAATGAACCTACTAAGCACCATAATTATTTCATTTAGTTGTTGGAGTCCATTCAAGTCATTGGGATATTTCATGTGAACTAGAGCCTAGATCTTATCTAGATTTGCTTCGATTCCACAGATAGAGATAAGATATCCTAAGAACTTTCCCAAGCTAACACCAAAAAAACACTTTTTAGGATTAAGTTTCAAGCCATACTTCCTAATGAAACCAAACACTTCTTTTAGATCTTTGACATGGTTCATAGGTCATGCGGACTTGATCATGATATCATCTACATATGCTTTCATATTTTTCCCTAGTTAGTCTTCAAAAATTTTGTTAACCAAATGCTGAAAAGTAACACCTGCATTCTTTAAACCAAAAGGAATTCAAGTATAACCAAATGTACCTTCTTTAATAATGAAAGATTTTTTTCCTTATCCTCTAGCTGGATTCTAATTTTAACCAAAATATGTATCAAAAAAACTCATCAAATTGAATCCAGTGATGAGGTCAATTAGTTGATCAATACTTAGCAAAAAAATAGCATTTTGGGCAAGCATCATTTAAATCAGTGAAAGCCACATACATTAAAGATGAGCCACATTCTTTCTTCACCAACACAAAATTAGACAACTATGTTAGATAGTCTACCTCTATGAAAATATTTGTTTCTTTATGTGTAGTCATTTGAGTTTGATCACTTCATTCTTTTCAATTAGAAATTTTCTTTTCTTCTGCTTCATAATTCTAGCGTTGGGATCAACATTCAACTTATCTTTTATAACCCCAAGGTTAATTCCATACATTACTCCATGATTCATGCAAAAACATCAATGGTTGGTCTTAAGAAATGTAAAATTCGCTCCTTAACTTCTACTGTTAGGTTAGTGCTTATTCTCAATGAGTTTCCTTCTCCTTCATGGCCAACTTGTATAGCTTCAACTCCATCTTATCAACTGAGCCATCTAGACACTCTTTTATGGGCATTTCTATAATGAATCTTGTTATAGTTGCTACTTAGGGGTTGCCTCTTTCATAGTAACATTATAACAGCTCCTAGCTTTCTCTTATTCCTTCCTCAGTTGGTTATTTAATAACTTGGTGATAGGTCGATGGGATAGGCATCATCTTGTATCTAGAGCCTTCCCAAAATTGCATTATAGTGAGCTAGGACATCAATTACCACAAAATTGGCCATAATAATTGAACTAGTTACAATGACCAGTTGTACTATAGTTCCTATAGCATATGTGGTGCTACTATTGAATCCCACAAAAGGAAAATATTTCTTGGTAATGTCATAATCTTTTACCCCAAATTCTTTCATGGTTGTAAGGAAAATAAGGTCTATTGAACTCACAATGTCAACTAAGATCTGTAAACATTGTATAACCCCACCTGAAGTGTGACTACTAGAGGATCTTAATAAAGAGATAAATTCTTACCATTACTTGTGAAAATGATTAAGGCAGAGAGCAATCCCTTGTGTAAATTATAAACATTGGGAGCCCCACACACTTCTTGAGCATTCCTCTTTCTCGTGTTATTAGAGGCCCCATTAACCCTAGTTCCTCTATGTATAGAATGTATATTCCTCACATTTTCTTTATTGCTTAGCTCTACCATATTAACATGTGGTGTAGGTAATATCAATAACTCTTGTTGAGGTTGATGGTCCATCCTTATATTATCATTCCCCATATGTTACCCAAAAATCCCTTGGATAATAGATCTTTAATTTCTTTCTTTAAGTTTCTGTAGTCTTGCATCTCATGCCCTATGTCCTTATGAAATGGGTACTATTTAAAAGTATCTCTTAGAGGTTTTCTCATCTTTGATTGCCATCTGACGTTTTTCTTATTCTATATCCTCATAAAAGCCTAAGCCAAGCTCACTCTCAGGGATGGCTCCTTAAAAGGTGAGAGTGCTCTATCCCAAGGTCGAGAATTTCTAAACCATTGATCATTGACTTACTTTTTCTACCAAATTTTAGCTCTCTTTCTCAAGATTAATAATTTTTTTGGCCTCGTCATATGCCTCTTCCATAGTGTGTGGCACAATCCTTGTCAATTCAGCAAACAAATATGAATTTCTTATAAAACTTCACCGTAATGGCTTTATCTATATCAAACTAGGATAGTCTACGATTTCTAACTTCTTATTTCTAAATCTTCTCATGTATTCTTCTATGAATTCATCATATGCCTAAGTGATTGAGAAAATATGATGAGACTCTTTCCTCATTGGCTTGTTACTTGCATAATTAGTGATGAACAACTTGGAAAATTATGCAAGGGAAGTTATAGTACGATGTGCTAGGTTATTGAACCATTTATATGCCTTATCACATAAGATAGTTGTAAGAGTTTACACATCATATCATATTTTCTGTCTCATGTGAGAATTACTAGGGCCATGGTTATTTTGAAGTGTAGCACATGAGTTATGGGATCTTTCATCCCTTGATAATCAAGACATTTAGGAGCATTGAATTTAATGGGTAGCTCATTGTGATCTATCTCATCAAAGAAAAGGAAAGCTCACAATTGCTCACAATCTCTATCAACATCATAGTGAGATTTACCCTTTTCTTGCTTTCTATTTTTCTTCTCGAGAGCTTACTCTTATTTTCTATTTGCTTCTTCAAGAGCTTGGAAGTGTACTTCATATAACCTCTTTTCCTCAAGTAATTGCTCATTGTTATACTAGGTTGTACATTGCCTCAACTGAGTTGGTTGTGCCTCAGCTCAGGCATTATAATATAAGATCACTTCCACTACATCTTCTACTCTTCTAGGCTCATTTCTCCTTGGTACCAACTCAACCTTATTAATTAAATTCTTAACTTGACCTACTTGTGAAGCTGCCCCTATTTGAGCACGTAGTGTCTTATTTTCATCTCTAATTTTCTCAAGTTCTCTTTTGAGTTCAAGGACTTGTTTTGCCAATTCTCTATGAGGATTAACCCCTTGAAACGGGTTAGTGCAAAGTTCAGCTAGAACCTATTTGTTGTAGATGTGACATTATCCTCTATTTCTAGCTCATTAGCTAGCCTTAATCTTTCATCAATTCGAATACTGACCATGGTGACTATTGTTAATAAGAGCATGGGGTGAAATATTTTAATTTTTAATGTTTCTTTCTTAAAACTTAAGGTGAAACCTGAGAAATATGGGCTCAGAAATAAAAGCACAATCTTTAAATCTTGAGCCCTAGGATATGTTCCAAAATCTTATGGATAATCTGATTTGGAGAGAGAAACTAGAGAGATTTTAGAAAATGAGAGTGAATTGGGTTGGTTTGATACCAGGCATATATATAGGACATTACATGTATACATGTCGATTATATAGAAGGTACATGTCATAGTATATCAGTGGGTTACAATAGAAAATTAAAATTTATATGGTGAGACCGAGCATATGGTCGATCCTTGGACGTTTCCAACTTTTGAGGAAGCTTGTAAAATCGAATTTCTAGATGTGAGCTTGACTCAATAATTAGGCATTATGTATCAAGGCTCGGGCAATATAAAAGGTCGGGCAAGAGGCCGTACCTTGTTCTTAGAAAATTATCTTTTATTACTTTGGCCTTCCTATTTCTACTTTGCTATGTAGATGGACTAGTACCTATGGTGATTTTTTTAATAGAGCATAAACAACTTGACCTTAAACTAGCTTAAAGAGAAGATGAAAAATGAATTTGATTTTTGCATTTTGCTTAAAGAACTTTGAGGTATTTCCTAACACTAGCTAACGTGTTTGGTAAGCTTTGTTCTTTTCTTTTCTTTTTTCCCTTTTCTCTTTAATAAAGGCTAGTGTGTTTTACCATCTTTTTTATTTTCTTTTTTTCTCCCTTTTTTTCTTTACTTTTTAATAGAGAAAAATGGGCTAGGTTGGGCTTCTATCATTTTGTAATATAATTAATAGGCTTTAAATTCAAATAAAATATAAAAATAATGTAAATAAAGATAATGAGGGGACATAAAAGGAATTTATCAAAATACTATCTAAATGTTACCTACAAACTTTATTTTTTATGAACTTTAGAGGGGGCACTTGCCCCTTCTAGGCTAAGTGTCCCTCCATCCTTGAATGATAGTACAAGGAACATACTTAATGTCAAACTCACTAAGCTCAATATCCCATTTTTACAAATTTTTAGAGACCTTGGGCTTAGAAAGTACTTGTCTAAGTTGGGTGTTCGTGGGGACAACTATGCTTTGAACTTGGAAATATGGTGTAGCTTTCTGGATGCTGTTATAAATGCAATTCTCACTTTCTCTATCTATAAATACGTATGTTCTGTATCTTAGAGGGACTTGTTTACATAGTAGACAACTATGTGGACTCCATTATCATCCTTTACTAAGTCTTCATTAGCAGCTATTTTTGAGGCTGCTACATACATGGTAAGGATGTCACCTGGTTATGAACTACTCATAACTCTTCAAATGCTTTCTCATAGTTTTGATCCATTAAAAATTAGATTTCATACATAATACTTTGAAGAAAGGTGCACATTTGATAGTTGCATGTGAGATAAAATGATTCAAAGCAACCATTCTCCTAGTCAATCTTTGGACTTCCTTGATAGTCCTGGGAGGTTGTATATCTATCAATACTTTTATTTTCTCAAGATTTGGATCAATTTCTCCCTTGTTGATCATGAACCCCAAGAACTTTCCTAAACCTACTTCAAACATACACTTGTTTGGTTTCAGCTTCCTTCCATACTATCTAAGAATGTCTAATGTCTCACCCAAATGAGTGATATGATCTTTGGTATGCATGCTTTTGATAATCATATCATCTAAATATACCTTCATTGATTTTCCAATAAGGTCTGAAAAAATTTATTGACTAACCTTTGATATATAACACCAGTATTTTTCAGGCCAAAGGTTATGACTTTGTAACAATTAAAATAGCCCCTAGTCAATCATGAATTTTTTTTTGGATTAGGGATATACATCTGGATTTAACTATACCCAAAGTAAGCATCCATAAATAAGAAGGTAGTGTGTCCTACAGTGGAATCCACAAGCTAGTCTATATATGGAAATAGGAAACTATCTTTCAGACAAGCCTTATTCAAGTTAGTAAAATCCATAGACATTCTCCATTTCCCGTTGGCTCTTTTGACCAAGAAAAAAATGGCCTACCAATCAAGATAGTATACTTCTATTATATATTCAAATTTCAAGATTTTATTAACTTCTACTTTCATGGCAGAGTATCTTTCTTGATTGTATGACCCTCCCTTTTGCCTAACAAGTTTAAACTTTTGGTCCATATTGAGACGGTGCACTATTATTTTTGTATCTATGCCAAGCATATCCTCCTAGGATCATGTGACAAAATATTTACTTTTTCTTAGGAACTCATCTTACCTTTCTTATTTGTTCGATGGCAATGATGTACCAACATAGATGATCTTGTAAGACTCATCCTCAAATAAGAGTAGGATATTTTTCTATTCTGCTGGTTTAGATGTAGGAACATGCCCTAGTAGGGGAAAAGTTCTAGGCCAAGCATAATGGTAGATGACATGCTATGGGACAGAAGTAACAAGAGTTAACCTTAGATAACTAGAGGTTGGTGGTAGGTAAAGGTTGTTAGGTAAAGTTCGACCTAATAGCCAATGTTAGTTCACTACTACAAAAGGGGTATTTAAGTCGATATGTAAAGTCAATTTTTGGAGAAAACTAACTTATAATGAATTTAAAGTCAGTTCCGTGTAGAACCAATACTATCCACATAAGATTTAGCGTCAGTTGACGTGGTAAACCAATGCTATCCATGTAGCGTGGCGTCAGTTGACACTTGGAACTGACGCTACGTCCTACGTGGATAGCATCGGTTGACACATAGAACCGACGCTACACACGTGGATAAATTCTTTTCTCTTCTTTCTTCTCCAGACAAAAAATATTCCAAGCATTGCATAACTCTCAAAACCCCAAAACCTCATCCACTTCTCCTCCACTCTTTCTCATTTTTCGACCACTTAAAAGCACCAATTCCAACGCCGGTTAGTGGGTTTTCTTCCTCTCTAACTAATCTTTTAGATCCCCTATTTTTTTGAGAAAAATGCTCAAATTTTTTATACCCATTTCTCACTTACAAAACACCATTTTTTCTTCATTTCCGTCATTTTGTCACTTCATTTACTCTTGCAAGTATTTATATTAATCCTATGCACTTATTATTCATATTTTTTTCTATTATTATGTGTTATTATTTATGTGTATAAATTTTTGTATTATATATGTAGGTTTGTATTATAACATCAGGAGAGGAATATGATGATCTTGAATAACATAAGACAACACCATGGTAATTTTTCTGCTATTAATTAATATTTTATTTTTCAATTATTTGTATTATTTGAACTATTTGTTAAACATATTTTGTTTTTTTTTCTGCTATTATTTAATGATCGAATACAGGTTTTAATTTGAGTATAATAGAAAATGAGTAATTTTTGTAAAAAAAAATTAAAAATTTAAAGTTGGTTCAACACGTGAACCGACTATAAATTTTAAGTCATTTCATTTAAAGTTGGTTCAGAAAACTGACTTTAATAGTCTATTTTGTAGTAGTGGTTGGACCATACCCTTACCAATGACATCTATCCTTGATGACTCTCCCTGATCAACCATATTTTGGTCAACGATGTTGGTCCTAGGTGATGATCTATGGCTGACCACATCCTAAGTGATGACATTTGACTTGAGTGGCACTTCTTGTCCAACCACCTCTTGGCCAATGGTATGCATTACCTAGCCAACCACCTTTTGGCCAATGGTGCTTAGCTTGGGACTCAGGTCCTTTCTAGAATGGTCATCTTAATAGCTAAGACCTGAATGGTTATAAGTCTGGTCTTGTGCACTATAGGCATTGGAGGATGCCATATGAACATTCTCAAGGATTATGATTGGTCCAAGAGCTAATGGATCTGTTTGGAACTCTAGAATGGATTGAAGAGCATTTTCGACCATGTCTAATAGGCTCGAGTCCAAGGTCACCTTACCTTTTGTCCTATCAGGTTCATTGTGGGCATGTAGGTCTAGGCGTAGTGCTCATATTTCTAGTAGACTAGAGTAGAGTTTAAAAGATGGCCTGCTATTTAGCAAGTTGGACCCTCTGACTATTTATCTAGGTGTAAGAGGTGGAGCTAGCTATTTAATTCATGACTCTTTTTAAAAGTCCAAAAATTCAAGTAGATGAAAACTGTAGATTAGAAGATTTTGAAGTTCTTTTTTCAGAAAACACTACAGCTAAGGTTTATGGTCTCTTTAAAAACAATTTAATTCTTAATAGATCAAGAACTTGGAGAACTTTTTTAGGAGTCTCATAACTGTATTTTATATACTTATTTTCATTTATTTTATTAATTATAATTGCTATGTTCTTTACATTTTTAGTTAATTTTAGTTTAATAAATTAGTATTTATTGTTTTTTATATATTTTAAGAAAATTAAATAAATTGTATCGAAAACGTACTTAATTGCAAATTTGTGTCCAAAAATATAATTTCAAATAAAAGAGTGCTTAATTGGAATTAATAAAAGTTGAAAATATAATTTAAATTACAATCGAGTTTAATTTCAATTATTAAAAGTTTAAAATTTAATTTAAATTAGAAAAAAGGGCTATATTGTAATTAAGCAAAGTTTAAAATGTAATTTGAAATATATTTGTGGGTGAAAATCCAATTAATAAAAGTTAATTTCTGCGTAGGTGAGAAGAAGCCACGTGCCTTAGTCGAAGCGCGCAATGTGGACCGTCCGATCAAAGAAGTAACTGTTAGGATGCGCGCATGTTATTCCATCCCGACCAAGAAAAGTGGGTGCAGAGTTCTTCTATCGCGCGGCTCGGCGTACCAGTGGGGCCCACCTGCCGCGCAGGGCGGCGTGCAGGGTGGGACCCACGTGTCTGTTACGCGTCTGCCAAAGGTTGTTTTCGCGTGCGGCTGACCCACGTGCAATCGTTCCCTCTAGCCAATTAAAGTCTTCCACGTGTCCTACTTTCCCCTTGAACGAATCATCAGCGGACGCGTGGCACGTTTTAGTGAACACAAAAGCGTAGAATCTCGCACGCATTCCAGCCGTTGCCCCACGTTTCGCGCGCCCTAATCCCATGCGACAATTTATGCATGTGCCCATTTTACGCAACCAATGAGTTACTGCCACGTGTCCCACTATTTATTTCAGCGAATCATATCGCGACACGTGGCAGATTTTATTGAAAAGAAAAACAGAAACGTGTGGCTCGCCACTCACGCCTGCTATTTAGTTTTTTTGAAGAGTTTTTTTTTAGAGTTTAGAGTTTGTAATTTTTGTGGTGTTTGTGTGTTTGCTGTGGAACACGCAGAAGCCATTTTTGGCTTTTGTTTTGTTCTACGTGTGCCAAATATTTTCGTATTGAGATGTTTTAATTTTCTTTCTTCTTCTTCTAATTTTTCAGTATTTGTTGTAATTTTATTTTTAATTAATGAAGTAATTTAATTTTTCTAGGGTTGCATTTGATCTAAATTTATGAAGCTTTGATTTTAATTATTTTTCATAGATTTATAAGACGTTCGATTTGTTCGTTCTATTTTGTGCTTAATGTTTTTTGATTATTTACGAATCTTATCAAAACGATCCGTGGTACATAAATAAACTTGGAAGAGGCATTTGTGTGTATATTGCTCGTAGATAGAATGACATGTATGATGAAGGATAGGAATATACCCTAATTGTATGTGTGACCATTTGAAAACTTAGAATGTAATGAATCTTGGTAAATTTAATTCTCATAGAGATATAGTGAATTAATTTAACGAGGTGTGTTTATACGGAGCTCGGAAGAGATTTATGAATAAAAATAGAAGTTTTTGGTTGACAAATTAAATGTACTAAAAAAATATAAATCAAAAGAAAATAATATGATAAGAGTGGATTAATTTGGTGAAAAATTGCAATCCTAGATTTCTTTTATTTTGTTAAATCTTTTCTTCTTTTTCTAAATCAACGATTGCTTTGAATAAAATCAGAGAGAAATAATTTTAGTACTTGACAAAATGTAGTAACAAATCTCCGTGGGAACAATATCTTTACTTACAAATCTTATTACTTGTGACCGTGTATACTTGCACGATTTTATGTTCTCTAAAAGAGACAACAGAGTCCTATAACTTTGCAATTTTCAACTGAGTAGAGCACACTTGTTTCCCACAATCCGTACTAAATATTGATACTAATTTTTATCAACATAAGTTAGAATTGTTCTCCATGGAATCTGCGAGATGAACAAACTATTAGAATCTTGGACCACCTTGTGGGTAATCTTTGGCCCTCTCATCCTTAAGTCAATAACTGTAAGATGAAGGATATAAGAGATCTACATTCTCACTCTAATAATTATATGAAAATAGAGTTTTTTGGTATGATTATATGCTATGAGTTCAAGTGATATTTCAAGATATAAGATAATCTTTTATTATATGCATATGTGAACATATATAGGGAAAAAAATTAACCTGATATTTGTCTCAATGTGATTAGGATCAAGTTGTTGTAGCTTTGTAGATACTTGTCCATTGTAGATATTTATCCTTTGTAAACATTGTTGTATGTAGACATTTATCCTTAATTATCTTCCCAATTATCCTTTAAGATAATTAAAGGATAATCTTTTAGTCTTTTCTTTTTAAGATAATTAAAGGATAATTATTAGGCATTTATCCCTTTATGATAATTATCTTGTGTTCATATTTATATGATGATTAGATACTTATTAAATTTAGCCTATAAAGCTTTTTACTAATTAAGATCATTCTTTGACTGTTACGTGAGATGTACGAAATTATCCCAATAAAAAGTAACATTACAACAAAAAATACAGATGCAATGCAACGTATATTCATATTATCATACAATTAAAAGTGAAAATAATACAATAAAATTATATTAATTCTAAAAAAGATAATATTTTTTTAAAGATACATTCTTTCAACTTCTATAACTTCTTAAAATATGGATAAAAATCGTTTCACAAATATAAATTAATTCAAGTTTTATAGTATTAATGATGTTAAGAATATATTAATATGTATTCAAAATTATGAAATACAGTCTTATAAAAAAACTTTATAGTATGGAATACATCTCAAAGTATTATGAAACCCAAGATAAATATTTTTCTTTTGAAATGATAAAATATATTCATCCTCTTAATTACAAAAATTGTCTTTATTATTTATGACTTTTAATTATTTTTGGTTTGTTATAATTTTTTAATTATTTAATAATTACTTATGTCATATGATAATTTTTTATAAGTGAATATTAGAAAAAATAAATAAAATAAATTCTTATAAATATAGTATCTTTTACTGTTTTAGATTATTCAACATTATTAAATGTGAAATTAATAATAACAGTTTTGTAAACTTAAGTCCAATAAATTTTTAAAAGATCAATAACATTGAATTATAATGGATTTATTATCGAAATTGGATAAAATTATTAATATTCTAAATCAAAAATAAAATATTTGCAATGTAAGATAAAACTTTTCAAATTAATAGGAACAATTAATACAAGATAATTACCTTAATGTGGTAATCCGTGTTTAATTAAAAGCCTAATTACGTTAATATGATTTCTTATTTGACAATTAGATAAAATTATTCAAAATATAAAATATTAAGGATAAACTGTTCAAAATAGAAAATGATAAAAAAAATTATAATTATTATTTTTATTTTTATAATAAATGAGTAAGCTTGTATTTTTAAGTAAAAGTGGTTATCCTAACTTGAAAACTATCGTATAAAAAACTGATCATTGACGTATACTTTACTATGATATCATGTTTACAGTTCATAATTTGGTAATATTAACATTAAGAATACAAAAAGTTTCTAAGATATTTAATGCATGTGACCATAATAAATTAAATTTTTATAATTATTTATGAATTTTAAAAATATCAAAATATAAGATATGTTTAATACATAGATAGTCACATAAATTATCTTCTTATTTCACCCTCTAAAAATTTAGAATTAATTACATTATATATTTACAATGTATAAATAATTTATAAAAATGTTTAAAATATTTATTTTTTTATAATTATGCCCACAATACATGAGTAATGATAAAAATATGTTTAATTTTAGACATAATTATATCATTATTCTACGTTATGGACATAATTATAACTTTAAAAGTGCACGTTATTAGACATGTTTTTATCAATACTTGTACTTTTTTGACATAATTATAACAAAATAAATATTTTGGATATTTTTGTAAATTATCTCATACATTATAGGCATAAAATGTAATTAAAATCATCTCAAGTCTAAGAAAGGGCACATGGATGAGCGATGACGGTTATGCTTATGGGTGATCACTTTTTAAGGTCAATCACTTTATGTCATTAAAATATTTGATAAAGTAGTTTTTGCATCGGGTACATAGGTCACTAAAAATATAACCGTTGGTATTTCATTAAAACTATTAAATGAGCATATTTAAGTGGGGATAAAATTTTCTTTTAACATGTTTTCTGATGCTTATTTTCGCAAGTGTACGAATCGTTCAAGTAATAAAGTGTACAAAAGTACGGATATCGAACCCATAAGGAATGGCGTTACTAAGTACCGAAATTGACTAACCCTAATTTTATTCGAAAACCGAATTGTTGAAATTGTTTTAAAAACAGATTAACATAAAACTAAATGCAAATAACAAAATTTAATGTTGTTCACAAATGATTAAAAACACTAAGGCATTTGATTTCGCTAAATCAATTCAATCTGATTTCAAGTCATGTTATATAAGAATCAAAGCTAAAAGTGATGGTTGAAAAACCCAAATTTACCTAATACTCTCTCTCGAGTTATATTAGAATTACTTATCTATTAAAATCAACTATATTTCTATGAATATTTAATCACAAACAAGCACATTAAGATTTATGGAATTTCTAGATTAACCACATACATCATGCATTAGTTCTCACACTCGCATTCAACATACGGTATTTATCACAAGAAGCATTCATTACATATCTCCTCTCGGTCTCAATATAATGCAACTAATCATCTAAATCTTGGCCAAAAATTTAAAAGCATTAAGCATGGAAATAAAAACTCAACTTGAAAACAATGAACTCATATAACAATAACTAAAGAAATCAGATTTCCTTGATTCAACTACATCATAGCCTTAGCAAAAACGAATTAGTTCATAACGGAAATAAGAACAACCATTATTTCAATTGAATTCATGAATAACAAATCTGAATAAAATGCAGAATATGAAGGCTAAGGAGAAGAGATGAAAAACTCTTGAAGATGAAGACTTGGTAGAAACAATGGTGATGATCCTTCAAGCTTCTCCAAACTTTCTCTCCAAAATTGCCTTTTCTCCTTCAAAAATGACTCAGATCTGTTCTCTCTACCGTGGCCCCTTTCTCCATCATATTGTATAAATAGATCTAGGGTTTTGGGGGTAATTTTGGAACAAAACAACCAAAAAAATCTGTTTTAAAACTTCAATGACATTATTCTCGTCGCGGCGAGATTTCTGGAAAATAAATTTTTTGGTTTTTCGATTTTGGCCGGCGGCTAGATGCATTTGGCTGGCGGCGAGATGAATTTGCCAAAATTTGTGCTCTCGGGAAGATTTTCGCCATGGTTTATGTAGAATTTTCGCCGACGGCGAGAATAATCTAGCCGGCGGCGGGATTTCCAAATTTTGAAACTTTGTTTTCTTTTTATTTTCACTCAATCTCGATCATTGAACTTTGTCCCAAACTTCTCCAAAATCATGATTTTACCTAAAATTGCACTTTAAACACGAAATACCCGTGAAATGACATTTGTGGATTAAATAATCAAATAAATGCAATTTTTACACAAATATCAACATTTAAATCATAACAAAAATGCAATAATTTGACTCTTATCATTTTCATCTATTATAACCACTTGTATTCCATTAAAACTGTCTTTAACATGTTCTCTTCCATTAAATTCCATATTTCAATTATTAAAATCTCTAAAGAAATAGATTTCTCACCAACATATGACAATATGTATGCACACCACAAAAGATATTTGTGAGTAAAATTCTTAGTTTAAGTTTCCATCAAAAGTATAAACAATTCCACTGTCTACATCTATTGATGGTCCCAACTGTATACGAACTAGTTTACTAAACCATTTTGACCCCAAATTTTATCATTTACTAGAAGCATATCTTTTCAAATTTTAATCAATTTATACTAGGATTTGGAGAGCTAAGTGACTTATTTGTCATATTTTAAATTTTTTAATGACCTATGTGTCCCATGCAAAAGATATACGACCAAAGTGTCTAAATACATAAAATGAATGACTAATAAGATAACTTATCCTATATTAATAATCATAATTACTTCGCATCTATTTCGGATATATTCGGATAATAACCATCGTCTATGAGTATTTAGTAATTTTTCACGATTTAACCAGGTTTTTTTTCAACATTTAATTAAAAATATATTTAGTAGGGATTGACTTATGATTCAAGCAGTATAACTCTTCACTTCCACCACTTGGAACCAAGTTCGAGTACATCCATATAATTTTTTCTTTAATAAAAAAATGGTTACTTTAATGCATTTTTTTAAAAAGAAATAAAAATTCAAAATATATTTATTGACAATAATTTTCATATTTTTAACTTTTTAGGATATGTTTATAAGTCAAATAAAAAATAAAAAATAAATATAAAAAATAATTGTAATGATTTAAAGTATTGTGACTTTTATTATTAAAATTATATTTTTTATGTAATTA
Source organism: Hippophae gyantsensis (assembly GCA_030763125.1). Classification (NCBI taxonomy): domain Eukaryota; kingdom Viridiplantae; phylum Streptophyta; class Magnoliopsida; order Rosales; family Elaeagnaceae; genus Hippophae; species Hippophae gyantsensis. Next base: position 35,654,731 of record CM061034.1, read on the forward strand.
TATGTATATATATAAAACATTTATATTTGATCGATTTCGACTAATGATAGTTTTAGTATTACAATAACCATTTATGTCTTATGTTTTATTGGTTACAATTATTTGGGAAGAAAATCAATCAAATTATTAATAAATAACAATAATTTTAATTTATAATTAAAATATTCATAAGTCTATTTTGAAACTAAAACATAAAAAGTCGTTTACTAAACTTCCATTATAGTTATTTTTCTTCGTTCTTATTCTTTTCTTTTTTTAAATCTTTTCTATGCTACATATTAAAATAATGAAGTGTACGTTGAATAAATAATTAGCTTTAATATTTTTTGTTTTTTGAGTAAATAGTTCCCAATAATTTTAAATACTTTTAATTGTAATAAAGAATAGTAATTTTTATAATATTAAGATTGAGAAATTAAGCCAAAAATATAAGAAAATAATAATAAAAATAGTATTCTTAAAACTTGTAATCATAAAATAGCATTTTAATATCCAACCCATACATTTTTATTATTTTAAAAACATCTCATACATCATTTCACATTAAATTATGTTCAAATTGAATCAATATTATTTAAATTCATTAAATATTAAACGTTTTTTATTGGATTTTATTTAATATTATTTTTATTATTAAAAGTTTTAGAGGTTTTATTTTTTATAATTTCCTAAAATATAATGTTTTAGAAAATTTCATGCATATAACAACTAATTATATTTTTACAACGAATTAAAAGTTTAAAACATACTAAAATTTATTATGTATTTAATATATAGATAATTTAATTAAATTATATGAAAAGAATATAATAACAGTTAAAATAGAATAATTTAATAAATATCTTTTAATTACAATGTATATTTTAATATTTATCAAAATAAATTTTTTTATTTATTAATATTTAATTACTTTATAAATTTAAATTGTGTATCTAAACGTTATCACTTATATATATATATATATATATCAATTTGGGACCGAAAACAACTATTAGAAAAATTATGAAATATAAAGCTATTAAAATTTATAATAATAATAATAATAATAATAATAAAATTAAATAATATTTAATTTATTAAATTAGATAATATTAAATAAATTTAAATGGTCTTAATTTAATTTAAATAATATATAAAATAAAATAACGTGTTGGATTTAATTTTGATAATAAAAATTATATAAAATTAATATAAATAATATTATTTTTATGCCCACAAGATATTTGTTTTCGAACTATTATTTAGTTGAGATTATTATCATAATTAAAGAAGGTTATACTGTAATAATAATACCTTGGAAGACCAAATTCGTAATTTCCTTCGGTGTCTGTGAGGTAAATTTATATCATTTCTATACAAAAAGCATGAAGAGGTATTTGTATCATTTTGGCTGATCGGAGTTCAAAGAAGTATTGCATTCTTGTATTCCACACGCAACCACATCTGGCAGAAAAATCATAAAGGGTTTGGTACCTAAAATTATTTTTAATATTCTTTTCTTACTTTTATTTTTTAAGTGTTAATTGAATAATACTCATATTTAAATAAAATTATAATTTACTATAATTTTTTATTTTATTTAGAATTACTATATGCACTTTAATGAATAATATATTATACTTTCGTCTCTTTCAATCCTTACAATTTTAATATATTTTTTCTAATTATTTTTAAATATTTAAATAAATATTTGATATTTTTAACTTATTTTATTACTTTGTTTTCATTGAATACTTAGTTAATTAAATTAGTATATTATTATCTATTTTAATATTTATAATTTTTTTTATAATTTTTTTAAATATCTATAAGTATGGTAATATAATTAATATTTTTATAAAATTAAAATCTCATCATTTTAATCCTCCACATTTTCCTTTGTGGTTTTGAATGAAAAATTCCATATATATATATATATATATATATATAGTAAATTACATCAGAAGAGTTGCTTGTATTAGTGATAAAATGATAAGTTTTAAGTTAATAAAAAAAAGTGAAAGATCATATTTATTCATTCATTTATATAAAAATGTTATTTAATTTTTTAATTTTATGAAAATGATATTTAATCTCTTTATTTATAAAATTAGTATAAAAAATATTTAATAATTTTAAATTTATTTTTTTAAAAATAAAATTATCATAGATATTATAATCCTATGAGTAGAATAAAAGACGACGATATTTTCTCTAATTATGTTTTCGATTTTTTCTAACTTGATATAACAGTGTATAAATAATAAAATTTTATTTATTAATATATATTTAAATTTTATTAATAAAATTTTATTTATAATATTTTTTATTAGTAAAAAAATTAATGATTATTTTTTTATAAATAATTTTTTTTATAAATAATAGGGTTAATAAATAATTTTTTTTATAAATAATAGGGTTAATAAATATTTTTTTAAAATTAAATAATTAAATAATATTTGTATCGGAAGAAAAAAATATTTATGATAGCATAAAAATTACGTGTATCTATAAAAAGTACGTGTATAAAATTACGAATGATTTATTAAATTCCATAAATCTGTGGGCTCCTCACAAAAAAGAATTGGGCTACGCGTTTTGGTCGTTGCCATCGCCCAAAAGATGGAGTGAAATAATTGACTTTTTGTTTCTAAGTCCCTATCTACTGTGTTTGAAAATTTTCAGTAAAAATGAATGGGTATAATAATATAACGCTTAATATAAAATAAGGTAACATAATTTTTTTAATAATAAAAATATATAAATTAAATATAAAAAATATTATTTTTATAACTATAAATTATAAAATAATATTTTTTTATATCAATTTTATTTATTAGATCATAATTCTTTGAATTTTAAATCAATTTTAAACCATATGATTTTTAGATAATTAATTCATAAAATCAACCATCATTGTTTAACTTTTTCTTCATTTGAATTTTGAATTAAAGATATAGATTAATTTAATATAAAAGACAAAGAAAAAAGAAATAATTATTTAAAAAAGAATGAATGAAAAGGAGTCTTTATCTTCTTTTTTTTCAAATAAATTTTGCATGAAAAAAGGCTTTAATAGTATAATTTTTAAAATAAAATGTTTTAATTTTATAATTTTAATTTAAATCTTTAATTAATTAATTATTGAACAAAATTTAAACCACTTAACTTAAGGATAAAATTATAATTTTCTTTAAGAAAAATTTTAATTGACAAAATTAGATTAAAAAAATGCCACGTTTTTATTGAGCAATTATGGTAAAATAACATTGCAATATATCAAATAAAATAGAGTTAGTGAGTGATTAATACTTTACAATTTTAATTAAACATAATTTAATTTAGATGCCTCTAACTAACTTGTGTTAGTTGTTAAAATTTGGTTTGAATATTTTTATTAAAAATATTGTAAAATTTAAAATAAGGTGAGATATTTTATAATTATAAATATTAATATTTAAATTTTGGGTGAAGATAACAGAAATGAATGTTGATGGAAGAATTTCGAAGCACTACACCCAATCCATGACCAGAACCTTTTGTAGATATCTTGGCTCTCTATTCCACATAGGGTGATTTTATAGCAAAAGGATTTGTACAAAGCTTGATCTGAAATGCCATACAACACATCTTTAACAAAAATCAACAAGGCTTACACTAGCTTTCCTTTGTATGGAATCAAATAATTATTTCATCATAGTCCTCATCTTGTTTTCTATATTTCAGCCTTACAATTGTATTGTTGCACAAAGTTGGATTCAAGCTGGTTATTGGTATGCTGGTAGTGAGTTCCCTATACCAGAAATCAACTCTGCTTTATTTAATCATCTCATTTGTGGTTTTGCTAATTAGTTACAACACTCATGTCCATTTGGAATGGACAAGATTCAACTACCCGGTCTATTTTGGGTCATAAGGTTAACTCTTCGGTCTTGTCTTTAATGCTCAAAAAATCTTCAATTAGAAAGTCTTTTATGGACTCTTCAATTAAAACAGCTAGGCATTATTGCTTCGAAGGTGTTAGAAATATTTAATAATTGTATTCTTTTCTATCTTTAAAGGAATATATATGATGTATTTATATAGAAATTACAATTAAACAAGATATGTCTAAAGTAACTAGATATAGATATACCTAAAGTAACTAGATATACTTTAACAGATATATATATTAATCTGTTACTAGATATACATTAACAGCTCCCCTCAAACTCAAGATGGATGTGAGACCAGCTTGAGGTTGTCAACCAAATTATGAGTGCGTCCTTTAGGAAGTGCCTTAGTGAAGATATATGCAAGTTGATCGTTGGAGGAGATGGGGAAAAGCTTGAGAGCACCATGGCCAAGAGGAGAGCAAATAAAGTGACAATCAATCTTGATGTGTTTAGTCCATTCATGGAAGACATCGTTATGAGCAATATGAATGGCACTCTGATTGTCATAATAAAATGGAGTAGCAAAGGATGTGGACACACCCAAATTCTTAAGAAGCCATCGTAGCCAAAGGAGCTCATATGTGGTATCAGTAAGAGCACGATATTCTGCTTCAGTATTGGAACGGGCTACGAAAGTTTGTTTCTTACTTCGCTAAGAAATCGAGGAAGAACTAAGGAGAAAGCAATAGCCTGTAATGGACCTACGATCAATAGGATCTCCTGTCCAATCAACATCAGAAAATGCACGAAGTACTAAAGAAGACAGAGCTGAGTAGAAAAGGCCATGGAAAATAGTGTCTTTCAAGTATCATAGAATACACAGAACAACAGCATAATGAGTCAATCGAGAAGCAGACAGATACTAGCTCACCTAATGAATAGCATAAGAAATATCTGGATGAGTAACTGTAAGATAAACCAGGCTGCCAACCAATAATATGTAAAGAAAGGGATTAGACAATGGTTCCTCCTCCCCCCCATCCCCCGAGGGTGTCAGATGTGCATTAAGTTTAACATGAGTGTCAACAGTCTTGTTGTTAGTGAGTCTAGCTTGAGATAAGAAGTTAGATGCATACTTGGCTTGAGTAATATAAAGACCATCTGTGGAACGAGTGATCTCAAAACCCAAGAAATAGCTGAGCTGTCCAAGGTCTTTCATCTCAAACTACTGACTAAGAAAATCCTTGAGTTCTTGAATGCCACTGAGGTCATCACCAGTTATGATCATATCATCGACATATAGGAGAAGCAAAATGATGCCTTTATCATTGCGATGAAGAAATAAGGCAGAATCATAAGGACTGACAATGTAACCTAAGCAAAGGATGATGGAGTTAAACTTGGCAAACCATCTCGTGGAGCTTGTTTAAGGTCATAAAGTGCACATTGAAGGTGACAAACCTTATTTGTTTCAACAGAAAGAATAGAAGAAGGTTGCATATAGACTTCTTCATGCATATCCCCATTAAGGAATGCATTTTTAATATCCATATGAAAAAGGTCCCATTTACTAGCAGTGGTAACAACTAAGAGGGTACGAACAGAGGAAATATGGACAATTGGAGCAAAAGTCTCTTCATAATCAATCTCATACTCTTGTGTAAAACCTTTTGTTACAAGATGAGCCTTGTAGTGCTCAATGGACCCATCAGAGCGAGTCTTGATCTTATAGATCCACTTACAACTAACCACAGACTAACTAGGAGGGAGAGCAACTAGATCCCAAGTATGATTTTTGGTTAATGCATCAATTTCTTCTTTCATTGCAATCTTCCATAAAGGATTAGTAGATGCCTCATGATAGGTGTGAGGATCATGGAGTGTAGCAAGGGCAGTGTAACAATGATAGTCAAGTAAATGTGTAGGAATGGATCTTACCCGGGTTGAGTGGTGAGGTGGAGTAGGGGACCTATGCTCAAGGTGGGATAGCTCATCATCAACTTGTTCTTCTACAACCTGTCTAGGAGAATCATCAAAAATATCTGAAGATTGAATAGAGAAGTCCAAAAGAGGATCAGGAGTTTTTGTAGAAGGAACAAGAGACTCATTTGGAAAGATTTCTAAAACGTTTGAGTTAGTTAGGGAAGAATGAAAGTGAGAAAGTTCAAAAAATAAGCGATGTTCCCAAAAGAAAACATTACGAGAAACATGAAGATGATGTGAGATAGGATCATAGCAACGATACCCTTTTTGAGTTTCACCATAACCAAGAAAACAACAAAGTCTATATCGAGGCTTAAGTTTGTTGTGTTCATGAGGCTAAAGAAGAACGAAACAGGCAGATCCGAATGAGTGAAGGTAATGATAGTTAGGGGATGACCCAAAAAGGTGCTCATACGGAGTCTGATTATGAATGACAGCACTTGGAATGTGATTAATGGCATGAACATCATGAAGAGCAGCTTCACCCCAAAATGGTGCAGGAACTTTGGTAGAAAGAAGAAGAGCACGGACAGTGTCAAGAATATGATGAAGTTTTCTTTTGGCTCAACCATTTTGTTGAGAGGTTCCTGGATAGGTTAGATGATGTACAGTGCCATAGGAGTGTAACAAAGCTTGGAAAGTATTTTGAGTATATTCAAGAGCATTATCAGATCAAATTTTTTTGATATGTTTAGAGAATTGTGTTTCAACCATTTTTGTAAAGTTATTGTATATTGGTAAGATTTCAGAATGAGATTTCATTGGAAAGATCCAACTATAACGAGAAAAATCATCAATAAAAACAACAAAATATCGAGATCCACCAATACTAGTAACAGGAAAAGGTCCCTAAACATCAGAATGAATTAACTCAAAAATACTATTAGAGATAGATTTACTATTATTGAAAGATAAGGCTGGCTATTTTCTTAAGTAGCATAAAGTACAATCAAAAATGTCTTTAGACATAGAACCCAATAGACCTTTAGAAGCTAACTATTGTACCTGAATGGATGGGGCATGACCAAGACAAGAATGCCAAAGTGTGAGAGAAGATAAGGAAGAAACTACAACAGCTATAGCAACAATAGAGGCAGGAGAAATAGGTGGAAGATGAAGATTGTTCACGGGAAATATATGCCCGACCCTAGGACCGGTCCCAAGCTCTTGCCTCGTCCTCGGATCCTAAACAATACACCCAAAATAGTCAAAAATAAGGCGATATCCTAGTTCAACTAATTGTCCCACAGAGCATAAATTATAGGATAAGTCAGGTACATGGAAGATCCCAAGAACAGAGAGGGTAGAGGTTGAAACAAAACCTAGACTATTTCCATAAATGGTGGAACCATCAACTATATGAATATTAAGAGGATATGGTGTAGGTTCAAGTTTGGAGAATAAAGATGAGTGAGGGGTTATGTGATTACAACATGCAGAATTAAAAAGCCAAGTTTAAGACTTACTCGGCAAAACTGAGAGAGTAGTGGAAAGAGATGCATTACTAGCCATTTAAACAACCTCAGTTATGATCTTCTGTAGTTCAATGGAGGAGAGGTTGATAGTGGATCCAGAAGACTGGGACTCTACTGAATTGGAAGACATCAGCAGAGTAGGCTTAGTATTAGTAACAACACCAGTAGATTTGTTGCGACGATAACAAGTCTCAATGGTGTGGCCATGACGCTTGCAATAATTTTAGAATCTTTTGTTGCTCTATTTGCGATGATTGTTAAAGCTAGAAGAATCACCTTATTGCTGAGGTTGCTCAATGGCAGGAGCAGAAGGAGTAATAACCAAAACATTGAACTTATTCTGGGCTTGAAGGGTTGCAAGCCGAGCTTCTTCTCTAACAAACTATTTTACAGCAATATCAAGAGATGGAGGAGGACTGCGATTAAAAAGATGACCTTGGATGGGCTCAAATTCCTTGTGAAGTGACATCAAGAACTTATAGAGACGAAATTCATCCCTAACTGTAGCATATTGCTGAACATCCGTTAAGCATTCCCAAAATGGATCACAAAGGTCAATTTGGTCTCAAAGGAAGTGAAGCTAATCATAGTAGTCATTGATGGATTGCCCTAGTTCCTGTTAAAATTGATGCAATTCAACTATTAATTGATATTTCATGGATCCATGAGTAGTGGAGTACCTTTTGGCCAACATATCCCATGTTGATTTGGCATCATCAAAGTTGCCCAACAGATTAGAGAAGGTAATGGAAGTATTCTGAATCCATGTAGGATCATATGGTTGTGACTATCCATTCAATCATGCTACCAAGGAAGGTAACATCTTCTTCACTTGCTTCTTTGATAGGAATGATAATTTCACTAGTATAGTAATGCCAGAGCATGCGACCCTTAAGAAAACTATGCATAGCTTGAGACCATGATAAGTAATTTTTGGTCCCTTCTAATATAATATTGATGGGCAAGGAAGAAAAACATCATTTTTATCCATTTAGAAATACAATATGCAAAAAAGGATTACAAAACTGAGGTCTACGTGAAAAATAGGGTAGGGAGGACCCAAACTGCAAAAGTCAACGATAAAAGTCAATGGTCAATGGAACGGTCACTATGACATTAGTAGAAGGCGATGATGACGTTAGCCCTAGGGATGTGTCATTCATGATGTCACCTAAGTAGAGTGCGGCGCATGAGGCACATGAATTTGATACACGATTTTATGTTTATGGTGCGTGTGGGTGCGTTTGAACTCTGATGATTGCGAGACTTCCACGATTGTGTAGATCTAGTCGAGCCAATCACAGTGGTATCTGCATAAAGGTTATCAGAGCAAGATTCACGGTGGCGACGGTGATTGTAGTGGCCTATGTGGTGCAGGACTCCTTAACAACGGCGACTGTAGGCCCGAAACATAAGGACAACGGCTAAAAGATGTCGGAGGTTTAACGATGAGTGGTTGTAGCGGCTATTGTGACATCGGAAGTTATAAGGGTAGAGTAACACCAGAAAAGACAGTACTGCTAGAAAGATAAGAGCAGTGGCTCTAATACTATGTTAGAAATACTTAATAATTGTATTATTTTCTATCTTTAAAGGAATATTCATGGTACCTTTATATACGTGTTACAAGTAAACTATATATTCTTAAAGTAACTGGATATATATTAGTATATATATACATTAATCTGTTACTAGATATACATTAAAAGAAGGAATTGACTTGTGTTGGGTTTGGCCTAACTCTGTTTCTAATCAACAACAAGTAGATATGAGACTTTCTAATCACTTACCAATATAAGTTCATAGAATTTTTCAATGTGTGTTTCAATTCTAATTGAGATATTACCTTTACTCTTGTGAATGTAAATTATTTCTGTTCACTTTTTTAAGTTTCAAATCCATACAAGTGTCAAATATATGAGTGAAAAATTCACACACTTGTAACACATTACAAGTCTATTTTATTTTCATATAGATGCGGAAAATTTCATACATCCAAACTTTATATTCAAAAAATCTCTTAACTTACATTATTTGTGAAATATACTAAAAATAAACTCTAAATGGGATGGTTTTTATTAATATTTTTGATAGGGTAAGTTGCCCATAGGACAAGAAATAGCCATAAAGAGACTTTCCCAAGGATCAACTCATGGAGTTGAAGAGTTCAAGAATGAGATCTCACTTATTGCAAGATTACAACATGTAAATCTAGTTAGAGTACTTTGATGTTGTTCCAACAAGAAAGAGAAGATGTTGATCTATCAGAACATGCCAAATAAAAGCTTAGACCAATACATTTTTGGTCAGTTATCTTTTCTTTCTTTTTTTCATGCTGATATAGTAGAAACTGATGATTTTGAATTTCATTCTAGTTTGAATATTATGCAGATCCCATTAAACAAAATTTCTTAAATTGAACAAAGCTAGTTAACATCATTGATGGGATAATTCAAGGTCTTCTCTACCTCTAAGAGTACTCAAATTTTACAATAATTCATCGAGATCTAAAAGCAAGAAACATTTTGCTAGACAATGAAATAAATCCTAAGATATCAGACTTTGGAATGGCTAAGTTTTTTAGAAAATATGAACTTGAAGCTAACATAGGCCAAATTTGTGGCACATAGTAAGTAAATGCCTCTAAATACTAACATTTTTGGTTTACTTGTTTTCCAATTTGTTACATTATTCTTATATGCAATTGTAATGGCTATGTTCCTTCTGAATATGTAAGAAAAGGGACATACTCAATGAAGTACGATGTTTATAGCTTTGGTGTTCTACTTTTACAAATCATAAGTAGAAAGAGGAATACGTGTTACAATGGAAATTATGAAAATTTAAGCCTTTTGGAATATGTAAGTTAAGTTTTATTTTTTTATTTTCTTTTTATATACGAGCTTTAAATAGAATATAAAGGTTGTATACAATCAAATTAGCTCCAAAATAACATTTCAGTTGTGTATACACTACACATAATGTACATTTAGTTATGTACAAACCGTACGTAAATTAGATATATACATATATACAAACTAACGTGCTATTTTCAATCAATTTGATTGTGTATAATATATATGTACTATTTTTGGGTTTCAAATCTTTTCTTTGCTTCTTATTATGTTGATGAAATTATGAGGGATGTTAAACTATACCATATTCATGTGGCAAGCCTATATATTATGGAAAGAAAATAAAGGAACAGAGTCTGTTGATGCAAAAATGGATGACTCTGTGTCGTCTTGTAAGCTAATTAGATGCTTGTACATTGGTTTGTTGTGTGTTCAAGAAAATCTAGAGAACAGACCATCCATGTTGAAAATTCACTCAATGATTGGAAATGAGACAATAGAGTTATGTAATCCCAGAAGGCCAACTTATTTAATTAAAATTCATGAACATTTAGAAAGTAGGTCATTCCCACAACATGAAGGATGTTATTCAATACTTGATGATGAACTAATTACACAAGTCTTTGGTCGATGATAAATATTGATAGCTCACATATAATATTTCTCAAAAGAAATTGGTCATTTTGGGCATCCCACTGTTTTTATTCCTAGAATAATTCTGTAGATGTTGATTTAATTATTGTGAATTGTAGTATATATATATGTTTTTTACCTATCACATGCCAAAGACAAAAAGAGAGCAACAGAGTGAACATCCAGTTGTTCTTGTAGCGTAATAATTGGTTAGGAAAAAGTAAGATAAATTATTACATGTCATACCATGAGCAAGATTTGTCCTCGTGATGCTGCCAAAAACTTGATGCTTATTTTTGCAAGTGTACGAATCGTTCAAGTAATAAAGTGTACAAAAGTACGGATATCAAACCCACAAGGAATGGCGTTACTAAGTACTGAAATTAACTAACCCTAATTTATTTGAAAACCGAATTGTTGAAATTGTTTTAAAAGAAAATTAACATAAAACTAAATGCAAATAACAAAATTTAATATTGTTCACAAATGATTAAAAACGCTAAGGCATTTGATTTTGCTAAATCAATTCAATCCGATTTCAAGTCATGTTATATGAGAATCAAAGCTAAAAATGATGGTTGAAAAACCCAAATTTACCTAATACTCTCTCTCGAGTTGTATTAGAATTACTTTATCTATGAAAACCAACTATATTTCTATGAAGATTTAATCACAAACAAGCACATTATGATTTATGGAATTTCTAGAATAACCACATACATCATGCATTAGTTCTCACACTCGCATTCAACATACAATATTTATCATAAGAAGCATTCATTACATATCTCCTATTGGTCTCAATATAATGCAACTAATCATCTAAATCTTGCCCAGAAATTTAAAAGCATTAAGCATGGAAATAAATACTCAACTTGAAAACAATGAACTCATATAACAATAACAAAAGAAATCAGATTTCCTTAATTCAACTACATCATAGCCTTAGCAAAAACAAATTAGTTCATAATGAAAATAAGAACAACCATTATCTCAATTGAATCCATGAATACAAATATGAATAAGCTGTTGAATATAAAAGCTAAGGAGAATAGATGAAAAACTCTAGAAGATGAAGACTTGGTAGCAACAAGGGTGAAGATCCTTCAAGCTTCTCCAAACTTTCTCTCCAAAATTTATTTCTCTCCTCCAAAAATGTCTTTGAACTCCACTTTCTTCTGTGGCCCCTTTCTCCATCATATTGTATATATAGATCTAGGGTTTTGGGGGTAATTTTGGAACAAAACAACCAAAAAAATGTGTTTTCAGACGAAACTCGCCGGCGGTGACATTATTCTTGCCGTAGCGAGATTTCTGGAAAATAAAATTTTTGGTTTTCCGATTTTGGCCGGCGGCCAAATTAATGTGGCCAGCGGCTAGATGCATTTGGCCATCGGCGAGATGAATTTGCCAAAATTTGTGCTCTCGGGAAGATTTTCGCCGTGCTTGTAGGATTTTCGCCGGCGGCGGGATTTCCAAAATTTGAAACTTTGTTTTCTTTTTATTTTCACTCAATCCCGATCATTGAACTTTGTCCCAAACTTCTCCAAAATCATGATTTTACCTGAAATTTCACTTTAAATACCAAATACCCGTGAAATGACATTTGTGAATTAAATAATCAAATAAACACAATTTTCACACAAATATCAACATTTAAATCATAACAAAAATGCAATAATTTGACTCTTATCACTGTGTAAACTGTGTTAAGTCCTATTAAGAACTTTATGGTTCGTTGCTTTTGTTAGTATTCTTGTAGTACCTTTCTGGCATTTCCTCCACAATGTGGAAGGGGACATAGTGCATCTCTTGTATCCTATAGGCTTTTCAACTTGGTGTAGTATTCTCCAATGCTCATAACTTCTTACATGTAGTCATGGATCTCTTGCTCGATTTGAAATACGTGCACGTTATTGGTGTGTGAAAAATGTTCCTTCGGTTCTTTCCATAGCTCATATGCAGTATCATTAACATGACACTTTTTGCAATTTTAGGCGATATGGTATTGAGAATCCATCATTTCACAAGAATGTTGTAGTGAGTCCATTGTTTGGTTTCTGCCTCAGAATTTGCTAGTGGCCTTGTGATTGTGCCATCAATAAATTCATCTTTGTTTTGGGTGGTAAGAACCATGAGTATCGTATGACTCCAAATATGATAGTTTTCCTAATTTAAGGATTGAGCGCTAGAATCATACCCTGTTGGTCTGAGTGGTGTAGGTATAATGAATGACTAGGATCATCATACCATTTTGGCAAAGTAGGGATGGTATTGGTAGTTTCATACATGATTATTGAGTAAACAATTCAAAAATGAGATAAGGTTTAGTGTGTTTTAGACAACAATAACTGTTTATGAAAAATTAATGAAATGAAATGAGTTGTATTTTATAGGAAATGTATCAAGGATTCTAGAATTGGAAATTTTAGTTTGGGAATCGATTGGAAAGTGGGTGAACCGACATTTGGAATGATTGATCCGGCGGTTGGAATATTGAACCGGCTAATGATTGAACCGAAAAACAACTGAAATGAATAGTGACTAAACCGGTTGGAAGACCGAATCGGAAAATGATGCATCATTTTCTTTAAAGGGTAGTTTAAACAATGTGTCGTTTGAGTCGTCTTCTTCAACGAGAGCGCGTGTAGACATGTGTAACTTCGGTGAGGTGAGTGGAACGCCGACTGATGACTATGAAAGTAGAGTCATTAACACACTTTTTTTACTTAATATTTAATTATTTTATTTAATAAATAGTATTTTTATGGAAAAAAAATTAAAATATAAACTTTTTAGTGAAAAGGGGTAAAAATATAAATTTTGGAATTTTTTGGTCGTGCACCATGCCATGACCAAAAAATTGGTCAATGCACCATGCCATGTGTCGCTATGCCATCTATTTCTGCAAATCACATTGTGCCGTGTGGCACTAACTCAACGAGCGTTGACGTTAACCAGTCTCCTTTGCCACGCATAGCTCCCTAATTCGCCCAGTGAATTCGATGTCACGTGTCGCGCTTTGATTGGCTGAAATTGTTAATTTTGCTTATTTTGATCGTAGCCCTTGATTTGAAGCTAATCTGATGGTCCATATCACACCTGCGCATTATTTAAACCCCTAATCACTCCATAAATCCTAATTAGCCTTTATTAGTATAGTTATGGTCAATTTTTGGAGTTAAAAGAGAAAAATACAGAAAAATTCAAGAGATGACACAATTTTGGTAGAAATTCAAGAGGAGATTAATTCTTTAATTCAAGAGATTGATTATATTTCTTCTTCTACTCTTTTATTTATCAATTTTATGTCTTTCTTTATGAAAAATATGAGCTTTATGAATACAATTATGTGTAGTTAATTTATTAATCTAGGAATCTTATAAACCCAATTTTCACCATGTGATGATCTAAAATTTTACCCCAATTATAATTATAATTTAATTATATTATTTACTCTGATTTGTATGCTATTAATTGTTTGGCCAACAATTTCACTATAAAGGAAATTAAATAGATTTAAGAGAATTATTTAATTGTTTGTCTTGATTAAATAACATGCATAGTTTCTAGGTAGAGATGTATGATTCTTATGTATATGATCTATAAGTGATAAATTTAATGAGTAGTATGCAATTTAATTATTATGAGAGTGTGATTAAATTAATTACTATATGATGTGTAGTTTACTTGAGATATGAATACATGTTAGGTTAGATTCAATTGATCATGTAATTAATTAACATTATATTGGGGGGATTTTAGTGATTCGCATGTTTAGAAAATTAGGGGATTAAGTATTCCTAGATATTTTCTCATATATCTTTTTAGTTACCAAATTTGATTTAATTAATTATTTCTATTTAATTTTAGTTATTATAATTTTGCTTCATTAAAATATAAAAACACAATAAAAATTGATTTTTAATTTTTTAGTTTATAATAAAATAATCTCCATGGGAACAATATTTACTTATCATTATATTACTTGTTATGATATGTATACTTGCGTATTCATTGCATACATAATTTGTGTGGCGATCACTGGCAGAACTCAAGAAAGGCGAGTGTGGGCGCATTGATGATCGTATTGGCTTGAAAAAAATTACAGATTGCTCAAAATTTTCGAAGATTATAATGGGATGAATTTTAAATTATTTTTGTGATTCGAAATTGATTTTGAAAAGAAACAAAAATTTGGAAGGAAGAAAAAAATTTTGTGGGAGCTGGTTTTTTAGAGAACTACTTCCTGAGCTCTAATACCATGTAAGAAATGGTTTTATTCAATGAATAAATGAATGTGTAACTAATTTATACAAAACAAAAAGAAAATTATAATTATTAAAATGGACATAATTATGTGGAATCATATTCTTTGATAGCCTCTTGCTTCTCACCATTTTGTTATTGGTTGTTTCTTGTTGGTGTGTTGGTTGCCACGAATTGGATCTCAAGTTCTTTAAAATTTTACAACAATTAATAAATATGCACGGTGTATTTTAAAGTGAATTATATGATTGATTAAAAAAATTATGTTAATAAAATTTAATATACTATCAATTTTGTTAGTGAGTTTTGATTAATTAAATTATATTTCAATTCCATTAACCAAATTGACGGAAGATCATATATGTAACAAAAATAGATACTTTGGTAAGTATTTTCAATAATCGAAAGGTTGATGACATTTTTGTAAAAATTGAATTCGGACTAAGTTTTCATTTTATAATTATTAAGACAAACTTATTTAATCTTGTAATATAAATATTTGGTCAAATAAATCAAAAATTTTAAAAATTAAAATTTTTAAAGGTATAAAGAGATTTACATATTTTATTCTTTATACATAAAAAATGTGAATGTTTAAGGTGGTCAATCACCAATATCTTTTTATTTTTATTTTTTACACCAATAAAAATCTAAATATTCATATAATATATACATTTGTATACCTTTTTGTTAGGTTTTTTAAATCAGTAAATACTAAAATATTCATATAATAAATACATTTTTATGAATATTTATTTTGTATAATGCAATTTATTTTATTACATTAAGGATAACAATTCATACAATTAATGATTACTTATTTAATTAGTGTTCGATCAATTCAGTTATGATTAGAAAGTATTTTTTAATTTTTGTTATTTTTTACACATATTAATACCAAAATATTCATATAATAAATACATTTTTATGCTTTTTTATTATTTTTATACTAATAAATACATTTTTTGCTAGAATTTTTATATTGGTCGGCCACCGGTAACTTTTTTTTATTACTTTTTGTTATTTTTTACAACAATAAATATCAAAATATTCTTATAATAAGCACATTTTTATGTTTTTTTGTTAGTTTTTTAAAACCAATAAATACCAAAATGTTCATATAATAAATATATTTTTATGAATAATTATTTTATATAATGAAATTATTTTTATATCATTAAGAGTAATAATTTATACAGTTAAGAACTACCCTATTAATAAGTGTTTGATCAATTCACTTAAGACCATATTATATATTTTTTTACTCTTTGTTATTTTTTATAGCAATAAATATCAAACTATCCATATAATAAATACATTTTTATGAATATTAATTTTGTATAATACAATTATTTTTATTACAATAAAATGACAATTCATAGAGTTAATAATTACTCATTTAAGGATTGATTGATCAATTTACTTGTGAGCATATCATATTTTTGTTGAATGTTTATATAATAAATGTGTTTTTATAAATAGTTATTTTGTACAATACAATTTTTTTATTACATTAGGGGTGACAATTCATCTAATTAATGATTAACCATTTAATAAGTGTTAGATCAATTCACTTATAAACATATCATATTTTTGTTTAACTAATAATTTTTATATCAAAATCATATCATATCTCATATAAATTAAAAAAACAAAAAAAATACTAATTAAATTCAATCAAATCATGTATCTCATTCATATCGGATTAACTTCTTAGATAATGAAAAAATTAATTAAATAAATCCATATATTATTTTATTATATTTAACTTATTTATTAAATAAAATTATACAATTATTGTCAATATCATAAAAAATCACTCATTTTTATATTGTATTTGGATTATATTACTAATAAAATCCTTACTATTATATATTTATTCATTACCAAAATAAAAATTGATTAATGGTTTATTTTAAGAATATCTCTACATATCACTCTATAATATATTTTGACAACATTTTTTTAATTATAGTAAAAATAACTTAAAATTTTATATTTAAAAACTTACTTTCTTATTTTATTTTATAAAATAAAGAATTTAAAATCATAGTAATTATTTTTCGATAATTAATACTATATATATTTATTAAATTTGAATAATCAAACTCTACGTCTCCTCGAGTTTAAAAACTAGTATTAAAAGACATTAAAAAACAACAATCATGTTTCATCCCCTTTCTCTCTCCCTCTCATTCTCTCACACAGATTCTATCTCTCCATATTCTCATACTCTCTACCCCATTCTCTCTATTCACATTCTTTATCTCTCCTCTTTCACACTTTCATAAAATTTTATTAATAAAAAATTGAGAGTGAGAGAGAGAAAAGAGAAAGAGAGAAAAAGAGAGAGAGGCGGGTAACGGGAGGGCTGGATTTATTAATTTTCCTCTTTTCTTTTATGTTTTTTATTTTACTCTTAAAAAAATCATAATTTATAATTTTATTTATTTAATTGGTAATACTTTTAAATTATAAAACTAAGTAAATTTGCTCTAATAATCACAAGATAAAAGTACATTATATTTATAGTTATAAGACCTAGGTGACTCAATTTCTGCAGTTACCCTAATTTAAAAAAATATTATCAAATAAATAATGTTAGTTTGACTTGATTGTCTAAATAATCTTTAAATATAGGATTTGAAACATTACAATATATTATAAATATGTATTTTAATTACAATATCGAAATTATGATTAATTAAAACCGAACATATATATATTAATATTATTTTTTATATACATATGCATAAAAAATACAATTTAATAATAAAATACACAATATTTGGAATAATTAGATTGAATTTTATGTATTCTTATTTTTATATTTTCATTTACTTTAAAATATGTGCTAAATAATTAAAAAAATTAATTTAATATTTTAAATAATATAGTAGAGTAAAAATTGTATTAATATTTAATTTTTTAAATTAAATATATTTTTAAATAAATGTTAAATATATATATATAATTAAATAGTGAATAAATTATTACATGTTTATAACCAATGATTATTATCTAAATATATCAAAATTAACGCGGGTGGTTATCATTATTAAAATAACTATATTCGTCTATCTCATGCTTACTCTTAGTCCCAACTAACGGAACACAAGATTAGAAAAAACCCTCATTTATATGTAGTTTTATTTTTTTTAATAATAGTAATTACGTGATGTTCTAAAACAATCCCGAATAATGTCATGTCATATATATTTATTAAAATTTTCTTATATTTTTACTTCGAATAATATTTTTTTAAATAATATTATATAACATATACACGTTAAAATCAAATGATTTTTATTGAGTTTAAACACTTCATGAGAAAAGTTTAGTATCAGTATACTACAACAATGGGTAAAAAGAGTGCTTGGAACAATTAATGAGTATGTATTATGTATCTCAAAATAAATTATATCAATTGGACAAAAAATATAATGTTAATGAAATTTAATTAAATCACACATTTTCCATCATTTTAGTAAGCGGATTTTGATTAAATCATACACGTGTTGTCGACTTCATCAACAAAATTGACAAAAATGTGCCTTTGGACTTATTTCAACAATTTAAAGGTTGATGAAATATTTGCAACTACTCTAAACATGTTAGAAAAGAAAATTTATTGTAAGATAAATTATGTTAGTTGGACTTATTCCTCTGATCAATCATTGAATCTGTGATCTCAATGATGCAGGAGCTAAGCCTCTACTTATTTATTTCTATTTTGATTTTATTGTATTATTTTTCTTATTGTCGTTTTATCATTTTTCTCTGTCGTTTGTCATTTATGTTTTGTGTTTTATTTACTTGCCATACAAGTTGTTTTGTTATTAGGGATTTAGTTACCTAAACTTTTATGTAACTACCTTTAGGTGTATATCTTGAAGGGAAAGGAATGAGGTGAAGTACTTTTTGCATGATTATGTAACAAATTCTTCTGGGTTTTCTTTTTTTTTTGTTCTCGAATATTAATTTTGGTTTAGATTAGCTAGCTTCTCCAGTTCTTCTTCTGAGGTTGTTATTCCATCTGGTTTAAGTGCTTCTAGTCCAGAATTCCCAGATTTCATAATTAAAAATGACATTACCCAGTGGCCAAATGAATTTCACAAAATTTCTAGGAAGTTGTGGATAATATTTTTGACAGATATAACTTTTACTAGAAGTTGAAACCACTTGAAAGGTCTTGATTGATAGTCTCCTTAGGATTTATCCCATTTTGTGAGAGAACATTTCTTGATACTTGTGCTTCAATGTTTTTCATAATTGTGGCTATTTGAGTCTCTAGGTTATGAATTGAAGCCTTGGTATCCTACTAAAATTTAACATCATGATTAGTTAAAGCAAGAGTCATATCTTCTAGAGATTTATCTTGAGGTTTTTGAGATTGGTACTACTAAGATGGCCGGGAAGCCAAGTTGACATTTGTTGTTTAAAAATGTTGTGGGCTTATTGTTTGAATAGATAAAATTTGGATGATGCCTCCATCATGCATTATAAGTGTAGAAATGATCTAACAATATTGGCTTGTTCAAAATTATTATTTTGAAGAGTAAGGCATGTGTGATGAGATGTCCCATTGAAGAACACATGCCACAAGCCTTAACCTATCCACTAGTTATCTATTGCACCAAAGTAATTAGATTATTAACATGAACCTTAAGAGTGGGGCTAGTGTTTACCTCATTTACCTCTGTTTGTGGGTTAGTACAAATGCCAAATTTTTTGAGAGTTGGCTACCATAGTTGCAACTAGATTTCTTGCATCATGTGAAGTTTTATTCACTAAGCCTCATCCACAATCAACATCTACCATGCTTCTCTCCATGGGCATTAATCCTTCATAGAAATATTGGAAAAATAGTTGTTCAATAGCTTGGTGGTGAGGAAAACTTACACATAACCTTTTGAATCTCTCGCAATATTATATAGGGTTTTCTCATAGAATTGCCTTATTCCACAAATTGCCACAAATTGTGTTTTCTAATTTGAATGGCCTAAGAAGATGAAAAGTATCTCTCCAAAAAATAATTAGGTCATGTGAGACCATGTGGAGATAGTACCTGAAGGGAGATAATAGAGCCATTTCTTTGCACTATCAATAAGTGAGAAGATGAATGTTCTAGGTTTAATTTGTTATTTAGTGATCCCAATTGGTTTCATGGTAGAGCATACTACATGAAAGTCTTTTAAATGATTATTTGGATCTTTTCCTACTAAGTCCTTGAAAATAGGTAAAAGTTGTATTAGTCTTGATACGAGTTCAAATCCTACATCCAACTTGGGTACACAATGCACAATGGTTGCTACTTCAAGTCAAGTATAACTAATTTTTTAAGTGAATTGGTGATAGGGTAGAACCGACATCGCCGATCCTACCGTTACTTTGGTTTTATGTATTTATAAAACTCTCGCAAGTGCACGAATCATTTCGTAGAAAATGATAAGTATACTCCCAAGGTCGATCTAAGGAAGGAATGTATGTGGTTTTTAATTTATTATTCAAACTTTTAAAAACGAAATTAAATCCTAAACATCCTGTCACGATATTTTGGGTTTTGCGTTTTTAATCTAATTACATAAAAATAAACATAGATTCAATAAACATTTATGCAAATTTTATCTGTTAAAACAGTGGAGTATTTATGGATATAATAATTAAGTTAATTATGTTTGCTCATATTATTTAGGTTATTAAAGATATGAATTGATATTTATTGATTCTCTCTTTTTTATATGAATACCACCTTTGGAAGCGGGTTAGATATTCTTTGTTAACTAAACAAATCAATTAACACCTATGGGTGGGGTTGATAACTAATTTGGTTAATTAAATTAATTCCTTTTTCTAAGAGATTGAAAATGAACCATTTAAATGCCACCTTTGGTGGGGTTAGGCTTAAACTTTATTCAAGGTGTCCAAATTAAACATAAGAATTTAGTTATCCGAAGTACTAACTTTCAAGTTTTAAAACCACTACCGAAAACATGTTGTCAATACATTTTCGCATAATAATTCTTATAAAAACTTTTGAAATAGAGCTTCACTCTAACTACTGATCAGACTAACAAATAAAAGAGCACTACTCTAAATTAGACCTGATAACTAAACCTTAAAATCTAATTTTCGCATTTAAGTTTGTAATGAAAAATAATATATTTCTCTCTAACATTCTTAATATAAAATCTTGAATAAAAATAAAATCAATTCATTTTAGAGATTTTTACCTATTTAATATTTCGCAAGCATAACGACGTTATTATTAAATCATGTTTATAAACTGCCAGCACAGTTAAAATTAATCACAGACAAATTAAATATAACATGTAAGAATAAAGCATAAAAAATAACTCAAAGAAAATAAAATCCTTACATGTAACTTCGATGCTATTCCCCGTTCTTCCCGGAAAACCTCCAAGCGAATTTGCACTTCCATTTAGTAAATCAAAAAGCTAATAAATTACAAAAACATAACTAGTTCTTCCCAAAAAGGGAAGAACTCTAAAACTAAGAGAAATTAACTAAGAAAAGCTAAAAACTAAGAAAAACTAAAAAAATTTAAGAAAAGAGAGAAAGAAAGAGATAAGAGAATGAGCTTTGATGTGTGATTAGAAGTGAAGAGAAGCGGGGGTATTTATATGTGAAGATGGAGAGAAAAAGTGGGGGGAAAAATGTTAAAAAATTATGAAAATGCGAGTAGTGATCTTGACGTCATATTGATGACGTCCAAAGATGATACGTAGGCGTCAAGGCCGCGAAAATGGGGCGAAATGGCAGCAGCGTGCGCGGTAGGCTGGGGCGCGCACAGCGCCGCGCGGAAGGCGGCCGCGTGCGGGCGCGGAGAAACAGGAGATGGCGCGCGAACCAGGAACGGGCGCGGGCTAATGCGTGCGGATGTGGCGCGTGCCGGGCACGCGCGGTCACCGGGCAATGGGCGCGCGCTCGACGCTGGTGGGTCAAGTTGCGGCGGCCTTGGATTTTCTCTTTTTTGAGATTTTTGACCCCTTTGACCCATTTTGTCGAATTTTTCGATATTTGTTGACCTTTCCCCATATATTTATTAATATATTTGTGATCTATTGCTTCCAAGATTCAACTTTGAATCTTTAAGTTACGTTTTTAAGTGAAAATACCTCGAAAAACAATAAAAACACCCGTGATTCGAAAAAAGACAAATTTATATAAATATATGATAAAACATATAAATATATATATTTTTAATCAATTAATGTGCATAAAATCATGGTAATTTTAGTGCTTTTTGAGCACTCATCACAACCCTCAACCTTTCGCTAGTCCCTTAGAGAGAAGCGATAAAAACTAAAAATTAAACTATCCTAAATCACTTCCGTAGATTGACACGGTTGCATTTAGCCTATGCAACAAGCCTTTAAACCCCTAGGTTGCCCTAGTGGACGAGTTTGAGTCTCGTGAGGGTTTTCAGTAATGATACCCACAAACATTAAACTAAAAAAAAAAAAATTAAAAGAAATAATAACAACAATCAACTTAAAAACTAAAATTTACAACAAAATCAAAAATTAACTTTTAAGAATAAAAGAAAACAACGTAACACAAAAATGTCTCATACTTTTTAATCTCTTTTAAGATCATAATTAACATCTGAAGCATAAGTTATTTTAATCTTCTTAAACAATCATGATTTATTATAATAATTAGTTGAAAATCATTTTCATATTTCATATCAAAAATGTATCAATTTAATTTCACCCAATTTCAGTGTCATGAATCCGAATTTGCTTAACTCTATTCCTCACAAGTCAATACTCTCAAAACACTGAATCCTACGGGTTCAAACACTCATACTAATTTATATGCGAAAGAGTTGATGTATAGAAATGAACTAATATGTCGCGACATGTATAAAAAAGAAAGGCTCAAAGTGTTATTTTGACGTTGATCTCATGGAAGAATCAAATGTATAAATTATAAAGATATCATATATAAAAATTATTTTTCATGCATAAATCAAACTCATTAAGAAAAATTTCAAGATATATGCCTTTTACAAATGAAGAAAAATGCAATGACTTTTTAGGGGAATTACTTTCTATATCTTTTCTTTTGTAATTAGCCTTTACTCACAACTTTGTAGGCAATGTGGGTCATAGTATGTAGATTATACTATATATTCTTTCTCTCTATATTTTTCTGAAGATATTTTTCAATATATATCATTTTTTAGAGAGTCAAGCCATGTACAAATTGTACATTTTTTTGTTTTTTGGATTTTGGGTAATGCGGGTCATAGTATATAGATTATACTATATATTCTTTATCTCTCTATTTTTTTCTGAAGATACTTTTCAATATATATCATTTTTTTAGAGAGTCAACCCATGTACAGATTGTACATTTTATTTTTTTTAGGATTTTGGTGAGTGGTTAATTTTGTGGCTTTTTTTTTGTTTGATCTTGGTTTAGGTAACCCCAGATATGCCTTTTTTTTTGTAACAGTCATGCACGAATGAGATAAAAGCATATACTATCAATTTCTACTCAAATCATTTAATCTAAGCAAAAATAATAATAAAAAATATACGATACTCTATTAAGATGAGAAAAAATTCATACATTCAATATTAATGCCTATAGAGATCATCTAAGAATTTGAAGAAATAAGAAATGTGTTTGGAGTAGAAAAAATATATATTTCACTCTGAATAAGGGAATTTAGGCTCAAATTATATCTCACAAAAGTAGTCTCCACTAAAACAAATTCATAAATACCGATTTTGGGTTTAATATAATTTCTACATCTTATCAAGAAATACTAGTTATGACAAAAATTAACTAATTATCAAAAATAATTACATAATATTTCATGATATGTTTTCAAAAATTAATCTAACAGTACAAAAGACTTAATTATTTACTTAAATTTGATTTAAAGAAATGATAAATTTTTGTGAGAATTTTTTTTTTAATTCCAAAAATTACTAAATCACACAAGGAAAATAAAACCAAACACAAAAAATGAAGATGTGAACATAAAAAAGAAAAAATTAATAATTGTTTTTTTTTGAAATATATATATATATTTTTTAATTTTTAAATTGTTAAATCTTTTTTTTTCTAATTAAGCATGGTAACTTTTCACCACCCCTAACCTAGAACTTACATTGTTCTAAATGTAACAATTGTAAATTAAAGATAAAGAGAAAAGAGAAGAAAGATTACCTATTGTTGAGAATGTGTAAGTAGTAATGGAGAAATGTAGGTGCATTCATCATATTCATCATTAAAGTGTATACGTAGCATTGTCATGTGAACTTCTAACAACTCAACAAATATTTTTAGTTTTAACAATTTAAAAATTATTCACGTATAATTAAACTAAAATAAAAAATAGAAATTAAATAAATAAAAGAAAATTACCTAAAATGATGGGTTGCCTCCCATCCAGCGCTTAGTTTAACGTCTTAGCAAGACGTAACTTGGGGATTTCCTTTTAAGTAAACCCAATGTCCCCTCATCATTGAGTCAATCAAACCTACAAGTAAGACAAGATTGTCTACCTATACTGTTTCAAACATGCCCTATTGATTTTTAAATTTTTTCTGTACTAAAAACTAAGTACGGGCATGCTTCGGTTTTAGATAACCCACATCTAGCTGCAAATCAAATAATTAAGGCATCAAAACACAATTGTACCTAGATCAAACAAAGAAACTAACTCTTGAGATTGTAATTAAAACTTTAAAATTTTGGAGATAGTTTCAGATTTTTTTGTTTTTTTTTTAAGTTAAAATAACATAATCAGTATTAACCAATGGTGCTCCCAAGAAAGAATGGAGAGGCATAGCGTCCTTAAAAACCATCCTCCTGTATTGCAGCAACGCTCCTGTGAAAGACTAAATGGGCACAAAGGCTTCCAGGAACTATTCTCCTAGATAGAAGTCCTTTACATCTTTACTTTTCATGTTATTAAAGTTTAGTTAATTAAGTTAAGTTAAGTAAAAATTTAAATTAATTAAGTAAAAAAAAATATAAGTTAATTAAGTTAAGTTAATTAAAAAGCTAAGTTAGTTAAGTTAATAAAAAATCTAAGTTAATTAAAAAGTTAAGTTAATTAAGTTTAGTAAACTAAAAATCTAAGTTAATTAATTTAATAAAAAATCTAAGTTAATTAAAAAGTTAAGTTAATTAAGTTTAGTAAACTAAAATCTAAGTTAATTAAGTTAATAAAAAAGCTAAGTTAATTAAGTTAAATAAAAATTAAAAGAAAACAAAATAGTTAAAGAAAACAAAATTTTTAAAAAAAAATTAAACCAAAAATAAAATAAATTAAAAAAGTAAAAGAAAGATAAAAAAAAATAAAAATAAAAAGAGAAAAAAAAATTTTAATTAAAATTTAAGCCAAAAAAATAAAATAAAAATAATTGAAAAAATAATAATAATAATAATAATAATAATAATAATAATTGAAAAAGATAAAAGAACAAAAATAAAAGAGAAAAGAAAAAAATAAAAAAATAGAAAATAATGTTTTTGATTTTTTTTGAAAAGAAAAATTTATTTATTTTATTTTATTTTATTTATTTTATTTTTTTTATTTTTTTATTTTGTATTTTGTATTTTGTATTTTGTATTTTGTATTTTATTTTTTATTTTTTTTATTTATTAATTTAATTTAAAATTTATTTACGTTTTACTTCAAATTTCAAATTTCAAAATTATTTTATTATTCATGTTATAATTTTTTTTATTTATTATGAAATTGAAATTTGAATTTTTTTTACTTTTCACAAAAAACAAATTTGTTTTATTTTTTATATTTTCTTTATTTTATTTTTATTTTATTTTTTATTTTTTTTATTTTTTTTCAAATTTCAAAATTCAAAATTATTTTATTATTCATGATATAATTTTTTTTATGAAATTTAAAATTTGAATTTTTTTTATTTATTATGAAATTGAAATTTGAATTTTTTTTATTTTTTTTATTTTTTTTATTGTTTTTTTTTTATTTTTTTTTATTGTTTTTTTTTTATTTTTTTTTAAATAAAAAAAAATCACAATTATTTGCAACACAAAAAGTTTTTAAAATTTTGATAAATAATTTAAAAACGCTATTCCTTCCCCAAGAATCCATCTAAAAACTTGATCAGGCGGAACCGACATCGCTGATCCTCGCCTCGATACTTTGGTTTTATGTATTTATAAAACTCTCATAGTGCAACTAATCATTTCGTAGAAAATAATAAGTATACTCTCAACGTCCATGTAAGGAAGGAATCTATGTTGTATTTAATTTATTATCCAAACTTTTAAAAACGAAATTAAATGCTAAATATCCTGTCACAATATTTTTGGGTTTTGTGTTTTTAATCTAATTACATAAAAATAAACATAGATTCAATAAACATTTATGCAAATTTTATCTGTTAAAACAAGAGAGTATTTATGGATATAATAATTAAGTTAATTATGCTTTTCCATATTATTTAGGTTATTAAAGATATGAATTGATATTTATTGATTCTCTCTTTTTTATATGAATACCACCTTTGGTGGGTTAGATATTCTTTGTTAACTAAACAAATCAATTAACACCTACAAGGAAGTGGGGTTGATAACTAATTTGGTTAATTAAATTAATTCCTTTTTCTAAGAGATTGAAAATGAACCTATTTAAATGCCACCTTTAAGCGGGTTAGACAACTTAAATTTTATTCAAGGTGTCCAAATTAAACATAAGAATTTAGTTATCCGAAGATTTACTAACTTTCAAGTTTTAAACCACTACCGAAACACATGTTGTCAATACATTTTCGAGATAATAATTCTTATAAAAACTTTTGAAATAGAGCCACTCTAACTACCTAAGCGATTGTACTAACAAATAAAAGAGCACTACTCTAAATTAGACCAGATAACTAAACCTTAAAATCTAATTTTCAGATTTAAGTTTGTAATGAAAAATAATATATTTCTCTCTAACATTCTTAATATAAAATCTTGAATAAAAATAAAATCAATTCATTTTAGAGATTTTTACCTATTTAATATTTCGCTAGCATAACAACGTTATTATTAAATCATGTTTATAAACAGCCAGTAGAGTTAAATTTAATCACAGACAAATTAAATATAACATGTAAGAATAAAGCATAAAAAATAACTGTAAAGAAAATAAAATCCTTACAGAACTTCGATGCTATTCCCGTGTCAGAAAACCTCTGCCGACTTGCACTCCCATTTACTGAATCAAAAAGCTAATAAATTACAAAAACATAACTAGTTCTTCCCAAAAAGGGAAGAACTCTAAAACTAAGAGAAATTAACTAAGAAAAGCTAAAAACTAAGAAAAACTAAAAAATCTAAGAAAAGAGAGAAAGAAAGAGAGAAGAGAATGTGTTTTGAGGTGTAAATAGAAGTGAAGAGAAGGGGGGTATTTATATGTGAAGATGGAGAGAAAAAGTGGGGGAAAAAATGTTAAAAAATTATCAAAACGCGGAGCGGTGATTGCTGGAGTCCTACTGGTGAAATCAGCATGACATGAAGCGATTCTTGACGCAAAAATGGGGCGAAATAGCAGCGCTGCGGCGTGCGTGCCGCGGGCTGAGGCGTGCGGACGTGGGGCGTGCTGCGTGATCGGCACGCCGTGGCGGGCGCCGGCGCGCGGCTCGTCGCGGCCGGTAGTCATAGGCGGCGGCGCGATTTTCTCCTTTTTGACATTTTTGACCCTTTTGATCCATTTTGTCCAATTTTTCCATATTTGTTGACCTTTCCCCATTTATTTATTAATATATTTGTGATGTATTGCTTCCAGTATTCCTCTTTGAGTCTTTAAGTTACGTTTTTAAGTGAAAATACCTGAAAAAAAATAAAAACACCAGTGATTCCGAAAAAGACAAATTTATATAAATATATGATAAAACATATAAATATATATATTTTTAATCAATTAATGTGCATAAAATCATGGTAATTTTAGTGCTTTTTGAGCACTCATCAATTGGGTCTACTACTACCATATCTTTGTGTCCAGTTTAGATTCACTTGAAGAAGTGGATTCTCGTGTATCTACTTATAGTGGCCTTATTGTATTCAGAAACTAAAATTAAAAGAAAAAAAATAAAAGTTAGTAAACCAAATATAAAAATGAAAAAAAAAATCTCAAAAAAAAAAAATTAACTAAAATAAAAACAAATTAAATTAGTGAAATAAAAATCTAAAAATAAAAAATCTAATAATTAGTGAAAAAGAAGTTACTAGAAAAATAAAATAAAAAAATAAAAAGGATAAAATTTAAACTAATAATTAATGTTGAAATTATAAAAACAATCACCAACAACGGTGTCAAAAATTTGATACACTTGAAAACACCCAAGTGTGTAATCAAATTGTACAAATGATAAATAATTTAAGAAAAAAGGTTATGGAACATACGAGGTTTGCTAAAATAACTACCACTACTTATTAACTTGTTAGTTAATTAGTAAATTGAGGTTTTGAAATTTTTTTTAACTAAAAATAAAACATAAAATATTAACTAAAATACATAAGCCCACAGATTAAGAGAAATATGTGATTATGAGATTATCCTCACCATTAGTCTATAATGTAACTAATTATATCATGAATCAATATTAGAATTATCCTTAAATTCTTAACTTTAGCTTAAAATATCTAGGCAACTAAGGCTAGACTTCATACCGCATAAGTTTCTTAGTTTGTAATTGATTAAAGGTCCACTTATCAACCAACCTGAGCAACCTAGTCATATCGCTAGATAATTCATTTATTATGTTACGTCCTAAAAAAGAGATGATTAAACTATAAAAGATTACAATTCTTAATAACCTTTAACAAAAGTATTACCCCTGCTTATCACATTGTCATAAAGCAACGAGATACCACTTTGAATAAAAATATTAGTAATTTTATTCTCATAATTTACTAACAATCTTAGACTAGTATAAACATATACATGTAGTAAACTAGTTAGCTATTTTAATATATACATGCATGTCCATGACATTTAATAATAATGTTGAAAATATATAAAATTAAGGATTGAATATAAGATTATCATAACTTTTTATTAATTAAAATCATAGTCTAGGGCTTAAAAATTACCCACAATTACATAAATAAATTAGCTAGACATGGATTTTGAAAGAGTCATAATTAAAATAATGGAAGACTAAGAAGAAGAAGAAGAAGAAGAAGAAGAAGAAGAAGAAGAAGAAGCTAATTTTTACTATCAATGGATGAGTTCCAACTTTTTAATTTCCTCTTTGAATTCCATTTTGTCTCTAACCTTCAATTTCTTTGTAGACCTACATATTGTCTATAAATTTATATGTCTACAATTCGTGGTTTCTTTTATTGTTAATCCTAGCTATATATTTATAGCAAAAGAGTTATATGTAGTTTCAATGTAGTTAGGATTAGGTTTGTAGAGGTTTAAAGCAATTAAAATGTTAATCTAACAAATATGAAATTGTTGGATGAAGTTGAGCTAAAAATCAGGCATTGGAATACATATCTGACTTCATGGAGCGCTACGCATGTCAACTCATGTCGCATCGTAACCTTATTTCCATATATGTGCAAATTCATCCCGAGAGTACTATGCTATGATGCATATGTAATCATACTGTAGGGCGCCCACAGTTTAATGTTTTGATCTCTCCTCATATCTGACTTCATGGGGCGCCATGCATGTCAACTCATGTTGTGTTGCAACCTTATTTCCATATATGTGCAAATTCATCCCGAGAGTTCTATGCTATGACGCATGCGTAATCATACTATAGGGCGCCTACAATTTAATGTTTTGATCTCTCCTTGATATATCTTGTATAAATGTTTACATTTTGACCCTCTAATATGTGAAATTGTTCCCTTGATTGTGAGAATTTGATTGGTCCTTTATCATTTGCATCTATTAAGTCCAAAATTACATGAAATATATCAAAATGCATCCCGTGATTTTGAAAACATAATTTATAAAATACTCAAGTTAAAATACGATATTAAAACATATTTCATTCATTTCCAAGTAAATCACTAGATATGCATGCTTTTAGGAAAATGATACCGTTTGGGAGGCCTTATAGCACTTGGGAAGGGACAAGGCTATTGTAGCATCGAAGGTTAGGTTCTTTTAGCCTAAGTTAAGAAGTGAAGTGGCTAAACTTTTCCAACATTTCTCTATTTGTCAAACTATTAAAGGAGAATATCAAAATACTGACTTTATATTCCCCCACTGCATATTCCCAAGAATAATATTTGGGAAGATATTAGTTTGTATTTTTATCTTCGGGAACTCTAACACTCAAAGGCATGTAAATTCAATTATGGTAAGGTTGACATATTTTATTAAGATGGTTAGTAGGCATTTTTTAAGAAATTCTTATAAGATGGTCACTAATCTTCTTATATTCTTTATTATATGATGGTTGTTGATTGTCCTATTTACTTAAAATAGAGCAGCCATTGACTGTCCCATTTACTTGAAATAGGACAGCCATTGACCGTCCCATTTACTTGAAATAGGACAGCCATTGACCGTCCCATTTACTTGAAATAGGATAGTCACTAACTGTCCTATATGGTTTCTTATAGGATGGCTACCAACCATCCTATTTACTTAAAATGATCGTCTTATATAGTTTTAACAAGATATAGTTTGTGGTTGTCTTATATATACATATTAGACGATCACTGATGGTCATATATATATGTTTTTTTTTAATTTTGATATTTATTATTTCTTATTTTTATATCTAAATAAATAAAATCTCATATCAAAAGTTTCAAAATATAGATAATATCACATTTAATTCTCAATTCATCACAATAAGTTTTCCTCATTTTTATTCAATTCAAGATGTCCATCATTCATTCTCAAATTATCACAAGTTCATCTTTCAAATAAATACACATAAGTTCGTATACTTGGAAAACATAAAAATATATATACCTCAAAAATCAAGTTAATTAAAGATCACTACATAGATTATAATAATTATTACACTATAAATTCTAAACCTTACACAAATGTATAATTACTTACATAAATATATAATTTCTCTCATTTAAGTTTATCTCATCAATTATATTAAAGATAATCAAACATGTACATGCTCTACCACAATTGCTCCAACTCTATTGGTAAGTATAGATCTTTACTTGAGAACTATACAAGATAGTCAATTTTTTAAAACTAGATAATCAAGAAATATTACACATATATGCAAATATATAATTTAGACTTACCATATATCAATGGTCAATTTAACTTTATAGCAGTTCTATGTTCTTTTAACGAAAAAGAAATATTATAAAGTTAATTTCAGAAGTAAGCATTTATTAATCTCTGAAGTCTTAAAGGTTTCTGCTAGACAAATGTGTTTGAAAATAAATATTATTAATCTATTTAGTTTCCTTTTGTGTGCTAAGTATCCTATTAGACTTTTATATCACTAGTGTTACAAACTTAGTCTGCTTCTTGTTTTCGCTTCTTGTTTTCTCTACTTTTAACTATTTCTCAGTACTGCCAGCATAGCTAAAGTAGTTTCAAGTCTTTTATTTTATTTTTTTTGGTTTTAAATGAGACCAGTAACAGCACAACAAAAAGTTTACCTAAAGAGTTACTTGGAAAGTAAACTTCAGCCTCAAGAGGCCACACTACCACTCTTGTCTTTATCTTGTCTCCAAGTATGAGCTGCAATGCAGTATTTATTCAAACACATATAAGTAGTGTACATTTTTGTAAGGTCTGATATAGGATAGAAATTTTTAAGATTGTTATGCCAAGTACCAGAGCTCCAAAAGCTGCAGGAATTCCAACAGTGAGACCCATAGCAGTGATGCTCTTCCCATTCTTCGTCCTACCAAATTCCAGCAAAGTAGCTGCATGTTTCTCTGCTGGTTTGTTATCAGGAAACTCTACCTCCACTTTATGATGCAATAGCACCATATCTAGATCATATATAACACAATCAATTTGGAGCAAAAATGCTTATTTTTTTTATTCGTTGTTAATATGCTGCAACAAGATATATTTGGTGCAGCGCTTTTTGCCTAAACTTTCGATCTTAGTTGTGTTTATTAATTGTCGTTACTTACACAGCGCTTTTTGGTTTCTAGTATGAGGATGGAGCTATATTGTGTTTATTAGTTGTCGTTACTTACACAGTGAGTTAAATGTGATGTCAAGTATTGTTCACAGTAGAGTTATATCTCAAATCCTTTATTGAATGACTACTGATAGTTTAAGTGCTAGTTTGCTATAAAGTATGTTGGAAAAGATAATATTTATAAAAACTAGTGTAACCTTTTCCCATATTATTTTTTTATATTACTTAAAAGATGTATAAATAGTGAAGAGTTGGTTATTGAGATTAGACTCTAAAGAATACCTATTTTTGTGGAAGGGGAGAGAACTTAGGTAAATATGATCATCAGCGCACGTGCGCCGCCGTCCGACCGGCCGTGCCGAGTCTGTGGCATTTTATTTTTTGAAAAAAAAAAAATTTAAAAATACTTTTTTACTTAGAAAATAGTTGTTACATTTTTTCTCAGAAAAACAACCGTTATTTTCGTTTACTCAGAATATGACCGTTGTTTTCTTTTATTTAGAAAATGACCGTTACTCTTATTTATTCAGAAAATGACCGTTATTCGTCTTTACTCAGAAAATGGCCATTACTCGTCTTTACTCAGAAATGCCGTTACTTGTCTTTACTCAGAAAATTATCATTACTCGTCTTTACTCAGAAAATGCCGTTACTCGTCTTTACTCAAAAAATAGCTGTTACTCGTCTTTACTTAGAAAATAGCTTTTACTCGTCTTTACTCAGAATGACTGTTATGTTGTATGCAATGAATAAACTCCCTCTAAGTTTTATGACTCTTCAAAATAAAGTAGTATAAAACAAAAATTTATAGAATATGATACATATAATTTTTCTCTTTAAATGAGGTAAGTAAACTTATTTAAACATGTTTAGACTTCAAAAGTATGTCAATTAACTTATTTATAATCAGCCATAGAGGATTCAAAGGAAAGAATATCACCTATCATGAAAAATTGCAATTGTATAATTAATTTCACAAAATGAAAACTATATACCAAGAAAGAACTTAAACTTTTTATTCCTTTTTTTATATATAAGGATTAGTTATTTATTTATTTTCATTTTGTATAACCACTTTTGGCTCTTTCTTTTAGTACTTGCAAAGCTTTTCATGTTTTATATCATTTTCTCTTTTATTTTTCCTTTTTTTGTTAAGGAATGATACACAAGCCGAAAAACCTATCACGTCTTAACGATCACATATCACGTCTTAAATAATAGTTCTTACAAAATGAGTCCTATTACCTATGAATTCCTTCAACCCAATAGATCAGTAAAACGATCAAAGTACAGGTGAATATAGTTAAATGAAAATTCAAACAGTATAAATGATGAGTTCTATCTTCTATAGAACTATTTCATATTCTCTTCTTCATTTTCGCTGTCAAAAGTTATAATTGAGTATCTTGATAGTTGATTAAAGAAAGTAGTATTAAGATTAAGAATTCATAATTAAAGACTTAGGATATTATATTGATGGTTAGTTTATAACATAAGTTTTACAAGTCTAAATTTTAGTTTTAAAAATATAAAATTATGGCTTTTAGTAGAACTTCTTTGTTTTCTTCTTTAGCTTCTTCTGATAATAATTTTTCAGATTCTGCTTCTTTTTCTTCTGTAGATTATTTTTCTTATTATCAAAACAATAAATCAGTTTATGATTCTTTTCAAAACAATGAAAGATATAACCAACTCTCTTTCGAACAAAATCATTTTGATACTCAAAACTTCTCTTTGGAAGAAACTCAAAAATCGTTTGAAAACCAAAAACCTTTAAAAAGAATTGGTAGCACAAAAGCTTATATTAAAAACCATAAATCTTCTAAAAAAGATTATTCTATCAAAACCACATAAAGAGATCAAAGTCTCTTCTGATTTATAAAAAAAATAGAGTTTTTCAAAGCTCTACTAAAAAACAGCTAAAAGTTACGAACTCTAAAATTGGTGTTGAACAAACATCAAACAAAAAGAAAGAAAATATTTCTAAAAAAAACAAGGAAAGAGATATCCAAACATCTCTATCTTCTCAAAATCAACCTAGGTATTCTACCTTAGAAATACCTAATTCAAAACTCAAAGGAGTAGAACAAAATCAGGAGATGAATCAATCACCTCCGTCAACACCTTCAGTCATAACCTATGAAAATAAGTTTAAATTTTTAGACATGAAAATCCTACATCTAGATATTGACATTCCCTTCAATAGCTATATCAAAACTTAGTTTATTAATAAATACTCTGAAGCAAACCAAGCAACCTTCATGAGAAAACATAACAGGTATGTTAACCAATACTAATAAAACATAGGCTTTTTTGATTGGCTTGAGTTATATTACTCTAGAAAGGGTAGAAACCTTAAAACCACCATAGCCACTAAGGAAAACACCTATTTGGGAAACCCTAGTTGATACAATCGAGGTTGAAAACCCTCCATTGAAACCTATCAACATCCCTTATAGCAAAACCTAAAATGTAGTGGCTTTCTCTCTTCAAAACCCCCAAGAAGATTCCACTTTTAGCATTAAAAATATTTTCTTCCAAAAAGAGCTTACTAGGCTATAACATCCATACCAAAAAAATTGATGTTTTCTCCAGCTCTGAAAAAATAGAATTCCTAGAAGCTATTAGGAATCAAATAACAAAAGAGGAGTTAGAAATAAATAAATCCAACTCTGGTTGTCTATCCACACCTATAGTTCCAGAAAAATTTCAGATATCACCTGAAAATATTATCATCTTACATGCTGATATTTCAAAAAACCTTACTAGAGAATATTAGTGTCATCTCACAATCAAACCTTAATACGTCTGAATCATTTCAGGAACTGCCTCCTGAAAAATCACACTGGCAAAATGAGTCCAAGCGTACTAGTTCTAACTCTATAACGCTAGAAGAATCACAAAGTCACCTCAGGTAATGATGTCTTACACTTAGACTATGATATCTACAATGATAAAACATTTTAGGCACCATTTCTTGAAATTTCTCAAAACACTTTTAAGGACAATAGTGTCTTACACCAAGATGCTAATACCCCTGATGAAACAAGCTAGAGTTTACCCAACTTTAACACTGGTATTCTAGAAATAGTCAAAATCACTCTTAAGAAGAGAGAAACCAAACCTTCTTCTTTTTCAGAAATCAGTACTGAAGAAATCACAATGGAATATTTCGACAGCCCACTAAATGATGATTGGAAAAACCCCAAAACCCATAGTGTAGTAGCAACTAATACCTCTAAAAATATAATCATTCTGGTACCTTCTCTTGGAACATCACAAATCACTTCTTAGAGTGTTGATATCTTAGAATTTGATACCACTATCTTTGATGAGCAAACTTTTCAGGAATCATCCCCTAAAAATCCTCAAAACATTTCCCAAGATGCTAGTATCTTACACTAAGATGCTTGTATTCAAAAATTAATCAGTTAAAACATCACAGAGTAACTGTATCTTACATAAGCATTCCAGTAACTTTGATACAAGAACATATTAGGAACCGTCTCCTAAAATTACTCCATTAAGTTGTAAAACCTTATCACCAATGAACATCATACAAGCTAGGTCCCCAGATTTAGGAACCCAGCCAAACTAGTTCATTAACAACAGATATAGTGCTTCATCCATATATCAATGGAATATTGATGGCATGAACGACGAAAAAAATCGTAAACCTATTACAATAGATGACTATGGCATCAAATGCTTATAAAACCCAATTTAGAACTTCAAACAAAATAGTTGCTAAACTCCTCATAGCTAGCTTCTCATGCCAATTAAAAGGATGGTGGGATTTCCATCTTACCAAGCAATAACGGTTGGATATCTTAAATGCTATCCAAACTAGAAATGATGGAGAACCCATTCTTGATCATCACAAAGAAGTTATTCATGATGTAGTACCCACTTTGATATTAACAATATCATTGCATTTTATGGGTGACTCCTCACACATAAATGATCAAAACACCGAGCTTCTTTCAAATCTTTAGTGTTCAAAACTCAGTGATTTTCACTGGTACAAAAAAGCTTCCTTAGTAGAGTTATGCTACATGAAGACTCTAACCAACCCTACTGGAAAGAGAAGTTCCTTGCAAGACTTCCTAATTACCTCTTATGAGAAAAAGTTAGAAACAAAATTCGTGAAACATTTCGGACATATATAATCCCTTATAATCAACTCACTTATGGTGAATTTATTAGTTTCTCTCAAAACCAAGGACTTGAAATCTTAAAGACTTGAAGTAATAAAAATAACTGAAAAGGGAAATGTGTGAAACGCAAAAATAACTGAGTTCTTACTGTAAATAGTTTGACATTTCTCTTACTAAAATCAAATACTGAAATACACTCTATAGTAGAAAAACATCTACAAAACCATATAAGAGATCTCCCAAATATCCAGGAGCCTCTTAAAAAATAATCACTTTCTATAGATGTGGCAAGAAAGATCATACTTCAACATACTATCGAGTTTCCAAGAAACTCCATAAATCAAAACTTGAGAAAGAGACTTTCTAAAAGGTCTCTACTCTTCC
This sequence comes from Hippophae gyantsensis, assembly GCA_030763125.1. Taxonomy (NCBI): domain Eukaryota; kingdom Viridiplantae; phylum Streptophyta; class Magnoliopsida; order Rosales; family Elaeagnaceae; genus Hippophae; species Hippophae gyantsensis. The sequence continues at coordinate 35,691,464 of CM061034.1, forward strand.
CATTAAAACCTTTGAGTCTGAAGCCTATTCTGAAGACTCTTCTGATAGTCAAAACCCTCAGAATGATGAATTAGTCACAACTTATTCTAATTCTGATAAACCAAAAATTAAAACCATTAGGCTAGAAAACAAACAGCCTAAAGAAAATGATATTTTAAAACTAGAAATTCAAACAAAATTTGTAAAACAAAGATTTTCTATATATCAATTTTTTTTCCTAAAGGAAGCTTGTAAACCAAACTTCCAAGAAAAAGATATAAAATCCCAACTACATTCTCCATGCATGTTTTCAAAATATGAGTTTTGGAAGATTCCTTTTAAGCCAAAACACCATTACAGAACAACATTCACTGCTCCATTTGGACAATATGAATGGAATGATATACTATTCGATTTAAAATATGCACTTTCTGAGTTCCAAATAAATCATATTTTTAACCCATCCTCAGAACTCTGCATTATTTATATCGATGATATGTATGCACAATATTTCAAAACTTTCTTTTACACCAGTAAAATAAATCATTTTTACCAAGGAAAGAAAGGGTTGATTGCCTAACAAACCTCTGGCCACAGAAATCCTTATTCCAAATATTATTTACCAACAATCTTATATATTACCAAATTTCAATCTAATACATTTTTTTATTAAGGATCGAAGTCTTACAAAATATTTTACAAAACCTTGCCTTCAAACACATTTATACCCAATGGAAAAATATATTAAATATCTTTAAAGATACAAATTCATTACCAAATTTCCTAATAAAGGAATTCTCATAAAACCTGGCAATACCAAAGAAAGAAAAGGAAAAACTACTAATAAAACCCTTTTCTTATTCAAAACACATTTCCTCTTCAAAATCTAGTATCACTTGGAAGGAAGAACATTACCCATAACCATTTCTTCTTTTAAACCCATTATGATCTGGTCTAGAATAGTCTAGTCCAAAACTCAAAAGGACTCACAATCCAATGACAAAACCAACCAAAAGCAAAAATGGAATTTGTTCCATTCTATAAAATTTGAATACTCAAAACCTTTTAGAATTATCTTCAAGAGATTAAAGAATCAAAATATTTAGAGGCCCTAACCTCTGCATATATAACTTCTAAACTTATTACAAAAGGAAGAAACTTCTTTAAAAATTATTTCTCAGAAAGAGGAGCCATCCTTATTCATAATCTCAAGAATAGAGAAAGGAGAGTCATCTCCAAAATTACTTTCAAAACCAACTCATTATATTTCTAAACAAACTACTCATACTATTATGATAATTATGCAAGGATTTAATAAAACAAATCCTTATATTTCTGAACCAAAAATATTTTCAAAACAAGAATTCTTTACCAAATATTCTCAAAAATTTGTTATATAAAACTTGGAACCTAACTAAAACCCCATAATACTATCAGAGTATTTTGGATTCATCCAATACTCAAAACTTCCATTATTGGAATCATAAACGAAGATGGAACATTTCCTTCTTAATTCAAAACCTAGAGTGTTCATCATTTTGGATACTCTATTTTCAAACTATTAAACCTATTAAAGTACCTTGGATGCATATCGACTGGTGGAAGTCTTCTATTTCCCTACCAAGAATCCAAGAAATACATAACTTGTTCAAAACACTCTTTAAACCCAGAAAGAGTCAACCTTGTGTATCTTTCTTGTAAAACCACACCTCCCTTAATTATATCAATTGATCTTTGACACAGGAGATATGATCAACTAAAATGGTGGATAACACCCAATGTCCTCAACACAATTTCAAAACCATCGATGGAAGAATGGAATAAAAATTTTCAACCAACCGAACACCAACTCTTAGCTTAAAAGGCCAATATATCATTTTCTGCAACAAGATTAGAACATTTGGACACCATACAACAAATAGCAAAAGACAAAACAAGATTGTCCAAGAAACATATCCAATTACTCTACACTAGAAAATTTAAAACCTCTAGGAATGATGGAAAAGACTATTTGGGATCTTCACCAAAAATATATTATTTCAAAACCTATGTAAAATGTCCATTGGGCCTTATTCATGAAAAATGGCCTTTGGGCCTTATAAGTTGTATCAGGGTTAAAAACTCATACATTTGTATTAGGGTTATAATCCCATCTACTTGTATAAGGGTTAAAATCCCATTTAGATGTATCAGGGTTTAAAGACCATGTATTATAAAAATTAAAGCCTAATGTATAGGGCCTCAAAAGGGTTTAGAGCCCATCAATGGTGACATCAACAAGACGTCACTACAACATTAACATCATGGTGACATCAATAAGACATCACTAAGACATCATCACCAAGTGGACATCTATGTGATGTCACTTCGGCATCAATAGCCAACACTATTAAGTCAGCACCAAAGACAAAACGGCAAAAGAGTGGCCGAAAATGCACTATTCAAGCAACAATGCAAAACATCAACTATAGTAAAAGGTGTAAGATAAAACACTATTCCCTAAACAGTAATAGTATCTTCTATAGTATAAAGTTGGCAGTAGAACACTATTTACCAAACAGTGCAAGCATCTCAAACAGTGCCAAATTTTGGTTATAAAAGGAGAACTCCTCTCCATTCAAAAATAAGTCTTGTTTTAACCCCTACAAGAACTATAAGTCTTGTTTCAACCACACAAGCATTATCTCTTATCACCTACTATGAACCAAATGATGGATAATGTTTGTTTGCATGCAATGGAATTGTTTTTACAATTATTCCAATGACAATTGATGATTTGGATTTTTAATCCCTTATCATTTTGGATTTTTTTTAATGTTCCTTGATATTCGGTGTGATTGGTTTTGATTTCTACAATTGTTAATAGGTTGGTAGCTGCAGCTTGTATATGGGTGGTTTGTTGATGAGCTTCCAGATTCCTCAAGTTTTAGCTTCTCATGTTTGATTGAGATTTGGTAGTTTTCCAAGAAATGATTTTTCTTGTTGCATCCGTAATATGTTATATTTTTTAATTTCTTCTTATCTTTTAGTAAGATTTTTTAGAAATTATTATGTGATGTTTTTGGAGCTATATTACCTGTGTTTTGATTCCTAATTTCTTCTAGGAAGTATTTTTTGTTTCAAGAAGATATAGAATCCTTCTGGGTTTTGAGAAGAGATAGGAATGTTTGGAATTCTTGGTGAAGATTTTTATTATCTCTTTCTTTGATAATGGTAGATATCTCATAATGATGGATGGAGTTATTTTTGATGATATTGAGATTTCCAATTTCGGGTTCATCTATAAAGAGAAAGGTGAATGTTGCTCCTTTGTGGCTAAAATTGATTTTATCATGTCTTACTAGGTATGGACTGATAACATAATAAAAGGTGTTCCTAGTATGAATTGATGACTAACATTAGATACCATAACAAATGGAATCTTGATGAGAAATATTTTGTTAAGAACACCAAGCTCAGTTTCGCCAATGATGTTTATTTTTGCATTATTAGATGAGTGGAGTTTCTTAGTGGCTATTTTGTGGAAATGTCGTGAGACAAGTCCTTGGTTAATGCAATTGAGATCGACGCTTGTGTTAAATAAGGCCATGGTCTAAATTTTTGAGTTATAAGGAAATACAAGAGTGATTATGATCCTATATTTCCTTGAAGTAATATTTCTAAGAAGTTAGAGAACATCATCTAGAATTCTTTCTAATGTCTTTAATTCTTGTAGATTTAGTTCACCAATTTTGTCTAGTTATTCATTTGAATCACTCGGTGTGGTGAGGTTATGACCATTACTCTTTTGGTAAGAAATTAATGTTTTCATGTTTTTATAATATTGTTTAAATTGTTTGATTTCCAAGTTGATGGTTTTGATTTTATCCTGGAAATCTTATATTTGATTTTGTGGCTTCAAGGTTTTATTCTTTTTTTTCCAATGCATTAGTAAGGTCGTAATAGCCTATGCTGGTTGATGGAAACTCAAAATGATTTGGTTTTGGTTGGGTTTTGGCCAGGGTATTGGTCAAATGGACTAGATATAATTTGGTAAGATCAGGGTCGTTTATCCTAAGGATTTTTTCTTAAAGTTGGTCTTCTTCCTTAGTTAATACATTGATCTTTGTTTTATAATGAGTATCATAGTCAGAGGATGCCAACTCATCTACCCATGGGTTTAAGTCATTAGAGTCTTCAATCCAAGATTCAGACTTAGATGATGATGATTCATCTACCATTAAAGTAGATATTTTGTTTAAGGTGCCTTCTTCAAGGTTTAATTCATGCATTTTTTAGACATCTTACCGCATTTATAACAGGTAAACTCTTTAATTTTTTAAAAATATTTTTTTTATTTTTAGAATCTTTGTTAAAGTTTTTGTTATAAGGCTTTTTATAAAAATCTATTAACCCACAAAAATTTCTATCTTGGTTTCATAACTGGTGGAGATCATCTGGATCTATTCCTGTAATCCTCATCCCTCTGGTGAAGGAAAGCAATGAAACTTTTTCCAAACATTTCAAACCTATACTAAAAGAGAAAATATTCCTTCATATATATCTTTGCATCAAAATTCTACGTTCTATAGGTATGTCAATGGGTCTTAAAACCTGTTACATCGGAGGTAGTAACTATTAATCACCTATTTCAAATTAAGTAGTGGTCATCATTTACGATCTCCAAATCCATATTAAACCAGCCATAAAAAAATGGTTGACCAAAAGAGGACATAGAGAACCGAAGGTAGAAGACCTACAACAAACTTTGCTTTTCTTACCTTAATGGGCACACACCAATGCCTTCATTTCATAAGAAAAAACCCAAGAAGAACTATTTGAAATTATTAAGCAATTATCACATGGATCTCCTTGACAAACCTTTAGAAACAAGGAAGATTCAAACAAGACTCAATCACCAGATGAAGCAGTCTCATCGCTATCACCAATCTCCAGTGCCTCCTCAGGAAACCACCTAAGACCTACTGAAGAAAAAATAATATATTTTACTATAGTAGTCATTGTAACGTCGGCTGAAGAAGCCAAAATAGAGAACGATGTAGACAAATCACTGTTCATAAAACAATAAAAGGTTCTCACTATTTACAATAGTATCAATATCTTCTACAGTATAAAGGTGGCGACAAACTACTATTCATAGTATAGTAAAAGCATCTCCAATAGTATCAATTGGTAGACAAAGTACTATTCATTGAACAGTACAAGCATGTGGACACAATATCATTTTGGTTATAAAAGAGTACCTCATTTCAGATCAGAGGCATCACTTCCATTACCCACAATTATCTACTCTCAAGTTCGCACCTACCCATGCTCTCTAATATTAGTTTTTAATTTCTAATCTTCATGACCTTCAATTTTATATTGTAAATTAAGTAAGTTTGTATTTCTATTTTATATTTTAATTTTAATATTTATATTTTGTTTGTAAACCTATGGCTGGCTAAGCCGCTTAATCAATCATTATAATATTCTTGTTAATTAATCTTGTTATCTTATTCTTTAGTATTACCTCTTTGATCAACTCTCCAAATCCTTGGTGCACTTGTTAAAAGAAGATTCTAATCAACCTTTCTGGAAAGAGAAGTTCTTAGCAGGACTTCCTCCACTATTAGGAGAAAAAACCAAAAACAAAATCTGCGAGAATTATGGGAATCACATCATCACTTATGATCAATTCACACACACACACACACACACACACACACACACATATATATATATATATATATTGGTAGCTTCCTATTTATTTGATTTGATTTTATGTAATATTTATCTTTTCATAATATGGCATCATTTGGTAATAGAAAGAAAAAAGAAAGAAAGAAATGCTATAAAAAAATAAGAATCTTTCTAATTAAATCTATATTGGTTTAAAATTATTATTTTATTTATGGAATAAAATAAATTGGGTTAGAAATAGGAGAATGAAGAAAACCAATAATAGAACAAAAATGAGAAAAAAATGTCAACTCATCAAATTTCTCACCATACTAATTTATTATAAAAAGGAGAGTTGCTTCAAAATTATTTATTTATGTTTGTTAATATTTTTATTTATGGAATGAAATAAATTGGGTTAGAAAGAAAAGAACGAAGAAAATCAATAATAAAATAAAAATGAGAAAAAGTGAATATCAACTCGTCAAATTTCTAATATAGATGATATACAAAGTAAGGTGAAAAGATACTTATAGATATAAACTTGAATAGATATGTTTCTAATAAAATAAGGATAATAATATTTACACAACTACTTTTGTTATTTTTATAATAAAATTGTATAAATTATCTATTACATTCATAAAATTCAATTAATTTTATTGTCATTATTGTTGAATAAAATTAACATTAATGAATTGTTATTATGATAATAATAATTTGAGTTATATCCATATTGCCATCCTAAAATAAAGAGTAATGTTATATGTATCAAGTGATGTATCAATATTTGATTGGATGCTAATTATGAAGAAGTGATGATTTTATGAAAGTAGAGTCATTAGCGTACTTGTTTAGTTAATATTTATTGTGAAAATATAATTTCTAAATATTTTTGAAATTTTTTGAAATTTTTATGAATTTTTAACGCATGACAAATCAAGAGGTGCCACATGGTACCATGCAAGCAGAGGAGCAGACTGAGTAAGTCACATGGATGCCACACCAGTAGAGGTGATTAATCGTAGATCATTGGGTGTGAGGAGTGACGTACCACATGCCACATGTCAACACGATATTCAATTCGAGTTTAAGCACGATCAAACCTTTAGGACACACATTGCCACTTTATTCGTCCATATGTTCCACCCGTGTATCACGCCATCCATTATCACTAGTCACGTTGCGCCAAATGGTGATGACTTGGCAATCATTGACCCTGATTAGTCTCCCCTGCCACTCATCACACTTTGTTCTATCTTATAATTTATCCATGCCATGTGTTTGATTCTAATTGCTTAGCATTGGAAATTTTCCTTTTTTCATCTCAGCCTTGGATTTGAAGTTGATTGAACGGTCCAAATTCCACCTAAGTTATATTTAACCCTCTAATCACCCATAAACCCTAACAAGTCGTCATTAGCATAATTTTGATCAGTTTTTAGAGCTAAAATGAGAGAAAAAATCCAAAAGAGATGCAATTTTGGGAGAGATTCAAGAGGATATTAGCACTACAATTCAAGAGATTGGTTGTATTTTTTCTTCTACTCTTTTCTTTATCAATTTTATGTCTTTTTTTATGAAAAATATGAGTTTTATGAACAAAATTGTGTCTGCTTAATTTATTAATCTAGAGGTATTATGAACCCAATATTCACCATGTGATCCATAAGACAATTATATTATTTAATATTATTTTTATGCTATTAATTGTTTGGCCAATAATTTATCTATAAGACAATTAAATAGATTTGAAAGAATTATTAAATTACTTGTCTTGAACATGCATAGTTTCTAAGCAAAGATGTATGATTCTTATCTTTTTGATCCATAACTGATGAACTTAACGTGTAGTGTGAAATTTAATTGACATGGGAGTATGATTAAATTAATTACTATATGATGTGTAGTTTACTTGAAAAAGGAATACATGCTAGATTATATTCAATTGATCATGTAATTGATTGATAATTATATTGGGGGATTTTAGTGGTTCACAAGTTTAGAAAATTAGGGGATTAAGTATTTCTAGATATCTTCTCATATATCTTCTTAGTTACCAAATCTAATTTAATTAATTATTTTTATTTATTTTTAGTTCTTTTAATTTTGCTTCCTTAAAATATAAAAATACAAAAAAATGATTTTTGTTTTTTTTGTTTTAAAAACTAATTTCTAATAACATAATTTTCGTAAAAATGATCTTTTCTTATAATTATATTACTTGTTATGATACGCATATTTGCGTATTCATCGTACACATTTTGTGTGCCGATCAAGATGAGAAGTTGAAGTAATTGTAGAATAATTTACTAACAAAAACCAATTATAATATTGATATATATATCATGTTGTGAGAAAACAAATTAAAATAAAAGGTAGTTATGTAAAATAAAAATAGGGGAAGATAATGTTTGCTGTTAAAAACGTTCTTACTTTCATAATTTTTTTTTGATAAGGAAGATTATGCTTTTGGATGTATAGTTTTACTATTTCATAGTTATTCTTCCTTTTTATAACTTATATGTGTTATTTTATTTTGATAATAATAAGAATTATCTAATAATTTAAATAAGAAGAATTTTGATTACTTTTATAACCTTATATCTAATCACAAGGAATGTTTTACAAAGGTATTAATTGCCTGAGTATGATGTTGATTAAATATTATAATATATTTTGCCAATTTATTTTTATTTAAAAATTAAAGTAACCTCTTTGATTAACCGTTATCCATTATGCAAATTTCATGTTTTTATTATATCAGTCATGAATAATTAAACTTTATACTCATTTGCATGGTTTAATAGAAATTATATTATTCATTAGCAAGCTTATTTTTTAATAGGATAAGAAGATACAAAATTATCACGGGCAACATATATAAAGATAAAATTTATTGCATTTGGGCATATAATTTTTACTTTGACGTGATTTTTTTCAATTGAGAGACTCAAATTTTTTAGTTGAGCAATTAATTATTTTGTGATGTACTAATCTTTATCTATATATTTATAACAATACATAACAACCAAAACTAGTATATAAAGAAGAATGGGTGATTTTATATTTATTTGATATATTTTGTTTGATGATTTCTATTTCTTTTAGTAGATAATTTATAAAAGTGCATTTATTACTTTTCCTTTGTTTAATAAGTATATATTTATTTTAAGGTGAATAATATATTTTTTTACTCTCTATTAATATAGATATAAAAGAGACCAAGTGGTTTTGTATTAATTTGATACTTTTTTTATTTATATTTATTTGATATATTTTATTTGATAATTTAATTTATTTTAGTATATAATTTGTGAAAGTGTATTTATCTCATATTTTTACTTTGTTTAATAACTTTATATTTATTTCAAAATGAATGATATATTTTTTATTTTATTTTTTCTAATTTCTACTTATTAGATATATTTTATTTGGTAATTTATATATTTTAATAGATAATTAATATGGTATATTTATTTCACATATTAAATTTTTTGATAATTTTATATTTATTTGAAGGTGTATAATGATTATTTACTACTAGAGCAATTACAACTCACTGGAATCAAAACCTTATTATGAGGCAAGTAAATGTAGGGTCGACGGTTTGATCTACAGGTGATAATTTGTATTCTTTTAGTAGATAATTTATGGAAGTGTAATTATTTCTGCTTTTACTTTTTTGATAATTTTATATTTTTTTAAAAATAACTTTTAGTAGATAATTTATGGAAGTGTATTTATTTTTACTTTTAAATTTTTTTTTGATAATTTTGTATTTTTTTTAAAATGACTTATCTTTTATTGATTATGTGTAATAGAAGTTTAATATAATAACTTGATTTATCAAATTATAAAAGATAATTTATTAAATTGATCAAATTAAAAAAATAGGTACCAAATTAGTCCATTGAAAAAATAAGATTTAATTAATTTTTTTTTGAAAATATTAAAGTAAATAAGTTAAAAAAAGAAAAGAAAAGAAAGCAAGATAATAAAGAGTCTAAAAATGATAAAGTGTCAAAACTATTCGTCCTAGTATATATACTCTATATAATGTATATACTTAAATTTATCAAATTTTATAAACAAAAATTAATTTTTATGAATATTTTTTTTATTAAAAATATTTAGCACATACAAGGAAGCACGTGATAAGATTCCCAAAACTAGTTATTAATATAATGCATAGTTGAGTTACACCACGTGATTAATATTTAAATTAATACTGATAAAATTTATAAAATAAAAATAATATTAACTTTTTAAATTAAAAGGAGTATTAGTTAGCGTTAAAGATTGTTACTTTTATTATTATAAATTTTAGAAATATTAGTTCTATGATTTTGTTTCTAATTTTTTCATTAAGAATAGAATTGTAACATATTCCAAATATTGTTTATCTAAAGCATCATTGAGTTGGATTACAAATAAACCTTGTCGAAAGCAATGCACCTTCCTAGTTGACGAATAATATTGCTTTCAAAATCGATATTTGTAAGGTTTTTGATATCATATGTTCGGACTTCATCTTAAAAACACTAGAGTGTTTTGGCTTTGATAACACCTTTTTGGGTTGGATACAATATATTTTTGTATTAGCGAGATCCTCTACATCAACTATTGTTTCCCAACTATTGTTTACTAATGTTGAAGATTTTCTAAGCATATACTAATGGGCACTTTCTTCCAATTGCTTTGCCAAAGGGATCTATCATCCACACCCACTTTTTATATGCTTATGACCTACTCATCTTTGCTCATGCCTATTTATCAAACCTCAAGGTTTTATCCAAGGTTTTTCATTTGTATGGACATCTTTTGAATGAGATGATCAATTTCAAAAAAATCTTTCATTTACTTTGGTGAAGGTGAACCTCAGAACAATATTTCATCACTTCAATAAATAGTTGGGATGTGTACTAGAGGCATTACTTTGCCCTACTTAGGTGTCATCTTATTTTAGGGCTCCAAGAAAATGTTGATTTCAAGGATTAGCGGATAAAATTTGTGTAAAAATATAAGCACGCAAAAGACTCACACTCCCTTTGGCATGGCCTAGATGTTTGATACTGCCAGTCATTCAGAGTATATTTATTTACTCATTTTAGACATATAAATTTCCAAAGGCTATATTAGATAGTCTAAAAAACGTCATTTGAAACTTCTTTTGGTCATATAAGATGGATAAACTTATATTGATATTGGTTACTTTGAGGATTGTTATCATCCACTAGAAGAAGAAGGCCCTAGCTTATGAGACCTTGGCCTCCTAAATGAGGCCATGCTAAGAAATATTTCTGAAAAGTTATCATAGGAAGCTCGAACATGATGCTTTACTTATGTAGACTGTACTAGGATAAGAAGGAAGCTTCACAAAGTTTTTATGTTCATTCTTTCATCTAGGCTTGTTTATGACCTCATTATTTGACCTTATTAAAAGAATCTAGATGGTTAGTTGGTAGACACTATTTAGTATATTTTTAGATGGATAATTAGTTAGGCACTCTTCTAATTGAAAAAATGAACAGCTCTCGGTGGACCCACCGATGCATACTTTGGTGGGAGATTATTTACAATTAGATGCATGGAATTTTCCATAGAATTTTGCAGACCTCTATCCTAATATTACTTCAAAGATTCGTTCAATAGTTGTCCAGGTAGGTATAGATACCAGAATTTGGACACACTAAATTAAGAAAGAATCACAACTAGTGAGGCCTATTCTTCCCTATACTTTCATCCTTAGTTTATGGATAAGTATAATGGCAACTGACTTTAGGTTATAGGTTGGTAACTAATGGAAAGCAGGGATTATTTCAATCATATGGGTGATATAGATTGGCATAAACTGTTTTCAGTTTGAGGACAAAAAAACGACTCTTATCTTTGCATTTTCCATAGTTCGATGATTTATTCATGAGGTCAGAATTTCACTTGTGGACCCATGAAAAATATAATGGATGATTATCAGATCATTAACTATTTATGGATACAAAGCATTGCACGATTGGCTCTATGAATTGTAGAGTTTACTTGGAGGGAACCACTTTTGAGATGGACCAAGGCTAAATAAATTGGGCTACTTTTAGATCAATAGGGTTATTTGGTTATGCATAAGGGATATTTTATGGCCCATTTGTGGTCTCATATGCTTTTGAGGTAAAACTAGTAGTGGCCATCCATGTGATGACGTATACTACCACTTTTGGATGGAATAAACTTTAGTTGAATTCAAACTCTCATTATGTTGTCACTATTCTCAAACTCGATCGCTTTAGATGTTGTGGAGAAGGTATTATGCTTGGGTTGACTACTTAGAGAAAATTTCTTACATGGATTTTCATTTTTCTCATATTTATAGAGAGAGAAAAATTATAGCTACTATTATAACCTTTAGGGCTTCTAGTATTTGTACCATGACTTGGAGGTGAGATACCCTACTATTTTCTAGCCCTTTCATTTATTCAAATACTAACATTAAGCCTAATTATAGGTTTACTAAGATTTGGTTTGTATGTTTTTTTTCTCTATTTAATAATAGTCATAGTTGAGAGGCTAAATGAGGAGGGTGCTATAGGTTTGAACCTAGTTGGGATGTCTCGGTGCACCTATCGAGGCTTTTCACGTACAACCATTCATTAAAAAAGATGGTGATATTTTTAGTGACGATAAATATTAATATCACTTAATTTTGTATATATTTTTGTACCTATATTTTTTATATTATGCCATATTCCATAATTATTTTAAAAAATTTGAAAAATGATTTCATTTGTACATAATATTAATATGTGACAAAATTTAAATAATATATGTGTTGAAGCCAATTTTTGTGTTCATTACGTTCTTACCACACCGATGCTACAAGAAGCTCAATACATAGTAGAAGAAGTTACATGCGTAACTATATACACCATGATGAAACTCTAAGAAGACCTAATGTGGATGACTAGAGTGTAGATAGTTCCAATTATAGGAGTAGAGGCCTAGCTAAGGGTGCCTCATCATAGGTAGGGTGCAAAAATAAGGACCTATAAAGCTTTCATGAGCTAAATTGACCAACCAACCAGGGGAGCACTGACTAGCCAACCAAAGATTGAGCTAACTAGCTAATCAAAAATTGGGTCGACTAGCCATCTTCATATGGATCCATCTGACTAGTCAGTAGATGGAACAACTGATTAGTTGAGCATATAGGAAGATGTATCCAATTGGTAGTGGCTTTGGCATTGCTACTAATTCTGGGCTTCCATTTGATTTTCCCTTTATCACCATCATGTTGTTACTGCATGGTCTTCAGGTTTTTCACTGATGAAGGCATTCTTAAGGGTGATCCAATTTCTAATTTTGAGTCCAATCTTAGTAATGAAGTTGATTCTTTGGTGGAAGTTACCACTAAACCAATGGTTGACAATTTGAGAGAAATGTTTGAGATTCTCGATGACATTGGAATCGTTCTTCCTGGTGATGGAATCATTCTGAGTAAACCCTTTCTTGAGTGAGTCACTATTTTTATAGATTACCTATTTATTGGAGGCAAACTTCCATTTCCATCTTTGGTGTAACAATTTCTTTATAGGGTATAGGGTAGGAAACCTCCTAGACAATTTCCTCCTAATGTCAAGAAAGCCATGGATAAATTCTGGTCTTTATACTATGCATAATTTTTAGGTAAGGCTTGTTTAGTGTTAGACCATTTGACAATTTTAAATTCAATGAGAATTTACCTAAGTTCAAAAAGGTTTGGAAGTTCTATTGGTTCATAGCAACAAATGGTTATGTTATGGCCTATCATGAACTTTTCCCTATGCATACCCATTTTGTTCCCAATGGTGAGGCACTTGCACGTGTCTGACTTACTTTTCTATGGACACTTTTCTCATCATTTTTATCCTGCTAAAATTTTTCTTCTTATCTCCTTATGTAGTACATTAAAAGCATGTGAAGTTCACCGACGAAAAGCAAGTCTTCATTGACAAGCTATTTCTTTTGGCTCATTATGAAATAGTTGTAATATATTGGTCATTGTTAAGAAGGAAATGTATTAGGAGTTACAACTCTCTTCATCTCCACCCAAGACTCTAGGCAATACCCTTCCAAAGGTATGCACTTTGTTGTATATATTGTACCTTGTGAGTATCTCTTTGTTATCTAACACATTATTTTTTAATATGTCATCCCACCATGTCATTTCTCAAAAGATCTCATCTATCAATGCACTCCAATTTGGGTCTCGACACTTACGTAGTGGCTCTAGGAATCAAAACAATAAATGGTATAGGCTAGGAAGGAAAAGCACATACCAAGTTACTGCTTGCTAGGCTGTGGCTACGGTGATGCCAAACAGGACCCTAAGTCTTGCCTCTAGTTGAAGACATCATTACAGAATAGGAAATTCCATATTTGTGTCCCATTTGCATTCCATTCCTTTCTTCTTTTTCTAGGATGAATGAAGCTAGATCATCATATGATATTCAAGCATTCTAGAAGAGAAGTCTCAACAATTCAAAGAAGTAGCTGAAAAATTATTTATTGAAGCTTTAGCTTGCCTTTAATCGATGGAGGATGATTCCAAGTAGCCATGTCAAAAAGAGATCAGGTAATGGAATCACTAAATAAATCTTTTGAGGAGAATATGTGGATTATAGATACCCTTGAAAATGCTAGCCATGTTCAAGAGGCTGCTGAGAAGGCTTAAGTGGTTCTTGAGGTTACTAGAAACCAACTTTAGAAAGAGATGACTTAGAAGGAGTCAAAATGTGAAAGCTAAAGGATTGAGAACCAAATATTATTTGACTAACTTATTATAGTAGTCAAGAATGTTATAAATGAGTACCTGGATTCAGATGACTTTGTAGCTAGCATGTGTCAAGATAGTGTACTCGAAACTAGAACTCCATCTCCACTACCATCGAGAGTTTTTATAGACTATGGATAAGAATGGTAATTATGATGGATAGCATAGACATTGAGGTGAGTGATGTTGAAAATCAACACCAACTCAATAAATAGAGTGGTTGAAGGATATAGATTACACCAATTCTTCTTAGTTTTACATTTGTGTGGTGTAGATTACATGGTGAGGACTATAAATAGCTTACCTTGCATTTGATTTAATCACCCCATAAAAAACAAATAAGTCTTTGTATTCTTAGTTTGAGTATGATTTTAGAGCTTTCTCTTTGAATGTTTCTATTTCTCTTCAATTTGTGAGTTGCCTTTGAAAAATGTTATAGTGTCTTTTATTGTGGGTATAATACAAGTAGCTTGTTTACTTGTTTGGATCCAATATTAGTAAATTTATAGTTGTGTATTCTAAATTTTACTCAACAATTGGTATCAGAGCAGGACTATCAATGATCATTCTTAGTGGAGCTATCTTGAGTTGTGAGGAGATTGGTACTCTACAACTTTCTTAGTTAAACTTGTTCGGTATAGTCGAAGTCTTGTCCACATGATGGGTGACCTTTAAGTAATTTGAGGAATCAAGATTCTTAATAACAATAACTATAACACATCGCAACATGTATAGAGTCTTACCTACATGGTCAAGACTTATGGGAGGTTGTTGGTGATGACGAAGTTACACAACCGATAGCAGAAGATGCAGTTGGCATCTTGTAGAAGTGGAAAATTAAAGACCATAGTTGAAGAAGAAATGTTAGAGCACATTAGGGATGCTAAAACACCGAAGAAAGAATGGGACACTTTTGTTACTCTTTTCAAAGAAAAATGATACAAGACTACAACTTCTCGAGAATGAGTTGTATAGATGGCACAACGCCACATGAAGATTTCTCAATACTTTCACAAGGTGAAGTTGTTATGCCTCAAAATTTTAGAGTTAGATACAAAAGCTCCTATTGGGGAAACCAAGATAAGGAGAATAACTATCCATGGTTTGAGAACTGAATATCGAGAGTTTATTACCGCTATAAAAGGATGGCTAACACAACCATCTCTTATTGAGTTTGAGAATTTCCTAGCCGATAAGAAACCATGGCTAAGCAAATGGGAGGAGTCTCGCTGAAGGGTAAGGAAGAAGCACTTTACACCAGTAAAAGAAGAAGCATTTTCAAGCAGTACAATAGAAGTGGATCTAAAAAGTATGGTGACAAAATTCCTCAAGGAAATGAAGGCTTTCGTCTAGGGGGAGCTTGGAAGAATCACAATAACAGTAGAAAATTTAATGGGAATGTTACAACTGAGGGAAGATGGGTCGCATGGAAAAAGATTGTTAGAGTAAGAAAAAAGCATGTTGAAAGTAATAAAGCTACTTCTAGTTTTAAGGAGCATAACAAAGATGGTTGGGATTCCGAAGCATTATTCTTTGTAGAGGAAGAAGAATTAGCTTTCACAATTACAACTGTGAAAAATGCTAGCAATACTACTCCTAAGATAAGTGTAGATCATGATTTGCATGTTGAATGGGATAAAAAGACAACTGCCAATGGTTCAACCAACAATCAGTTGGAACAGATAGATACCTCTACTATCCGATGATTCAGTCCCATCTCTTCTATCGTACATAGTTAACTTTGCCTCCATCACGAAAAGGCGAGACGACTATTGTGACATACGTAGAGTGGTAGAGAGCGAGGGCGTGATGAGAACCATAACATGATACAGCACGGGTGTACATGGGGGAGAAAAGGGAAGGAAAAAAAGGAAAGGGGAAAAGGAAAAAGAAAAACATTGATAGAAAAATTTGGTGTAGAAGAGAAAAAATTTATAGGATATGTCTATGATCTTGGTTTTTAAATAATTAAGACTATAGGGTATGTTTATGGCCTTGGTTTTTAAAAATCTGAGGTCATAGAATACGTCTATAGCCTCAGTTTTTTAAAAACCGAGGCCAAAATCCTATGGCCTTGGTTTAAATTTTTTTTAAGACCATATGTATATATTGTAATAGTGTGGTCTTTCATCTCTTTGTAGCTCTATAAGCATTATGATCTTGAGTAATAAGAACTTGGCAATTTTATCTTTTTAAGTATTGAGCTTTGGTACTAACTTGCATTATTTTGTTTTATTTTTTTTATTATGGACACTCATTTTTCTTATTGAAGCAGGAAATGTTTTATTTGATGCAAGACACTCATGTTTTCTAACAATATAGCATTGATTAAAAAAAACCTTAGCCCTTCACATTGTTGAGATTTGGATCTTGAATGTTCACTAATCACTTTGATGACCATAGGACTCCCCAAGGAACAATTAGACATTTTTGCAAACATCTTTAGGACTTAGACGGTGGGCTAGAAGGAGTCAATCTTAGCTACCCAACATGGCCATGGCATCACCCCATGATGTGGATCTGGGAAAGTTTCTGGCGAAACCCAATAGGATGAGTGATGGTGAAAGTAGAATCAAGTATGGGTAGTGCAAGATAGCATGCAGACCATTGTGTGACCAATGAATGACTAGTTGATTGGTCAATTGGTCAACTAGTTCGCTACCTAGTTTGCGACAACATTAAACTATAGTGGTTGGTCGGTTAGATTCCATCGACAATGGTCAAAGTGAGTGATGGTCTATTTGTTACTGACCTCTGATGTGTACTCGCACAACTCTGTTTGGACTCCAATACTTGCCACTCTTCTTCTAACTTCAATTTTTACAACCGAATATTTTTTTTTCTAAGTGTCTTATGTGTTCCAAGGTTTATGAATATTTTTTTCCTTTAAATATGTACTTCTTGATAAAAAAATTCATGTCTTAGGTGGTATATTCAAGAGCTTTTGTCTTATTCTATGTAGTCCACTATCTTTCAGGTCCTTTTCTTGACAAACTTTTTGAAGTGTGGCAAGAAATAAACATTTTTTGGATGTCAATTTGTAAAGAGTGTAACCTCTATCTTTGTTGATGGGAGTTATGTGATTGAGTGATCTAATCATAAGTGACAAGTGTTATTTTATATGCATTTTTACATATCAATTTATTTATAATTATATATATTTTATTATTATAAAAATTTAAATTATTTATGTTATATTTATTAAAAAACATTTAATATTTTGGATTTTTTTAAAATTTTGAAATTTTTTAGATCAGATGGATTAACTTAAAGAAGCCCGTGCATGTACTTAGAAAGACCCAATTGAGTTAGTGTTCACCTAGTAAACATGTGCCACATGTCATCCTCTACTTTCACCATATCTTTTGCCGATTTCAACCAAGTGTAAAACATGTTTAGACTCGCATGAACAACATGTGTACTGCATCCCCCATCAAATGGCTCACTTAGGCATGTGTTGTGCTCACTCCACCTACACATGTGTTGGTTATGTACTCTAAATGCAATATGATGCATTAAAAACGTTTGAACCACTAAATCTCTTTCCATTATGATTCTAGTAGTTTTATTTACATCATGATTTGATTTCTCTTTTATAAATACAAAGAAATACCCAAAAAATAAAAAAGTATCAAAATTTTATGAAAATTGAGAGAAAGCATTAGAGAAAATTCAGATTCAATACAATATTATAAGAGCTTTCAAGAGAGGTTCAAGAACAAGTAAATATTGATATTTTTTTTATTCCTTTAGCTCTAATAATTCATTTAACCGAAAGTATTTTCTCTACAATTTCTATTCTTTATTATGAAATATTTATTTATTATTATAGATTAGATAAATCTTATATTGGGAGTAGTTTTGTATATTCTAGCAGTCAAAAAGTGGTCTTTGCCAATAACGAACAATATAGGTCAAGCCCACTAAGTGTCTAATTATTCAAGTGCCTTATGGGTTAAGCCCAATAAGAACCCAATCGTAAGATAAGTATAATTGTAAAATAGTTATCTTAGAGAGATAAAGGTCCAACAATTACACTTTAATTATCTTAAAAGGATAATTAAGGATAAATTTCTATAAAGCTATAACAAGTTGATACTATCCTGAGAAGGGATAACAATCAGGTTAATTCTTTCCCTATATATACTCATATATGCACACAATTATAATAACTTTAATTGAATCTCACAATAGAGAACCACTGATGAGTGCTCAAAAAACACTAAAATTACCATGATTTTATGCACATTAATTGATTAAAAATATATATATTTATATGATTTTATCATATATTTATATAAATTTGTCTTTTTCGGAATCACGGATATTTTTATTATTTTTTAGGTATTTTCGCTTAAAAACGCAACTTAAAGACAAAATGAGGAATACTGGAAGCAATACATCACAAATATATTAATAAATAAATGAGGAAAGGTCAACAAATATGAAAAAATTGGACAAAATGGGTCAAAAAAGAGTAAATCGCGCCGCCGCGCCGAGAAGCCACGCGCACCCGCGCGCATAGCATGCCCAGTCCGCGCGCTCCCTTGCCCCTTTCTGCATGCACCACTGCTGCCTTCAGCGCACGCTTATGCGTGCCCGAGCTCCACTCCGCGCAACGCTGCCATCTGTGCCCCCACGTCATGCTGACATCATCAATGACGTCAACAATTTTTTCACCCACTTTTTCTCTCCATCCTCACCTACAAATACCCCGCTTCTCTTCACTTCTAACCACACCTCAAAACACACTTCTCTCCTCTTTCTTTCTCTCCATTTCTTAGTTTTTAGTTTTTCTTAGTTTTAGAGTTCTTCTCTTTTTGAGAAGAACTAACTATGTTTTTGTAATTTATTTGCTTTTTGATTCAATAAATGGGAGTGAAAATTCCATTTGGAGGTTTTCTAGCAACGGGAATAGCATCGAAGTACTATAAGGATTTTATTTTCTTACAGTTATTTTTTATGCTTTATTCTTACATGTTATATTTAATTTGTCTGTGATTAAATTTAACTTTGCTGGCTATTTGTAAACATGATATAATAATAACGTTGTTATGCTTGCGAAATATTAAATAGGTAAAAATATCTAAAATGAATTGATTTTGTTTTTATTCAAGATTTTATATTAAGAATGTTAGAGAGAAATATATTATTTTTCATTACAAACTTAAATCTGAAAATTAGATTTTAAGGTTTAGTTATCCAGTCTGATTTAGAGTAGTGCTCTTTTATTTGTTGGTGCAATCGCCCGGTAGTTAGAGTGAAGTTTTATTTCAAAAGTTTTTATAAGAATTATTATTTGAAAATGTATTGACAACATGTTTTCAGTAGTGGTTTTAAAACTTGAAATTTAGTACTCGGATAATTAAATTCTTAGGTTTAATTTGAACACCTTGAATAAAGTTTAAACTGTCTAACTCCACCAAAGGTGGCATTTAAATGGTTCATTTTCAATCTCTTAGAAAAAAGAATTAATTTAATTAACCAAATTAGTTATCAACCCCACCCATAGGTGTTAATTGATTTGTTTAGTTAACAAAGAATATCTAACCCCACCAAAGGTGGTATTCATATAAAAAAGAGAGAATCAATAAATATCAATTCATATTTTTAATAACCTAAATAATATGAGCAAGCATAATTAACTTAATTATTATATCCATAAATACTCCACCATTATAAATGATAAAATTTGCATAAATTTTTATTGAATCTATGTTTATTTTTATGTAAGTATATTAAAAACAAAAAACCCCAAAATATTAGGATATTTAGGATTTAATTTCGTTTTTAAAAGTTTGAATAATAAATTAAAAACCACATACATTCCTTCCTTAGATCGTCCTTGGGAGTATACTTATCATTTTCTACGAAATGATTCGTGCACTTGCGAGAGTTTTATAAATACATAAAACCAAAGTAATGGCAGGATCGGCGATGTTGGTTTTTGCCTATCAATTGAGTAGTGTGTCGTTGGTGAAAAACGCGTCCAATCGCTCATGTGGTGCTTGCAATAAATTGACCTTCACTATTGATTATCTGATCTGACGGTACGTGAAGCGCGTTGAACAGAGATGCATGTGATCTTCCTTCCTTCAAATTAAATTTTAGACTTTTGTTAATTGTAATTAAGTCCTTTTCTAATTCAAATTATATTTTAAACTTTATTATTTGAAATTAAGTCTTTTTCAATTCAAATTCTTTAATTTTCTTTAAAAATATATTTCTTAAAAATTAAGAGTAAATATTAATTTAATAAATTAAAATTAGCTAAAAACATTAAGAACATAGCAATTATAATTAATAAAATAGAAAAAATAACTCTAAAATATAGAGTTATCATCTATCCTATCTGAATCCCCAATGTCAGAAGTGCTATAATTGTCCTTTTCCTACTCAAAGGTGACTACATCATATCGAGAAGCACATCTCTCTTAAGATAGGAAAATAGTCTCATTAAGGACGTTCTCTATGAAAACTGACTTCAACCATCTCCTCGTAGTTTGAAAATAATGAGTGCTTAAAAAGCACTAAAATTATCATGGTTTAATGTACTTAAATTGTTTAAATAGATTTATATTTGTATCATTTTATCATATTTTTATATAAATTTTTCTTTTCAAAATCATGAGTATTTTTATTATTTTTCATATAGTTTTGCTCAAAAATAATTTGAATACCCCAAGAAAAATACTGGAAGCAATACATCATATATTGAGAAAACAAATGAGTAAAAGAAAAAATAATGGAAAAATGGGACAAAATGGGTGAAACTGCCCAATCTCGCATACATCTACCTAATCCTAAGCAAGCACGTGTGCAACCATGCCCATTTAAACCAAAATTCTACACGTAGCCATGCCTTTCATGCTGAAATCCCACCCACAATTGTGCCCATTCACGCTGAAATCCCAGGCACATCTACGCCGATCCATTCCATGAATCCTGCACGTATCAATGATGATCCATTTCACAAATCCCGCACATGTTAGCGCATTTTCTACCGTAAAAAACCACCCAATCGAGGGCGTCAATGCTCCATATGCATGCCAGCCTATCCAATACATGTCCAAGATCATTTTTTAAGATATTTTTCTATTTTTTAGCCTTTTCCTCACCTATAAAAGAACCCTCTCCTCCAATATAAAAAAAACACAATTTTCTCAACTCTTTCTCTCTCTAGCTTTCACTTTCTAGAAAGCTTTCTTAGTTTTAAAATGATTTCTTTACAGTTATTTTTTATGTTTTATAATTATTTGTTATGTATAATTTATTTGTAATTAAATTTAACATGAATGGCTATTTGTAAATATGATATAATAATAACATTGGTATATTTGCGAAATATTAAATAGGTAAAACTTAAGGATGTTAGGGAGAAATATATTATTATTCATTACAAATTTAAATTTGAAAATAAGATTCTAAGGTTTAATTATCCAGTCTGATTTAGAGTAGCACTCTTTTATTTGTTGGTACAATCGCCTAGTAGTTAGAGTGAAACTCTATTTCAGAAGTTTTTTATAAGAATAATTATTTGAAAATGTATTAACAACATATTTTTAATAATAGTTTTAAAAATTTGGAAGTTATACTCGGATAATTAAATTCCTAGGTTTACTTTTGAAACCTTGAATAAGGTCTAATTAAATAACTCCGTCTAAATTTATAATTAGATGGTTTGCTATTTTCTTAAAAATAAAACTAAAGTTTAATACGTAAATAATTAATAGGCCTCGTCTAAGGATATTAGTTCATTAATAGTAAACAAAAGAATTCGGCCCCCACCTAATGACACTTTCATACCAAAAAGAGAAAATCAACAAATATCAATTTATATTTTTAGATCTAAATAATATGAGCAAGCATAATTAACTTAATTATTTTATCCATAAATACTCCATTGTTATGAATGATAAAAATTTGTATTATTATTTATTGAATCCATATCTATGTTTATTTTTTTGTGAATAGATTAGGAAACAAAAATCAAAATATCGTGATAAGATGTTTAAGATTTAATTTCGTTTTTAAAAGTTTGAATAATAAATTAAAAACCACATATATTTCTTTCTTAGATTGACCTTAAGAGTATACTTTTCATTTTCTATAAAATAATTTGTGAACTTGCGAGCGGTTTACAAATATAAAATCAAAGAATCTGCAAGATCGGTATTGCTAAGTCGATCCAGTCTTGTCTTCTCAAGTTTTTGGCACCGTTGTCAGGGAAGGAATAATGTTTCAAAATTATTTATCAAAATTTTAAACGCTTTTTGTATTGTAAATAATTATGATTTTTAAAAAATAAGAAAAAAAATAATTTAAAATTTAAAATTTAAAATAGAAATTTAAATTCTAAATCATAAATCATAAATCTTAAATTAATTTAATTTAACTATTAAAATTTAAAAATATATAAATATATAGTAAATCAAAAATTTATAATTTATAATTTATAATTTATAATTAAAATTTAATATGAAATGATGTGTTAGATTTTTTATAATAAGAAAAATATATAAACTAAATATAAAAAGTGTTATTTTTATAGTTATATATTTTAAGAGTGTTATTTTTATTGTTTTTCCTATTTTTAGGATAAGGTGTCATACATATAAAAAAACATTAGTGTATTTTAGTTCATTAGATTAAAAATAGTATCATTTATTTCTCAAATATAAAAAAATGATAAAACTAAAGAAAAATTATATTATTTTAATAATTTTTTTATTAAATATGGTTAATCATAACTATTTTTATTATTATAAAAATAAAATTAAATAAAATCCCTATTTTTAATCCTAATATTAATTACACATTAGTGTCATTATTATAGGTGATAATTATTGTTATGGTTATAACAATTTGAATCGTAAATGATTAAAAAAAGATTAAAATACAAGTTTTTAACATGGTTGAACTATATTGTTAGTCTGTAATATATTTTTTAAAATTTTAACATTGTAATCCCTCAATAGTTTTTCATAATTTTACCATTTTAGTCCAAATTTAATGATAATAAATAAATATGTTAAAATTTAAAAATCAAGAGATTAAATAATGTTAAAAAAATAAGTTTTTAACTCGTAAATTCTAATTCCTATAATACATTTAGTATTATTTTTAAATTTAGATTAACTATGTTAAATGTAAATATATAATAGATGTTAAATTATGAATAAAAAAAGAGTTAAAGAACCAAATATGTAGTTCATCCTTTTAGTAATTATAAAAGAAAAATTTAATATGAAATCGTTAAAAAAAATCAACAACAAAAATATTTAATTAAATATATATTTTAATTTTTAATAAAAATTAAAAATTAACAAAATATTAAAATAAAAATAAATAATAATTAATAAATATTAAAAATAATATTTTATAATTGTATTATCACTTTATCATTGTTAAATATTTATGCTCAAAAAATACTTGTCTTCAACAAAGAAATTACTTATGCACTACCTTGCACATTTCTAAAATCACTAGTGACATACATTACTTGAGTCACACTTTACCTATTGGCAAGAAAAAGAAATGTGAATTCTAAGGTATGTTAAAATAAATTAAAAGCTCAACTAGATAGTAGAAGACCAAACTCTTGTCTTAAACAAGTGGAACAACTCTCATTAAATTAGTGCTACAAAATATCCCAATCTATTTTTTGAGTCTTTTTAGACTTCCAATTAGAATTTATCATATTGTTGATAATATTTTGAGGAAATTCTGATGGATAGGAAATATCACAAAAAATAGTTATTTATCCCCTATTTCTTGGACCAAAATTTGTTTACCCAATGTTTTTGTGGACTCGACATTAGACAATTTGATGATTTCAGTAAAACCATACTTGCTAAAGCAACATGAGCCCTATTGAAACAACCATAAAAGTTATGGATTCAGGTCTTTCATAGTAAATATTTACAACACCAGTATTTTCTAAATGTTGCAACTAAACCAACAGATTCTTTTTGTTTGGAAATGCTTTCTTTAGGCACTTGATGCTTTGCAAGAGGGTAATTTTCTAAAAGTTGGTAATGACTCTAATATCAATATTTGGTCAGACCCTTGGATTCTTGGTCTCAAGAATCAATGACTTCTTGATTATTTTCAATCTTCTTCAAATTTCACAATTAACAAGGTAGCCGATTTATGTCAAGGTCATCCAAACATGATTTGGGATGTTACTCTCCTAACTTAGATTTTTGGGCCGAACATATCCTATTTGATTCTTAAACTCTAACTTGCTAATATATACAATAGAGATACTCTAGAATGGTTTGGCATTGGCACATGAAATTTCTCAATCAAAGATGTTCACAAAATTATAATTATTAAGAAAGGCTTTTCTAGCCAAAAAGGCTTTTGAAGTAAACTATGAAAAGCGAAGATCCATAAACATCACAAGATATTTGTTAGGAAAATTCTTTCTAGCACATCTTATGCAAAGAAACATTTAGGACAATTCCTTAACTTAGATGACCCATTTTGCATTTTGTGAAATAACGAAATCAAAGATAAGGAAAATGTTTTCATTAGATGTGATCTTCTCAAATCTTAGTGGAGGTTTTGATATTAAAATCTCAATTGAACATTGTAAAAAGATTGTATATTTTCACTTATATTCATTTAATTTTGAACTCAATCGCCACAACTAATTCTACATCCAGGTTTCTTCTCAATTATTTACTCTTACTTTGATTGTAATTTTGGAGAAACTTTAGTGGTTTTCGAATAAATTTTTACTTTTAAATTATAACTTTTTTTTCTCACATTATCATTCGGACATTACACAATAGATAAATGAGTTTAAACCTTTGATTTTGGTATACAATAATCAGATACCTTTGGTAGAGGAAGAGAATTACATTTTCATCCTTTCAAATTGATAAAACCCACCATTTAGAACGTTCAAACTCAATTTTAATGCAACTTTCCATTATGATTAAGCAACAATTGGATTCAACATGTGATGAGGCACAAGACTGGCATTAGAAGTATCGATCTTACAAAAAAATTTGGTTTTATAATTTCTAAAACTCTCGTAAGTGCACGAATCATTTTACACAAATGATAAGTATACTCTCAAGGTCAATCTCAGAAAGGAATATATGTGGTTTTTAATTTATTATTCAAAATCTTAAAAACAAAATTAAATCCTAAATATCTTGTCCCGATATTTTGGTTTGTTTGTTTCCTAATCTAATAACATAAAAATAAACATAGATATAAATTCAATAAACAATAATGCAAATTTTTATGATTCATGACAGTTGAGTATTTAAGGATATAATAATTAAGTTAATTATGCTTGTTTATATTATTTAGGTTATTAAAGATATAAATTAATATATGTTGATTTTCTATTTTGGGAATGAAAGTGTCCTTAGGTAGGGCCCAAATTGTTTTTAATATTAATTAATCAAGTATTAAATTTTAATTTTATTTCTAAGAATATAACAAACCATCTAATCACACATTTAGGTAGGATTAGTTAATTAGACTTTATTCAAGGTATCCAAATTAAATCTAAGAATTTAATTATCCAAGTACTAACTTTCAAATTTTAAAACCATTACTAAAAATATGTTCTCAATACATTTTTGAATAATAGTTCTTATAAAAAAATTTTGAAATAGAGTTTCACTCTAACTACTAAGCGATTGTACTAACAAATAAAATAACACTACTCTAAATTAGATGGGATAATTAAACCTTAAAATCTAACTTTCAGATTTAAGTTTGTAATGAAAAATAATATATTTATCTCTAACATTCTTAATATAAAATCTTGAATAAAAACAAAATCAATTTATTTTATAGAGATGTTTTACTTAATTAATATTTCACAAGTATAATAACATTATTATTATATCATATTTACAAACAGCAAGTCATGTTAAATTTAATCATAGACAAATTAAATATAATATATAAGGATAAAACATATAAAGATAACTATGAAGAATTCATTAAAATTATACCTTAAAAGAATCTATACAATAGTTTGATGCTAATTCTGTTACTGGAAAACCTCCAAAAAAATTTGCATCTCCACTTATTAAATAAAAAACTAAAAATCTATAAAAACATAGCTAGTTCGTCCCAAAGAGAGAAGAACTTGAAAACTAAAAACTAAAAAGAAAGAAAACTTTCTAGAGAGATAAATATAGAGAGAGAAAGAAAATGAGAAAATTGTGGGTTTTACAATAGGGGAAATGATCCTTTTATGGTTGAGAAAATGGCCAAAAAAGGAGAAAAAATATTTCAAAAGTTGAATTTGGACGCGTTTGGACAAGTTGACACGCATATGGGGTGTGAAAATTTCAATAGACGGGTGTTTAGTGCGCGTGAGACATAGCATAGGAGTATGCTAGAATGCGTACGACACGGCGTGGGCCTGTGCTGGCATGTGCGGAAATCGGCGTGACGTGTGTTGGGCATGTGTAAGGCGTGTGCTGGCTAGGCGTGTGTTGGCTCGTGCGAGTGTGTGTGCGCTGGCTGGGTGTGTGTCGGCATGTGTTGGGTGTGTGCCAACCACGTGTGAATGTGTGCTGGGTGTGTGACGGCGTGTTTTAGTCGTGCGTCGGCGTATGTTGTGCGTGCGTATGGGATTTGGTGCGGTTGGGCTGCTACGCATAGGATTCGGTACAAATGGGTGGCTGCATACTAGATTTCAGCTTTGTGGAAATTTTTGACCATTTTGATGCATTTTGTCCAATTTTTTCCATCTCTTTGACTTTTCCTCATTTCAATATATTTGTAATGTATTGCTTCTAGTATTTTTCTTCTTGTCTTTAAGTTATTTTTGAACAAAAATACCTAAAAACAATAAAAATACCTGTGATTTTGAAAAGACAAATTTATATAAAAATATGATAAAATTATACAAATATAAATCTATTTAATCAATTTAAGTATATTAAATCATGGTAATTTTAGTGCTTTTTAAGCACTTAACAACATGTTTGGTCATTTTGGAAGGTTATGTTATGCTTGGACCAAATCTATAGCTGCTTCTTTGGTAGAATATGATAAGACTTTAGCTTTCTAAGCCTTTATTAAGCATTTTCTCAATTTTAAACATCTCATTTTGTGTTTAGAAGGGAATAACAAGATGATTGCTTTCAATCTTCAAGCCTATAGGGAAATTACTTCAAAATTCATGGATATCATTTGTTCACTTCAAGATCTACTCCACTTCTTAATGATCTTTATAAGGTTAATTTGGCCATTACATCATTTTAAAGGTGAGGTTAATTTGACGAGGTTATCTTCAAACATTCGAAAAAGGTTATCAAATAGCATATTAAGACATCTATTTTTTTATTAGGAAAAAAGTCACGTTTAATGAAAAACAATTATAATATTTTAATAAAAATGATTAAAATAACATACCTTGTTCTTAATTGACATCTTTATTCTTAGTTAAATAATCAAATGATATTATTTATAATTTAAAAGATTAGACAATACAAATTATCTAATCAAATAAACTTTTATGATATTTTCACTATTTTTTATTTTTCTTGGCAACATTCAAATTATATGGCCTATGGCCTATGAGTAGCAGAGAATTATATCAATAATTAAGTTAACTTTGTTATTATTGTAAAGTTTATTTAGAGGAAACTACCTTGAAGATGGATCAAGACTAACATAAATGGTATTGTTTTGGGTCACTTAGGTTATTTGGTTGTATAAGTGTTCTTTAGACATCAAGATTCTTCACTAAGGGATGTTTCTATATCCCAATTGGGATCTTACATGCTTTTGAGATAGAACTAGTAGTGAGCATTCATGTAGTGATGTGTGCTACCATCTTTGGGTGATAGAAACTTTTGTCGGAGTCAGATTCTGTCTTTGTTGTCATTCTTTTTTGGGTCACCTTCTGTACCATGGAAATGGTATTTTTTTGGATTGATTACTTAGAGAAAATTTCTTGCATGGAATTACAATGTTCTCAGATTTGTAGAGAAAATAATATTGTAGTTGATAGTATAGTCTCGAGGGCTCATACTATTTGTACTGTGACTTGGTAGTGGGATGTCCTACTATTTGCTAGACTTTTTGTTTGTTCAAATGCTAATATAAAGCCTATTCATAGGTTTTGTTAAGATTTAGTTTGTACATTTTTTTCTTTATTTAATAATACTCATAGTTGAAGGAGTAGATAGAGAGAATGTTGCAAAGGTGCTAACATAGTTGGAATATCTCGGTGCATCTACTGAGGCTTGTCATAACAATCTTTCATGCATTTAAAAATTTTCATTTTGTTACTAACGTCGCATATATTACTTTATTAATATAATTATATCACATGAATTATTACTTATTATCTTATCTTATTATAGTATTTTTATTATTTTATTATATATATATTTATTTATGTATTAATTTGTATATTTTATTTTTATTCATAGTAATCTCATTTTGTGAAATTTTGTTAGAACTATTTTAATTAAAAAATTTCAACTATTTTTTAATCAAATTAATTGTCATTTCTTGGCAATTATATTTCTTTTCTTTTTACAATTTAAGCATTTTTTAAATATAAGTAGTTCATTTGAACATGTAGAAGATCTAAAGTTTGAATCCAGTTAGAATGTAGGAGTAATGTAGTTATTGAAAATAAAAAATATAAATAATTCATTCACATTCAAGTAGTCAAATTAAAGAAAATGTTAAATTAGAGTAAGGCTCGATACGAGAATTTATAAATGATTCTTTAATGATGTCAATTATATCATACCATCACCACATATTTCAAAAAAATATTTATATAATCATCTATAAATCTTTCCCAATCTCTCTATTTTTAATACTTATATAAAAAGGAAACTCATAATTATGTCCAAATGATCGTATAATTGGTCTAAGTTATCTACTTCTTGTCATTTAGGAAAATAAAAAAATAAAAAAGAACTTTCACCAAATAGAGTTACTCTGACTTATAAATTAAACAATCATTTTTATTAATATGACCGGTTACATATATATATATATTTGAATATGGATACCTTGTACTAAACTTAAATCAAACTAATTGTAGGTTGTTAAAAATACTTAATGATTGTATTGTATTCTATGTGTTAAAGAATATACATGGTGCCCTTTATATAGGAGTTACAAGTAAACTAGATATGCTTAAAATAAATTAGATATACATTAACATATATGATATACATTAATAGATATACATTAACAACCCCCCTCAAACTCAAGGTTGATGTGAGACCAGCTTGAGGTTATCAACTAAATTACGAGTGCATCCTTTAGGAAGTGCCTTAGTGAAGATATTTTCAAGTAGATTGTTGGAGGAGACATGGAAAATCTTGAGATCACCATGGACAAGATGAGAATTAATAAAGTGACAATCAATCTCAATGTGTTTAATTCATTCATGGAAGACATCATTGTGAGCAATATGAATGACACTCTGATTGTCACAATAAAGGGGAGTAGCAGAGGATCTGGATACACCCAAATCATTAAGAAGCCATCGTAGCCAAAGGAGCTCAGATATGGTATCAATAAGAACATGATATTTTATTTCAGTACTGGGGCGGGCCAAGAAAGTTTGTTTCTTACTTCGCCAAGAACTCAAAGAAGAACCAAGGAGAAAGCAATAACCTATAGTGGACCTACGATAAGTGGGATCTCTTGCCCAATCAACATCAAAGAATGCACGAAGTACAAGAGGAGATTGGGCTGAGTAAAAAATTCCATGGAAGAGAGTGCCCTTCAAGTATTGTAGAATGCGTAGAACATCAGCATAGTGAGTCGATCGTGGAGCGGATAAATACTGGCTCACTTGATGAACATCATAAGAAATGTCTGGATGAGTAACTATAAGATAAACCAGGTTGCCAACCAATCGTCTATAAAGAGAGAGATTAGATAATGGTTTCCCCCCCTCCCCGAGGGTGTCAGATGCGTATTAAGTTCAACTGGAGTGTCAACAATCTTGCTGTCAGTGAGTCCGACTTGAGATAAAAGGTCAGATGCATACTTGACTTGAGTAATATAAAGACCATTTATGGAATGAGTGATCTCAAGACCCAAGAAATAGCTGAGATGTCCAAGGTATTTCATCCCAAACTATAGACTAAGAAAATCGTCACTGACCTCATTGTGATGAAGAAATAAGGCAGAGTGATAAGGAATGGTAGTGTAACCCAAGCAAAGGATGGTGGAGTTGAACTTGGCAAACCATGCTCGTGGAGCTTGTTTATGGCCATAAAGTGCGCGTCGAAGGTGACAAACCATGTTTGTTTCAACAGAAATACTAGGAGGAGGTTGCATATAGAATTCTCCTACAGATCCCCATTAATGAATGCATTTTTAACATCCATCTGAAAAAGGTCCCATTTACTAGCAACGACAACAACTAAGAGGGTACGAATAGAGGAAATATGGGCAACTACAACAAAATTCTCTTCATAATCAATCCCATACTCTTATGTAAAACCTTTTGCAACAAGATAATCCTTGTAGCGCTCGATGGACCCAATAGTGAGTCTTGATCTTATAGATCCACTTACAACCAACCATAGACTGACCAGGAGGGAGAGTAACCATATCCTAAGTATGGTTTTTGGTTAATGCATCAATTTCTTCTTTCATTTCAATTTTCCATAAAGGGTTAGTAGATGCCTCACGATAGGTGTGAGGCTCATAGAGTGTAGCAAGGGTAGTGTAACAATGATAGTCAAGTAAATTTGTAGGAATGGATCTTACCCGGGTTGAGTGGCGGGGTGCAATGTCTTGTGGAGGATCTTCAGGTGGAGTAGGAGCAGGGGACCTATGCTCAAGGTGGGGTAGCTCATCATCAACCTGTGTCTTCTACAACCTGTCTAGGAGAATCATCAAAAATATCTAAAGATTGAATAGAGAAGTCCAAAGGAGGATCAAAAGTATCTCTAGAAGGAACATGAGACTTATCTGGAAAGATTTCAAAAACATTTGAGTTAGTTAGGGAAGAACAAAAGTGAGAAAGTTCAACAAATAAGCGGTGTTCCCAAAAGATAACATTACGGGAAACACAAAGATGATACGGAGTCTGATTATGAATGATAGTGCTGGGAATACGATTAATGGCATGAACAATATAAAGAGCAGCTTTACCCCAAAATAGGGCAGGAACTTTTGCAGAAAGAAGAAGAGTATGGAGAATGTCAAGAATATGATGAAGTTTTCTTTCAAATCCACCATTTTGTTAAGAGGTGTTTGGACATGTTAGATGATGTACAATGTTATAGGAATGTAACAGAGCTTGAAAATAATTTTCAATATATTCAAGAGCATTATCAGGTCAAAAAGTTTTGATATGTTTGAAGAATTGTGTTTCAACCATTTTTGCAAAGTTACTATATATTGGTAAGATTTTAGAACGAGATTTCAAAGGAAAGATTCAACTATAATGAGAATAATCATCAATAAAAAAATATCGAGATCCATCAATACTAGTAATAGGAGAAGGTCCCCAAACATCAGAATGAATTAACTCAAAAATACTATTAGAAATAAATTTACTATTATTGAAAGGTAGAGTTGGCTATTTTTCTAACTGGCATGAAGTGTAATCAAAATACACCCAGAATAGTAAAAAATAAGGCGATATCCTAGTTTAGCTAATTGTCCCACATAACAAAAATTATAGGATAGGTCAAGTACATGGAAGACCCTAGGAAGAGAAAGGTTAGAGGTCGAAACAAAACCTAGAGTATTCCCATGCATTGTGGAACCATCATCTATATGAATATTAAGAGGATGTGGTGCAGGGTCAAGTTTGGAGAATAAAGATGAGTAAGATATCATGTGATTACAACATATAGAATCAAAAAGCCAAGTTTGGGACTTATCAGGAGGAATTGAGATAGTAGTGAAAGAGATGCATTACCAACCATTTGAATAGCCTGAGTTATGATCTTTTGTAGTTCAGTGGGGGAGAGGTTGACATTGGATCTAAAAGACTAGGACTCTACTGAACTAGAAGGCATCAGCGGAATAGGCTTAGTATTAGCAACAACAGTAGTAGATTTGTTGCAATGGTAACAAGTCTCAATGGTGTGGCCATGACGCTTGTAATAATTACAAAACTTTTTGTTGCTCTACCTGCGATGATTGTTAGAGCCAAAGGAATCACCTGATTGCTGAGGTTGCTCAATGGCAGGAGCAGAAGGAGTAATAGCCAAAACAATGAACTTATTCTGGGCTTGAAGGGTTACAAGCCGAGCTTCTTCTCTAACCAAATCGTTTATAGTATATCAAGAGAGGATGGAGGACTGCGATTAAGAAGCTGACCTCAGATGAGCTCAAAGTCCCTGTGATGTAACATCAGGAACTTATAGAGATGAAATTCATCTCTAATTGTAGCATATTCCTGAGCATCCGTTGAGTATGCCCAAATTGGATCACAAAGGTCAATTTGGTCCCAAAGGAAGCAAAGATGATCATAGTAGTCATTGATGGATTTCCCTGGTTCCTATCGAAGTTGATGCAATTCAACTACTAACTAATATTTCATGGATCCATGAGTAGTGGAATACCTTTTGCCCAACATATCCCATGCTGATTTGGCTTCATCAAAGCTACCCAACAGATTGGAAATGGAGGGAATGGAAGTATTCTGAATCCATGTGAGGATCATGTGGTTATGATGATCCTATTCAATCATGCGATCAAGGAAGCTACCATCTTATTCACTTGCTCCTTTGACAGGAATGATAATTACACCAGTACAGTAATGCTAGAGCATACAACCCTTAAGAAAACTATGCATAACTTGAGACCATGATAAGTAATTCTTGGTCCCTTCCAATATAGTATTGATGGGGCGAGGAAGAAAAACATCCTTTTTATCCATTTAGAAACACATTATGTAAAAACAGACTACAATTTACGCAAAAAAACTAGAAAGGGCGAACATGATCTGTAAAAAGTCAACAATTAACCATCACATTCAATAGTCAAACAATAGCGACGGTCAACAATGAGATGATGTCACCAGAAGGCGATGATGACATTAGCCCTAGGGATGTGTCATTGATGACATCATAGGACTAGAGTGCGGCACGTGAGGGGGCGTGCAGACTCCAATGCTTGCGAGACTTCCACAAATGTGTAGATTTGGTCGGGCCGATCACAGTGGTATCTTTAGAAGGGTTGTTAGAGCAAGATTCAAGGCATTGCTTGGTTTTATGTGGGTGGCTCTTGAGGAAGAGGTGTGATTTCCCCGAGAGGCCCCCGAGAGGCGCATGTGGACTCCAATGGTTGCGGGACTTTCATAGTTGTGTAGATCGGGGTGAGCCGATCATAGTGGTATCTGCAAAAAGGTTATCGGAGCAAGATTCATGGCGGAGACTGTGATTGCAATGGTCTGTGTGGTGCAGGACTCCTCAATAACAATGATTGCATGCTCGAAACCTAAGGACAATGACTGAAAGATGTCAGAGGTTCAACGGTGAGTTGTTGGAGCGGCTATTGTGATAGCAGAAGCGATAAGGGTGGAGTAACACCAGAAGAAACAAGTTTGCTAAGAGAAAGATTAGAGTAGTGGCTCTAATACCATGTTAGAAATACTTAATAATTGTATTGTATTCTATGTGTTAAGGAATATACATGGTGCCTTTATATAGGAGTTACAAGTAAACTAGATATGCTTAAAGTAAATTAGATATACATTAGTAGATATCATATACATTAACACATATACATTAATCTATTAATAGATATATATTAACATAGGTAATCAAAGTCCATAAAGTTTCAACTCATAAGTAAACGAAACAACTTATAGGTTGAGAACAAATAAAATCATACCAATAAAAATCAACTTGAAAATTATACATGCATGTTTCTTTAATCCTTTGTTCTATGTCTTAGATAAGTTGTCATGTGTGTCAAGACTATAATCTTCTTACTCACTATCGCATAGCCCACGATAGACCATCTCGTGTCCTAGGATATAGCCTCGTGTTCAAAACTATGTGCTAATCTTGAAGTACAACACTCGACCTTATCACATTGATTTCAGGCACATATACCAAAAAAAATTCACCTTAATATTTATAGAACATATTAAAATACCACAAGTTTGTAACACTTTTAAATTCAGCATGATTATTTCATTTACATATAAGTATTCTATATATAAATTTAAACCGTCACACTTTTAAAAATCATAATGCAAAATAAGTATTAAAATTTTAAGCTAATAAAAAATTTGAAAAAATTTAGGAACTTTATTCATTATCAAATATATTCGTAAAACCAAAATTAACATCTATATTAGTTAACATATTTTAATAACATTACAGGACAAATTTGGTATAACTCTGCTAAAAGAATCGTCCACTTGGACTCCAATTTTGTCACAATGTTTCCCTTCTCACATTCCATAAAGCCTCAATTCATATTGATCAAAATTTTACGAACATTAAAACTTTCCACAATTCACCCTTATTGTCCCTATGACCCACGAAATACAGGGATTTAGGCAACTACCTAATAACACTTGATAAATCTAATATAAGGTTACAAATGTAATTCAAAACGATGATAAAATTCATTTTCAACCTAAAATTACATTTTTTTATTTTTTTCTTCGACCATAGACAAGAATCAAAATTAAAAATATCAAATAAAAAAACTTGATATTACAATCATATCCAAATGTAAAACATTCAAATTTAAAATAAAGTTTGTCATTAATTTCAAAACATAATTTATCATAAGTCCTAATAATATAATGATACAACTTTTTTGAATATTTACAAAAAACTAGCATGTGTACGAATCACTTATAAAAATCGATAAATATACTTCTAATATCTATCTAAAAAGGAACTATGTAGCTCTAAATAATTCAACAAATATCTTAAAAATAAACATGAAAAATGAATGCAAACATTTTGTTACAATATTTTTATTTTGAAAATATTAATTTAAATGATAAAAATAATAAAGGATAAAAGATAGATTGACTCATACAAATTATTGGTAGATATGTATTTAACAATCAATGGAGAAATAATGACAAATTTAGTTAGTTGACTATGCTTTATAAAATTAATTAAATTAATGAAATATAAATTCAAAATATTGATTCTTTATATATATATAAATAACGAATTCGATCGAGTCATTATTCGTTATTAATTAAATTACTTAACGTCTTTAATTTTATCGTCAATTAATTTAATTAAATTATATTTAAGAAATTAACAAACCATCTAACTTTATACTTTTAATAGAGTTACCAATTTAAACTCTTATTCAAACTATTCAAATTAAATCTAAATTAATGTATCTAAAACTTAATTTTCATATTTTAAATTTATTATAATATTCTAACCGAGCACAAGCAAATCTTTCCAAAACTTCCAAATCATTGTACTAATCTTAAGTGTCATGTATTAACCATCTAAGCAATGGGAGGAAAAGATTTACAATCAATATCCAACAGCAGAGCTTGGGCTATTATCAACAAATAAACCTTGAAGTTTTCATTACAATTTTCTTTACGCACAAAAGATGGAGGCGAAGGGAGGTTTCTGACGTTGGGACTCGTTTCTTTTAATTTTTTATTTTATTTTATGAATTTAATCAATCTTTTATATTATTCAAATTTGTTTTTTAATGATTGATATTATAAATATCTTTGTCTAAACAATAAATATTATCATAGCCCTATGATTAAGACTTCTCTTGAATATTTACCGATGGAATGGATTTTATTGATATTATATATTTTTGAATTTGGGATTAATATGCAATTAGGAAAAATCTTGGGAATGTTATTGATATTTACCCAAGTAAATAAATCCTTACCGGATCAAAACAGTATTTTTCTACCTTCAAAATCCGGATGGAACCTGTTATGAAGGCAAATCGAAGCTTTACAAAAGCAGGAACACAACTAAAATACAACTTCATTTTACTAGGACATATACTTCAAGAGAGTAACCACCTTTTTTAAAAAATATTGCAGCTTTCTACTGATGATAATGGTTTCCGTAGCAATTGGCAATTATAAAGAATACTCATTTTACTTGAAGCTTTTGAGTTTTCAAGCAAGTACTTGATCAACTCTATTTCATAATCTTCCCCTTTCTCAAGAATCACCTCAACTTCCTCTAGCGTATCTAACAGAAAGTACATTGTGTGGGCACTGGGGAACCTACAGATACAACCAAGGATAAAAAAACTAGATCCAAAAAAATGCCAAGCAAGTAGGTTTGGTGCTCATGCCCTCACACCTCTTGGACAATGATGATCCACCCCAACGGTGGTATGTCTTGGAGATTGTTATCAATGATCTTAATTCAAGAAATAAATTAAGGAGCAAATCAAGAAGTAAATCAATAAGTGACCACCCTTAATTTAAAGAGTAAACGAACGAGTAAATCAAGTCACCCTTAATATAAGGAGTAAATCAAGCCACCCTTGATACAAGGAGTAAATCAAGGCTTAATTCAAGGAGCAATTCAAAAAAACTTTTAATTCAATGAGCAATTCAAAGAACTTTAATTTAAGAAGTAATTCAAAGAATCAATCTCCCTATATATAGATGTCTAATTATAATGAATTTATCATCAAATGATCATTCTAATTGAGAGAAAATCGAGAGTAATTTTCTTGAATGTAATTGGGTTGTGAGTTGTAAGTGATGTAAACACCTTGTATAATTTCTCCATTTTTTTAGCAAAAAGATTTGTAGTAGGTCTATAGATGTAAGCAAAATTGGTCAAATTCTGTTATCAAATTTGTGTTATTTTATCTATTTTTGTTTTCTTATAAATCTAGCTTATCGAGAATTTGCATAATTTCCTAATAGTATGTGCTACAGAAGAAAGCTTTTAAGGTTGGTCTAAGGTGAAAGTTTATAAATTGCGGACTTGATTAACCTAGAGGGGTGAATAGGTTATTTTTAATTTCTGTCAATTTATAATTTAATAACCTAAACAAACCGGCTAGGAATGCAATTGTGTGTAAGAATAAAATACAAAAATAAAATAATAACACATAATATTATTAGGTGGAAATAACTTAGGCCACAACCATGACCTAAGAGGAAAACCACTGGTCCACCTGACCATCTAACTTTCCATTATGAAAATCAAATCTTCAAGTACAAACTCAGTCTTATGCTATACTCCCTAAGATACTGTCATAATGTACTTTACTTACAAACCCCTACTCTGTTTTCATAATTTCTAAAATTAACGTGAGCGATTTCTAGACCAACGTTTAAATAAGCTTCCTACCAATCAGATACATTCATGAATTAACTACAAAATGACCAGCATAAAAACATAAGTTCCCATGTGTATTCTGATAACTCTACAAAAGTAGTCACTAGCGCATTTTTTTACTTAATATTTACTTATTTTATTCAATAAATAATATTTTTGGGGCTAAGAATATTAAAATATAATTTTTTTAGTGAAAAATGGTGAAAATATAATTTTTGAGATTTTTATGAAATATTTTTTGGATTTTTTATGAATTTTTAGCAAGGCCAATCAAGAGGTGCCATATGGCCTACCATGCAAGCAAAGGAGTTGAGTGAGCAAGCCACGTAGACATCGCGCATGTAGGGATAGCAAATCATGTTATGTCGCGTGTGAGGAGGACGAAACACATGCCACGTATCAGTACGACATTCAATCCGAGTTTGGAGATTGGTCGACTCGTCCTGCCACGTGTCTCCACCCGATTACTTGCCACATTCCACGCGTGCGCCACACTATCCATTTCTGTGAATCACATTGTGCCGCATGGTGTTGACTCAGCAAGCGTTGAATTTGAACGGTCTCCCTTGCCACGGGTCGTGCTTTGATTCGCCCAATGAATTTATAATGCACGTGTTGTGATGTGATTGGCTGGCGTTGTTAGTTTTGCTTGTTTTGATCGTAGTCCTTGATCTGAAGCTTATTTGAAAATCTCGATCTTGAGCTATATATAAGCCCATAATCACTCTATAAACCATAAAAGAGGCCGTTATTAGCATAATTTTGATCAATTTTTGGAGCTAAAAAGAGAAAAAATACAGAAAAATTCAAGAAAGAACACAATTTTGGTGGAGATTCAAGACGAGATTAGTACTATAATTCAAGAGATTGATTGTATTTCTTCTTCTACTCTTTTCTTTATCAATTTTTATGTCTTTTTTATGAAAAATATGAGCTTTATGAACACAATTAACAATTATGACAACAAGAAGAGTAGCCAAAGTGCATGAGGTAAACTCGACAACAAGGCTTTAAGGAGTTTCATGTGTGTTTTGTGGAAGAGGTCATTTTTTTATAATTGTCCAAATAATCCTAAATCCATATGCTATGTGGGTAATTCTAACCAAAACAATAATCCATACTCAAACATATATAACCCAAGATGGAAACAATATCCAAATTTCTCTAATAACAATAGTCAAGGTGGTAATCAATTAAACCATCAATCATTTCCACTACCTGGTTTTCAATAACAACAACAATCACAAGCCCAATAGAAGAAGCCACCTATTGAGGACAATACAAATACTTTAATGGGGATGATGAAAGACTTCAACCAATCAGTAATTACAAAAGTTTCCACTCAAGAGGCTTCAATTCAAAATTTGGAGAACCAAATGGGGCAACTCGCTCAGGCTATAAGTCAAAGTCCTCAAGGTAATCTTCCAAGTGTCACAATTGTAAATCCAAGAAGAGAAGGTAAGGACCAGTGCAATGCCATACCCTTAAGGAATGGTAAAATTTTAGAATAGGAACATAAGACAGAAAAGGATGAGGAGAAACATGAAATTAACAAGGATGATGAGGAACTAGTGGATAAAGAGAGCATTGAAAAGGAAATAATTCAGCCAAAGAAAAACAACCTTTACAAACCCATTATTCCTTTCCCTAAAAGAATGCAAAAGCAAAAGCAAATATATTTGTGATGTATTGCTTCCAGTATTTCTCTTTGAGTCTTTAAGTTACGTTTTTAAGCAAAAATACCTAAAAAATAATAAAAATACCCGTGATTCTAAAAAAGATAAATTTATATAAATATATGATAAATCATATAAATATATATATTTTTAATCAATTAATGTGCATAAAGTCATGGTAATTTTAGTGCTTTTTGAGCACTCATCAATCATCTATCAAAAACATTTGATTATTCAAGTTTAGCTCATTATTGTTTATTTCTAATGGATTAGTCATTTTTTCCTCTAGGGTGACTTGTTATTTTCTAATTAATCTCAAAGTACGCTCAATTTCAAGATCTAAAGGTAAGATTTTTCCCTCACGAACTCTACTCATACAATAGATTCAACTATGTTTCTACAATACTAAAGGAGATGTCTAAATAAAAACTAAAAAAAATTAACAACTAAATAAATAAATTAAAGTAAAGAAAATAAGTAAAGAAAATAAATTAAAGAAATTAACCAGAATAAATAAATAAATAAGTCCCTAAAAGAATATAAATAAATTTAGATTAAAATTAAAGTAAAGAAAAATAAATTAAGAATTTTTTTTTAAAAATAAAAAATAAAATTAATAATTAAAAAATAATAATTTCTAAAATTAATAATCCCCGGCAACGGCGCCAAAAACTTGATCGACACACAAATTGTGTGTGCAATAAATACGTAAGTATACGTATCGTAACAAGTAATATAATGATAAATAAAGATCGTTCTCACGAAGATTATTTTTTTAGAAACTAATTTTTAAAACTAAAAATAATAAAAATCAATTTTTTTTTGTGTTTTTATATCTTAAGAAAGCAAAATTAAAATAACTAAAAGTAAATAGCAATAATTAATTAAATCAATTTTTGTGACTAAAAAGATATATGAGAAAATATCTAGGAATACTTAATCCCCCAATATAATATCAATTAATTATATGATCAATTGAATCTAACCTAGCATGTATTCCTCTCTCAAGTAAACTACACACCATATAGTAATTAATTTAATCACACTCTCATGTCAATTAAATTGCATACTACTCATTAAGTTCATCAATTATGGATCACATACATAAGAACATACATCTCTGTCTAGAAACTATGCATGTTATTTAATCAAGACAAACAATTAAATAATTTTCTCAAATCTATTTAATTGCCTCTACAGATAAATTGTTGGCCAAACAATTAATATCATAAAAATCAGATTAAAATATAATTAAATTAATATTATATAATTGAGAAAAAATATTAGATCATCACATGGTGAAAATTGGGTTCATAAGATCCCTACATTAATAAATTAATTACATATAATTGTGTTCATAAAGCTCATATTTTTCATAAAGAAAGACATAAAATTAATAAAAAAAAGAGTAGAAAAAAAAATACAATCAATCTCTTGAATTGTATAATTAATTTCCTCTTGAATCTCCACCAAAATTGTGTCGTTTCTTGAATTTTCTGTATTTTTCTCTCTTTTTAGCTCTAAAAACTGACCAAAATTATGCTAATGGAGACAAATTAGGGTTTATGGAATGATTAGGGGTTTAAATAAAGCTCAGGTGTGATTTGGACCGTCTGATCAGCTTCAAATCAAGGGCTACGATCAAAACAAGCAAAATTGACAGTTTTAGCCAATCACAGTGTGACACGTGGCATCAAAAGTTTATTGGGCGAATCAGAGAGAGACGCATGGTAGGGGAGACCGGTCAGAGTCAACCTTCGCCGAGTCAGCACCACGTGGCATGATGTGATTCGTGGGAACGGATGGCGTGGCGCACAGGTGTAACACTTCGAGCAATAGTGTGGTGACATGTGTCATAGCGCGTTGACTAATTTCCAAACTCGGATTGAACGCCGTGTTGACACGTGGTGCATGTTTCTCCTCCTCACGTGCTTATGTGGCGTCCATGTGGCTTTCTCAGTCAACTCTTATGCTTGCGTGGCATGCCCCGTGGTAGCTTCTGATTGGTCCTGCGTTAAAAATCCATTAAAATTCCAGAAAAATCCCAATAAATTCCAAAAATTATATTTTCACCCCATTTCACTAAAAAGTTTATATTTTAATTTTTTTAGCCACAAAATACTATTTATTAAATAAAAAAGTAAATATTAAGTAAAAAAGTACACTAATGACTCTATTTTCATAGAATCATCACTCAGGAATAAGGAACCTTAGCCATATATTCTCTCTCTTCCTCTATCTAAGGGAACTGATCCTTGAATGGGAGAAAGTGACTGGCCAAGGGTGTGCTAACTGGCTTGGTGTCACCTATGTTGAATCTCTACAAAACATGGTTGATGTACTCTACCTGGGATAATTGCAAGGATCCTATCTTCTTATTTCTTGTGATTTGCATTCCAAGAATCTTCTTTACTGGACCCAAGTCTTTCATGTCAAACTCTTTTAACAATTGTTGCTTCAAACTTCTGATATCATCCATAACTAAACTTGCTACTAACATATCATCAACATAAATTAGTAAAATGATATAACTGGACCTATATCTCTTGAAGTAGCAATAACAATTGGCATTGCACTTCTGGAAACATTCCTTGTGCATGAAGCATACACTCTTTTTGTACCACTGTCTTAGGGCTTGTTTCAGGCCATACAAACTCTTCTTAAGTCTGCACATTATATTCTTCTTCCCTTTTTCTAAGAAACCTTCTGGCTGGTACATGTATATCTCTTCATTTATGTCTCCATGAAGGAATGCAGTCTTCACATTCAACTTTTCAAGATGAAGATCTTCAATGGCTACAATACTCAATATTGATATGATGGTATTGAGCTTCACAACAGGAGCAAAAATGTTAGTGTAGTCAACTCCTTCCTTCTGCTGAAATCCTTTGATAACTAGTCAGGCTTTGTATCTCTTAGAACCATAATGCTCCCATTTCACTTGGTACACTCATTTTTGTGAAGTGCCTTCTTCCCCATGGGTAACTCAACTAGTTCCTATGTCTGGTTAGAGATGAGAGATTTCATTTCTTCTTTCATGGAAAGCTCTCACTTGTTAGAATCTCGAGTCTAATAAGATTCATCATAACATTTAGGCTCCCCTCCATTAGTTAGCAACATATAGTTCAGGTATCTCCTGTTAGGCACATGAGGTTTAGAAGACCTTCTCAATATAAGAGATGGAGTAGGAGGTTGTGGTATGTCAAACTATTACGTACTACTCTCTCCAATGAGTTCCTCTAGCTGAGGACTTGTTACAATTGGTTCCAATACGAAACTATCTGGGACATCATCTACATCTGCAAATACTGACTCATTTTGCTCTAAGTTATTGGCATCTGTTTTATGCATGTTCTTATATATCACCCTTTCGTTGAAAATCACATCTCGACTACAAATTACTTTCTTGTTTTCGTTATCCCAAATGCGGTAGCCAAACTCATCCTTACCATAGCCAATGAAGGTGCATTTCTTGGATTTAGGATCAAGCTTATTCTTGCCTTGATCACTGATATATACAAATGCTACACAGCCGAAAACTTTTAGATGTGATAGTTTTACCTCTTTTTTGCTCCATACCTCCTCTGGTATTCTGTGCTCCAATGGAACATAAGGGCCTCGATTGATATAAGTAAGCTGTCGTATTGATTGCTTCTGCCCAAAACTGCTTCAGTAGACCTGATTGTATACAAATTCTTCTAGCTCTTTCTATCAATGCTCAGTTCATATGCTCAACTACATCATTGTGTTGAGGTATTCCTAGCACA
Organism: Hippophae gyantsensis; assembly: GCA_030763125.1. Lineage (NCBI taxonomy): Eukaryota > Viridiplantae > Streptophyta > Magnoliopsida > Rosales > Elaeagnaceae > Hippophae > Hippophae gyantsensis. The sequence continues at coordinate 35,734,608 of CM061034.1, forward strand.
ATTCTCTCTATTCTAATTTGATGTTCATATCAATAATTTTTGAATCTGGTGTCGGCATATTCACCACCATTGTTAGTTCTTAGCTTTTTGATCTTCAAAACTGTCTCATTTTCAACCATAGCTTTCCATCTTCTGAAAGCCTCAAATACTTCAGAATTATGCTTTAGAAAGTAAACACATACCTTCCGAGAGTGATCATCAATGAAAGTCACGAAGTAGTGTTTCCTACCAATGGATGAGATGGTCGTTGGTCCCCAAACATCAGAGTGAATGAGCTCTAGCCTTTCCTTCTTTGGGGTTTTGGAACTTGTTTGAAAGCTGACCCTTTTTTCTTTCCAAGTATGCAATCTTTGAACATGTCTATCTCTGTAAACTTTAGACTTGTAAGTTTTCCCTTTGAGTGCATAATCTTTATCCCTTCTCACTCATGTGGCCTAGTCTCTGGTGCCATAAATTTGGTGTTTCATTTCCTGTTACAACTATGATAGAACAACGTGACCCTAATGTCACGTAAAGAGTGCCCTTTTTCTTGCCTCGAACAATCGTCATTGCACCCTTTGAAATCTTCCAATCATCACCATGGAAGATCATAGTGTAGCCTTCACTAGCCAACTACCCTATTGAGATTAAGTTCCTTCTTAGGTTGGGAATATGCCTGACATCCTTCAGCTCCCAAATAGACCCGTTCAACTTAATATTCACTACATCTTTTCCAATAATAGCACATGGTTGATCATTGTTGTCTCTTTTAGAAATCATAAAACGTGCAAGCATACACGGTCACAAGTAATAAGATTTGTAAGTAAAGTATCGTTCTCACAGAGATTTGTTACTATATTTTGTTGAGTACTAAAATTATTTCTCTCTGATTTTATCCAAAACGATCGTTGATTTTAAAAAAAAGTTAAAGAAAAGAGTTAATAAGAAAATAAAAGAAATCTAGGATTGCAATTTTTCACCAAACTAATCCACTCAAATCATGTTATTTTCTTTTGATTTATATTTTTTAGTACATTTAATTTGTCAACCGAAAACTTCTAATTTTATCCATACATCTCTTTCCAGCTCCGTATAAACACACCTCGTTAAATTAATTCACTATATTCCTATGAGAATTAAATTTACCGAGATTAATTAAGTTTTAAGTTCTCAAATGGGCACACATACAATTAGGATATATTCCTATCCTACATCATACATGTCATTCTATCTACGAGCAATATACACACAAATGCCTCTTCCAAGTTTATTTATGTGCCACGGATCAATTTGATAAAATTCGTAAATAATCAAAAAGTATTAAGCACAAAATATAATAAACAAATCGAACGTCTTATAAATCTATCAAAAATAATTAAAATCAAAGCTTCATAGATTTAGATAAAATGCAACCCTAGAAAAATTAAATTACTTCATAAATTTAAAATAAAATTACAACAGATACAGAAAAATTAGATGAAGAAGAAAGAAATATTAAAACATTTCGTATCATGAATATTTGGCACACATAGAACACAACAGAAGCCAAAAATGGCTTCTGCATGTTCCATAGTCCAGAACAGAACAACACAAAAATTCTAAACTCTCCAAAAAAAATTTTAACTCTATCATAATATCACCTATTTATAGCTCCAAAAATACATCCAAAATATATTTTTTCTAGACACGCGGGTAGACATTTTTTATCGAAAAATAAAAATAAAACCCGTGGGGGACAAACCATTACAACAAAAATATTATTTTAAACTGAGTGGGAGACAGTTGTGCGCTTCTGATTTTGTTTTCAATACACGCTGCCACTTGTCGCGACCTGATTCGTGGAAAAATATATTGGGACACGTGGCAGCCTTCAATTGGTGAGAGCAAAACGGGTGCATGGAACTGCGCCGCACGAAAGCATGGCGCGCGGGAACATGTGGTAGACAACGACGCGGCTGGAAACGTGCGCCGTTTCCGAGCATTTTGGTTTACTAAATTAATGCCACGTGTCGTCATGTTATTCGTTGAAAGATTTAGGAGACACGTGGCTTCTTCTTATTCTGTAAAACTCGAGGGTGCATGCTGCTTGGATGACCCGCGTCGCACAGGATTTTTAGACAAGTGGTTCGTTGAAAGATCTAGACCGTTTAACCGATCCAACGGTGAGCGATGCACCTCAGGGAAACTCTGCACAGCCGACATGTGGGTCTCACACTGCACGCCAGCCTGCGCGGCAGGTGGGCTCCACTGGGTATCGAGCTGCGTGCAAGAGATATATCGAATGGTGGTTGATGGGCGTCGTGAGTGGTGCGAGTGGCATTCTTCTCCTTCACAGAAAATTCAATTTTTATTAATTACATTTTGACCCACAAATTTAATTCAAATTACATTTTAATCTTTCTTTAATTGCAATCAAGCCCATTTCTAATTTAAATTAAATTTTGAACTTTTAATAATTAAAATTAAGTCCAATTTTAATTTAAATTATATTTTTGACTTTTATAAATTGCAATTAAGCACTCGTTTATTTGAAATTAGATTTTTGGACATAAATTTGCAATTAAGTACATTTTCGATACAAATTATTTAATTTTCTTAAAAATGTATTTCTTAACATATAAAAGGTGAATATTAATTTATTTAACTAAAATTAACCAAAAATGTCAAGAACATAGCAATTATAATTAATAAAATAGATGAAAATAACTATATAAAATACAGTTATCAATCATCAACAAGATATACCTTTCCAAGGTTTCTAGGGACATATTTCTCGAAGAATTCTTTCTGTGAAGTAGCATTGAATGATGCTCCAGATTCTAACACCTAAGATTCTTTCTTGCTCTCCAAAAAGCATATCAATGCATCATCTCCTCCTGAGGTGGAAGTAACATTTGCCTCTACCTTCACGTTTTTGTCCTTCGGTACACTCTTACACTGATTTTTGTAGTGCCTGATTCTCCTACAATTCGAACACTCGATAGTCTTCGAGCTATGGGAATTATTAGGATTCCTGGATTTGGACTTCCTGTTCTTTGATCTACCTTGATAAGTTATTCTGCCACGTCCATTCCCTCTGGTTGAATTTCTTCCTCTTGGCTTTGTATGCAAAACTAAAGAGGTTGACGATTCACCTGACTCTCTACGTCGGATCTCTTCACTGAGAATAAGATCACGAACATCGTCAAATTTCAACTTATTGCTTCCTAACGAGCTATTCACAGTTGTGACAGTAGCATTCCATCTTTTTAGTAGAGAAGACAAAAGTATCAATGCTCGTACTTCTTCATCAAATTCAATTTCAATTGAACACAACAGGGTTGTGATTATGTTGAGTTCATTGAGATGTTGAGCTACTGATGCACCTTCCATCATTCACAAATTGAACAAATGACTCATTAGGTGCACTTTTTTTGAGGCCGATGACTTCTCATACATATTGGAGAGAGCTTCCATAAGAACCGTTGTGTTATTTTCCTTTGCCATGTTGGAAGCAACATTGTAGGATAACATTAATCGAATAACTCTGAGGCCTTGTCTGTCTAGAAGATTCCAATTTTCTTCCATCATAGCCTTTGGCTTCTTCCCAAAGAGAGGTTGATACAAATTTCTTTGATATAAATAATCCTATATCTGCATTTTCCTAAACCCAAAATTTGTGCCATCGAATTTCTCGAGTTTCACATTTCCTTCATCTATGGCCATTGCTCCCACTCAAATCGGACTTCCTACGGATCATTTTTGACTATTTCTACAAACCACCATGTATTAGAATACCTCCATCAACAAACAAATTATCTTTGACAAAATTTACTATTCACGTAATTCACTATTCATGTAAATAGTAACCTTTTAAAAAATTGACAGAAATCACTACCAAAAGCTCTGATACCAGTTGTTGGGAAATTATATAAATTTTCGATAAGCCAGATTTATGAGAAAGCAAAATAGACAAAATAGACAAAATAACACACAAATTTGATAACGGAGTTTGGCCAATCTTGCTTACGTCTCCGGACCTAATACAGATCTTTTTACTACAAAAGAGAGAAATTATACAAGGTGTTTACAACACTCATAACTCACATCCCAATTACACCCAAGAAAATTGCTCTCAATTTTCTGTCACTAAAGTTTTTTTTTCTATAAGATTTTCTTTCAATTGGAACGAATATTTGATTGATGAATTTATTACATTTAGTTACAAGAGTTATCTTGTTACAGCTTACATAAGGTATAATCTATTAATATAAAAAAAAGTAACAGTTTTGGCAATTACTCAAATGCACTAACAAACTAAAAAACTCCTAATGCATTCATACTTTGATCTCTATCCTATACACCATTTGAACCATGTGTGTTTCCATGTCACTTAGTTTCTTGAACTCCTAGATCACTCTATAGTCTTGGATTGCCAACATAACACTTCACACTCTAACCTACCACTTGCACACTTTCTTCAACACCCTTGCAAGTAACCTTGTGTTACGTCAAGAATCAAATCAGGCAAACCCGCATATAACAGCAGGCACACATGCAGTACACAGTGGGTGCAGCTGAGTGTAGGAGGACACATAATGGGCATAAGGGGATCATTGAGAAAACTATTAGGTGTCAAAGTTGGTTAGCATTTTTGGAGCCATTTCCTTAGCGTTTTTCTTCTTTTTAATCACACAAATGTAAGGCTATATATAGCCCTAATGATTGGAATAAATAAGGAAGAAATTAACCCAATTATCTCTCTTTTCTCTTAGCTATCTTTACTCAGGGTAAATCAAATGTTGAGTTTTGTAACGATGTCTTAGAGACTCTAGCACGCCATGAAATTGAATTCAACCGATTCGAAAGCACCATACAAACATTGCTTATTGAGGTACAAGCCCTACATGCTACTCGAAACCCACCAGAAGACAATCCTTTTGCTATAGATGAAACTATACCTTCACACCCCCACACCTCTCGATCAACTAATGAAAACCCACTACCCAATCTGAAATTATCATTTCCAAGGTTTTCTAGAGAAGATCCTACTGGGTGGATTTATAAGGCTGAGCAGTACTTCAAATTTATGAACATTTCTCAAGACCAACGAGTACAGCTAGCCTCTTTCCATCTAGAGGGCATTACGTTGAAATGGCACCGATGGCTCACAAAATTCCGTGGACCACTTACCTGGGAGGAGTTCACTAAGGCTACTCAACTAAGATTTGGACCCATTGACTATGTAGATCCTTCAGAAGCCTTATCGCGCGTTAAGCACACCGCGAGTGTGGCCACTTACCAAGAATCTTTTGAAAATCTATCTCATCGTGTGGATGGGTTACCAGAGGAATTTCTCATTGGGCGTTTCATCATTGAGCTAAGGGATGACATCCAGATCGACGTCAAAATCAAAATGCCAAAAAAAACTAGCTGATGTCATTCAAGTAGCTAGATTGATTGAGGAAAGGAACATCTTACAAAATAAATCTACAACGAACACTCGTTACACATTTCAAACAAATCAACCTAAACAAGCAATCAACACTATAGTAGGGTTACTAGGACTAACACCTGCCCAACGTGTTAATATAGCTCAACCGTTAACCTTCTGAAAGTTGACTAGCCAAGAGGCTCGTGAAAGATGAGAGAAGGGATTGTGCTACTACTATGAAGAAAATTTATGGGTAACCATCACTGCACTTGACCACATCTGTTTATGATGAAAGATTGGAACCAATAGGATGTAGCTAAGTGTGAAAAGCTCACACCAGAGGAAGACCAGCACGAAATGTTACCTAAAATCTCCTTCCATGCTATATCAGGTACAGAACATCCTCAAACCATATGTGTTATGGGAAAACTAAAAAATAAAAGTATATTAGTGCTAATAGATGGAGGTAGTACCCATAACTTCATAGGTCAAGACATAGTCTCTCACTTCAATCTACCTATAAAAAAAGTAAGAAATTAGAAGTAATGGTAGCCAACTATGAGAAATTAGAGTGAGGTGGGGCAATGCTACAATCTCACTCTCAATATTCAGGGTTGCCCAGTGGTGACTGACTATTATGTGCTACCAATGCCATCTTTCCAACTAGTGTTAGGGGTTCATTGGTTGGAAACCCTAGGGCCTATCTAGATGGATTACAAGAAGCTCACATTTAGCTTCCATATAGAGGGAAACTCTCATACTCTTCAGGGGTTAAGAAAAGCCAATATGTCTGCCTTAACCAACAAGGAATGAAATAGTCTACAAGGGATAGGGCTGCTCCTCCAAATAAGATCCACTGACAACCACAAGGTTTCTCCTCAGACATATCATCCTGAAATAAGGAAACTATTGGATGAATTCCCTAAGATATTTGACCCATCCACTTGCTTACCTCCTACAAGTATGTAGGATCACAGAATTCCCTTACAACCTAGCTCGAGACCAATAAATGTGAGACCATACCACTACCCATATTATAAAAAAAATGAGATAGAAAAGATAGTAAAATAACTCTTAAAGTCCCAACTGATAAAGCCAAGTAATAATCATTTCTCTTCACCGATGTTGCTTATTAAGAAGGCTGATGGAACTTGGAGGTTTTTTGTCAACTACCAAGCACTGAATGCCATGAATATCAAAGATAAGTTCCCTATACCTATCATTGATAAAATGTTAGATGAACTTTATGGTGCCAAGGTTTACTCCAAGTTGGACCTAAGATCATGTTATCATCATATTAGGGTTCATGAAGATGACACCCATAAGATAGCATTTAGAACTAATTGAAGGTCACTATGAGTTTTTAGTGATGCCATTTGGGCTAATTAATGCCCCAGCTACTTTCCAAAGTCTCATGAATGACATATTCTGACCATTGCTCAGGAAGTTTTTCTTAGTTTTCTTTGATGACATACTGGTGTATTCTAGCTCGTGGAAGGATCACATCTCACATCTGCAATATGTATTATAGTTGTTGACTTCTCACAGATTATTTGCTAAAGAGTCTAAATGTCAATTAAGTCTAGCACAGGTGGAATACTTAGGCCACCTTATTTCAGAATGAGGGCTCTCAATGGATCCAGCCAAGATTCAAGCTACCAGTGAATGGCCCACATCAACCTCACCAAAAGCCATGAGAGATTTTCTAGGGTTAGTCAGTTACTACAGAAAGTTCATTCGACATTTTGGAGGAATGGTTGCACCCCTAAATCAACTTCTGGGTAAAGATGGGTTCCATTGCAATGAAGTAGATGCAAAAGCCTTCCAGTAGCTAAAGAAAGCCCTCACCACTCCCCCTATCCTACGATTTCCTAATTTTACACAACGATTTCTGGTTGCGTGTGATCCCAGTGGAATTGGAATGTGATCCATTCTCAGCCAGGAAAATAGGCCAGTGGCCTACTTTAGTGCTACCCTCAAAGGATCAGCTCTAGCACTGTCCACCTATGAGAAGGAAATGTTGGCTATGGTAAAGGCTATTCGCATATGGCATCTCTATTTGTTGGGAAGGCACTTCACAGTATGTACTAATCAAAAGAGCCCCAAATATTTATTAGAGCAAAGAATCACCACCCCAGCACATACACGTTGGCTATGACTACGTGATTGAATACAAAAAGGGAACTAAGAACCAAGGGGAAGATTCTTTATCCTGGGTAACAAAATTCAAATTCCTAGATATCTCTCAATCCTAGTTAGAATGGTGGCCTATCCTCCAGTAAAAGTCCAACAAAATGCTTTTTATGATAAACTGAGAGGCAAACGCTCATATGCAGAAGGTCCTCAAATATGCCAACGAGATGGAGTTTGGTTCAAGGGGAACAAGGTATACCTAAGCTCTACATCATCCATAATACCTAAAATATTGAAGGATTGTCATTAATAACCCATTGGAGGATACTTTGGTTTCCACAAAACCCTATCCATAATTAAGCAGAATTTTTATTGGCACGACATACACCAAAAGATAAAAGAGTTCCTAAGTGAGTGTGAAGTATGCCAACGGTGTAAGGTGGATTGCATAAAGCCACTCGAATTGTTACAACCCTTACCTATTCTTACCTGAATGTAGACTGAGATCTCAATAGATTTCATAGAAGGATTACCCCCCTCCAAAGGAAATATAGTCATTCTGGTAGTGGTCGACAGGTTGAAAAGTATGCTCACTTTGTAGCTACGAAAGATCCTTTTACTGCACTTATGGAAGCCAAAGTATTTGTGGCTAATGTGGTGAGGTTGCATGGCATGCCAACTTCTATAGTCAATGACCGAGACAAGTTTTTTATTAGCTCATTTTGGCAAGCATTGCTTAAGTTATAGGGTACCCAATTGAGCATAGCTCTAGTTACCATCCGTAAACGGATAGTCAGACTGAGGTGATTAACAAGATTTTGGAATAGTATTGACATTTCTTTACGGGTGATCAACCAAAACAATGGGTTGAGTGGTTACCATGGGCTGAGTTTAGCTATAACACCTCCCTACACTCATCCACCAAATGTAAACCATTTGAAGCAGTTTATGGGATTCCTCCCCCTCAGCTGGTGGCTTACATACCAGGTACCTCCAAGGTTCCGACTATAGATGAGTATCTGCATGATCGAGATACCATCATATGAGAGCTGCGCCACAACCTTTTACAAGCTCAAAACTGCATAAGGTGTCAAGTTCATCAGCATAGAAGAGAGCTTTCCTTCCTGGTAAGGGATTATGTCTACTTGAAACTACAACCCTATCAGTAGACCTCTGTAGTTTTTGCTCATCCATGAAGCTTGATCCACGCTTCTTTGGACCCTATGAATTTATTGAGAAAATTGGCCCAGTAGCCTACAGACTTGCTATGCCTCTAAACTCCTAGATACACGATATGTTTCACGTTAGCATGTTAAAAAAGCACGTAGGAACATGTAACCATACCATTCCTCAACTACCTACAATCTTAGAAAACTCAACAATCATGCCACACCCTAAAGCTATCCTAGAGCATCGAGTAATTCAGAAGGGTAGATATCGATCAAAACCTAAAATTCTGGTCAAATGGGTGGGAGCTCCAACTGATATAGCTACTTGGGAGAATGAATGGAGATTTTCCAAGTCCTACCCTGACTTCATCCTTGTGGACAAGGATTCTAAAAGAGAGGGAGAAATGTTACGTGAAGAACCTAATCAGGCAAACTGATGAGTGCTCAAAAAGCACTAAAATTACCATGATTTTATGCACATTAATTGATTAAAAATATATCTATTTATATGATTTTATCATATATTTATATAAATTTGTCTTTTTCGAAATCACGGGTATTTTTATTTTTTTTCAGGTATTTTGCTTAAAAACGTAACTTAAAGACTCAAAGAGGAATACTGGAGGCAATACATCACAAATATATTCAAAAATAAATGAGGAAAAGTCAACAAATATGAAAAAATGGGACAAAATGGATCAAAAAGGTCAAAAATGAGGAAATCGCGTCGCCGCGCCGCACAGTATGCCCATCCCACGCGCGCCGCGCACGCCTTGCTCATGTCCCGCGAGCACTGTACTTCCTTTCCGTGCGCACTCTACTACTTCGCGCGTGCACCCCTGCGCGCCCCTGGTGCTGTCTGCGCGCGCCGCTGCCCATCTGCGCCCCATTTCGCGTGCGCCACCTACCCGCTGACGTCAACTGACGTCATTTTCACCTACTACGCGTTTCCTCCATTTTTTATCATTTTTCACCCACTTTTTATTTCTTTCCTCACCTATAAATACCCTCATTCTCTTCACTTCATACCACATCTCAAAACACACTTCTCTCCTCTTTCTTTCTCTCCATTTCTTCGTTTTTAGTTTTTTTAGTTTTTCTTAGTTTTTAGTTAGTTTTTCTTAGTTTTAGAGTTCTTCTCTTTTTGAGAAGAACTAGCTATGTTTTTGTAATTTATTTGTTTTTCGATTCAATAAATGGGAGTGCAAATTCCGCTTGGAGGTTTTCTAGCAACGAGAATAGCATCGAAGTTCTGTAAGGATTTTATTTTCTTTACAGTTATTTTTTATGCTTTATTCTTACATGTTATATTTAATTTTTCTGTGATTAAATTTAACTGTGCTGGTTATTTGTAAACATGATATAATAATAACGCTGTTATGCTTGCGAAATATTAAATAGGTAAAAATCTCTAAAATGAATTGATTTTATTTTTATTCAAGATTTTATATTAAGAATGTTAGAGAGAAATATATTATTTTTCATTACAAACTTAAATCTGAAAATTAGATTTTAAGGTTTAGTTATCCGGTCTAATTTAGAGTAGTGCTCTTTTATTTGTTGGTACAATCGTCCGGTTGTTAGAGTGAAGCTCTATTTCAAAAGTTTTTATAAGAATTATTATCTAAAAATGTATTGACAACATGTTTTCAGTAGTGGTTTTAAAACTTGAAAGTTAGTACTCGGATAACTAAATTCTTAGGTTTAATTTGGACACCTTGAATAAAGTTTAAACTGTCTAACCCCACCAAAGGTGGCATTTAAATGGTTCATTTTCAATGTCTTAGAAAAAGGAATTAATTTAATTAACCAAATTAGTTATCAACCCCACCCATAGGTGTTAATTGATTTGTTTAGTTAACAAAGAATATCTAACCCCACCAAAGGTGGTATTCATATAAAAAAGAGAGAATCAATAAATATCAATTCATATCTTTAATAACCTAAATAATATGAGCAAACATAATTAACTTAGTTATTATATCCATAAATACTCCACTATTTTAAATGATAAAATTTGCATAAATATTTATTGAATCTATGTTTATTTTTATGTTATTAGATTAAAAATACAAAACCCTAAAATATCGTGACAGGATGTTTAGGATTTAATTTCGTTTTTAAAAGTTTGAATAATAAATTAAAAACCACATACATTCCTTCCTTAGATCGACCTTGGGAGTATACTTATCATTTTCTACGAAATGATTCGTGCACTTGCGAGAGTTTTATAAATACATAAAACCAAATGAACGGCAGGATCGGCGATGTCGGTTCTGCCCGATCACAAACCCGCGTATAACAGTAGGTGCACATGCAGCATACGGTGGGTGCAATTGAGCGTAGAAGGGCACAGAACGGGCGTAAGGGGATCATTGAGAAAACGCTTAGGTGTTAGAGTTGGTTAGCATTTTTGGAGCCATTTCCTTAGAGTTTTTCTTCTTTTTAATCATGCAAATGTAAGGCTATATATAGCCCTAATGATTAGAATAAAGAAGGAAGAAATTAGCCCAATTATCTCTCTTGTCTCTTAGCTATCTTTCCTCTCTTGCCTCTCTCATTCTCTTCTACAGATTCTATAAAATAACCCTAACACCTTGCCATACAGATCTACATTTTTAGTTGCATCCTTAACACCTTCAACAACTTACCACTCTCATTTGTACCGGAACCTAGCACCTTTAGCAAGTATGGCTTGAAACTCAACTATATATTTTAACTGGATTTGAGACTTGAAATTTTTTTTAGCTTTTTAAAAGATACATTAAGTTACTTTGTTTTTTTAGGTGGTATAATATTGGTTCCTTAGTAATTTCAATTCAATTTATTGTGATCAAACAAAAAATTAACATTTTAACATGAAAATTACACAAATTTTTAAGGAGAAAAATTGATTGTTTGGTTATTTAATGAAACAAAAATAATAATTATAATAATAATATTTTGTTTATGAGGTAAAGACAATTTTGAAAAAAGTTTACTTTTATAATAAAATTGTTTTGACATTTGAGGTTAAAGTGATTCGTAATTTTTTTTTCCTAGAAAGTAATTTTGCAAAAATAATTTTATAATAAAATTGTTCTAACATATGAGAAAACAATGGTTTAAAAAAGTAACTTGTAATAAAAAATAAACTAAACATATTTTATTGAGTTGATGATGTTTATGCGTATTGTGGAGTGATGAGGTTGATTTGTCTATTCAACTTTCAGCTTCTTATTTTATTGAGTTCCATGTTTTTGAAAGTGACTAAAGCTTATTTTGGGTAGGATTTGGCATGTAGATTAGCTACAATGATATTATATGATGAGATCAACTAAGGAATCTATCACAATGTGTGCGACTTAGCAAGACGATAGTATTGATTGGTGATTTTAATGACATTATTTCAATTAATGAAAAATTAGGTGGATGTATATGATCTTGAACTGTTATGGATGATTTTTGGGGCTTTATCAAAGATGATGAATTGGTAGATTTCGGATTCATAAAGTTGGTAGTAACTTATAGTAATAAAAGGAGTTGCAAAGATTAGGTTCAACAATATAATAATAGAAGGATAGCAACTCGAGAATGGTGTGAATTTTTCCAAATGCAAGTGTTCTCCACTTGGATGTCACTGAATCTAACCATAACGCTTTTCTATTATATTCTTTTCCTTAGCTAGCACAAGTGATATATGATGACTCTAGAAAGTATAGTTATCTTTTTACTTAATATTTACTCATTTAATTAATAAGTAGTATTTTTATGGTTAAAAATATTAAAATATAAACTTTGTAGAAAAAAAAGGTGAAAATATAATTTTAGGAAATTTTTATGAATTATTTTGTGCAAGATCAATCAGAAGCTACCATGTGGATGTCACGTAGGTAGAGGATTTGAAACATAAGCCATGTGGATGCCATGTAATAGGAGAGGGTCAACTGTGCATGGTTGTGTGTACCATGTGATGCAGCACCTTGCCACGTGTCAACACAACATTTATTTCGATTTTTACGTCTTGGTCAATGCACTCGCCACGTGTCTGATTCATCCATTCTTTCCACCTGTGCACCATGATTTCCACATAGTGTTAAGTTAGAATACGTTGATGGAGACCAATCTCCCGTTCCACACGTCACACACTAATTGGTTCCATATTTTCTCTATGCCATATGGTGCACTCCTATTGGCTAGCGCTGTTAATTATTCCTTTTTTCATATCAGCCCTTGATTTGAAGCTGATATGATGATCTATATTTTACCTAAACCTAATTTAACCCCTTAATTGCCCCATAAACCATAATGAGTCAAAGTTAACATAATATTTATCAGTTTTTAGAGCCAAAAAGAGGGGAAAATACAGAAAAATTTAAAAGGAGATACAATTTTGATAGAGATTCAATAAGATATTAGTGCTATAATTGAAGAGATTGATTATATTTCTTCTTTTTCTCCTTTCCTTATCAATTTTTATGTCTTTCTTTATGAAAAATATGAGTTTTATGAACAAAATTATGTTTAGCTAATTTATTAATCTAGATGTCTTATGAACCAATTTTTAACATATGATGATCTAATATTGTACCCCAATTATGATTTTAATTTAATTATATTATTTAATTTGATTTTTCTCCTATTAATTGTTTGGCCAACAATTGATCTATAGAGACAATTAAATAGATTTGAGAGAATTATTTAGTTGTTTGTTTTTATTAAATAACATGTATAGTTTCTAGGTAGAGATGTATAATTCTTATGTATATGATCAATAATCGATGAATTTATTGAGTAATATACAATTTAATTGACACCATAGTATAATTAAGTTAATTACTATATGATGTGTAGTTTATTTGATAGAGGAATACATGCTAGGTTAGATTCAATTGATAATGTAATTCATTGATAATTATATTGGGGAGATTTTAGTAATTTATATGTTTAGAAAATTGAGGAATTAAGTATTCCTAGATATTTTCTCATTTATCTTCTTAGCTATCAAACTTGATTTAATTTATTATTGCTATTTATTTTTAGTTCTTTTAATTTTGCTTTCTTAAAACATAAAAACACAAAAAAAAATTTGTTTTTTTGTTTTAAAAATTAGTTTATAATACTATAATATATGTGAGAACAACTATTTCTTATCATTATATTACTAGTTAAGATACGTATACTTGCATAGTCATTACACACAATTTGTGTCTGATTAATGTATCAGTTTAACTTTGAATATCACTGGGCTAACATCTCGGCATACGAGGAAGTGCTCCAAATTCACAGTCTTATAATTTTTTGAGATTTGTTTGTATCAAATCAAACTAAAAATAACCCAATGTCAATGCAACTTGACTTGCGGGAAATGTGACACCAATTATAATACTCAATGCAGGTATTAGGATTTGCAAAATTCATTAACAACATTGGAGCACCAAGATAGAATAGGAACTGAGGATTTTGTTGCAATATATTTAACATTTTATTGTGTATATGTTCAAGAAGAGAGTATTTCCATAAGAAAGCTCAGGTGCAATTGTAGGGGTAGGAGACAAAAACACAACCGTTTTCCATACTACAATTACTCAGCATCATCAAAGGGATTTTATTTATGATTTGGAGGAAAAAAATGATGTGTGGCAAACTGGTAAGTAAGTTTTGAGTAGAATAATAGTTGAGTTATTTCAGTCCTAGGTAGCTATGGTGGGATCTATTTTGTTGGGTATGTTTGTTTCAAGACAGGTGACAAGGGCCCAAAATAAGCATATCGTTAAACCAATGTCTCACGTTGAGATTTGCTATGCAATTTATCAAATTAAACCATCCAAAGCACAAGATCAGACATTATGTCTTCTATATTGTTTTTTCAAAAATAGTGATATATTATTTCAGATGATATAGTTTGTGAAATATTTTTTTTAATGATACTTTAGCATCTTGGGTGAATGTTTTGCCTAAAGTAGCACCACTAAGTCATATGTCCTAACTTATATCAATAAGCTTGCGCAATATGTTGTGTAAGATTATTACTAAAATCTTAAATAATCGTTTAAGCAAAGTGATGTTAGATATAATTAGTCTTACCCAAAGCACGTTCGTTCCTAAACAACTCATTAAAGATAATATTCTGGTTGACAATGAATTGTTACATGCTTTGAAAAATAGAAGAAGGGATAATCGGCCATACATGTGTAAAATCATGAAAATATGTAATAAATTATAAAAATTTCTTAAAGGATTTTTTAATAATATTTTAATATGTAAGGATATATCAAACAGATTCATGTGAAAAATCGGATTAACATAGAAAATTGGCAAAAACTTTACTGAAGCTTGTTAGGGCCTCACTAAGACGAGCCATCAATGACGAAGGGTCAACGAGGAAATATAATAGTTGTTGAGCCTCAACATGGCCTCACTAAGACGAGCCACCAACGAGGGTGATTGACGAGGGTCAATTTGGGCTATAAATAGGCATGTGGGTAGCTCATTTTTCTCACTCTAATTTTCTCTCTTCTCCCTTTAAAAATTTTCTTTCTCTAAAATTGTTCTAGTTTTTGGTATATTTTGGAGCACGTTTTGGGGATAAGATATCATGGAGCTTGAGTTTAGAATAATAGCAATGAAATAAGTTTTCAGGTAGATATTTCTACTCTAAACTTTTTATTTCGTGCATTATTTTCATAAAATTGTCATGCATTATATATTAAAAAGAAAAAGAAAAAGTAGATATCATGATTTTATAACAAATTTTTTAGATATTGTTTAAATGAAATACTTATCATGAACATTTTTATAGATGCATATATGAATTTTTTTTATATAAAATGAGTATTAAATTTTGATATGAAATGAATATTAAAGCTTTATACATGTGGCATCTGAGATGTTATACATGCATCATGAAAATAATTTTTTGTAGGGAGTATATCTGTATGTATGTCTTGTAAAGTATGGTATCCATTGGTCATTGGTTACAATAGAATATTTTCGATGAATTATATGTATGCATCACATTCACATGTATTCTCGGTGTTTTTCGATATATAGGTCTTGGATTGTTGACTACACACAAGCCTCAGAATTGAACCTCTCATTATGTCTCAATGTTTACCGTCTATTGGGTCTTAGAGTATGACTGAACATGGGCCTTTCTCGGTGAACTATAATAAAATTAGTATTTTTTTATTGATTAAAAAAAATTGTTAGACTAGACTGAGAGTAATCAACTTAAGGCCTAAATTTGAAAATGCATACAAGGTAATATAGCTGTGAATATTTTTTTTGTTTGAGATGCTAGTCTTTTTTCAACTCGCCACAGCTTATATAGCATTTTACCTCGGTGCACCTATATGGGTGAATCTTAGTTTGGGCTACACAAAATAGTTATGCCGAAGTAATTTTTTATAATAAAAAATTAAAAAAAGAGATTGTGTGTTATTTATTGCATAAGCTAATAGTAAACATATAATACAAATAATTCAAGTCTCTGTCACTTTATCCACTCATGCCCATTTTTTATGGAGATTATTGGTAGCACATCTAATGAAACATTCAAATAGTATTGGAAAATTGGTTCGAAATTATTTGCATATATCTTTTAGTCTTAAGTAGTTATATTTTATTTCCATCAATATATCATATCATAATATGATAAGTGCTCACAAACACTTAATATATTGTAATTTTATGCATGTTTAGTGATTATATAGATTTGTATTTACTTGTTTTACTATTATTTTATGCAAATTTATATTTTCGAAACCATGTGTATATTTTATTGTTTTTTTAGGTATTTCTTGTATTAAAATAAATCAATTGGAAGAATTATACTTGAAACACTCCATTACAACTTGAAAGATTAAAATAAAACATTTATAAAACATTATATATGTTTAAAAATTGAAAAAAATTACCTGAAAATTAGGGTTTTAAAGTGATTTTGTTTAAAGTGTGCCACAACGTAAAAATATTTTAAGCCATAGCGCAAGGCGAAAGGAATGTGTCCAAAATCAACGTGGACCACAATGTGAAAATTATGTGTATTGCAACTCGAATAGAGTGAATCGTACTTAAAATCGTGTACAACTGAGTATGCCACGACGTCAAAAAATGTATGTCGAGGCACCAAGTTACAAATTTCACTTTTTTTTTCATTTTCTCACCATATAAATATGACCCTATTTCTATTGTAAAAAATATCTTAGAATCCCTTAACTTTCTTTGTAGCTAATTTCTTAGCTTTCAAAAGTATTTTTATTGTTTTCTTTGTAGTCTAAAATTCTTCTCTCATTTGAAAGTTGAAGAAATTTAGTTAATGTAATAGTCTTTTAGTTTCAATTCAATAAACAACACAATAATTCTATTTGAAGTTTTTCCAAAAGCAATTTTGTTTAAGTTATTTAATTTGACAGGATATTTAGGTTATTTAATTTTATTTTTAAGATTTTTTTCAATAATTTAAAAACCATGTCATTTCTTTTTATACCGATTTTGAAAATATATATATCATTTTTTATAAGTGATTCACATACTTATGAACTATTTTATAAATCATACAAACTTTATTATACACAACAATTTTGTGGATTATAATATTTCTTAAGAATATGACCTATAATATATTATCACACAAAGTTAATTATAATATTTAATGTGTGTTTGATTCATAACAACAAAAATCCTAACAAATAAGAAAAGAGTTTAAAATAAAGTAAATTTTATACTTTATCACTTAAAAAAATAGGTTAAATAAACATCAAAATTTAATGGAAAGTGTTACTAATAATTCTTATATATATATATATACATACATAGAGAGAGAGGGTTAGAGTAGCATTTTCGTACAAGTGTTAACGCATTGAATTAACTCAAGGCCCATTCACTAAAAAAACGCATTTATAGCAGCAAAATACAACCTACTACTAAAAACGCTTTTCATTTTGAGAATTGACTCTCCCATTCCCCTTAGAGTTGAACTCCCTTAACACCCTTTTGCCGTTTCAACCGCACCTCTTTATTATCTTCCTTCTCTTTCTATTTTCGTTTTCTTATTATGTCAATAAGGCTTGGTTGGTACTATTGATGCACCTCTGTCTGCTCAAAGCTTCTCGGCTCTGTGGTTGTTGGTTTTCGTTGGTGTTTCACTAGTGGTTCTTCCTGTGCTTAATGTCACGACCTTAAACTTCAAATATCGATTGTGCGGCACTTAGCATGGTCCGTTGCACTAAGCCTACCTTTCAACCGAATGAAACTCCAAAGAGAATAGCAAGATAGTTTGCAAAGAATGCTTTGTATTGCTCTAGAGAGAGTTTATCTTACAAAAGAATGCTTTGTATTTCTCTAGAAAGAGTTTATGTTACAAGATGCTAAGAATTCCCAAGATTTCCCAAGTTTGTTAGGAATTTCCAAGTTGAATACAAATGAAGACCAATTGGTCTATTTATAGTGTGGCTTTAAGCTTAAGAGTATGCCACCACTTTCTAGAGTCTTCCTAGTCTAGAATGTACAAGGGAGTTCTAGATTTATGTACAATATGCCACAAGGGTCTAGGACCTTCTAGCCAACTCTAGAGTCTTCTAGGTTTGTCTAGTTCCTTCATGCACGTTCCGGGATGTTCCCGAACCATCCGGCACGTTCTAGAATATTCTAGCCCATTCTAGCACTCTCTAGCGTGCTCTAGAACATTCTAGGGTCTTCTAGCTTGAGTTGAGTCCGTCCAACTCTAGCCCATTTTAGACTTCTCTAGGTAACTCTAGATCTTTCCATGTAGAATAGTCTAGATCCTTTAGGCAAGCACCATTTGTTTTGGATTTTTTTAGGGACGTTTGAGCAGGACGTGACACCCTCCCCCACTCAAGTTCGCGACGCCCTCGTCGCGCCTTCAAGCTTGAACCTCTCGATGTCATCTTTGAATTGCCACAAAGAATCTTTAGGTTCCCAGCTTGTCTCTACATCCGGAGCGTTCTTCCATTTGACCAAGTATTCCCAATAACTTGGTACGCCTCTACGCCGAATCAGGCGATCTGCCAAGATTGAGTCCACTTCCCTGTCAAAGGAGGTTACCACTGCGGTAGGCGCCCTCTTGGATTCTCCTCGACTCATATCTTCCTTGTCTCCATGATAAGGTTTTAGCATGCTTACATGAAAAATAGGATATATTTTAAGCTTCGGAGGGAGTTGCAGCTTGTACGACACCTTACCGACTTGTTTAAGGACTGGAAATGGCCCTTCATACTTCCGAACTAACCCCTTATGAACCTTCCATAGAAATTTGAATTGTTGGGGTAATAGTTTAACCAGGACCAAATATCCTTCTTGAAATTCTACCATCCTCCTTTTCTTGTCAGCCCATTTCTTCATCTTCTTAGACGCCTTGTTCAAATAGGCTCGGGCCAACTCAGCTTGTTCATGCCATGCCTTGGAAAATTTGAAGGCAGCAGGACTTTTCCCTTCATAACTCGTGGCCAAGGCATGAGGAGTCATGGGTTGCTATCCCATGACGATCTCGAAGGGACTCTTTAAGGTAGACTCACTCCGTTGTAAGTTATAAGAGAATTGAGCTACATCCAACAGCTTCGCCCAATCGTGTTGGTTGGCATTAACAAAGTGCCTAAGATATAACTCCAGCAATGCATTGGCACGCTCTGTTTGTCCGTCACTTTATGGGTGAAAGCTTGTGGAGAAATTCAAGTCTGACCCTAACAGCTTGAATAGTTCTGTCCAAAACTTCCCCGTGAATCGTGGGTCTCGGTCACTCACGATATTGGAAGGGATTCCCCAATGCTTCACAACATTCCTGAGGAACAAACGTGTCGTCTCATCTGCCGTGCAGTCCGTTGAGGCAGGTATGAATGTCGCATATTTGCTGAAGCGGTTAATGATGACAATGATGCTGCCAAAGCCTTCAGATTTTGGCAAGCAAGTGATGAAGTCTATAGAGACGCTCTCCCATGGTCTCTCTGGAATAGGCAGCGGTTCTAACAACCCTCTGGGTGCATGCTGCTCTATCTTGTCCTGTTGGCACACAAGACAAGTTCTTACATAAGCGTCGGCATCATCCCGAAGTTGAGGCCAATAGTAGATAGACTTGATCAAAGCAAGAGTGCGCCTCATTCCTGGGTGTCCAGCCCATAACGAATCATGTCATTCCTTGATAAGCTCTTTCCTTAAGCTCCCCCATTTTGGCACGAAGATTCGATTCTGCTTGGCATAGAGTAGTCTGTCACTCAGCCAAAATCGTCTCGTCTTTCCTTCCTTGATGAGGGCAAGGAGGTTTTGGGCAAGGGCATCATGCTCCAACCCTTCTTTGATCCTTTCCAGCAAAGGACTACTTGGCCTACTCAAGGCTGCTAATTCCGCCTTACGGCTCAGCGCATCAGCCACCACATTGGCCTTACCGGGCTTGTACTCCAACCTATAGTCAAACTCCGCCAAGAAATCTTGCCACCGAGCTTGCTTGGGACTCAACTTCTTTTGAGTCTGGAAGTAGCTTGTTGCAACATTGTCTGTCATGATAACAAAATGAGAACCCAATAAGTAGTGTCGCCACACCCTTAGGCAATGAATGATAGCTGTCATTTCTTTTTCTTGCACTATGTAGCGGCGTTCAGTGTCATTCAGCTTGTGGCTCTCATAAGCTATCGGACGCCCTTCTTGCATCAATACTCCACCAATGGCAAAGTCTGAAGCATCTGTGTGCAGCTCGTACATCTTGGAAGGGTCTGGGAGGCAAAGCACCGGTTCTTCACTAACGGCCTTCTTTAAGTCTTCAAATGAGGCTTGGCATTCACTTGTCCATTCCCAAGCCTTGTTCTTTTTGAGAAGGTTAGTGAGTGGGGCTGCTCTCACTGAGTAGGACTTGGTAAACCTTCGGTAATAGTTCATCAGTCCAAGGAAAGATCTTAACTCGGGAACCTTGGCAGGAGGTTCCCATTCTTGGATGGCTTTCACCTTAGCTCCATCCATCATCAATTTCCCATCCTTTATCCTATGTCCCAAGAACATCACCTTATCTTAGGCAAAGGAACATTTCTCCTTCTTGACGTATAGCTCATTTTCCCTTAGGACCTCGAACACCTTCTTCAAATGCTCTAGATGTTCTTCCAGAGTCCGGCTATATATCACAATGTCGTCAAGATATACTACCACGAACCAATCGAGGTAGGGATGGAAAATCTTGTTCATAAGAGTGCAAAAGGTGGCAGGTGCATTAGTGAGACCAAATGGCATGACAAGGAACTCATAGGCACCGTACCTGGTCACACATGTGGTCTTGGGCTCATCTCCCTTGGCTATGCGTACCTGGTAGTAACCCGATCGCAAGTACAATTTTGTGAAGTATCTAGCATTCCCCAATTGATCGAAAAAATCGGCAATGAGAGGGATAGGATACTTGTTCTTTACCGTTATCTTGTTTAGAGCCCGATAGTCGATGCACATCCGTAATGAGCCATCCTTCTTCTTTTGAAAGAGAACCGGGGCACCAAATGGGGCTTTAGAGGGCCTTATGAAGCCAGCATCCAGCAATTCATCGAGTTGCTTCCGCAATTCTACCAACTCTGAGTTCGCCATTCGATAGGGGCTCATTACTGGTGGCCTGGTGCCGGGTTCCAACTCTATTTCATGGTCCACCTCCCTCCTTGGAGGTAACCATTTGGGTAATGCCTCCGGCATCACATCGTGGAACTTATCTAGGACAACTTGCACTTCCGTCGGCAAGTTTGGCTTTGGTGATGCCTCTTTATCATCATATTCTTTTAGGATGGCCAAATAAATCTCTTCATCCCTCTTCAACCCCTTCTTGAATTGAAGCACCGAGAGAGCTTGGGTAGTAGGTCTAGTGGTCCTCTCCGTCGGTACCACACATGCCTTCGCACCATCCATGATGCACATAGAGTTTGAACATGGCACCAAGAAAGCTCTTACCTGGTCCAAGAACTCCATGCCGAATACAATAGAGAAGTCATCCATGGGCTCAACTGATAAGTCCACCTGGCCAGTCCAAGCACCAAGACTGACCTTAACTCCGCGAGCAACTCCATGCAATGGTAGTGCTGCTGAGTTAACTGCTTTGAGAGATCCCCCTCCACGGACTACCTTAAGGCCGAGTCTTTTTGCTTCTTCCACTGAAACAAAATTGTGAGATGTACCCGTGTCCACCAAAGCTTTGGCGACCTTCCCGTTGATGGCTGCATCTACATACATTAAGCCATTAGGGGTCTTTGGGGCACTCTGCAATGCACCAAGTAGGCGCAAAGAACCCATCTTGCGCCTTCGTCTAACTCACCTCCATCTTGATCCTGCGTGGAGGCAACTAAGGCACTCAAGGCCTTCCTCTTCGGACATTCACGTGCCCAATGCGGTCCGTCGCAAATGAAGCACGTCACACGGGGCTTTGAGGCACTACGATCCTCCTTTTCCTTCCCCTTATCCCGTGGCTTGAATGAGGAGCTATCTTTAGGATTTTTGGAACCCTGATTTTTGGCATGGCCTCCACCAAAATTTTTATTCGTGGCCTTTGAGCTCTCCTTGTTGGTGGAATAGTCAATAAAGCTTTCCGCAGTCGCAATGGCCGAAGATAAGTCTTGGACACCACGTCGCTTAAGCTCGAGATTAGCCCATGATTGGAGACTGTCCATAAACAAGAATAGGGCATCCTTGTCTGATGTGTCGGGGACTTCTAGCAACAAGGTTGTGAACTCCTTCACGTAGTCCCTTATGCTACCTGTTTGCTTCAATCGTCGCAATCGGCCCCTTGCCTCCTCCTCAGCATTAACGGGGAAGAACTGCATTTTGAACTCCCTTTTGAAGTCATCAAAGGTATCAATTGTGCAAACCCCTCGTTGCACATCTCCATGCCTCCGTCTCCACCACAACATCACAGTGTCGGATAAATACATGGCTGCAGTTCGGATCTTGCTGGCATGGTCCGTTATGCCAGTAGCCTCAAAGTATTGTTCCAACCCCCATAGGAAGTTCTCAACTTCCCTAGCGTTCCTAACGCCATTGAAGGTCTTGGGCTTGGGAACATCCACCCTCTTAGCCTCAACGACAGTGGTTGTGCTAGTTCCCGCGGCCATAGCCCGCTTACAAAGAGCTAGATCACCACCCATGTCCTCAACTCTTTGCAACACGTTAGCAAGTTCTCTTTGGACAAGATCTCTTACCTTGGCAAGTTCGGCTTTTAGCCCATCAATCTCTTGTCTTAACCCACCGTCTAGCTCGTTGAGGGACATCTTAACCGCTGCATGGATCTCCACATCCTCGGCCTCCAAGCCATTGCAACGCTCCTCTAAGTTGTCCACCCGGTCGAACAGCTCCCCTAAGCTGTCCTGCGCACTTCCCACTCGTGCTTCCAAGCTAGAAAGCATGTCTTTCGACTTAGCTCGAGATTCTTTTGATGGTTTCCGAACTTCCTCACGTCCACGTTCCATAGGTGGAACATCAACGCTTGGTGTAGATGGAGCAACGTTCTTCATTATGCCAAAGGTAGAAATGCTTCAACCGAAAGCTCTGATACCAACTGTCACGACCTTAAATTTCAAATAGCGATCGTGCGGCACTTAGCACGGTCCGTTGCACTAAGCCTGCCTTTCAACCGAATGAAACTCCAAAGAGAATAGCAAGATAGTTTGCAAAGAATGCTTTGTATTGCTCTAGAGAGAGTTTATCTTACAAAAGAATGCTTTGTATTGCCCTAGAGAGAGTTTATGTTACAAGATGCTAAGAATTCCCAAGATTTCCCAAGTTTGTTAGGAATTTCCAAGTTGAATACAAATGAAGACCAATTGGTCTATTTATAGTGTGGCTCTAAGCTTAAGAGTATGCCACCACTTTCTAGAGTCTTCCTAGTCTAGAATGTACAAGGGAGTTCTAGATTTATGTACAATATGCCACAAGGGTCTAGGACCTTCTAGCCAACTCTAGAGTCTTCTAGGTTTGTCTAGTTCCTTCATGCACGTTCCGGGATGTTCCGTAGGCTTCCAGCGGCTTCTACATCCTTCCCGAACCATCCGGCATGTTCTAGAATATTCCAGCCCATTCTAGCACTCTCCATCGTGCTCTAGAACATTCTAGGGTCTTCTAGCTTGAGTTGAGTCCGTCCAACTCTAGCCCTTTCTAGACTTCTCTAGGTAACTCTAGATCTTTTCATGTAGAATAGTCTAGATCCTTTAGGCAAGCACCATTTATTTTAGATTTGTTTAGGGACGTTTGAGCGGGACGTGACATTAAGGTGGGTTTAATGCTGGTGATTTTTTGGCTGGATGGGTGGTGTTTTTAGCTTAGCTAAGTGGTAGCTTCAACTCAACTGGGTGGGTGGTAGCTATTTGGTTTTTCTTTAACCTCTTGTTATTTCTTATTAATTTAGATTATTTATCAAAATATATTTATAATTAAAAACTCACCTTAAATGCAACACAAACTATTAGGTTATAGATACTTCTTTAATAAATTAAAAATTACAAATAAATTTATAATTGATTCAATAAGTTGTGTTATAAAACATAATTTATGGTTCATTTGTAGGATATGTGATCTTTGCCAAAACTATTATTGAATAAAATATCTTCAAAATGGAGAACAATTTTAAGTTTCGCACATTGTAGAAGCTAGTGTATGTTTAAGCTTTATAAAATTAACTTATGAGTTTAGCATAATTGTGAGAGTTTTCCATTTCCTTTAGCAAGATAGTAGAGAGTCAAATTAATGATCAATTCAAACGAAAGAACATATAAGTTATTACCTCTAATTTATTTTAGCTTGTGAAATGCACATATAAAGTAGAAACTTAATTTTCATAATAATAAAACAACAAAGAATATCACATAAACACTGTTAAATAAACACACGGAAGCACTTAATTTGTGTTTAGGCATAAAACTTTGCACCATATATAGTATCCTATAGTGCAAAAATTTGCCAAGAACATTAACGAATCAAATCTTAAGTATAATAGTTCATTCTTTCTAGCGAATCCACGATTTTGAAGCTGCAAAATTTCAAATAATTAATATAAGATGTTAGTGTCTATATAAAAATTAAAAATATAAATAAAAAGAAAAAAGTTCTCTAAGTTTTTTATTTATTACAAAAATGTTACTTTAAGTTCTTTATTTTTTTTTTGTAACAAGACAAATATATATTTTTAATTATTTTAGTTATATTAGATAAAAAATATTATAACTTAAATAAATTATAACTGAAAAAATTGAATAAAAAATAGTTATATATCATTATATAGTCATTTTTTTTATATAATATTGGAATTAAGTAATAAAAAATAAGTATAAAATATTATCATAAATTAGATTAAAGGCAAAAAGAAAGAAGAAGCTACCTTGTGTTGAGATTGTCCATTCTTCATCATAGCCTAAGGCCCAAAAGAAATACCCACGAAGCTCAAGAGCTTGAGCAAACCCAATCTTTGTAGTTATTGTTAAAGCGTTATCAAAAGCAATCCACGATGAACCCGAAAAGGAATATACTGAAACAGTCTTAGCATCATGCACTACAGTTGCATTTTGTTCTTTGTTAAACTTCTCTATTTGTGAGTAAATCAAAGTGCCTTTTCCTGGGCCTGGACCAACAGCTATAGCCCCAATTCCATTTATATTTGGATTTTTGAGCTTCCAAGTTCGCCCATAAACAGGCAAGCCCATGACAATCTTTTCCCTTGGTATTCCAGCTTCGATCCATGAATTAAGACCATAAATCGAGTTTATTCTACTATTTGGGTCAAATAATGCAGCATTAGGCCCAGTTATATTGCTCCACGTTCCATGATAATCATAACACATTACATTTATCCAATCCAAGTTGTTCGTCACTGAATCTATTGGATATGTGCGCCTCACATTGGACAAGAAGAAGTTTGAGGAAAAGTACACAGCAGCGGTGAGCAATAAAGGTGGTTGACCAGTGAATTGGGCCTCATTTTTAATGGCATGCCTCCATTCTTGTAGTAATAGACCCAAATGCCACATCTCTTTTGGGTTTTGAGGGAATTCCCAATCAAGATCCATCCCATCAAATTCAAAAGTACGAGCAACTCGTATTGCAGAGTCAATGAAAACTCTACGTAAGGAGATATTTGAAGCCATGCGAGCAAAAATATTTGGATCACCATTTCCACCACCAATGGAGAAAAGAACTTTCATAGGTGGGTTTTGGTAATGAAGAGTGGAGGTTAAATTAAAGAGGTTAATAGCTGTTGATTTTGATATTTCAAATTTGTAAGTAATATTGTTTGGCAAAAGGAAAGCATAGTAGATGTGGGTGAACAAAGATGTGTTTATGGAAGATGGAGGAAAATTGCTAAGCCATGAAGGATAATAGCCGCCTTTTATCGCCGGAAGCGGCTTCACGGGATATGCTGCGGTGGTTACAGTGATTGAAGCTACAATGAAAAGGAAATGGACAAAGTTGTGGCCTGCAGCCATTTTTTTTTATCTCTTTCTTGTGGTTTGGGTGGTTTTGGTACATAAATATATAGAAAAGATAGAGCTACTTTTAAGTTAAAATATAAGAAAAAAAAATTATTCAATGCTTGTGGAGTACTTTTCCATTGCTCTGGAAAGCCGTCCTTTATGACCTCTTCAAAAATTATACCGTTTTTATTTTTGTTTTAAAAAAAATTTATACATTAAACTGTAAAAAGAAAAATATTGTTCTAGAATTTATAAATAGATGTAGAGGTATCCCATATGATTATTTAAAATACAAATTATTAATGATTGGAAAAGCTTTAGGTTGCTTATGTAATATCTTATCAGATTTAGATTAATCTTATTTATTTTATTTTTTCGTATTTTGCACGAAGATAATAGCTTCTTTATTGTTATTTTTTTTTTTTGCTACATGAGAATAACTTCTTTATTAATGAATTGTTGTTGCTGTTCTCAAAATATTAAAATCATAATAGTTTGTTATTAATATTGATTTGTATTTCTCTATATAAAAAAGTAGTTTGTATTCCGTTAAAAATTAACTCTTTTTCTTATTTTGAAAATAATATGATAATTTTTTTATTTAAATTTAACTTACGATGATGTTAGATATATTTAATAATTATATTTTAAAAATTTTAAAAATTAAAGAAATCAAATCATCAAAAGTCAAATTACACCCAAGATTTATAATATTATCAATTAAAATAACAAATTTGAATGGAAACAAAAAAAAAACTAAAAGAAAAGTATTAAATTTTTTTTACTCTTTAAAGTAAATATATTTTGTTATTAATATATTTTAATTCTTTGATTTAAAGATCAATAGTGCACTTTTATTATAAGTGAATGTGATTATAAAGATATTATTCTTATTCTAAAAATAATATTTAAATCTTATATTTAATTTTTATTATAGTTTAATTTTATTGTTATGAAGCACAATAACAAATAAATATTTTTTATTTATTTCTTCAATTATTTCATTTAGAGTCTATTTAAATTATAATAATCTCTATTTATTTTAATTGAAAAAATAAAAAAAAATTATTTTTACCTTTTCGTATTTACTTTTTTTTATAACAATAAAACTAAACTATTATAAAAATAATTATATAAGTCTAATTTTCATTTTTACAATAAGTGAAAGAAACTTATTTTTCAAAAAGTAAAAAGTTAAATGCGAATGAAGTAACAAAATTAATTGTTATTTGATATTAAAAATAAATAAAAGAAAAATTCAATTGATAAAGTACGCGTTCACCTAATTAAATGCACCACCAATACTATCATCTGCCATCTACTTTATTAAGTTTATTATATTCCATGTATTATCAAAGCCTTAACTATATTTGTCAAAATTCAAATATTCTATTTAATTTAACTGAAACTATTTTAATGAACTGTTATTTAACTTCACATGTTTAAAATTTGATTAAATTAAAGTTTTAAAACAATGCCAAAAATATATCTAAGATTGTTTTATCCTTCCAAATTTCATTCTCAGAAAGAAGAATTAGTTTTTTTCTCTTCTAAATAACTATGAACTAATTTTCTTACTACAAGAATAACAATTTTATGATCTTGTATAGTAAGGTAATTTGTTTTAATTTGGGTTCATAAAAAATGGATAATTTTTGAAAAATATTATTAAAATTTATAACAAAAATAATACATGTAATTCCCTTCAATTTAAAAATATATGTATTTGTGTTAAGGTTGATATTTTTATTATTATGAGTTTTATAGGTATTATTTTTATAGCCTTCTTAAATCTTTTTGTGCCACTTTTTAATATCTCATAAATTAATATTTAGTTATTCTCTCTAAACCCTATCCATTTTCTATATTTTCTCCCCCCTTCATATTTTAGATTTTTCCTTCCGGATAAATCTTATCAGGTAATTTTTTTAGTTAAAAACCAATCACGGTTTGTGGTTTTTTTTTTTCATTTAAATTTAAATATATGGTGACATTTCTTTGCATAGATTTTATCTAGTGTGGTTTTTTGGCATATTTTTGTTATTACTTTGATACATTTTGTTATTTGAATTTAATCTTAAATATAAATATGTTATTTTTTATACATTAGAGATAATGATGTTTTGGAGTCAAAGAATTTGAAATCAATAAAATCTGTTGAATATATTAATGCACGTGTTTTAGTAATTAAGTAAAATAGGAAGCTATTAAATTAGCCAAATACTACTACTGTTACACCAAAACAATCTAGAAAGATGTTCGTGATTTATTATGTTAATCTATTTTAATTGATTATGCAATTGGATTCTTTTTTATTTTCTAAAAAAAATAATTATTTTTATTAAAGTAATATATTTACTATTATACCCTTTAATTTTAAAATGTGAACTCAAAATTAGAATTTGTACTAATATAGTTGAAGTTTTGATATCATAGAGACTAAAATGATTAGAATATTTATATATAGAGATGAAAATGACAGGGGACTCATATTACATTTAATCCCGTTTACACGAGAAGTTAAAATAATTTTCTAAACTATAAATGTTTAAAAAAAGGGTTAACTTTTTAATAAAAAAGAAAAACTAAAAAATAAAAAGAAAGTTAACTAAAAGGAGATCAGAAAGGGAGTTTTCTTGCTAGTTGAACTCTTTATTATTGAGCTTGTTAACTTGTCTTAGATAATGAATTTGATTAGGAGTTAAAGGCACTCTTACAGACACCTATTTTTAAATCCAAAATAATAATAATAATAATAATAATTTTTTGCTAAATACCCATACTCAGTCATGCTTACAATGAACATATAACATTTATTATATCAAAATTGGTAAATATTAATAAGCGGGAAACAGGGGAGATTTAAATAGACATTTTATTGGCTATGTATGAAATTCTTCCTGCCATTTACAAAGTATAATTGCAGAACTACCGAGCATGAATATGGTTAGAAGTTTGACTGGTCTTCAAAGGATGAAGGTGAAGTAGAAATAACAAGTTTGTGGGTAAATTTACAAAAATATCCCCAAATTATTACTTTGGTTTCATTCATACTATTAAAGTATTTTTTTAATTAGTCTTTTTTATACTACCCAAATCATAAATAATTTCATTTATATCTCAATCTACCAGCATCATAAGTTATTAGTAGATATTATCCAGTTAAGTTCCAGCAAATGTGCCGCTGAGTTAATATTGTTAAAGCAGTTTGACATAGCAGTGTTGTTAGTGTTACTCAAGGAAAGCTTTATTCTTACTATTGTGTCTGGTTGTGACTTGTGAGGTACTTTTATGGGTTCTGCTTCTTAAGAGACAAGTTAGCTTCAAGCTATGGAATGCACGCTAATGTAAGATGAATAATAAGACTCTATTCATGTTGTATATAATCAAATTAGGTTTAAAATAATATATCATTTATACATAATATATATATATATATATATATGTACACACTCTCCTGAGGCCATTTCTATTATGTAAAATATATATGAGTAATTTTGTAGCTTTACATTGAATAATAAATACATTTCTGAACTGCTAGCTGTTTTATTCTTTTGTTTTTGACATGTTGGCTATAGAATTTTTTTCTAGGGTTGGTCAATGGGGTTAAGTACAAAAATCCATTAATATCAATTACTTGTAGGCGATTTTTTTTTAAATAGGAAGAATGAAATCTTATTAGATGGCATAACGTTACACTTAGGTCTTTTCTAGGGTTGGTCTTTAGGATATTTCTTATATGCCTTCCAGGCTTAAAAAACACATTTGTGTTTCCTAATAAAAGCACGAATAATGTGTTTCATCTTGAATGTTAAGTTATATAAGATATTGTAATTCACTTATACTACACTTATATTACACTATTTCACTTGTACTATTATACTTCAATTGTATTACACTAGTTACAACCCTATAAATAGGGTTTCCTATATACATTCTAGAGCACACCAATTACAACAAGAAATCATTCTTTCTTATCTCTCTATGCTCTTAAAATGGTATCAGAGCCTCTTATATACTTCTAGAATTTCTATCAAAATTTTATCTCTGTTAATCATAGTAAACCACTATCACCTATACTAATCCAATCAAAGCCAAAATACCATCATCAGACTTGTCTCATCCAAAAATTTTTAAAGCTACCAAAATCACTCCAAAATAACCTCTCATGCACCCTCACGCACCACCCAAAGGATCTATTCGCCAAACCCACGAACTAACCCATTCTTAGGCCCAACCTATTTTGAATCCACTTGACATCGCAACCCACGCCTAATCCGTGCTTCAACCGCATCTGACTCGCACTCCAGCCGACACTTGATCCGGTTCACAAGACTCGGTTCACATACCCAGTTCATTAGAATTTTTTTCTCTTCACAACTCCAATTTAGCACCACTCCGGCTGGTTCTCCACCTGTTCAGACCGGTTCTAAGCTTGTCTTTGACTCCTCTTTCCATTTTAAGGTTATTTTTTACCTATCAAAACTCTTTTATACTATTCCCTTATAATTCCTCTATTATTCCTTTAAAATGGACCGAAATGATGTCCCCAAACCAATCTTTACCACCTTGATGATACTAACTACCTAGCCTAAGAAAAATCAATGAAGAGTTTCTTGAAAGGACGCAAGCTATGATATCTCATAATTGGTGATATCTCTATATCCATAAAGAAACCACTAAAACAAACTCTCTATTTGTTAATCGTCTTGAAGACAAGGAGAGTAAATATCATCAAGTCATTACCTGGTTCCGTAACACCACTCTACCCTCAATCCATGGTGAATTTGAGAATTTTGACACTACCAAGGATGTTTGGAAATTTCTTAAGGCTTGCTTCACTACCATAGATTTGACCAATCAATATCAACTTTTGACAAATCTTCATACTAAATGTGAGAGGTATGATAAAAAAAATTAACCAATTTCTCTATTAGATGCATGCTATTTGGGATCAACTCGCTCTCTCTAAACCAACCTGGAAAAACAAAATTGATGCTGAGGTGTTTGCAACTTACCATAATTGCCAAAGTATTGTTATTTTTATCATGGCTCTCCATACTCGGTTTGAACCTGTTCGAGCTTCCTTACACCATCACAGTCCTTTTCCATCCTTAGATACTACTATGATTAAGCTTCATTATGAAGAAACTTGAATGGGGGTTTTTTAAGTTCATACTACAGATTCTATTTTTGCCACTCCTTCTTATTACCCTAAAGGAGGTTATAAAGTGGGCTTCAAATATCAAGGATGCGCCTACTGCAACAACACCAATCATGACCTTCTCATATGTCACATTTAGGTATGTAACTTTTGTCACAAGAAGGATCCAGGAGATTTTCAACAAGATTGCTCTCGGAATTCCTCTCAGAATTCCTCTCCAAATGCTTCAAGTAAAACTAATAACTCATCTATCACTACTGTTATTTCTGAGGATAATTATGACAAATTTACCTTCTCCACTCAAGAACTCGAAGGTCTTCTTAAACAAGTCTTCTCAAAATCTAGTAATCCTCCCTATATTGCCTTGTCTCTCACATCAGGTAAATATTCATGGTATTTTGTTTATGCTTGTTGTAACTATATGACTCATGATACTCACATCTTATCTCTCACATAATCTTCCATCTCCATACCTTTAATTCAAATTGCTAATGGTTCACATATACATGTTAATAATATAGGTAAAGTTTTCACACCTACTATATCACTTTTTGACACTTTTCATATTCTTAACCTTACCTTGAATCTTATCTTTGTTGGTCAATCATGTGAACTTAGCCTTACTATTACCTTTTCCTCTTCTGGTTTCTATATGTAGGATCCAAAGACAAGGCAGACCCTTGGGATAGGTAGTAAAGTTGGACGATTATTTGAACTTATCAACCTTCATCTACCTAATTCTCCCCATTCTTCTGTTGCTACTTCTACTACTCCTATCAATGTATGGCATGCTTGTCTAGGTCATATGTCTATAGGACATCTTCGTTCCTTAGCATCTTCTGGTAAATTATGATATTTTTCTACTTCTGATAATGTAATTTTTTTGCCTTGTCAATTGGGAAAACAATCTGCTTTATGTTTTAATACAAGTGATTCTATTTCTATCTCCCCTTTTGACTTAATTCATTCTGATGTTTAGGGTCCATCCACAAATCCTACTATTGGGGGATGTGTATATTTTGTCATTTTTATTGATGATTATTCAAGATTCACATGTATTTTTCTCATGAAACATAAATCTGAATTACCCAAAATTTATTATGATTTTACCCAAATGGTTTAAACCCAATTTTCTCAAACTATCAAAGTTCTTAGAGTTGATAATGCTATGGAATATAAAGAAACAAATATTTTAAATTTTCTTTGACAAAATGGCACACTCTCTCAATACTCTTGTCCTGACACATCTCAACAAAATGGAAGAGCTGAGCGAAAACACAGACATATTCTTAATACTATTCGCATTCTCCTCATTTCTAGTTCTTATCTTGACCGTTTTTTGGGTAAAGAAACTCTTACGGATTTTTATGCTATCAATCATGTTCCAATACTTGTTATTCATAATAAAGCCCTTTATGAGCGTCTCTATAATACTTCTACGTCTTATGAACTGCTCAAAGTGTTTGGTTGTGCATGTTTTGTTCTTCTTCACCCTCATGAACATAATAAATTGGAACCTTGTTCTCATCTTTGTTGTTTATTAGTATATGGAATAGAACACAAAGGCTATCATTGTTGGGACCCTCTCTCTCAATGATTGCACATTTCCCTTCATGTCATCTTCTGGGAACATAAAATGTTTTCCTCTATTTCCAAATTTCATGTCTCATCTCCTACCTCACTCTCATTTTTAATGAACCAACTATTGATCTACTTCTTCCTGACATTGCTCTATTACCCTCTCAACCGTTTACAAGGGCCTCTCTTGATGTGCCTACTCCTTATACTAATCCTACTATTACAAAATCCTCTAAAGACCAACCACCTGCTTGTGCAGAGTCATCACTTCGTCGTTCTACTCGTGTAAGTACTCTTCCTTCTCATCTTCATGATTACCAATGTCTCTCTGCTCTTTTGTCTCATCATGAACCCCAAAACTATCGAGAAGATAGTTCTAACCCTCATTGGTAGCAAGCTATGATAGATGAATTACAAGCTTTAACAAAAGTACATAAATGGGATCTTATTAATCTTCCTTCTGATAAATCTCTGATTGATTGTAAGTGGATTTTCAAAATCAAAACTCATTCAGATGGGTATGTGGAACGATATATAGCTCGTTTGGTTGCAAAGGGTTTTACGTAGTAATATGGAATTGACTACGAAGAAAATTTTGCACCTATAGCTCGCCTCATCTCTATTCATAGTATCATTGCTGTTGTTATTGCCCAAAACTGGAACATGTTACAAATGGATTTCAAAAATGATTTTCTCAATGGAGATATAATCGAGGAAGTATATATGAAACCTCTTCTTGGATGTACTTATTCACCTCATCAAGTATGCAGACTTCTTCGTGTTCTCTATGGCTTCAAACAAACTCCTCGGGCTTGGTTTTCCAAGTTTAGCTCTACACTTCTAATCCTTTATGTAGATGATATGATCATAACAAAAAATGACTCTATTGGCATTACTAATTTCAAGTAGTTTCTGAGCCACCAATTTGAAATGAAAGACCTTGGTCGTCTCCACTACTTCTTGGGCTTGGAAATATCTTCTGATTCTCAAGGATATTATCTCACTCAAGAAAATTACTCTTCAGATATTCTTAATCAGGCTGGCCTT
Source organism: Hippophae gyantsensis (assembly GCA_030763125.1). Taxonomy (NCBI): domain Eukaryota; kingdom Viridiplantae; phylum Streptophyta; class Magnoliopsida; order Rosales; family Elaeagnaceae; genus Hippophae; species Hippophae gyantsensis. The sequence goes on from CM061034.1 coordinate 35,768,502, forward strand.
ACTGTTTGTAAGACTGCATCAACACCACTAGAAACCAATGTCAAACTTACTCCATTAGATGATACTATTCTCTCAGATGCCACATTATATAGACAACTAGTTATAATTCTTGTTTATCTCACAATCACTCATCTTGACATTGCCTATGATGTTCATCTGGTTAGTCAGTTCATGTTTGCTCCATGGTCTTTCCATTATACTACTGTTCTTCACATTCTTTGCTACATCAAATGCATAATGTTACATGGCCTTCACTTTTCCAACAAGTCTAATCTTCTTCTCTCCACTTACTTTGATGTGGATTGGGTAAGTGACCCTACTAATCATCACTTTACCACTGGATACTATTTCTTTATTAAAAACTCTCTTATATATTGGCGAAGCAAGAAACAATCTCTCACTTCCCAATCTATCACCGAAGTTGAATATCGCGCTCTTGTTGACACTACTTAAGAACTTATTTGGCTCCATTGGCTACTTGCTAATATGGGTATTCTCCAGTCAACCTCAATAATCCTATATTGTGATAATCAGAGTGCTATTCAGATTGCTCACAATAATGTATTTCATGAACAAACGAAACATATCGAGATTGATTATATTTTGTTAACAAACATGTTCTTCAAGACACTGTTTGTCTCAAATCAGTATCCTCCATAGATCAAATAGTTGAAATCTCCACCAAATCTCATCCACTAGATAGATTTCAAGACTTAGTTTCTAACTCAAATTGATTGTTTCTCTTCCCCCTTGAGTTTGAGAGGGGATGTTAAGTTATATAAGATATTGTACATCACGTATACACTACTACAATACATAGATATGGTATTGAAAATTTAGCCTTGGTTTTTTTAAAAAATTGAGTCCATTGACATACCTTATCAATTTTATCTCTTTTATGCCATATACCAAATTTATGTATCAAAATTTTTATTTGTCTCTACCAATTTTTTTTCCCTCTCTTTATTTTTATTTTCACTTTTTTTCTTTTTCCCTCTCTCTCTTTTTCTTTTCCCTTTTCTACTGATCACCAAAATCTTTCTCTTTCTTTTTTTCTTTTTCCTTTCCCAACTCATACCACACCCCTCTCTTTTTCCTTTTCTCGACCCAACTTCAAAGTACTGCTCATCCTCTTTGTCACTCTACGTGTGTTGCCGTTAACGGAAATGGAATCAACCTTTCACTTATCGAAGCAATTGAGAAATCCCAAAATGTAGTGGAGATTCTCAACCTACTAACCCTAAAGAGGCTTGTGCTCTACTTCAAATCTATTGCACGTTGTTGCCAGAGAAGTCGCAAAGTTGGGATAAATGAAGGAGGTTACAGGTTGTACTAGAACAGAGGCCTATTGTTTCCTCTAGTAAAACCCTATTTTGGGTACTCCTACCACTTGTTGGAAATTGGTGGTGATGCAAAATCTCTAATGATTTTGCTTCTTTCTACAATCGGTCTGATTGAAATGTAGTATTTTAGGGTGTTTGATGTTATTTTGGTACAACTTATATACCTTTTTTATGATTTATGTGATGCAAGAACCTTTAGGTTGCTTTATGTGGATTTTGGCTTTTTGTTTAATTGATAATCCTATTTTGATTTCTAATCGAGTGTGTCATGTTCATGTCATGTAGGTTAACTGGTCTTGTGTAGTTTTTCCACCATTGTGACTTCTTCTTCTTCCCTCTTAATGCACCTTTGCTTAAATGTCTGTGTTGAATTTATGCTTAGAATAGAAAAAAAAACTAATGTGTTTGTAACCATTGATTGCAAAATATGTTATGATTCACAATCTCACATATACTCTATGCAGGTCACAACAGTAGTTCTCGTTTCATGGATGATATTCCAGAACCCAATTTCACCACTGAATGTCATTGGATGTGGAGTGAAACTTGTGGGGTGCATATTTTATGGTTTTCCAAAACCTAATTTCACCACTGTTTGAATAGCACAATGATAAACTAGTAACACTTGAGACATGGGATAATAGCAAGACATATGAACAAGCTCCTAAGAATGAATTACCAATGATTGCACGTCTCTTTTGCTACTATACTGGTATGCCTTATATTACATGGTTGAATTCTCTTATTATTAGGTACATATCTATTAACATTATTAGGATTATATGCCCAGGTTGGGCGGACAACATTCATGGACTCACTGTTCCAGTTGATGGAGAGTATGATGTGCAAGCTTGGATTAGGTTAGTAGACAGTGCCACAACTAATGGCATGAAAATATATGTACCAATTCCAAAAAGGTCATTTAAGTCTATCATATTATGTTCATATGAAATGTCACACTGTTACATTTTTTCGTGTATAGACTAAAAAAATGGTATTGCATTTTCAGTGGCTGAGTTTGTGTAACATCTCTTGTTTTTCATGGTTATTTGGACATACTTCTATTAAGATGCTAAGAGATGTATAACTAGCTTAATTTCCATGGTTTTCCTAGATACCATTGTTATGAGCTAATGGCAAGTTGAAAGGATAGATTTACAAATTTTGCAAGGGAATCTCTAATCTAAATGCTTCTTGCTATGAGAAAAATGGTTGTATGACGAACATAAGTGGGAGCTTATTAATTGGTTTTGCAACCATGTAAGTGTCACATACAAGAATTCATTAGTACTTCTATGCAATGTTTTAAAACTTTACTTTAAACACATTTCATGTTTTGTATGCATAGATTCGAGTTGAACTCAACAAACTCAATCATAAAATAACAAAAAGTTTAGAATGGCTTGCACATGGTCCAAAATTCGATGTTAAATCATTTTGTAGTTTCACAATTAATGGATTGAGGTTTACGACTCAAGCAAGGGACAAAATCCAAGTAAATTAGAATAGTGGTGTGAAGATGGTTGCATAAACTATGCAATTTTCCAGTTCAAAAGATGGTAATCTTGTACTTTCTGATAGAACATATTATGATATAATTCAAGAAATTTAGAAACTTGATTATGAGGTCATCTATGAAACAATATTCTTGTGTGATTGGGTCAAAGATGTTATCATTGTTGGATATAAAATAGATGATAACATCTTTAGAAGATGATAGTCTGTTGTGTTAATGCCTCCACAAAAAGAGTTCTACCATTGTGATGCTTTAGAAGATGATGAATCTATGCTTGATATATTATCCAATATTAGTCATTTCTCAAACAAATTACCTAATGTACGTGATGATCTAGTTGATGACAATGATTATTCGTTATGGACTCGAAGGGATTGTGAAGGAATATATGTATACGATCAACAACCAAATTAAACATAATGTATGTTCGAAATTGTTCTAATAACTCTTGGATGTTTATATATAAATGTATGGACTTAAAATTGTCAATTAATTTATATTTCATCATTGTTTGTAGATATTTCATGGATACTAAGGTACCAGAGCTTGTAAATCCAAATGATCCATTTGGGCATTTGAAAAGAAGGGGTTGGGCGAATATACTTGATGCTCCACTTAACCCAAATGATAGAGTACCCATTCTATTTGATGCTATCGGTAATCTAATAGGGGAAAATGCCCAAGAATTGAAATCCTTTATTGGTAGACTTGTGAAGTCAAGTATACCAATCAATATAAATGATTAGACTCAAGTTGACCAAACTAAAAAGTAAAAAATATGAAAAATCATTTGTGTAAGTCTTTTATATTTTATAACTAATTACATATATTATATCTTTTTTGTATTATATCTCATCTTTTGTAGTGTGTTTTTATAGAATCGATATAAATTCTATGACACTTGGAAGAGCAAGTGTTATAAGATTGCAAATAAGGCGTGGAAGTCTTATGCATAACATCATACCTACGCATCAAAGACTCAAAAGAACGATTACGAAAATGGATCCCGTGGTCACAAATGATAACACGTGGCATACCATACCTAGATAACACATTTTCTTTCAAGAAGTTTTACCATAATTGCATTATTAATAGTCCTACATACCATAGCCTCCACCCATCTGAACATATAGTCTACAACTAGAAGAATATAAAGATAACCAATAAAAGGGGGAAAGATCTTATAAAATAAATACCACAACAATCAAATATCTTAATAACAAGTATAGGGCTGAGGGGCATCATGTGATGTAGGGTTAGTACATCCAACTTGTAGCATTTTTCATGAGAAGTACAAAAAGAGTTGGTATCTTTGAACAAAGTAGGCCAATTGAAGCCAAAGTGTAAAATTTTAGCAACATTTTTTCATGGAAAAATGACTACCGCATGCTTCAACATGACAACAAGTCATTACACTATAAATCTCACCTTCTGAAATACAACATCACATAATTTGATCTAGGAAATACTTAAAAAAATATTGATCATCCTAATAAAAATTTCTTACGTCAATTGAGAACTTTGGCATAAATTGTGCATTCCAGTTAGATGGAACTTCACCAAAAACTAAGTAATTAACAATATGTGCATACTAAGGTACTTGGCTAATGGCAGCGAGAAAGTCTTTTTGAATGCATGGATTATCCTTTGAATCATTAAACTTTAAATGAGACACAACATTTTTAACACCTTTCTTACCCTTAATGATTAGATCAAAGTCCTATAAGAGAAGAATCCAATTAATCAAGTGGGCATTAGAATCCTTCTTAGTAAGAAGGTACTTAAGAACTGTATGGTAGGTAAACATCACAATAGGTGAACCAATCAAGTAAGCATGAAATTTAACTAAAGTAAAACAACAGCCAGTAGTTCTTTTTCTATTGTAGAATAGTTCATTTGAGCACTATTCAAAATTATATTAGCATAGTAAACAATAAAAGGCTTTCCATCCCTTCATTGTCTAATGATAACTCTTACTACATATATAGTTACTTGCATCATACATAATTTTAGAAGGCATGTTCCAATCAAGTGACTACATGATAGGAGTTTTGTAACAAGTGTTTGGAAGGCTTCCTAACACTCTTAAGCTCAGTTGAACTTAACATCTTTAACTAGGAGGTTACATAATGGATGCTATATTGTAGATAACTTATGTATAAATATCATATAAAAATAAGCATGTCCAAGAAAAAATGGACATTTCTTATTCTTTTGGGGGAAGGTAATTTAGATATTAATTCAATTTTGGCTTTATCTACTTCTATTCTCTTTTCATACACAATGTGACCTAAAAAAATCCCAAAAGATACCATGAAATGACATTTTTATAATTCAAAACAAGTCCTTTTTCTTCACACCTACTCAACACAACTTCTAAATTAAGAAGACCTTAGTCAAAGGAATCACCAAAAATTGTCAAATCATCCATAAAAAATTCCATGCATTTTCACCCATATCATAAAAATACTGGGCTTACACTGCTAGAAGGTAGCTAGTGCATTAGATAAACAAAAACGCATCCTACGAAAAGCATAAGTACCATATGGGCATGTAAATGTAGTTTTTTACTGATCATCGAAAGCTATTTCTATTTGATAATAACTAGAATACCAATCAAGAAAACAATAGAAAGGATGGTCCGCTATATATTCTAAGATATGGTCGATAAAGGGTAATGAAAAATGATCGTTAAGGGTGTCTAAATTTAATTTTCTAAAGTCAATACACATTCACCACCCAGTTACTACCCTCGTTGGAATAATAATTTCTTTATCATTTTCAACTATAGTCGTTCCAAATTTCTTTGGAACTACTTGTGTTGGACTCGTCTATTTACTGTCAGATATTTGATAAATTATACCTAAGTTTAGCAATTTTAAGACTTCTTTCCTAGCTACTTCTTTCATTGTGAGATTAAGTCTTCTTTGGAGGTATTTTTGAGGGTTAGCCCCTTCTTCTAAATGTATTCTATAGAAACAAATTAATGGAGAAATACCTTTTATGTCAGATATAGTCCAACCTAGTGCATATTTATGTTCTTTTAACATATTTATCAATTTTTCTTCGTGCTTAATAGTAAGTTTAGAAGATATAACAATAGGAAAAGTTCACTGGACCAAAGAATGCATGTTTGAAACTTTTGGTGTCTTTGTGGCCGAGGGTTTTGGCTTCTCTCTTTCACTTAGCAACTCCTCAAAGTGTGGTTTCCAATATCTTGACTACTTAACCTACTTTTCATCAAAAACCAAAGAAATATTAAATGTATCAAAAAAAGTAATGATCTAGATTTGTGATTAAGAAGGATATATTCCAAGGATTCAAACTTATCATGTATGTTTACTTCTTCTTAAATAAGCTTGTCTATCATGTAAGTTTGATAGCACTCATGGTCATCTTGTGGTTGCTTCCTTACATGAAAAATATTCACATATAAAGTTACATTCCCAAAAGATAACATCATAAGACCATTCTTACAGTTTATAAGGGAATTTTTTGTAGCAAGGACACATTATCCTAAGATGAATGGGATTTTTGACTCCATGTCAACAATTGATTGAGTATCAAAATCTAGAAACTTAACAAGGTAGTAGAATTTATTGATTTGATTCAAACATCTTCAAGTATCCCTCTTGGTCTTCACACAAAATGGTCAACCAATTGTAGTACCACAGATGTAAGTTTGATCTCTCCAAGTCCAAGCTGTAAGTATATAGAATAAGGCATCAAATTAATACTTGTTCCTAGGTTTAGGAGGGCTTGAACAAATTCATGCATCCCAATATGGTAGGAAATTATGGCACACTTAGGATCTTTGTACTTTGGTGGTGTCTTTTGTGATATCACCTCACTAACTTGCTCAATTAGAGATGTAGTCTTCTTGACATAGTGCCTCATTTTCATAGTGCATAGATCCTAGATTACTTTAGTATAAGCGGGTATCTACTTAATCATATGTAACAAGGAAAGTTTAATCTTAACTTGTTTCATGTACTTTTGGGTCTCACCCTTGTTATCTAGATTTTTCCTTCCATATTTAAGAGCTTGAGGAAAGGGTACTTCAATTGATATCCTATTCATTACTTCCTTTGAAAGGGAGTCATCAACATTACTCGTAGTGGTGATAGTGCACGTGTTAGTTTGTGGACTTGGTATAGTTGTACCTTTATAATTTTACCACTACGTGTTGAAATGACCTTGATCTCTTTGAAATATGTGTATTAGTATTAGAGGTTTGTGCCATATGTTGGCTTTTTGGGTTTGGTCAAGATTGAGAAGTAAACTTTCCATACTCTTGTATAGTGAAAGTGTTAGTTGATTAGTGCTTAAAAAACATTAAATATACCATGTTTCAATGACATTTAATTAATAAAATAGATTTGTAGTTGCTTTATTCTATTATATTTTCAAATCTATTTGTTCAGATCTATAAAGAAAAATAGTTGAAGCATATTTATCACACTTTATGGAGCTTAAATAAATATCATTTATTTGATATTATCCAAAGTGAAGAAAAGAGATAATGGAAAAGAAAGAAAAAAATAATTGTATGCTGCGTCAAAAGGAGGTTGGAATTGGTAAAAAATCTAGATACGTTCTGATCCTGTCTCGCCGAAAACACAAGTTTTTCTCACATTCTTTCCTATAAATAGGACCTTCTGTATACAAAGAAAATAAGCTTCCAAGTTGCATTTTCAGCAACTTTCTCTCCCCTTTTCTTGTAGATTTTTATACTTTTAGCTTTTTGAATTTATTTAGTACTTCCTCAATTTTGAGGAAGAACACGTTTATATTTAAGTAGTTTCTAGTTTTTGATTCAAAAAATTATGTAGTGAAATTACTATCGGAGTTTTTGTAGTCTTAGAATCAACTCTTCAAAATTTTGTAAAGATACTGTTAAGTATTAATTATATTCCTTTTGCAGTCCATATATCTCTATTACTTCTTCTCAAGGTCTTTCTTGATTTGTCTATGATCAATTATAACATGTCTAGTCATGAACAAAGGAAAACATTTTCTTACAATAAATTGATTTTATTTTTTATTCAGGATTTGTATAAAAAATGTTATTTGAAGGAGTACATTACTCTTAATAATAAACTTAATATGGTAGTTAAAATTAAGATTTAATTACCTACACTTAACTTGGGGTAATACTCTTTTATTTTAAATTTAATTATTTGGATATTTAGAGCGAAACTCTATTTCAAAAGTGTTTTACAAAGAAATTAAAAATTTATTGAGAACATATTTTGTTAAATAATTTTAAAACCTGAAAGTTATTTTTCAAATAATTTAATTCTTAAGTTCAATTTTTACACCTTAATAAAGTCTAATTTACTAACTTCGTCTAAAGTTGTGATTATATGGTTTTCTATTTTCTTAGAAATAAAGTCGAAATTTAATACTTAATTAATTAATAGGCCTTTGCTAAGAATATTAGTTAAATTATATTAAACAAAAGAATTTAGGCCCTGCCTAAAAATCTGATTAGATGGTTTGCTATTTTCTTAGAAATAAAGTTGAAATTTAATACTTAATTAATTAATAGGTCTCGCTTAAAGATATTAGTTAATTAATATTAAATAAAAGAATTTGGATCCCGCCTAAGGACACTTTCATACTAAAAAGATAAAATCAATAAATATCAATTTATATTTTTAATTACTTAAATAATATGAGAAAATATAATTACTGAATTATTATATCCATTATTCTCCACTATTTATGAATATATTAAATTACATAAGTATTTGTTGAATCCATGTATATCTTTATCTTTATGCATTAGATTAGTTTAAAAAAAACAAATCATTGTGATAGAATGTTTAGGATTAATTTTATTTTTAAAATTTAAATAATATTTAAAAACCATATAATATTACTTTCTTGAATAGACCTTAGGAGTATATTTATTATTTCTATAAATTATTTATTTACTTGTGAAAATTAATAAAATTTTAAAAATATAAGTATTTACGAAATTGATTCCCAGATTTTGTTCATCAAGTTTTTGGCACCATTAACGGGAAAATAATGGTGATTTTTATGTTATTATCAAATCTTAAAAAGTTTATGTGATGTAAATATTGTGATTTTTACTTTTAGAATTAAATTTAAAATCAAAAATCAAATAAAAAAATATAAAAAAATATTAGATTTGAATATTAAGTTCATAAAAAAATCGATATAAGTCTAATTTAAATTAATATCTAAATTCTTTATCATCACACATAAAAAAAATCATAAACAAAATATATTAATTTTAAATTCAAATTAAAATTTTTTTTTAAAATAAAAGTATAAATTTTTTGAATAAATATTTGTGATTTATGGTTCATAAAAAAATAATAATAAATCTTAAATTTAAATTAATTAAATTTTTAAATCGAAAAAAAATCTAAATAAACATGAAAATCGAAAAAAATTGAAAAAGTATTTTAGAGACTATTCAACGAAATTTGAAAAATAAAATATAAAATTTTAATTAAAAAAAATAAAAAGCTACTATTTTGGATACTATTCCATGAACTATAAATGAAAAATTTTAAATTGAAATTGAAATTTAAAATTAAAAAAATTCAAAATTCAAAAGTTACTATTCTAGATATTGTTCCGTGAGTAGTAAATTTAACATTAAAAAAATGAAAAATAAAAAATACATCTTAAATTTGAATTTAATTTCAATTTTAAATGTATAAAGTATAATAAAAATCAATTTTTAATTAAAAAAATTGGAGCTCATACCAAATCCAATTTGTCATGGCATTGAAAAATAGTTCGTCATGACACTATTAAAGAAAAAAAAACTAATTGTGTAATAACGTGAAAAGTAAAGATCTAAGAGAGTTCTATTTAGGAGACTAGTTCTTAGAAGCCTTTATGCCACTAGTATTTCGTTGGATCGTTTCTCTGTCTAGAAGGATGGGTTTTAAGAAGGCTTTTCCCTATCATTCTTTCCAAAGAGCACTCTTTGTTAATACTAATTATATTATTTAACTTATAGATTAACTTAACTTGGCATAAAGAGTGGAAAAATGTTTGCATATCATATACTATGAGAGCAAAACACTCAATGACGCCCAAATTAATTATTCCACCACTGAGAAAAAATTCTTTGCTATTGTAGTATCTTTAGACAAATTTAGGTCTTTCTTAGTCGGTTCAAAAGTAATTGTGCATTCTAATCACACTACTTTGAGATACCTATTAAGTAAACCTAATGCAAAGCCAAGATTAATCAATGGTGTTATTCTTACAATAATTTGACATAGAAATCAAAGATAAGAAGTGTAGTGAAAACTTAGTAGCTGACCATTCATCTAGGTTAATTTATGACTTCAATTTTAGTGAAGGTGAGAGTAAAGAAAATACAATTGAAACCTTTCTTGATGAACATTTATTTTCAGTAGGTCTAAACCCTTACTATGTAGATATCGTTAACTATATAGCCACTGGTGTTTTCAGTACTGACATTTCTTCTCAAGAAAATAAAAGGTTTCTATCTTATTCCACGCAATACTTTTGGAATGACCCTTTTTTTATTATGAATATGTCAAGATCAAGTCATCCAGAGGTGTGTGCCTGAAGTAGAACATAAGAGCATTTTGAAAATTTTCCATGAACTTTATTGTGGAGGCCATTTTAGTGGTAAGAAAACTACCCTAAAGGTATCACTGTTTGGATTCTATTGGCCAACTCTTGTCAAAGATGTTAATATGTTTTGTGCAGAATGTGATAGATGTCATAGAACAAGCAACATAAGCAAAAGAGCTTAAATGCTTTTAACATCTAATTTAGTTTTTTAACTTTTTGATGTATAGGGGATTGAATTTACGGGTCGCTTTCCCCATCCAATTTTTTCAAATATATCTTGGTTGTTGCAGATTATGTATCCAAGTGGGTAAAAGCCATACTCACTAAAACCAATGATGCAAATGTTATTGTGAAATTCATTAAGGATTAGATATTTAGCAGATTAGGGACTCTTAGAGAAATAGTAAGTGATGGAGGTAGCCATTTTTGCAATAGACTCTTTGATAGAGTATTGAAGAAGTACAATGTTTCACATAGAGTGGTAACTCCTTATCATCCTCAAACTTCCGTTCAAGTGGAAGTAATTAATAGGCAAATCAAGAGAATTTTGGAATGCAATTTGCGTCTTTCAAGAAAGGATTGAGTAATCAAGTTGAATGATGCCTTATAGGCATACTGCACAGCTTACAAAACACCTATTGGGATGAACCCTTACCGGTTTATCTTTGGGAAAGCATGCCACTTTCCCGTTGAACTCGAACACAAGGCTTACTAGGAAAATAAAGAGCTAAATATGGATTTAGAGAAAGTAGGAGAAAATGGTTGCTCCATCTTAATGAGTTGGAAGACATGAGGGATGAGGCAAATGAAAATTCAAAATTGTACAAAAGAGCGTACTAAACGCTATCATAACAAGAGGCTAGTTCGTAAGTATTTTATTCCTAGAGTTAAAGTTCTTTTACTTAACTCTCATTTGAGGTTGTTTTTAAGAAAATTGAGATCATGATGGGATGGACCTTACACAATTGTCCAAGTTTTTTCACATGGAGCAGTAGAGTTATTGAATCTAAAAACACAAATAACTTTTGAAGTCAATGGGCACTGTGTAAATCCTTATTTAGAAGGAGGCAACCCATCACCGTAAGTAATTTTTATTTATGCAATTTTATTTAATTAGTTTATTTTAGGCTTGTTTATTTTATTTTAAAAATTAATATAATTAACATTTTGAGATGCATTAGAATACTATAAATTCTATCTCTATTCTTGCAATTTACATTTCTTAAACATTGAGGATGACGTAGATTCTTGGTTAGGTATGGGTGTATAAAAGTTACACATTTTACACTTTTTTGTATATAGAAGTTACACATTTTACACTTTCTTTTATTCTTAGATAATTTAAACAATTTTCATATAATTTTATTTATTATTTTTATTTGTATTTTATTTGTTTGAATTTATTTTTTTTAGTAATTTTTATTTTTTTTAGAGTAATTTTAAAATTTTTCACAAAAATTGATCATGTCTTAGAATTAAATTTAAATGATGATTAAGTCTTTTTGCACTATTAGATTAACTTCCAAAAATATATAATGAAGTAATGTGATAAATAGTTAGTTTTTATCATGACTAGTATTTCTTGATAAGATGTGGAAATTATATTAAACCTAAAATTAATATTTAAGAATAAAATAGTGGATACTCCCATTGTGAGAAATATGTTGACCTCATTATCCTTTGTTCTAAGTGATAAATATTATTTTTTATACTCTAAACACTTTTCTTATTTCTTCAGCATTATTGGATTATCTCTATTGGACTTAGTATTTGAATGTCTGGAGTTTTACATCTTAATGAAGTGTTATATATTTATTTTTCATTTGCTTAGATTAAATAATTTATGTAAAAATTGATAGTATATGCTTTCATTTTTTCAAGCATGACTTCTATTAAAAAAGAGATACATATAGGGTTACCTAAACAAATACAAACAGAAAAGCCATATATTAACCACTCACCTTACCATATAAAAAATGTACAATCTGTACATAGGTCCACTCTCTAAAAAAATGGATTCTCTTAAAAAATATATATAAGAGAAAGAAAAAATAGAAATAAAGAGAGGAAAATAAATAGTATAATCTATATACTATGTCCCAAAAAGCCTAAACAATTGTGAAAAAATGGTTTAATGGAAAAGAAAATGTAGAAAGTAATTCTCTAGAAAGTCATTGCATTTTCCAACATTTTCTAAAAGGCATATTACTTGATATTTTTATTTGATGAATTTGAGTGATGCATGAAAGTAATGTATAATATTTTATAAATTGTTACATTTGATTCCTTTAATGAAATCAATGTTAAAATAACACTTTAAGCCTTTCTTCTCTATACATATGAGAACACATTAGCTCATTTCTATAAATCACCTCTTTCGCATATAAATTTGTATGAGTGTTTGAACCCATATGATTCTACGTTTTTGAGAGTATGGACTTGTGAGGAATAGAGTCGAAGCAAATTCGGATTCTTGACACTAAGTTTGGGTGAAATTAAATTGATACATTTTTATATGAAATATAAAAATGTGATGACTTTATAAAAGTAGAGTCACTAGCGCACTTTTTTACTTAAAATTTACTTTTTTTATTCAATAAATAGTATTTTTGGGGCTAAAATATTAAAATATAAACTTTTTAGTGAAAAAAGATGAAAATATAATTTCTAGAATTATGTAATTTTTTTAAAACTTTTTATGGATTTTTTTATGAATTTTTAACACAGAGCCAATCAGAAGCTACCACGTGGTCTAACACGTACGCATAGGAGTTGACAGGGTAAGCCACGTGGATGACACGCAAGTAGCAACGAACCGAGTACCACGTGTCACTACTCTACTTGTCCAACCATTCCACCTGTATGCCACACCATCTGTTATCGTGAATCACATTGCACCGCATGGTGTTGACTCAACATGCGTTGATTTGGACTGGTCTCCCCTTCCACGCATGACACTCTAATTCTCCCAGTGAATTCTTTGTGCCACGTGTCACACTTTGATTGGCTGGCATTATAGAATTTGCTTGTTTTGATCTTAGCCCTTGATCTGACGGTCCAGATTGCACATGAGCTCTATTTAAGCCCCTAATCACCCCATAAACCCTAAGGAGCCTCCATTAGCATAATTTTGGTTTGTGTTTGGAGCTAAAAAGAGAGAAACATACAAGAAAATTCAAAAGCAGATACAATTTTGATAGAGATTCAAGAGAAAATTAGTAATATAATTCAAGAGATTGATTATATTTTTTCTTCTACTCTTTTATTTATCAATTTTTATGTCTTTCTTTTTAAAAATATGAGATTTATAAACAAAATTATGTGTAGTTAATTTGTTGATATAAGAATCTTATGAATCCAATTTTCACCATGTGATGATATAATATTTTACCCCAATTATAATTTTAATTTAATTATATTATTTAATATGATTTTTATGCTATTAATTGTTTGGTCAATAATTTATCTATAGAGACAATTAAATATATTTGAGAGAATTATTTAATTTTTTATCTTGATTAAATAACATATATATTTTCTAAGCAGAGATGTATGATTCTTATGTATATTATCCATAATTGATGAACTTAATGAGTAGTATGCAATTTAATTGGCATGAGAGTGTAATTAAATTTGTTATTATATGATGTGTAGTTTACTTCAGAGAGGAATACATATTAGCTTAGATTCAATTGATCATGTAATTAATTGATTGGTAATTATATTACGAGAATTGTAGCGATTCACATGTTTAGAAAATTAGAGGATCAAGTATTCATAGATTTTTTCTTATTCTTAATTATCAAATCTGATTTAATTAATTATTGTTATTTATTTTTAGTTATTTTAATTTTGCTTTCTTAAAATATAAAAACACAAAGTATTGATTTTTATTTTTAGTTTTAAAAATTAGTTTATAATAAAATAATCTCTGTTGGAATTATCTTTTCTTATCATTATATTACTTGTTGCGATACGTATACTTGTGTATTCATTGCATAAATAATTTCTATGGTGATCAAGTTTTTTGGCACCGTTGTCGTGGAATATAAATATTAAAAATTAATTTTTATTAATTTTTATTTTAGTTATTTTTCTTTAATTTAATTTATTTATTTTATTTTACTAACTTATTTATTTATTTATTTTAGTTTATTTCCATTATTTCTATTATTTATTTTTTTAACTTTAATTTATTTATTTAGTTGTTTATTTTTTAATTTTTATTTATTTTTAATTTAGAAACTTCCTTTAGTACTATTAGAAGTAGAGTTGAGAAAATGGCTAGCAATAACTATCAATGGTGAGTGGATAGAATGAGAGCCACAAGAACAGTAGTTATAATGCATGAGGTAAATAATATCATGGCAGTTACAATCAAGCCTAATCTTTGGTAAATATTTTGAATGTTCAAAACTCACCAGCGATTATAAACTAGGTTCAAGATTCAAGGGTGTCTTGTGTATTTTGTGATGGAGCCCATTTGTTTGATAATTGTTCAAATAATCCTAAATTGGTCTTCTATGTGGATAATGTGAACCAAAACAATAATCCATACTCAAACACATATAACCTAGGATGGAGACAACATCCAAATTTCTCTTATAATAACAACAATCAAGGTGGTAATCAAATCAACCATCAATCATTTCCACCACCTAGTTTCCAACAACCACAACAATTACAAGCCCAAGAAAGGAAGCCACCTACCGAGGACAATACAAATGCCTTAATGGGGATGATGAAAACATTTATCCAATCAGTAAATACAAAAGTGTCCACTCCTTCAATTAGGAATTTAGAGAACCAAATGGGACAACTTGCTTAGGCTATAAGCCAAAGGCTTCAAGAGAACCTTCAAAGTGACACAATTGTAAACCCAAGAAGAGAAAGGAAGGACCATTGTAAATTATTAGCCTTAAACAATGGTAAAACTTTAGAGTAGGAAATTAAGACTCAAAAATATAAGGAGGAACTAGAAACTAAAAAGGATGAGAGGGAATTAGTGGATAAAGAGAGTAGTAGAAAGGAAATAATTCAGCCAAAAAAGATCAACCTCTACAAACCACTATAACCTTGACTGAAGGTTGTAGTGCCATCCTTACTAGAAAACTACCCCAAATATGGAAAGATCTAGGTAGTTATGACATCCCTTCTACAGTTCGGAACATCCACTTTGAGAAAGCATTATGTGATTTGGGTTCCAAAGATAAAACTCCATGCCATTGCTCGGCCTTTCTAGAGATTGAGAATTGCTAAGGCCAAACCCACGTTAGTAACATTACAAATGGTAGATAGATCAATTGAGAGACCTCGGTGTAGTAAAAGATATGCTAGTAAAATTAGAAAAATTCATCTTTCTGGTAGACTTCATTGTGCTAGACATGGAGGAGGACTATGACATTCCTATTATACATGGTTGTCTATTCTTAGGAATGAGAAGATCACTCATTTATGTACAAAAAAGTGAACTTTCAATGAGAGTGCAAGATGAATGAGTGACATTTAATGTTTTAAAAGCATCTAAATCCTCCAATATTTATAATGCTAATGAATGCTTAAGGATAAATATTACTGATTATGGGGACAATTGAAAAGAATCTGTTGAGTCACCCACACTTAAGACTTTAACACATGATGTTATGAATAAGGACATAAACTCACAAGAAAACAACTCAATTTGTTTTAACTTTGAAAGTATAGAATTAAAGGTTGATATTGTAGACCGTGTGTGAGATTTTTGGAAGATGCTCCTCTTATGTGTGTATCAAAGGCGATTATGGAAAATTTTGAGATAAGATCTAAGCTCAAAGCATCAATTGAAGCGGCCACCAAGTTTAGACTCTATAATTTTACTCTCCCATCCCCAAATAATTGTAAAAGTGAAAGAGTTCAATAGAGAGTTGAAAAAGATGTTAGAAATACATAAATTGGATAAGTTATAAGTGGAGTGCTTATAAGAATGCCAAAAAGTTCAAAAAGAAAAAAATGGCATTAGAAGAAAATTGAGTACAATGTTTGCGAGCCAAAGCATATAAAGTATTATTAAACAAATCAAGACTCAATTTGTTTCCGTGCAAACTCAAAAGTAAATGGACACAAAGGGATATACCTTAGACTTGATATAACCGTACATAGTCAAGGATGTTAAACGTGAAGCTAGTTGGGAGGAAACCAAACATTATTTTACTAATAATTTTATTGTTTTTGTTATATAGGTGAACAAATGTTGAGAGCAATGGTGCAACAAGAATGATCATTTCATTAACAGATATGGTGTGCCAAGACTAAATGAGTTTTCATTCCTTTAATTTTTCATATTTATATGTGCACATCGGGATAATATGCAATTTAAGTTTAGGAGGGAACTTCATTCTCTACATTAATATTTACTATGCATTTTAAATTTTTAGAGAATTTGTTTTTTGTTTGGGTAGAAATTGAAAAATATATGAGAACTAAATGCATGCATGCTTGATATGAAACATATTATCTCAATGATAAAAATTGGTTGTCATGAATAGGATAAGGAATGTAACATATTTATTAAGATATTTACATTAATCATGTGATATGCATGCTAGTTTTGATTAAATTGATTCAAATTCTTACGAACATGTTCATGGTTGATTTTGGTGTGCTTATTGAGAGAAAATTTGTAGTAGTTTATGTGAGTCGATGAGATGTTCCAAGTTTTAGAATCTATTTGATCATCCCTTGAGGCGAAATCCTAAATAGTATTTAGCAAAAGAAATGATTTAGGCCTTAATTGGATATATTAAGTCTTTCAAGCTAACCACTATTAATATCTTTAGTCACTCATTTGAGCCTAACAAAAAAATTTTCATATCTTTAGGACACATTTTATGCCCAACTAATAAGAATTACCTTTACCCTTACACCTTTAGCTTGTATGAAAAGAAAAAATAATACAATCATGTGTTATGCTATGTAGGGTAATCGAAATATCAAGTAAAAGTTCAATTGTAGTTAAAAAGTCCATGATGAAAAAAAAAGAAAGCTAAGGTGTGGAAAGAGCCTAAATGTCTTCATTTATTGATCCCTATCTAAGCCTTACATTACAACCATGTAAAGTCCTTATTGATCTTAAGCTAAGTGCATAATTATATTTGTGGGGAGGGAAATGAAAAATTGACTTACAAGACTTGTTCAAAGATTGAATTTATTAGATTATCGTATAGGTTGATTTCATGAGTGCATTGGATGATATCATATGCAGCATACACACACGAATCAATTTGTCAAAAACCTTGCATATCCTTGTATTGATGGAACATTGATTGATGAATATGTCAACCTCCTTATCATAAGATTGTACAAATTTTGAGAGGAATGGTTTTCGGGAAATATGTATGTACTAATAGAAGTATATATATGAATATACTACCCATATCACTTTATGTAGTTATTCTTGGCTTTACTTGAGAACAAGAAAATAGTGAAATTTGGGGTGTGATGATGTAAGCATAGTGAGCCGACCGGGTAAGTAATGTAGATGCCATGCATGTAGGGACAACGAATCATAGATATCCACGTGTGAGAATCCATGAACCGTGTACCATGTGTCGACATGGTGTTCAATCCAAGTTCGAAGCCGAGGTCAAACCTTCACTCCATGTGTCACCACTTTACTTCTCTAGCCGTTCCACCCATATGCCACACCATTTGTTACAAATAATCACATTGCGTTGTAAGGCACCGACTCAACATGCGTTGACTTGAAATTCATGCTAGGTTAGATTCAATTAATCATGTAATTAATTGATTGATAATTATATTGGGGATTTTAGCGATTCACATGTTTAGAAAAATTGGGGATTAAGTATTCCTAGATATTTTCTCATATATCTTCTTAGTTACCAACTGATTTAATTAATTATTTTTATTTATTTTTAGTTATTTTAATTTTTCTTTTCTTAAAATATAAAAACACAAAAATATTGATTTTTATTTTTATAGTTTTAAAAATTAGTTTCTAATAAAATAATCTCCTTGGAAATGATATTTTCTTATCATTATATCACTTGTTGCGATACGTATAATTACGATTCATTGCATACACAATTTGTGTGGCAATCAAAATGATTTTCAACTAATTATTATAATAAATCATGAATGTTTAAGAGTTTGAAATAATCTATGCTTAAGATTTTAATTATGAAATTTAAAGGAGATTATAAGCATGAGATATTTTTGTATTTTATTTCTTTATTTTATTTGTCTTTTTACATTATTTTAAATTTTAGTTAACTTATTATTTTATTTTTTTTCATTTTTTTGTAAATGTTTGTGGGTATCATTTTTTAATGACTTGTTGCATATGTTAAATATAACCCTGTCAATCCCTAGAAGTGATTTATGTTAGCTTTTTTTTGTTTTAATTGCTTCTCTTGCTAAGAGACTAGCAAGAAGGTGGTTGGAGTTGTGATGAGTGCTTAAAATATACTAAATATACCATCTTTTAATTTCATTTAATTAATAAAATGGATTTGTATTGCTTTATACTATTATATTTTAGACAAATATATTTGTTCACGTTAATAGGTATATTGTAATATTTTACAGATATTTTAATATATAAATACTAAAATAAAGAAAAACATTTAAAGCATGTTTATCACACTTTTTGAACTTTAAATAAATATTATTTATTTTATATTATCTAAAGTAAAGAAAAGATATAATGGAAAATAAAGAAAAATAATAATTGTATGTCACGGCACAAGGAGGATTGAACTGGTAAAAAATCTGTTTGCGATCCTATCGTGTCGTGTCGAAAACACAAGTTTTTTCTACATTCTTTCCTATAAATAAGACCTCTTTATACCAAGAAATTAAGCTTCCATGTTTCATTTTCAGTAACTTTCTCTCCCTCTTTTATGTAGATTTTTATATTTTTAATTTTTGAAATTTATTTAGTTCTTCCTTCAATTTTGAGAAAGAACATGTTTATGTTTTAGTAGTTTTTAATTTTCGATTTAGCAAATTTTAGAGTGCAATTACTATCTAAATATTTTTAGTCTTAGAATCAACTCTTCAAAGTTTTGTAAGGATACTATTAAGGTATTAATTATATTCTTTTTGCAAATTCATATATCTCGTGTTGTTTCTTCTATGTCATTCTTCATTTGTCTGCGTGATCAATTATAACATGTATAGTGATAGTGAATATGATGTAATAATAACGCTCGATGCTTGCAAAGTATTGGAACAGTAAAACATTTTCTTAAAATAAATTGATTTTATTTTTTATTCAAGATTTTTATAAAAAATGTTATTTGAAGGAGTTAAAATTAAGATTTAATATGAGAGTTAAAATGAAGATTTAATTACCTGGACTTAACTTGGGGTAATACTCTTTCATTTTAGATTTAATTATTTGGATATTTAGAACGAAGTTCTATTTTAAAAGTTTTTTACAAAGAATTATTTTTTGAAAATGTATTGACAACATATTTTCTTAAATAGTTTTAAAACCTAATAGTTATTTTTGAAATAGTTACATTCTTATGTTTAATTGGACATATTGAATAAAGTCTAATTAACTTGCGCTCGATAAACCTATAAGAAGATAATTTTCTATTTTTTTATAAATAAAGATGCAATTTAATACTTAAATAATTAATATGCTCTGCCTAAGGATATTAGTTAATTAATAACAAAAAAAGAATTTGGGTACCGCCTAAGGACACTTTCATACCAAAAAGAGAAAATCAATAAACATCAATTTATATCTTTAATAACCTAAATAATATGAGCAAGCATAATTCCTTAATTATATATCCATTATTCGCCATTGTTTATGAATGTATTAAATTGCCCGAGTATTTGTTGAATCCATGTCTATCTTTATATCTATGCATTAAATTAGTTTTTTCAAAAACCAAATCATTGTTACAGGTATCGTTTAGGTTTAATTTTTTAAAAAAAAATTTGAATAATATTTAAAAACTACACAATATTACTTCCTTTGAATTGACCTTGAGAGTATACTTATAATTTCTATAAATAATTTGTACCCTTGCAAGAGTTAATAATATTTAAAATGGATAAGTATTTACTTAAAATCGATATTATCCCCGATTTTGTTCATCATTGGTTAGCTTGGTAATATGGCTTTTGATCTCTTTCTTCTCCTCTACCACTCGTGCCTCTATAAATGACTATAATGATTCTTCTAAAGGATTCCTATTCGGTCATGTATTATATTGAGTTTTTGGTAATTTCTTGCTGGATTGATTTTCTAGTTTTCATTAGTGTGTATTGGTTGGTGAACCTTCTAATTAAAATTTTGATGGTTTCTCTTATTAGGATTGTATGTTTCTGAGTAAGATGAGTAAGGTTTTCTAAACATCCCTATGGCATTACATTGTTCTCCGTAGACACTTTCCATATCACTATAGGTTGGGCAATTTTGAACTAAGTTTTCTACTACCTCACGTATAAAGCATATACCTTGAGTTTCTACCCTTGCAACCGCATCATTAGTTCTACTATCTTTTCATTTTTATGGCCACTAATTCCTTTAATGAAAAGTTCTAGTTGGGCTTTAAGATTGTTTTTCTTCTCTTAAATGGTAGATTAAAGTTGGTCATAACCTATTGGTGCATTCAATAATGCTATGTTCTATCCACGTACGGGCTTTCTTAGCTAACTTATTCAAAGTAGCCTATGGCTCCATCAAGATATTTATGGAGAAACTCACTATTGCACATCATTTCTATAAATTGGCACTCCCTAAAAGGGAGTCCATCATAAAAGTAGCTAACTAAGGGCTAATTTTCGTACCCATAGTGTACACACATGTTTAGTAACTCTTTGGACCTCTCCCTAGCTTGGTATAATGTTTCACTATCTTTTTGAAAAAAATTTGAAATCTACTTTTTAAGGTTATTAGTCTTATGGTAGGGGAAGTATTTATTAAAGAAGGATTGGGTCATTTCTGCCCATGTCCATGTGGATCTCAGTCTTAAAGAGTATAGCCAACTCTTTGTTTGTCTTTTAGGGAGAAAGGAAAAAATTTCCATCTAATAGAGTCTATAGCATTTTGTTGGCTATGAAAGGTGACCACTACCTCTTCAAATTCTCTAATATGTATACATGAATTTTCACTCTCTAAGCCATAAAAAGTGAGCAAGATTGGTATCATTCTAGGCTTGAAATCCATTTGTGATGTGTTAGGTGGAAACATTATGCATGATGGTATGGCATGCGGGTAAGGTAGTAGGTAATCTTTAAGAGTCCTAGCTGGGCTATCCTCGTGGTCATTCATATTTTTGGGGCTGTGAGGATCTAATTAGAAGAATGAGATTGAATTAAAGGTAATCTAATTCTATTATTTTTTAACAAAAATAATAAAGATGTAGTAATACAAACAATATTTACCAAGAGTGATCCCTCGAAAGAATGGTAGGGTAACACCTCCTTAAAAACCACCTTCTTAGATAGAGCAACATTCTCAGGAAAGACTAGTGGTATTAAGGCTTTCAAAAACTAGACTTCTAAATAGAAATCCCTTAGATCTTATTGTTTCATGCAACCATACAATTATCATTATTTTTTAAAAATAAATGTTTTTAATAATAATAATAAAAAGTTATATAAAAGAAGATATAGTTGGCAACTTAAAAAACCAATAACCTAAAAAACAAAACAAAAAGAAAAAAATAATAGTAATAAAAGTAAGTAACTACTGATTTTTTTTTAATTTTTATATATAACCTTTTTCCTACTTATAGATAAATTAAAAGTTAAAATAAACGTTTTTGTTGTGACGCTTCCCAAACAATGGCCCTAAATTTTGATGATGCTCAAAATTATTACCCTTAGTTAATCAATTGTTGTATTGTATCTTTAGGTGTCAATTTCATATGGAAGCAAAATTAATAAAAAGGTTATCATAGAATAATAAATAAAAAATGATAATTGAGAAATAAAGAAAATAATAATAACTAAAGATAAGACTTTTGAAAGAAAAAATAAAAATTAAAAAACAAGGCTTTGAGATTCACTTAATTATTTCATTTAATATTACCAATTTTAATTCTTATTTGTTACTCAATTATTAACTTCAAATACCAAATAATCAATTAGAAGATATAAAGTTAAAGATCAATAGTAAAAACTAATTTATTTATTTTGCGAAAATGTTTTTATTGAAGAACAAGCAAGATTTATTGTTATAATTTATATAAGATTGATAATATATCAAAACTAAAATATCACAAAGAAAAGATCACCTTATAAAATAAATAGAATAATTATAAACTAAGAATTGCACATATAATAAAGCATGATGAAATTTATATAAAATTGAAGAATATAAACAAAGGATGAACAAAATAATTTGTGAAAACAAAATTGTAATCTAGAAAGCATTTATAAGAATTAAAGAAGGAAATAGAAAAAACTCCGTAAAATTTAGCTTATCTCTAGCATTGCTCTAACTTTAATCGAAATTACAAATCATTTCCAAAAATTATAGAGAGAAAGAATGAGAGAAAATAATAAGAGTTTGAATTCTTGCAAAGGTTATCTAACTTTCATTGTTATTATCGGTTTACGTGGACAACTACACCAAAAACTTGATATGCCAAAATTAAGCATATAAATTTTGTATAATTTATAAAATAACTCCTAAGTGCATGAATCACTTATAGAAAATGATAAGCATACTTCCAAGGTCAGTCTAAAGAAGAATCACATGGTTTTAAATTATTTAACAAATTTTTAAATATAAAATAAAATATAAACATTTGTTAAAAAATTTGGTTTTGAAAATCTAATCTAGTGATACAAAAATATAGATAAATTCAATAAATATTTAGAAATTAAACATTTATTATACAAAGGAGAATTTATGAGATATATTAGCTAGTTAATTATGCTTGTTTAATATTAAGCGTATTATTAAAATATGAATTAAAATTATTAGTTTTCCTTTTAAATAATAAAATATCCTAAGGCATGGATCAAATTCTTTTTGTTAATCAATTATCAATTAAAGTATTTTGACATTGATCAGTAATTAATAGTTGACTAAATTATGCTTTATTCCTAAGGAATTATTAAATCATTTAGTTGATGCTTTTAGTAGGGCTATCAATTTAAACTTTCATCTTGGTTTCTAAGTTAGGTTTACTATTTACGTATCTGAAACTAACTTTCAAATTTTAGAAATATTATTTAGGACATTTCATCAATACATCTTTCAATAATAATTCTTATAAAAATAATTAAAATAGAGTATAACCTCAAGATGAGATTTAAATAGTAAATATCTAATATCCATAAGTATTACTTTAAATCATATTTAAATAATTTAAATTCTAAATCTAACTCTCTTATTTATTATGAAAATTACTAAGTCAACATACTTTTCTTTAACAAACTTTTGTTTAAATTTGATGATAAAATAAACTTAATTTATTTTATGAAAATGTTTAATCTACTTTAATATTTCACATGTGTAACAATATTATTAACATCCCATATTACTTACAACCATACATGAAAATTTTAATAAATGATCAATAAATTAAACATATAGCATGTAAAATAATACTTAGAGATCATCTAAAAAAGAATACATTTAAATTACCACAATAGAATTCTTAGAAATGCTTATGTTCTAAAAACCTCCAAATAGAATTTTCGTAATATTTATTGAATTGAAACTAGAAACGATTATGTAAGCTAAATTTGTTCAACTCTCAATTGAAAGAAGAACTTTAAATTATTAAAAGAAAAAGATAAAACATTTAAGAGACTAAAAAATGAAAGGAAAGAGAAGGATGAGCGATGATTTGATACAAAGCAATACGGGTCCTATTTATAGGTTCAAAAATGAGAAAAATAAGGAATATATGTATGGCACTATGATAGACAACATTTCCAAGCCATGGCTTGTAAAGAATCTAGGACAACAGCTTGTATCAAGTCTATTAGCTGGCCGTGTCGCGGCACACAAAGTTTTCACACTCGTAGCAAACTCTTTTCTAATTCACAGTTGTATCCATATTTTCTTGTATCACTTTTTAATGGTTTGGAACATTGTAATGGAATGCTTTAAGTATGATTCTTTAAGTGTTTTTAAATTTTATCTTTTTAAGTTAAAATATTCGAAAAATAACAAAATATACCCTTAATTCCAAAAAGATAGATTTGTTTAAAATGGTAGTAAAGCTAAGTAAATATAAATTTATTTAATCATTAAGCTTACATAAAATCATGAGATATTTAATGCTTTTAAGCACTTATCACTACCTCCAACTAGCTTCTTACTAGTCTCTTATTAAGAAAAGTAGAAAACTAAAATAAAATTAAACTATCATAAATAATTTTTGTAGATTAGCATGGTTGGATTTAACGATGCAATAAGCCTTTAAATCCTAGGTTGCCTAAGTGGATAAGTTTAAGTCCTGCAAGAGTTTTTAGATACGATAACCACAAACATCAAAGTTAAAATGCAAAAAATTGAAAACAAATAACAAAAAAAATAAAAATAAACAACATATAGAAAAATAAAATTTAAAACAAAGTAAAAATAAAAACTAACAAAACTTCTCATGCTATTTAATCTCTTTTAATATTACAAATTAAAATCTATAGCACAAGTTATTTTAGTATTGTAAATATTCATGAGTTACTATAATAATTAGTTGAAAATCACTTTCATATTTTAATAAAAAAATGTATGAATATTATATTTACCCAATCAATGTATGGAATCCAAATTTGCTTTGACTCTAACCTCACAAGACACACTCTTAATAACACCGATCTTATTAGTTTAAGCAATCGTCCAAAGGTATATGCGAATAGAGTTTATATATCAAAATGAACTAATAGGTTCACATATGTTTAAAAAGAAAAGGGCACAAAGTGGTGCATAAATATCAATCTCATGAAAGGAATCAAATGAAAGGATTTTATAAATAAATTGCATATTATTTTCATACCTCAAAATTCATTAAGTAAAGTTTTTAAGTAATATGCCTTTAGGAGATGAAGAAAATGCAAATGACTTCTTAGGGATTTATTTCATATCCTTTTTTCCCTTTCATTATTAACCATTTCCTACAACTTTGTAGGATATTTGGTCATAATATTCACTTTATGCTATTCATTTTTCTGTTTTTTCTTATTTTTTATTTTCTTTCTTTTTAGAGAGACTCCTTTTTTTAGAGGACTCATGTACAAATCGTAAGTATTTTTATGTGATAAATTGAGAGACTAATACGTGGCTTTTTTTTTTATTGATTTAGGTAACTTCATATATGTCTTATTTTTAGAAGCCATGCATGAATGAAGAGAATGCATACACTATCAATTTTTACTTAATTCATTCAATTTAAGCAATAAAAATAAATATATGACACTTAATTACCGTATGAAAAATCCTAATATTCAATGTAAAGATATATAGAGATCATCTAGCCATTTAAAATTTATAAGAAGAGTGCTTAAAGGAATAGAAAAATATAATCACTCGTAATGGGAAGATAATAGCTCAAAATATATTCTTACAAGATAATCTTTACTATTTTATTCCTAAACATCGATTTTAGATTTATCTCAATATCAACATTTTATTATAAATAACTAACTATGATAAAAACTAAGTAATTATCACAATATTCTGTAAAATATTTTTAAAATTAATCTAATAATGCAAATATTTTAATCATTTTCTTTAAAATTAACTAAAAGACACTATAATTTTGTAAGAAATTTTTTATAATTCACCGAAAATACCTAAATTAATAAAAAAAAATAAAAATAATTGCAAATTCAAGCACATGTTGAAAAAATTTTAAAAATTGCCTAAAATTATTGTAACTTTTCCTCCATGTCCAACCTAGAAATAATATTGCCTTTTAATGTAACAAATATAAATTCAAAATAAAGATATAGAAAAGTTACCCATTTATTTTAGCTCGATATAAATATGCAAGTAATGTGATGTCCATCATCTAATTCATTTTTATCCACATAAATAGAACATTATGTACATCCCAAGCATCTTAACAAAAAGGTAATAATTTTAATAGTTCTTTAAGCAACGTGTTTCACATAAATAGAGAATAAAATAAAATAAAATAAAACAAATAAAATATAAAATAAAATAATATAAAATAAATGAATAACAAAAATAAATAAACAAAAGAAAAGAAAAATAAAGTTAAACTACTAAAAGAAAAAAATAAAAAATAAAAACAAAATAAAACATTATTATTAAAAGGAAATTAATTAGTAAGTAATTTATTAAATGAAATCAAATTAACAAAAGAAAAGAACTAAAAATAAACAAAAATAAATTCTTTTTATGTTTTGAATTTTTTAGATTTTTTTTAGATTCTTAAATTTTTCAAACATTTGAAATTTTTAAGATCTCTTTAGGTTTTATTTTTTCTTTTTTAAAAAAAAATTCAAATTCAATTTTTGTTTTTAGATTTTAAATTTTTAAGATCACTTTTTGATTTTTTTAATAATTTTTTATTTTTTTTATTTTTTTTTTTGGTTTCTGATTTTCTTATTTTTTAAATTTTTTAATATCTCTAGAGATTTATTTATTTATTTTTAAGTGTGAAAGAATGTGTGATTTGTTTTGATATACAACTAGAATAAGGAGGATGCAAACTTCTAAGGATATGACCCTTTACTCACACAAAACAAGAATACAAACACTATTACAAATCACGCCATAGAATCACCATATAGTATAATATTTGAAAATCATATAACTTGAATAAAAATATTATATACAAAGTAGAAAGAAAATAAACACAAATGTTTTCTAATAAGAGTTTATGCTTCAATATGTCGTGGCATATACATAACAAACTCATATTATACTAACTCAACATATGATCATCCATAACATTTGGATATAATGAGGTAAATCCCATATGGTATATCCTCTTATTGTTGGAAGCAACTTCAATGTCAACAAGTAAATAATTCACTAAACAATAAACAAATTACAACACTAATTGACAATTAAAACCACTATTACCTCTGATCATCTAAGGACCTCCATCCAAATCGCCTAGTTTTTGCGATTGTTCACTTTGTTACATTCGACAATGAATTGATTTCATACACAAAGTCCCAAAGCCTATCTTTCACAGGAAACACTACTTCCAAAATGCAATGTGATTGAAAACCACAGATCAAGTAATCGGAAGTTGTATCAACTCCCACTCTTATGGCTGCCAACACATAATGTAATTTTCACTACAATCAAATAGTGTGCGTGAAACACATAGTCCAATCACGTTGAGCACATAGGCTAATGCATTTGATTACTAAACTTTCACTAAAATGACCCATTCTCAAATATATAAGCTTTCTAAAATAATTTCAAATTTAGATATAACATATTAGTGTGTGTATTTTTGGGCATAATTTTAGCTTTTAAAACAAGTGGGTAAGGAAGGGAGAAATGAGTGGCGTATTGATTATAGTGGCTCAATTTTTGCACCTTGCTGCAAGCTGCACGAATGGCGAGAAAGGTGGTGGCAAGCTTGATGATGAGGTACTACTAAGAACCATAAACAAAATTGCTAAGGACTTATTTCCAACCTTGCTAGTCAAAAACCAACACTCTAGCCTAGCCTACACACTCTGAGAAGAAAACCAATACTATGGTGTGTATGATAAAAACATGGTTTCATATAAAGTGTACCTAACTATATGTGTGTAGAGTTACTGATTCACAAGAAACAACTCCTTACATTGGAGAAAGATAAAAACACTAAGGTAAAATAAGAGACACTGTATTTTTACAAAGAGAAGCCAACACACGACATAAGTACAACATGGACTTACATCTCTTCCACTTTGGATTTTTGTGTCAAACACATTGGGACATAACTAGACACACACAACTTATCACATGCATGAGTAAGATCTGTATAAATATAGTTCTTAAAGCAAGTTGTAATTGTTCCTCACGAGCAATATAACAACACACACTAAAACCTGCAGACATACCTATACTGCAAGTGCATCCATCTTGTGTGCTTTCTACTTCCATCTTCTATTTATCAATTCATCCATTCTCTCATAACTCTGAAACATTGCAAAGGTGTCTTAAGTATCTTCACAACATCATTGCAAACTAGAAGTACGTAAGACTTCACTCTACACTCTGTAATATGCACACACAAAACAATCACATACCTTATGAACATATCATGTAGAAACAATGTGTAGTCAAACCATAAACAATTACGTTACATCTATACATAGTTAAACATTTCGATTGACACAAAACACAAGTAAAGTACACAACTTTCCTTGACTTCATGCAACAATCCCCCTAAATGCATGCAAGTCTCGACACTTAATATATATTGCAATCTTACACATTAACACAACCCAAAGAAGGTGACAATGCTACACAACATGGCAAACAATCATATAGTTGTGCATAAGAAACTTCTCCCCTTTTTCGACAATGAAAGTCAAAAAGGAACACCCATATATGAGGAAGCAGAAGGCATAAAATATGCTATAATCCTAAAACTAATACAAGCACAATAGGTAAAGATTAAAGCAAACACAAAGTAGAAAAAGCACCACAAGTATCAAGAGTAAATAGAGTAAGCCACCAAGATGCTAGAAGGGTAAAATCATGTTACAATGTATTAAATAAACCCAATGTACAAAGAAGAAAAGAAAAGTGCATATAGAAAAATATCTAATAAATGTACCCAAAGAAAAAAAATTCCATGCATTCTAGAAAAAGTTACTAGATAATGAACTGACAAGTAAGAAGCTTGCAAGAAGAAAGCAAAAAGCAAGCAAGAAGACAAATAGGGTAGACATGTAAAACTAGAGATTGCATACAATGCAATGCAACATATTAGGTACTAATAATCTTATTTTGCATGCATGGTTCATATAAAGTGATGACAAAGAAAAAAGAAAGCATCATATGAACAAGATGTGTAAAAAACAATGACTTAAAAACATGATGAGGTTGATAGGAAGTAAAACAAACAATAAAAATCTTCCTCATATGGCATAGACAGAACACATATACCTCTCCCCTAAATGTATTGCATATGATACAATAAATATGTTATGACCTCATTCTACTCACAAACACCCCCAATATAGATGCATCTAGATTCAAGGCTAGGTAGTATTGACAAATCTATAAAAATTAATATAAGTGGAAGCAAACAAATACAGACATGTTAAAGAAATTAGAGGCTCTATAAAGAAGAAATAGTACATACAAATATAATGATCCACCTTTGTCCATCAATCCATGATGCACACGCTGTTGAAGACAAGCTTTAAGATAAGGTAGTGGTAGAGAAAATACAATTTAGGCTTGGAAAGCACATTAGCGTTTGTTGAAACTAGTCAACAAATAATAACATATCCTTTTTCTCTTTGCTCCTCAATCTTCAACTAATTGAAGTTGTAATGAACAATACACAAAATTCAAACAATATACACCACTTTCTTTATCAATGCTTCTTCAACATTTTACTTTTCTTTTTCTTTTCATCTTTGCATTCCTCTCTTTTTTCTTATGTTTTTATACTGCCTCTTTTTTTATAATTTCATTTTCAACTCTTCTTTTTTTTTAAATTGAAACCAAAAAGGGTAAACAGATAAAACACAGTAGCATACAAGCTTTACCAAGGGTGTATAAGGTAAGGGAATAAACATATGAGCAAAGTCATTGTTTAGGTGCAAAGAAATGAAGGAAGATCACTAAAGGCACAAAAAGGGAGAATAAGATGATAAGAAAAACATTACGTTGCAAAGAAAGGATCACACGACCGGGTATCAAGGATGACGGACTAAATCCTTTTTCTATCCGAACAAAGCATTTCCTAGAATTTCTCATTGGTAGACACTAAAATAGGTGGATTCTAAGAGCTTGTCAAAGAATATATAAATCATCAAAGTAGGAGAGATTCACACAAGCTTTTGAAAATAAATCCATACACAATTACAAAAAAATTCTAGCATGTGCAAAGAAAGAAGTATTTATGATAAAATGAATAATAAAAATTTAGCCATACATGCTATCAAGGAATACATATATAAAAACATCCATACTTTCCAATTTATGTTAGATTGATGCCAAGAATATATTAACATGCATCCCTCTAAAAATTTATTTTAGATGCAATAGTATAAAGCAAAGAGAAAGAAACTGGCTCACAATCTCAAGAAACACAAAACAATAACTTCCAAGTGAGATGATAAGAAAGGTGATCTCAAAGTAGGTCAAGTGCCCAATAAATAAGAAGAGGGAAAGTTTTCAAAAAAGAGGTCAATAACCACACTTACATATCATTGTCATAGTCAAGAGAAAAAGAAAGAAACTAACTAACTAGTGAACAACAAAGGTAACATCCCTAAGAAAAAAAAGAAATAAGAGGATGTTATTATAACCTCTTAAGAAAGTGAGAGAAAAAGTTTCAACACGGAAACACAGCAAAATGTGCTTAGATGTAGAGACATAACTTTCAAAACACTTATGAATGTTAACAAAAGGAAAGAAGCAAAGGAAAACTATCTTGAAGTTAACGCCAAAAGAACCAACTAAAGCAAAACAAAAGGATAAAGAGAAGAAAAGATACGTAAAAGAAGGGACAAAAGTCAACAAAGAGATGAACATAAAATCAACATACAATATGTTAGGTTCAAGAATATAAGATCTAGTAAGACAAATGAGAAGCATTCTAATGTTATATCATAAGAAATATAAGACCATACGTGATAGATAATCCTACTACAATGACACACTACTATTGATAAAAACAATAATAGTGACATGATGCTCATAGAAAAGGTCATGAAGAAGAAGCTGGTAACAATAAGAAATGGAAAAAATAGGTAATAGGTTAGAAAATCAAAGGCATAACATCAAGTAAAAATAGCTTAATGTAATCTCGTGTAAGAGCAATGAAACAAGAAAGGGATAGATATGCATAAACAAGAAAATAAAGCAAGGCATGCAGATAATAAGTAAACAAAATTCACATATGACATAGATAAGACAAACAAATAGAGGGAAATGAACAAAGCGCAACTCTGTCTACCTTAATAGATCACCAAAATATTGTGGAATGCAAATGCAACATCCCTTTTGTTTAAATAATTTGTGAGTGCAGGCAAACTAGACCCTCAAGAGATAGCTCTTTGACTCATATACGAGCATGAGAAGTATATGAAAATCATTGTTTGTTTTGTTTAAAATCTATATAAAATCCAAATGAGTCATGCATATAATACAGTGGCAAGGCGTTCCTTTTGAGCTAGATTTTATTTTTCATTGTCATTTTTGTGACTCAGCTTCTTGCATAATGCAACCTATATGAATCATGCTTAGATGAGCCATAGTAGATACATCTGATGACAAAGAAGGGTAGGGAAGGAACGAGGTGGATGATTCAAAGTTATACTCCTCATAAATCTAGGATATTGTCTAGCAATGTGGCCAACAATGTCTACATTGATAACAAATAACGAATAGTAGAGTTGAAAAATGGGGTCCTTGACTCCGAGGAGTAATACGTAGAGGAAGAGAAGAGGAAACACTCATATTGAATTTCACATGAGGATGAGAAGTCACTGTATTTTCCATTAAGTATGGTCTCAAATGCTCAAGCTCACTTCATAGCTGATGACACGTGGGAATGAAAGTATATAAGGCAGTACAGTGTACACCACTAATATATTGCGACAGTAGAAGTACTAGCCTTTTCATGTGAATGGTTCACCTTTGCTAGGGGTATTTGGTCGGGACCATGCAACAATTTTACCTCTCGGGTCCGTAGTGAGCATCCTTTTAAATTTTTAGTTCTTGATTAGAAGCTTTCAACAAGCTTAGTATAACAACTTATAGAAATCAAAACCCCTCACTATACCCAATTTGGCCTTATGCTTATCACTAGAAAAATTTGGAATTACTCTGGATCCTTTCATTTAACATTTTTGGAGGCCCTTTTGTCATTTTTCTGATAAAGTAATGGTGGAATATGATAATTCATTATCTTGTATATTGAGCTTTTTATTTCAGATCACAACCAAGTCTTTCCTTTTCCATGCTTAGGAACATATTTAAGATAAGAAGTTGAATTCATTAAGAATTCCAACTTTTCTCATTTATTTGTTCAACTCTCAACTTCTTTTTGATAAGAACGTAAGCCGATTGTCCTTTTCCACTCTCAAGAATTATAACTGGGCTCAGCCATTTGCTTCCAAGTAGGAACCTACAATTGTTCCTTGTAGAGTTTTTTAATTTCCTCCTCTAGCTTTTCATTAAAAGTTTCCAACAAATCATCACATTTTTTTTTGAATGACCTCATCATCCGCTTGTGAGATCATATTATTTGTTCATCAATTGATTGACTCTCTCTTCGTAGAGTTCTTTCTTTAAATGCACTAATTTTGCATTATTTTTCATCAAGACTTTCCATACGTTCCTGCCTTGTTTTATCCTTTTCAGATAAAATATGCCTCCAACAAAGTAGTTCATTGTATGAATCCAAGTTAAATTCATCTTTCTCTTCAACTTCATTATCTTTAACAATCTCCTCTAACCATCTCGAGGTGCAACTAGATGTGAGGATCAATGATACAAGTAGAAGCACATAAAGGATATAATGAATTAGTATCATCCTCATCATCACTATAATGGTGCACCATTTGAAATAGTAACCTCATCTTCGCATTACATGTTTTTTACTGCAATGTTGTTTTTGAAGTATATCTTATTTTGTTCAAGTGTCCTCTTTTTATTTCTTAGGTTCATCATCTAAGTCGTAAACTTTTACAACCTCTTGAACCTTTATAACATTGAATGTTCACTTTTCAGTAATACCTCTAGAGGAGTGTTTCTTCTTATGAAGAATCTTATGAATCTTTGAACATGTAATGCCATCTCTTTCTTTATCGTAGATTTATATTCACACTTATCCAAAGTTGGGCAAATGGGTATTAGTATCGGGGACCATTCTCCTAAGTAGTCTTCTGAACCTGCCACATATCATTCCCTTGTTTAAAATGGAAGTTTCTCTTCGCTTTCGTGTAATAAAAGGTAAGTGTTCAAAAACTTAAGTAAATCACCATCAAGTTTATTTATAGTAAGTCTCACCTAATTCATTCATAGATTTGAGAACAAATGAATTTAGCATTAAACTTGGTGTGGAAGGCTAGCGATGATTTTCTCAATTTTCTTTTCACTGCAATCGATGTGTGCTTCCTAGATTGTATAAGTAATTTACAATGTTTAAAAACCATGCATAAAGTTTGTCAAAGTTTTCCTCTTTCTCGCATGAATGCACAAGCTTCAAAGTCTCTAGTTTAATTTTCAAGATTCCTCTAGATCTTTTAAATAGCAAACAGGTTCCTTCCTACGAGTCTATCTTCAATGTTCCAAGCTTGTTTCTGAGTGGTAGTTGAGCTCTGTATCCTTCTAAACTAATCTTGGGATATGAATGAACAAAATCAACATTGGAGTTAGAAATAATGATTTTATGCAAATACTTCAGCTTTATATTTGTAAAACTCTAGTAAGTGCACGAATCATTTTATAGCAAAATCACAAGTATAACTCCCAAGGTCGCATCTAAGGAAATAATATATGTAGTTTTTAATTTATTATTAAAACTTTTAAAAATGAAATTAAATCCTAAACATTCTGGCTGTACAGACATATTTTTAGTTATTTTGTGTTTCCTAATTTAATGAACATAAAAAAAATTTTAAACATAGATATGTATTCAATAAATAATTATGCAAATTTCTGTATCTTTCAAAATAAGTGGAGTATTTATGGATACATACCATAATTAAGTGAATTATGCTTGCTTATATTATATAGTTTATTAAATATATAAATTGATATTTATTGATTCTCTTTTTTATATATAAATACCATCTTTTAAGTGGGTTATATATTATTTGTTAATTGCAGAACAAATCAATTAATATCTATAAAGTGGTCAATAACAATTAATTTTGGTAAATTTAAATTAATTCATATTTCTAAGAGATTGAAAATAAACCATTTAAATGCCAAATTTGGTAAGGTGTAGACATTTTGTAAACTTTTTTTTCAAGGTGTCCAAAATTAAACCTAAGAATTTAATTGTCCGAGTACTAACTTTCTAAGTTAGTAAAAACGTTATTACTCAAAAATATGTTGTCAATACATATTTGAGTAATAATTTTATAAAAACTTTTGAAATAAAGCATTCACTCTAATCTATCTGGCCGATTATACCAACAAATAAAAGCGACATTAACTCTAAATAAGACCTCTAGTATAATTAAACCTTTAAAATCTAATTTTCAAATTTAAGTCACTGGTAAAGAAAATAATATATTTCTCAAGAATATCCTTAATATAAAATCTTGAATAAAAACAAAATCAATTTATTTTATATAAAGTTTTTATCTATTTAATATTTCACAAGGATAACAAATTTATTATTATATCATATTTACAATGTTTACAATCAAGCATGTTATATTTAATAATTGACAAATTAAATACATAACATATAAGAATAAAACATAAAAATAATCAGAAAGAATTTATTTTTAAAATTATACTCTCTCAAAAGAATCCTTATAGAACTTTCAGGCTAATTCCATTTCTAGAAAACCTCTAAACGCGATTTGAATTTCCATTTATTGAATCAAAAACTAGAAATTTAGCAAAAGCATAACTATTCTTCTAAAAAGAGGAAAAACTCTTAAAACTAGGAAAAGTTTCTAGAGAGAAAAAGATGGGGAGAGTAGAGTAAGAGCCGAGAAATTGTGTGTTTTGAGATTGGGGAGTAGGGTCTTTTTATAGGTGAGGAAAATGCTAAAAAAATGGGAAAAATTTTAGAAATTGGTCTTAGACAGCCGGGCACATCGTGTGCATGGCGCTGGAGCACATGAGATTTCAGTGGAAAGATGTGGAGTTGGCATGTGTATTGACTCGGCATGGATGTGACGTACAGTGACTTGGCAATTTTTTCCATTTTTCCATTTTTTTGAGTTTTTTAAATTATTTTTGAAGCAAAAATATTTGAAAAACAATAAAAATACCCATGATTTTTAAAATATAAATCTATATAATCAATAAAAATGATATTAAATCATGGTAACTTTTAGCTGGTTTTTAAGCACTCATTACAACCCCTAGCTAGCTTTTTGCTAGTCCCTTAGTAAGAGAAGTGATAAAACTAAAAATTAAACTATCCTAAATCTACTTCAAGTGAGGGTTTTTAGTAATGATACCCATAAACATTAAACTAAATAAAGCAATATTAAAAAAAATTGAACAAGTAAAATAATCAAGTAAAATAAAAACACAAAATTTTCTATGCTTAAATATTCTTTTTAAGTTTCTATAATTAAAACCTTTAAGCATGGGGATTATCCTAATTTCTTAAACATTCATGAATTACGCTTACAATAATTAGTTGAAAATTACTTTCATATTTTAATAATAAAAATGTTTATGCTTTCACTTCATATAATTCTCAATGTTAGGAATTTGAATTCGCCTCGACTCTACTCCTCACAAGTCAATACTCTTAATTCAATGAATCCTATGGGTTCAAGTATCTCATACTAAGGCATATGTAAATAGAATTTATGCTTTAGAAATAAACTAATAATGGCCCTCAAGCATACCTATAAAAAAAGAAGAAAGGCCTAAAATAGTGCATAACTTTAATCCTTCATGAAATAAATTGAATGTATAAATTATAAAAGAATATCATATATATTATTTTCATGCATCAATCAAACCTTCATTAAGCAAAAATTTCAAACTATATGCCTTTTAAGTGTAGGAAAAATAAATGCAATTTTGACTTCTAAAGTAAATTTTTCCTATATTTCTTTTCGTACTAACCAACT
This sequence comes from Hippophae gyantsensis, assembly GCA_030763125.1. NCBI lineage: Eukaryota > Viridiplantae > Streptophyta > Magnoliopsida > Rosales > Elaeagnaceae > Hippophae > Hippophae gyantsensis. Next base: position 35,804,877 of record CM061034.1, read on the forward strand.
CTCACAACTGCCGTACTTAAGGCTTAAAAGGTCATAATATGTAGATTATGCTATTTTATTCTTTATGCCTCTATATTTTTATAAGAGACTTTTCAACATATTGTTTGTAGAGAGTTGGACCCATGTACATATTGTACATTTTTGTAGGAATTTTGTGAATGGTTAATTTTGTGGCTTTCTTCTGCTTTGATTTTGGTTTAGGTAACCCCGCATGTGTCTTCTTTTTGTAGAAGTCATGCATAAATAAGATATAGGTATATAGTATCAATTTATACTTAAATCATTTAATATAAGAAAATGAAAATAAATATATCGTATATCGTGCTAAGATGAAAAATTCATACATTCAATGCTAATACTTATAGAGATCATCTAAAATTTTGAAGAAATAGAATAAGTGTTTCTGAGTAGAAAGAAAATATTTCCACTCAGAATAAAGAAATTAAGGCTCAAATAAATCTCACAAGGGTAGTCTCCAGCTATTTGGATTCCTAAACACCGATTTTTAGTCTCGTTTCATTTCAATATTTTATCATAAAAATTTTAGTTAGATGCACACAAACTTACTAATTATCATATATTACTTCATGATATGTTTTTGGAAATTAATCTAATAATGCATAAAAGACCTAATCATCAGCTTAAACTTAATTTTTAAGAAATGATTATTTTTGTCAAAAAATTTGAGAACAAGACTCTAATTTTCTTAAACACACAAATAAAGAAAATAACACAGTATATGTAAAACAAAAACAAATAAATTAAAGGAAAACAATTAATATGAAAATACACACAACGAAATAAGAAAATAAGGGCACATTGTTTATAAAATTTGTAAATTTTTCATAATTTGTGTAAATTTTAATTCTACCACGCCAACCTAAAAATTCTCTCATTGTTCCTTAATGTAAAAATGAAAATTGTAAAAGAGAAGTGGATAGAAAATTTATCAAATTGCTTTATGTGTCAAGGAATTTGATGTAGAACGCTAGTTGCATCTAACATCATATTTGAATCATACAAAACAAATACTCTAACACATCTTAACAAGAAAATTATTTTATGCAATAAAATAAACATATAAGTGCTTATAAAAGAAAACAAATTAATAAAAAAACTAACTTCCTTAAAATGAAAATTATCTTTCAATGATGGGTTGCCTCCCATCCAACGCTTAGTTTAACATCTTAGCAAGATGCAATTCATTACGGTGCTAATAGGATTACTTCAAACCCAAAATGCAATCAATTTTGGTAAGTGTTTTCAGGGTCCTTATAAATACAAGGCATCACATGATGCCCATTGACTCTTGAATGTCAAGTTTGTGTCCTAGGCAATCCAATAGTTCTATTACTTCATGTGAAAATACTTGGACTATTTTTGAATGGTCCATCCCATCTTGATCTCAGCTTTTCCTAGAAGCAATCTTTATGAGAGTTTAAATAAAAGAACTTTTAATTTTAGGGTGAAGAGGCTTAGGAATAAGCCTCTTTGTCCCGATAGCACTTAGTACGCTCTTTATACAATTTGGCATTCTCATAGGCTTCGTTCCTAATTTATTCCAACTCATTAAGATGTAGTAAAAGTTTTTTCTATCAAGCTTTATCTAAGTCCATTATTAACTCTTTTAATTTCCTAGTAAGCCTTGTGTCTGAGTTCAACGAGATAGGTGGCATGCTTTCCCCAAAGATTAAATCTAGTAAGGGCTCATCCTAATATGTGTTTTTGTAAGCTATGCGATAAGTCCACAAGGCATTATTCAACTTAAATGCCCAAATCCTTTCCTTGAAGAATGCATAGCAGGCATTCTGTATTCCCTTGATTTTCCTATTATTTACCTTTAATTAAACCGTGAAGTTTACAAGGTTGATATGGAATAGCTACTTTTATATGTGATGTTTTACATTTTTAGTACTCCATCAAAGATTGTGTTATAAAAATGGCTACCTCCATCACTTATTATAGCTCTAGGCATTTCTAACCTACTAAATATTGAATCCTTCAAGAATTTTACAACAACATTAGCATCATTGGCTTTTAGTGTGTGATAGCTTCTACCCACTTAGATATATAATCCATGGCAACTGCAAAATATATTGAAGACCAATGGATAGTGGGAAAAAGGATCCATAAAGTCAATCCTTATACATCTAAAGAAGTTCAACAACTAAATTAGATGTCAAAGGCATTTCATCTCTTTTGCTTATGTTGTTTATTCTTTTGGCATCTATCACATTGTGCGGCAACAAAACATAATGGGCATCTTTAAAAAGAGTGAGCCAAAATAATCCGCACTATAATACCTTATAGGCTATCTTTTGCCACCAAAATAGCCCCCACAATGAAGTTCATGACAAAAACGTTAGAATGCTTTTATGTTCTTTCTTTTAGGTACACACATCTCTAGATGACTTGATCTTGACCAATCTTTTATAAATAAGGGTCATCTTGAAAATAGTCCTCGATAGTTTTAAAGAACCTTTTCTTTGTTCTCGATATGAAGTGTTAGGTCTCAAAACACTAGTGGCAAGAAAGTTTACAATATCAACATACCAGCTGGCTTGAACCTATTGAAAATAATTGTTCATCAAAGAAAGGTTTCAACTATATCTTCTTTACTCCAACCTTTAAGAGAATTGAAGTCGAAATCAAACCTAGAAAAATGGTCAACTACTGTAAGTTTTCACCATCTTTCTTATCCTTTGATTTCTAGGTCAAATTATTCTCAAGAAAAGACCCATCTAATTGATTAATCTTGGCTTCGCATTCTCAGCTTACTTAATAAGGTATCTAGAAGCAAAGATGCATCTAAATGCACAATCACTTTAGATCATACTAAATAAGGACCAGACTTTGTTTAAAGAAAATATCACTCATAGCCAAGAATCTCCCTTTAATGGTGGTATAATTCATTTGGGTGTCATGGTGAGCTGCTTTTATTAAAGCTATTGGCATACAAGTAATTTTACAAGGAAAACACTTTATTCACTCTCTTATCCTGAAGATCAAGCATTCCCATAGCATAAGGTCTTGAAGCATCACACATTATTTCAAAGGGTTATAAAGACCATTTTGGTTCCATAATAATCATGGGCATATTTTAGTTTTTCTTTTCCAAGGTATTAAGTGGCAATAAGGCACCTTCATGGAAATTAAAATAAACATTCTTTTGATAACAAGTGTATATATAAGTGTGACTTATTTTAGAGAAATCCTTAATAAATTGTCTATAAAATCTTAGTATGTCCTAAGAAGCTTCTTATCCCATTAACATATGTAGAGGGAGATAGTTTGCAAATTAGTTCAACTTTTGCCTTATCAACTTTAATACCTTTGTTTGAAATGATATGTCCTAACACTTATCCTCATGTTGAACCATAAAATGATTTTCTTCCGAATCTACAGGGTTAGATTACATTCAATGCATCTTTCTAAAACCAAAGTCAATTTATGTAAACAATCATCAAATGAAGTTTCTAAAGACAGAGAAATCAACCATGAAAATGGCTCTTAAAAGGACATGTAAATTTGGTCTTTTCTTCCTATTATTTGGTGTTATAGTACTCGTAATATTTGGACACCCATCTAGAAAACAAGAAAATGTCTTGCCCAAATAATCTTTGGTAACATTTGATTACATGAATGGAAGCGGAAAGTGATACCTTTTTAGTATATAAATTCAATTTCTTGGAATCTATACACATCCTCCATACAATGATCTATTCTAGTGGGAACTCAATTCACTTTTTGTCATTTTTAACAATCGGGATATCCTTGATTTCTTATGTGACCACATGCACTAGACTAACCCACTTACCATATCGACAATAGGGTAGATAATTCCTTCTTCTAACACTAATTCTAAGAATTACTTTCTTTACTACCTCTTGCATGTTTGGTTTTAGTCTTCTTTCTGGGCCTCTCAAGACGTTTACTACCATCCTCCAAGTTGATCTTATGCATACACATGGTAGGAATAATGTCTCTTATATCCCCGATACTCCAACCTATTGGCTTTCTTAAACTTCTTAAGCACTTTTATAAGTTCCTTTTTCTTGGGTTTTGGTCAAGGTTGAAGAAATTAGTCACTGGATAAGTTTTCTCCTTCTCCTAGAAACACATATTTTAAGTGCTTAGGTAAGTCTTTGAGCTCAAGTTTAGGTGGATTGGCTTCTTTAATAGCATAGGAACCTGGTAGATTTAAAAGTGTACTAGATTTTTGTCATTTGTTCATCACTATCTAGTTGTTCAAGGTATTCTTAGTTTCTTGGGCTCTTGAGACTCAAATCTTCTTCAACCACTTCAAGTGTGAGGAACAAGCCAAGATTGCTTTCCTTATATGGTTTTGGAAAAGGTGCTATGCTTTTGGACAAGATTATCCAAAGGGTCAATCCTCTCTCAAATATTTTATCGATGGTAGAAATAGAAGGAAAAGGAAAAGAATCAAAAACTTTAAATGAAAAGTCCCTCCAAAGAATTTCATTGTCAAATTTCCATCTCGGGACATTTATTAATGGCTCCTTGTGTAGTTGCCATAAATGGCTTCACTGCCAAGTAGTATTGTGTGCTATCTCGTCCAAGGTTGAATTTTTCTTGCAATATCAAGAACCATAAAGTCAATAGGTATTATTAGTTTGACTACCTATACCAAAGACATCCTAACTCTATTCCCTTTGGACACCTTTCTAAGAAGTCTATCTCATAAGCTTGAAGTGGATATAGTTATGGGTTTTAAATTTCCTAAACCGATTTGTAAGAATATAGAGTAAAGCATCAAATTTTACACTAGAACCTAAACCAAGCAATTGCTTTAGTGACCTTCCTATCTCC